>OZ012703.1:72143747-72743747 GCA_963942595.1 Cylloceria caligata
TATGGACACAAGTGACGCTGAACGTTCTGGACGCCCTGTTGCGGCCACGACTCCAGAAATCATTGATAAAATCCATGATATGGTGATGGATGACAGAAGAGTGAAGGTGCGTGAGATTGCTAGAGCTGTGAGCATCTCGAATGAACAAGTACATAATATTTTGCACCAACATTTGGGCATGAAAAAGTTATCCGCAAGATGGGTGCCGCGATTGCTCACGATTGATCAAAAACGAATCCTATAATTCGGAAGGGATCAACAAACTAGAGCATCGCTGGACGAAGTGTATTAGTCTAAAAGGAGATTATGTTGAAAAATAAAAATGATCTATCCTAAAAAATTAAGTAGTTTTCATTTTTGCACGGACTTTTCAAACCGCCCTCGTAGATAGCACGACTGAGTACGATGAATATCGTTGCTCAGCGTGCAAAAAAGCTATAAAAAGCCAGGTAGTGCGATGCAAGGCGTGCCCGAAACTAATTTACCATCCGGGATGTGTGTGTAAACATAAGGTGTACGATAAAAACAGAGAACTAGTGCAATGTAATGGTCCATTCGATAAATTCGTAGTTGAGGAAAGCCAGAGGACGTTGACACCTGGTGCAGGTAATAGCAGAGATCGATCGGGTTCGACTGGATCATTTACTGGAAGCAGAGGTATTAGCACGACGGCAAATATCGAAGGAAAAATAGACTGGTTGGTGAAAAATGTGAAAGAAATAAAGGACGAAGTTGCATGCAAGAATGAAGTTAGGGTGATAATTAAGGAAATAGTACAAGAAGAATTGAAGGGCATGAAGATCGAAATGGAAGAAATAAAAAAGATGATACAAGGAGGAGTTCTAGGTACAACAAGGGAAGTAACAAGAACCTATAGTGGAGCAGTCAAAGAAAAGAAAAATGAGACGGTTATAATTATTAAGCCTAACGAACAACAAGAAAGTGAGGCCACGAAAAAGAAGATCAAAGAAAAGATAGACATAAAAAACATGGCTGTGGGAGTAACAAGGTTAAAGAAAGACAGTAATGAAACTGTGATTTTGGGCTGTGAAACGACAGAAGAAATAGAAAAGCTAAAGTCCATAGTACAAGAGAAAATGGGCGAGGGATTTAAAGTTATGGAAACAAAGCAACAAAAACAAAAAATTAAGATCGTTAACATGGAAGTGGATGAACTAGAGCTGGCGGATGATGAGCTGGTTGAAACAATAAAGAAACGGAATGCAATGGAAGACAAGGAAGGAAGGGAGATGAAAATTGTCAAAAGAATAAACAAAGAAGAGAGACACGAGGGATCAGTAATACTGATAGTGGATGAAGGAACCCACCAAGAGATACTGAACAAAGGTAAGATCAGCGTGGGTTGGAGAAAACGTCCGGTTTACAACCACGTCAATGTGAAGCGATGCTACAAATGTTGGGGCTACTTTCATATAGCCAAGAACTGCACAAGAGAGGAAACATGCAATAAATGTGCGGGAAATCACGAAACGAATAAATGCACAGCGACGAAAAACAAGTGCATAAACTGCATGTTTAAAAACCAAGCATACAACTTAGAGATAAACATGGAACATGATGCATTAGATCGGGAATGCCCAACGTACAAAAGAGCAATCCAAGAAGAGAAGAGGAGAGCAGGATGGGACGATTAGCAATTACTGAAGGAAGAAATGCTATGGTATACAAATGCACAAAGTCTGATAGCATATAAGGATGAAATACGATACCAAATAGTGGATAAAATGAAACCCGCATTGATAGCGTTATCAGAGACCAGAGTGACAGCTGAAATTGATGACAGTGAATTGTATATGCCGAGCTATGGTGCAGGCAGATGTGATGCGGAGAATAGGAATACAGGTGGTGCAATCTTATACATAAGAGATGATATTAAATATGATATGATACCAATAAATAAAATAGAATCAAACTGCTGGTGTGCTGGAATAGAGGTCAAGGACAAACATTATAAAGGAGTGATAGTAATTGTGTATCATTCGCCAAGTGCGTCGGATGCTGAATTTATAAGACACATAGGAAACATAACTGAGGAACTAATAATAAAAGGAGACTGTTTGATAATAGGTGATTTTAATATAGATGTCACGGTAGAAACGTTCTACAAAAAGAGGTTGATAACAGGAATGCTGAGTCTAGGAATGAAGCAATACGTTAATAATCCAACAAGAGTAACGCAAGACAGTCGAAGTACTATCGATTTATTATTTGCTAATAGGTGTGCACAAGTGCAGGTGGAACATGAGCTAAATATAACGGATCATGCATGGATAGAAGTCATATTAGGTAACATGAAGGAAAGGAATGAGTATAGAGAATATAAAACAAGAAACAATAGTAAAATTGATGTGAAGGAATTTACACGGATGTTAAGTATTACCACAAGACAAGTTCAAGAGGTAGAAGCCAAAGAGCAAGGATGCTCGTTGATAACACAGTGTGTGCACTAGATAGGTTTGCACCCAGAAAAATAGTGAAGATTCCAAGCGTATGGGAAGGAAAAAAATGGTATTCAGAAGACATAATAGCAGCTGCAAGAAGAAGAGATAAGACATACGGAGTAGCAATTACTACTGGTTTGGAGGAGCATTGGCAGCAATTTAAAGTAGAAAGGAATGCGGTATTTAAATTAATAAGAGAAAAGAAGAAGGAATATTATGAAAAGATGATAGACGATAATAAGGAGGATCCGACAAAAATGTGGAAAAGGTTAAAAGAAGTAATTAAAGGAGAATCAATGGATACTAGAGAAGTAGAGAATATAGATTTTGAGATATTGAATGACATGATGGGAGGTAGTATAGCTGATAAATTTAATGTGTTCTACGTGCAAAGTGTAAAGAATATAGTTAATTCAATACAACGGGATACGTCTGGAAGTCCAAACCGAAGAAGAATTATAACAGGGATAAGGATGGACAATAAAAGTATAATGGAAAACTTCAATCATATTGAAATAAAGGATCTAGAGAAGATAGTGATGGGACTCCCGAAAAAGAAGGGAACGGAAGAAGGAATATCAAGCGATATACTAAAAATGGCGTTCAGTGCAATAAAAGAGGAATTTGTGGAAATAATATATGGATCCCTACGGGAGGGATGTTACCCGGACAGCTGGAAAACTTCTACAATTATACCGATCCCAAAAATAAACAAAGCCATAAAAGCAAGTCATTACAGACCAATTAATATGTTGCCATTATACAAAAAGGTGCTCGAATTAGTAGTAAAAAATCAAATTGAAAAATATTTACAAACCAATGACATCATAACGGAGCATCAGTCAGGATTTAGAAAGCAATATTCGTGTGAAACGGCGATTCAAACTGTTGTAGATAAATGGAAAGTGTAAGTACATTAGTGAAGGAAAAATAGTAGGAGTAATATTCATGGATTTAAAACGAGCGTTTGAGACAATCGACAGGGATATATTATTAGACAAATTATACCAATATGGAATTAGAGACAGGGTATTATTGATTCAGAACGTACTTAAGGAACAGAACACAGCAAGTTCGATTCAATGATAAATGGTCTGAAGTTATTCCCAACGAATATGGGGTACCGCAGGGGTCAGTACTAGGGCCGTTGCTGTTTATTATATATATAAATGATATAGTTAATTTGTGTTCAGAGGAATGTGCAATAAAAATGTTTGCTGATGACACAGTGATATATGTACCTGGAAAAAGCAGCGCGGAAGTGGAGAGAAAGATGAATATGTTATTGGGTATAGTAGAAAAGTAGATGGAAAGAAATAAATTAAAAATTAATGTAGAGAAAACAAAATATATGATTGTCAGCAGTGTAAGGAAAGTCGTGAGTAGGAATATTGTACTGAAATGTTTGAATGGAACGAAACTTGAGAGAGTAGAGTCAATAAAATATTTGGGTATCATTATT
Source organism: Cylloceria caligata (assembly GCA_963942595.1). Lineage (NCBI taxonomy): Eukaryota > Metazoa > Arthropoda > Insecta > Hymenoptera > Ichneumonidae > Cylloceria > Cylloceria caligata. The sequence continues at coordinate 72,147,672 of OZ012703.1, forward strand.
GATGACAAGCTACGATTCAAAGACCACTGTGAGTATATGTTTAAAAAAATAGGGAAAAAAACGAGCTTTCTAAACAGAATGGAGAATTATGTATCTGCGTATACGCGATGTGTGATATATAAAGCAATCATAGCACCTCACTTTGAATATTGTGCAACACTTAGTAGCTATGGGTGAAACAGAGTTGAAGAAACTGCAGATCGCGCAGAACAGAGCAATGAGGGTTATATTACAATACAACCGCTATACGAAGGTAGAAGATATGCTGAGCGCGGTACAATTTATGTCCATAAGGCAAAGATTGTACTATAACGTTTGTACATTTATCTTTGAAGCCGTGAAGAATCTACTGCCAAAAGAATTTTAAAATCTGCTACAAATAGTAGGAACGAAGAGTAGTAGGGAAACACGGCAAGCGGAAAATATAGTAATACAATTTAGAAGAACGAGAAGTGCACAAAAGAGTATGTACTATGAAGGAGTGAAAACATATAATGCATTTCCAACTGAACTGAAAGGTTGCGAAAAAGTATAACAGTTTAAACGAATGTTAAAGGAGTATGTTGTGTCAACAGTAAAGTAAGATGTATGTAGATGTAAGAAAAATATGTAACACTATGTATAAAATAGCTGAGAAAGCTAATAAATATCAATCGATCAATATCCCTCACCAGTGGGCACCGCTATATGTATCAAACTCTTCTTAAATTCGTTTACACTTAATTTTTTTTAATCTTGAATTCAGGCAACATGGACAATTGTTTTTGCCTTTATTTATTTTTCTTCACTCAATTAAAAAGAATTCTGAAGTTCTTTATAAAGAGGGATATCAACATCGACGGATACGCCAGTCCACTAGACATACACACATGCTACATACACGTCTTCTTGATATATAATTTAAGTGTTTCAACAATAATATTCCTGCCATATTGTAACGATCTTGTTTAATAATGTAAATTCTGCAAGCTTTTGAAGCATTGTGACAAAGTTGTCAAGCAATATTATTTAAGGTAGTTTGGTAGAATTCGTGGTGACGTTCATTACTATGTTTTTTTGCATTGTATAGAAAGAGCTGACTTTGTTCTACATGTCTGCAACGTACGAAAATCCCAAACCTTGTGGCCTGGGCGTAATGAATTAATAATGTTATTACTCTAATAGCGCATACGATGCCACGCATGGCATGCCAGCTATCGAAATTTCAATGTATTAAGACATACTGGTCATCTCATAACGCGCGGTGCACACAACTCAGCACCGCTATCGCGTGTCACTCACACCAGGTAGGTCGCCATATCGGAAGCCCAGTCCCGTTACTTTAGTCAGAAAAGCACGGCTAGGGGAGTGTCATCTAGGACCAGTTGGAATTCAAAGACTGTCTTTTTAGAGTGGTAAATCTATGCGACAATGTTTTAACCAAATGTTAAGATGGAATATTTTTGGCAGATCGCAACCCGGGTTGAGTCAGCGGCGCCTGGATTCCTGTGTTATCGATCTCAGAAAGATCTCTAACAATCGAAGCATTAATTTTTAATCAACTCTGATTGCCTCACTCATTCATTAAGAATTAATGAGGCAACCAGACCTGATGATTTTGAACTTCTAAAGAAATCGTGAAAAAAATACTGCCACAGCCCGTTCAAAGACTGTCGTTAGGACAAACGATGAATTTTTAAAAAGCCCAAGGCTATCGATAGGCTAAAGGAGATGTGCTAACGGACCGGCACCAAATATTGAGTCTGGGAAAAAGTTCGTGGCGTTCTTTAAGTAAAATTCAACTGGTTTTCTTATAGTGTAAAAATGAATTTATTCAAACCAAATATGCTCCATTAATATCGACAATGTTTTGCCATTTTTCGGGTAGAATTGTGATGCCATCGGTGAAGAACTTCTGTGGTTTCTGGTTGAAAAACTGAATCAAATGGTTTTCACAGGCTTCTTTTGAAAGCAGCTTAATTCCATTGAGAGAGTTCTGCAGAGATCGGAATAAGTGATAGTCAGAGGGTGCTATGTCTGGACTATACGGTGGATGCATCAAAACTTCCCAACCAAGCTCTCGCAATTTTTGACGGGTCATCAAAGAAGTGTGTGGTCATGATGGAAGACAGCACCTTTCCTATTAATCAATTCGGGCCGTTTTCTTTCAATTGCTTGGCGTAATCTCTCTAGTTGTCCACAGTCAAGTTGAGAATCAATCGTCTGATCAACTGGAAGTAGCTCATGGTAGACGATTCCCTTCCAGTCCCGGTGTCATAACCGGTGATGAAAAATCACCGGTTATGACACGTTTCAGAAATGGCTCAATTTCATTGCGTTTCAGCAGCGCATCGCAGATGTTAATTCGGTCTATCATGTTTTTCGCGCTCACCTCATGAGGAACCCATACATCCAGCTTCTTTTTGTAGCCAGCTTTGTGTAAATGGTTCAAAACAGTTTTGTGGTCAATGCCTAGCTCCATACTAATATCGACACTGCTGATATGCTTATCTTGCTGGACTTTTTCAAGAATTTCATCAGCTTTTTCAGTGATTGGACGCCCAGAGCGTGACTCATCTTTCACATCAAAATTACCAGAACGAAAGCGAGCGAACCATTTCCACACAGCAGATTTTGATAAAGTACCTTCACCGTACACAGCAGACATTTTTTCACAAGCCTGCGCAGCGTTCTTCCCTTTGCCGTAATAATATTGCAAAATATAGCGCAATTTTTCATTACTTTTCTCCATTTTCAAACGCAAACAACTTTCCAACCACTGCACCAATTTTTATATTTATACACTCGAAGTAACGCTCGAAGTGTCACCTTTCCAACGAGCATTTAGTGGTGTCGCTGCGTTTATTTATCACTCTGTCATCAGTGAGGACTCATGTTCTTTCAATATATTCACAGATCTGTCAAACTACATCGGACGGATTCTCAAACACACACTACAAGAAAACCAGTTGAATTTTACTAAAAAAACGCCACGAACTTTTTTCCAGACCCAATATATTTCAACGCTTCTTCCAATCTTCAAAACACTTTTCATACGCCGATTTTGGAATCGCCCTCAGCTCCTTCTACGAATTCAGGTTTTTTGGGTTTTGGCTCGTCTGAGAAGCGTCATTCCGATGATTGTTAGTTCCTTCCAATGTCATATTCATAGACCCATACCTCGTCACCGGTAATAATGCCTTCGATAAAATTTTGACCCAAAGAAACCATTTTTTTAGCGATGAAATGTGATGTTGTTTCTGCAAAAAATTCAACACTTTCGGCACAAGCCGCGATCGACCTTGTCTCATGCCCAAAACATCGTGCATAACGCTCTGCACCGATCCGATTCGAGTACAATTTTCTTAACTTTTTCGATGTTTTCGTCAGTCACAGAGGTAGATGGATGACCGGAACGAGGCAAATCATCAACCATAGTACGGTCCGCTTTAAGCTCTTTGTACCACTCGTTTGCTAGTGTTTTCGACATTATCGAGTCCCCGTAGGCTACCGTTAACATTTTCAATGCTTCCGCACATGATATTTTGTTAGAAACACAACATTTCAGACACACTCTTTGCTCAACTAAACTCGACATAGTGAAATTCGCAGAGGACACCAAACAATGACTTGTTTACAAAGCTATTACGCACAAACTATTTGACACATTACGCTTAAAAGCGACATGTAAACTAACAGATGTACCAACCTAGAAACAAATTATTTTGGCAATATCTCAAGGGTGGCTCGTTTAAATAAGAAATTCCGGATAATTTTCGATCGTAAGATATTTTAAAAGGCGAATCAAATATCCTCTCGGCCAGCATAGCGAAATAGAACCACGAAAGAGAGCACTAATCTATGGTAATAAACGATCAGGGAAATTACGCATAATCATATAGAATAATGTAAGGCTCGGTCCTACTTGAACAGTCTATATAAATGCACTCCGGGTGCATCACGCTGACGCCGGACTGCAGCGGCTGTCAGGTAAGCCAGCGAGTAGGCCGTCACGGCGGTATCAAGTGGAGTCCCACTCCTACCACGAGTTCTCGTGACGCTGATAGAAGGCCAGTATCGATCCATAATAGATAGATCCTAGTACGGCAATAACTCGACGGGCGCACACCGGCAACTTATCGACAGATGCGCTAGGCGCGCAGGATAAGATTAGTTACCTAGAGAACACGGCAGGTCAGACGAGAAAATCGTCGATCAGTAACGATGACATACTAAAAAGCGAATTACCTACATCACATATTGTAACGGTAAATTTGTGCCTCAACGCACCACGTTACCTATGACTGGTCCAAGTTATTTTTCCTTCCTTTTTATTTTCTCTTTCGAGATGGGCGCCAGGCGCTTTCGCGCCGGAAGGAAAAATACCGAGTTGGATGACCAGTCTCGACCCAGGCCAGCTACAGCTGTTCAAGGCAGAGTGGGTGGTTCGGACTATCAAGTCACCAATTAGTCAAAAATAAAATATGGTCAATTAATAAGCCAAACGAGAACCATGAACGAAGTCGGCTCAATAAATAATAAATAAACAAACTAAATAATAACAGTAAATAATTTAAACAACCACAGCAGGTACGGGACTTACAAACTTCTTTATTTCTGGCGACTGGTTATTCATTTCCAATAAACACCAATTTAGAATTCAAATAAGATGTCCCGTAAAATTAGTCTCCCCTTTATAACAACTCTCTACAGCTAGTTGGATATCTTAATTTTAATCTTTAAGTCGGAGATAGCAGTTATCCCGTTCTCTCTCTCTCTCACTCTCATACCCTGTAGATGTTGTATAGCCTGTCTCGCTCGCCTCAAATTTCGAACAATATTTATCGATGTATTTTCGACGTTCGGTAGTCTCTGTTCACAGTCCGCGATACGGCCTATCCCGAGCTAATCCCACATACATCGAAAAAACCATAACAACGGGACGTCAGGAGGTCACGTACGCGAAGCTACCGACGGCTCTATATTTCAATCCTGAGATTTATATATCATGTAAAAGGCATAAACCCAGGGATCTTCCGCAGTTCATAAGTTATAAAATAACGGATAAATGACGACTAATAATTAAATAATAACCAAAATAATAATGATAATAAAATAACTAACATCAGAATAATAATGTCAGTCAATAATTAGTTCGTGGAATGAAATATAATAAAACGTAACAAACAATCGAACTACGCGAGATACGCCTCGGACCGTACGAATCCCTTGAATCCACGTCTAAAATACGGGACGACGGCCGACTACGCTCTCCGCGATTCTAGGTTAACGTTAACACAATCATAATATAATAAAAAAAAAATAAATAATCAAATAAACAAAATAAATAAATAAATAACGAATAAATAAATAAATCAGACAGAGAAACGCCGATTAATTTGACTGATACGCAACGCGGTCTACCCCGTGCCAGTCCCTTTTACATCCAAATTACAACGGGACGACGGGCGAACTCGCGCACGACCTTCTACATTCAAACGAAAGGAAACTCAAACAAAATCAGGTACCTCTAAAACCCATAATTCGTTAAAATACGTGACACGGTCTATTCCGTTCAGATCCCACACAACCAACTAACAAATTCAAACCACTCCGGGATAACGGCCTAACGCGCGCACGATTTAACTATCAAACAATTAATTAATTTAGTGACTTTTCCCCGGCTTCTATACGTTACACGATCTCGAGTTTATTCTTTCTAAACGCCGCGCTACCCAGTACAAATTAATACTCTGCACGCGGTGTGCCAGAGTCGCAGGGATGACCAAGCTCGAGTAAATTCAGAATCAACAAATTAAATGATAAAAGAATAGAATAATTGTGAAAGACCGTAGAAGGAAGAGAGCTCACCGGGGCGATGACGATGTGAGGTTCCTTAGTCCGGGAAACCTCGAAAGTACGTTGAGATGCTATTTCCTTGATTTTCTTTTTTTCTTCCCGTACAGTGACGGACAGCAGAGACTCGAATGCGTGATGTCGTAGCGTAGAGCGGGACACGGATATGCTAAGCGCTACGTCCTCCTCGCTCAACGATCACCGGGAAAAAAGCCTCGAGGTCCGTTCGGCACGCGTGCCCGTGAACTATGGCCCCCCTTAACCCGCTAGACTCGGTTAATTGGGGGAACCTGCCTCGCACGATGACCGCGACTAGCGCCTTAGCTGGACAACGCATAAATTAGCCACCGATAGTGCAGAGAGTAGCTGATAGCCGACGATGGATAACAGTGTATCATTGGTAGATGTACGCTGAGCGGGACAGTATCTTCCAAAAGGGAGAGGTGTAAAATATCGGTGAATGTAAAATATCGAATCCCGCAGTCAGCCATCGATGGATACGGCGTGGTCATCCTCCTCCTCTCTCCATCCCTCGGTCGTATCAGACGCGTTATATATATATAAAAAAAAATACAACAAAAAAAAATAAAAATAAAGAATAAATAAAATACGGAAATCACCCCCCTGCAGCCCTGAGCGATCGTGCTGGTAGCCGTTGAGCGAGGAGGACGCAGCTCGAGTATTCTGCCACGTTACAATATTTAAATTCTTTTTTTCGGCTACACGATTATACAAGCATGCCAGAGCCCGGGAAGACCCATTTTTAGGGCGCGTGGTAGCCAATAATACCAGAGGGGGTGAGAGAACGATACCACTGAATACCATATTTATTCTTTGTTATGTATCGCTATATATCACCATGTCTATCGAAATAAACCCTACCTTTACCGATTATTGAAGCATACATTAATTTCCTCCCTGCTCAAGTCCGAACTAAACCTCTTCAGGGTAATAAAATTCGATGATAACAACTATTACCGTTACAGTTTATAGCAGATTTATCGTTTCGTGCCAAATAAAAAACACTTGCCGCAATAATCGTTGATATCTATGAGAGACATTTTCCAATGATTTTAGTTGATTCACCACATACGGGGACCAGACTGTCTCCCCACGTGCTGGTGTATGGACGCGAGGTTAAATTGCCGACCGCCGTAAAACAGGAGCCCTGCAGCACCTATGCCTATGACGGCTACGTCCACGAGCTATGCGAGCGATTACGCACTGCATGAACAGTAGCACGCGACAACCTGGAAGGCGCGAAGAGAAGGTCGAAGAATGCGTACGACCAAGGCGCACAGGTGCAGGAATACCGCGTCAGCGAACGCGTACTCCTACGTGACGAGACGCTGCGCAGGGGAAGGTCGGCGAAGCTGACCCCGAGGTAACGGCTACGTCCCAAAATAATGGAGATGAGCCCCCCCCGTCAACTACGTAGTCCGGAAAGGACGGAAAACTCAGGCGGTGCACGCGAACCGCCTGAAGCTCTTTATCGAACACTAATAGCTCATTAATCGAGGAATTCGAATACTTATAGCTAGTTAAAACTGAATATTAGCTAGAAAATAAATGTAGGGAGGAGCCCCTCGGGATGCAGGCTAGGGAACTCCAATAAAGTAGAAGCGGTCTTCGGAGACCTAATTTTATCAACAGAAAATAGAGGGTCATTCTGCGATGAAAATACACGATAAATACAGGGTGTCCGCCGGGAAGGTATACTACTTTGTTTGTTTATAATTTTTGATTAAATGAAAGAGAATGGATCTTATATTGATAAATGTTTTATTTAATGTCGGCAATTATGTATGGAATACAATATCAGATAAATGTCCGCCTCTGTTAGCCTCACAAATGCGAGCCCTTTTGAGCACATTTTTCATTACCTTCTCACACATTTCACGCGGTATTTCATTAATTTCATCACGAATATTTTGTTTGAGTTGCTCAAGCGTTTCTGGTTTGTTTGCATAAGCCTTGCTTTTTAAATATCCCCACAAAAAGGAAGTCCGGAGCAGTCAAATCAGGCGACCGTGGAGGCCAATCAACATCACCATTTTTTGAAATAACTTGTTGTGGAAAGAGGTCTCGCAGTAATTCCATTGTAATCCTGGCTGTATGCGATGTGGCACCGTCTTGTTGATACCACATGTTAATCAAGCCCAAAGCATGCAGTTGTGGCGTTAAAAAGTTTTCAATCATATCACGATATCGCTCCCCATTCACAGTTACCGTTACGCCGTTTTGATTTTCAAAGAAGTAAGGTCCAATGATTCCTCCTGACCAAATTGCACACCAGACTGTCACTTTTAATGGATGTAAAGGTGACTGATGAATAATTTGAGGGTTTTCCATTGCCCAGAACCGACTATTCTGTTTATTCACATATCCATTTGTTTCTCCCAAAAATTTCACGTAACTTTCTCATCGTCACAGTAATCGATGATTGATTTTGATAAAATGTTTTAACGATTGAAACACGTTGGTTTATCGAATATTTTTCCACAATAAATTTGCCACGTGTCTACTTCACGACTGCCAAATATGAACTGTCAAGACTAACGTTTACCAAAATGGCGGCAAAACAAAGTAGTATACCGTCCCGGCGGATACCCTGTATAATCATAAACAATCCAGAGGGAACTGAATACTGCGACCATGCTTTTTCAAGCATGGTTTTCACCACCTCGAAAAATGTATAGAATATTAATGTTGACGCAGGATAGTGTTCAGCGTAGAGTGTAAAAAGAATATGTAGAGTAAATTGAAGAAATGAAGTCTCTAAAAGCATACTTAATTTTGGAAAAAATAAGTCAATATGCACACTCTATTCGGTTGATATTGTAACGCAAATTTGTCTCCTCAACGCACCACGTTACCTATAGCTGGCCCAAGCAATTTTTCCTTCCTTTAATTTACTCTTTCGAGATGGGCGCCAGGCGCTTACGCGCCGGAGGGAAAAATAACAAGATGTTCGGCCAGACTCAACCCAGGCTAACTACAGCTGTTCGAGGCAGAGTGGGTGGTTCGGATTGCCAAGGTAGTCGTTAACTCATAAAATTCTTACATAAAATTAGTCAACAAAATCCGTTAATAAAAAATAACATCGGTGAACAATAGAATAAAATCAACAACCAATAAATAACGTCAGGAAATAAATAATAATAAACACAATCGATAAATAAAATAAGTCAACTGGAAAATAAAGTCCATAACTGGACATTGATAACCTAAAGTCAGAAGGAAAAATAAATAAATAACACAACCAACAATGCCAGTACGGGATTTACAAGGCCATTAGGGAGATTGTTTAATCAATCAGAATGATTATAAATTTGTCAGAGTCTTACAATCATCAAACAAAAGTAAAAGAAAGTATCCTGTAAAATTAACTCTTTAACAATTCCGGTTAAAATCCGTGACGCGGTCTATCCCGTTCTAATCCCACTCAAACCAACACACTTCGGGATAACGGCCTAACTCGCACACGGTTTAACGATCAGCAAGCAAACCATTAATTAATACAGTGACTTTTCCACGGTTTCTACAAGTTCCACGATCTCGAGGTTACACTTTATAAACGCCGCGATTCCCAATACAAATTAACACTCTGCACGCAGTGTACCAGAGTCGCAGGGGTGACTAAGCTCGAATAAATTTAGAATAAACAAATTAAATAATTAAATAATAGAATAATAGCGAAAGACCGTAGAAGGAAGAGAGCTCACCGGGACGATGACGATGCGATGTTCCTTAGTCCGGGAAACCTCGAAGGTACGTCGAAATGTTATATCCTTCATTTTCTTTTCCTCCCCGTACAGTGACGGATAGCAGAGACTCGTTTGCGTGATGTCGCAGAGTAGAGCGGGACACAAATATACTAAGCGCTACGTCTTCCTCGCTCGACGATCACCGGGAAAAAGCCCTGAGGTCCTGCCGGCACGCGTGCTTGTGAACTATGATCCCCACTTAACCCGCTAAACTCGGTTAATTGGGGGAACCTGTGTCGCACGATGACCGCGACTAGCGCCTCAGCTGGACGATGTCTTAATTAGCGACAGATAATACCAACGCTGCGTAGTCCAACAGATGACTCTCGGAGACATATAGATTCCCGTGAGTCGACGGCAGCTAAGGATAGAAGGCCGCGTACTATTCGGTGCGTCGTCGGGAAAATGGCATATCCCGACAAAAAAAGACATAGAATATCGGTCCGAAGTTTCTAGTTGTTACATTGCTCTCCTCTTCCTCGTACCTCCTCTCCATTCCTCGGTCGTATCAATCGCATTATATATATAAAAAAATAAAACAAGAAAAAAAGATAAGAATAAAGAATAAATAAAACCTGAAAATCACCCCCTACAACCCTCTGCGATCGTGTAGGCAGGCGTCGAGCGAGAAGGACGTGGCCTAAATATTCTGCCACGTTACAATATACACATGTTAATTGGTAAATCGATTTCCGCAAATGACAGTGAAATATGCAAAATATTTCCATATTTCAAGGCAATATTAATATTTATGAAAAAAATATTATATTACACTGGTTAAACCTCAAAATGAGGAAGAAGGTACGCATAAACAATCTAGTCCCGAAGCTGAATAGAGCACAGTCAAGCATCAGCAGTTATGCGACTGACTGACCTAAAGGCCTACAGCGAAGGTAACGCAATTATACTCGTACTCGACGTACCGCTGATCGGGCAGCAACAGTACAGTATACAAAAAGTATACCCTATATACACGCGAGCAAGCAACGGCGGGTACTACTACGTGGACACGACTGCGTGTCACGTAGTTATTGACACCGAGAATCGTAAATGGCTGAGGATGACAACCGATGACTTTGAAAATTGCAAGGGCTGAGCAAATCTTACATTTGCCCGCCGACACACCCTACACTTTCGGTTACAAACAACGCACCCTGCGAAGTCCTAAAATACTTGAAAATGGACACAAATAACCGGAATACTGGCTTTGATAGGTGTATGTATAGTAACCGCTCCAGATTTCAGCAAAAAAAACAGGGTGAACGTCTCAAGTCACCCGAAAAGATTACCTTCCCCCGTACGTCTAAAATTGAGGGAAATAGAGGCTCGGAGATCGAGCAGAAATGATTTTGGAAACCCTCGACGTCACCGGAGGCGGGTTACCGCATACCTACAACATAAGCCTCTACTCGTTAAGTGCAATAGCACCAATAGCCTTGGTCGGCTTCCTTCTGTTTAAATATTACAGGTACAAACGGAACCGGTCACCGACAAGGACAACCGAGGCAACGACCCCGGCAGCAGGAGAGAATATCAACCTCGAACCGCTCGGATGACAACGGCCACAGGAGCGGCCGCGATGCGAGCGGACCAGGGCCTGGGAAAGTCGCCCCCTCGACCGAGTACGATTGCCAGATCGACAATGAAGGGAAAAATAGCGAGAATTGTCAAACTTTGATAACAAATGAAAAATTATAAAATTTATTGTATTATTACATAAAAGATCAAACTGTGAAATTGTATCAAATTGTAAGGTACGGGAAACTAACTGAAGAAAAAATTTTTTAAAGAAAAAAATTTTCCTTTTAAGGAGGGAAGGATGTTGTGCCGCGAATTAATTAATTGTACATTATTTCGCCATTGTTCCTTCTTCGCGTTAGGCCACTCACCGAAGTAGAAAAAATGTGCAAACGTAAGCAACGAGCTACGAGCAGCGACCGCTCGAGCTACGACTTGCTGGAATTTGCAAGCGATGTTTATTGTGAAATTCATTGCGACATTCGATTTCGGTCAAAGGAGTGAATAACTGCTTTGCTGAAATCAGTCAAAAGTTTAACATCAACCTGAACGGTTGATCACGGGTCGGACTCGCCCGAAATATCAGATTCTATTAGTAGATTCAAACGAAAGAGGTTGGTTCCTCGTAACGGGCTCGAAATAACGGAATTATTGTACATTCTTTTATTGACTTTGAATAGACAACGGAAAGTTGCCGTTGCCTACAATAAATACCGCCATTTTACATAAATTCGCGTTTCCACAACATTACTCGAGATCCATCTCCTAATCGGCAAATGTTCAGTTTTCACGCCTACCAAGTACACACTCAACTCATGCACACGCTACACTCACAATCATCTGACGCCTCGCGTCATATGGTATAGCTCGCAGGTATGCTATATCGATTTATCGACCGCGCACTCATGCATATTGTCCATCTGCTCACATCCTCGATCGAAGCTCACTCAAGCGGCCAACGCTGTTAGCGTGGCCCCATCAGCAAGACCACTCACAAGGCTCGCCTTCCATCGCTGACAGCGAATCACAAGCAAGCTGTGACGCACGTCCGTCTTCTTGATACTCTGCCTCGTGGTCGACGGATGTGGCCATTGTTCTCACTCGAGTCGCTCTCTGTACACGTTCCCGCGTAAACTCACAGAGATATTCACTCGTTTTAATCACTTTAGTGCGCATTCATTACTATAGTGTAGTACATTCTTGGTCAAATCACCCGTGTTTCAACTCAGTGTCAGTGAAAATCACAGCAGATCACCAGAACTATAGAACCATTCACATAAAAGTCAACGGCGTGGTTCGCTCGTTGGCTGCATAGACGCCATTCTGCCTAGCACCGATCATCGGCGTCAGGACTCTCATCAGCCTGCCGTGTGGCATTACTCGAGCTCTACAACCAGACCTTATCACCAGGATCAACCACACGGAATCAACAAGGCAACTCAGAGGCCTGAGAACCCACTCACCAACAGTACATCAACACGCAGGCCAGACCAATCACAGTATATATTTGTTATAATCAACAGGTATTTTTCATGCAACCAATCTTATATAATTTAAATAAACATTGAATTTATTATTGTTAATTACTGGGTGCATTTAATTATTTATACTTGTCACCAGGATCCTTAATCTTACTATTCGCATCTGTCACTCGACATGCTACGTGTGAATGTATCGACTTGCTACCTGTCGATAGATTAGATATAATGTACTCATACTCAATATCATACTCAATTATCATACAGCAAACGATCCCAAAAAATAATAACTTTTTAATATTACACCGATTATCGAGTAATACAATTACGCGGTACCAGAATAACATCAGTATAAAAGCATATCTAGAGAGTGATATACCCTATTATACTTCTATAGCACATATCATTGTCGCTATTGTGCATGAATCAAAACGCGAACGCTATTCAGAATTGAAAAGATATATCGGCGCTAATGTACCCCAGAGTCTCTGATTTTTCGATCCTTCTGAATTTGATATGATTGTGCACACAGAAGAGGCTAAACTCAGCGAAAGAAATTCTACATCTATATGCAGAGTATTGCATGGCTATTAAAATAACCACCAGGTGTGTGTATATACAGGGTGATTCAAAAAAAGTGACCGACCCGCAGTATGCCGATAGCTGAGGTCATTTTAAGCACAATTACTTAGCGGTTTTCCGAAAATCCGACCAATCAGGAGCACATACGCTTCCCGCGCCGGAAGTCGGCAAATGTTCGATGGAAACCGAGACCTCGGTCTGCGGCAACGTCGGACGGGATAGTATAGTAGAATGACGCATGTCATTTGTTCATTCGCATGGGTTTTTTTATGCGTGATCGAAGAAAATAATTGAAAGGTGATGTGCTCGTGATGTGTTCCAAAGTGAAAAAATGGGAATAAAATGTTAATAATAAAGGGTGATTTTTTAAGAGCTTGAGAACTTTTTTTTAAAAAAAAACGCATAAAATTTGCAAAATCTCATCGGTTCTTTATTTGAAACGTTAGATTGGTCCATGACATTTACTTTTTGAAGATAATTTCATTTAAATGTTGACCGCGGCTGCGTCTTAGGTGGTCCATTCGGAAAGTCCAATTTTGGGCAACTTTTTCGAGCATTTCGGCCGGAATAGCCCGAATTTCTTCGGAAATGTTGTCTTCCAAAACTGGAATAGTTGCTGGCTTATTTCTGTAGACTTTAGACTTGACGTAGCCCCACAAAAAATAGTCTAAAGGCGTCAAATCGCATGATCTTGGTGGCCAACTTACCGGGCCATTTCTTGAGATGAATTGTTCTCCGAAGTTTTCGCTCAAAATGGCCATAGAATCGCGAGCTGTGTGGCATGTAGCGCCATCTTGTTGAAACCACATGTCAACTAAGTTCAGTTCTTCCATTTTTGGCAACAAAAAGTTTGTTAGCATCGAACGATAGCGATCGCCATTCACCGTAACGTTGCGTCCAACAGCATCTTTGAAAAAATACGGTCCAATGATTCCACCAGCGTACAAACCACACCAAACAGTGCATTTTTCGGGATGCATGGGCAGTTCTTGAACGGCTTCTGGTTGCTCTTCACTCCAAATGCGGCAATTTTGCCTATTTACGTAGCCATTCAACCAGAAATGAGCCTCATCGCTGAACAAAATTTGTCGATAAAAAAGCGGATTTTCTGCCAACTTTTCTAGGGCCCATTCACTGAAAATTCGACGTTGTGGCAGATCGTTCGGCTTCAGTTGTTGCAGGAGCTGTATTTTATACGGTTTTACACCAAGATCTTTGCGTAAAATCTTCCATGTCGTCGAATAACACAAACCCAATTGCTGCGAACGGCGACGAATCGACATTTCACGGTCTTCAGCAACACTCTCAGAAACAGACGCAATATTCTCTTCTGTACGCACTGTACGCATTCGTGTGGTTGGTTTAATGTCCAATAAAGTAAACTGAGTGCGAAACTTGGTCACAATCGCATTAATTGTTTGCTCACTTGGTCGATTATGTAGACCATAAATCGGACGTAAATCGCGAAACACTTTTCGAACCGAACACTGATTTTTGTAATAAAATTCAATTATTTGCAAGCGTTGCTCGTTAGTAAGTCTATTCATTATGAAATGTCAAAGCATACTGAGCATCTTTCTCTTTGACACCTTGTCTGAAATCCCGCGTGATCTGTCAAATACTAATGCATGAAAATCCTAACCTCAAAAAAATCACCCTTTACTTTAACCAGATGTAATTATTTATTATGTCTTAACCTTTAAGCGTTCCAAATAGTGTTTGTAATTGTGTTTTGTTCTCTTTAAATAAATAATTGTACATTGAAATGTGTGGCACTCTATAACTGTTATCTCTATGATAATAATTAAAATGCAATGAATCTCCTAGGCCATGGTTCATTTGATATAGTATTTAATTATGATAAAAATTATGATGTGTTCATGACACAAATTATAGCGTATAAAAAGTCACAACTAGCGAATGCCTTTCGCCACTAGAAATGAGATATGTACTAGGTATGCGTGACAAATGTCATATTTCGCACCTGACAATACAACTTGAAGCTTCAAATTATTAACGACAGCTTCATTAATATGAGGAGATGTTTTTACCTTTATAAGAAAAGTTAAGTAACACTTGATACATCGATGCATGGCAGAAGAGACTGCGATGCTACCAAAGGTGCCAAATCTGTCTGAAGCAGCTGCATTAGGACCAGAAGACGCTTCCATCAACATCTATTATCGGTTTTTATCTCAATCACGCGAGATTCAACTCCTTATAAGCGAACGATTCCAAATAATAACCCTTAAAAATATTATACCGTCAACCGTAATATGCTACGAGTATTTACGTGTTACCGGCATAACATCTTGTACCTGACCGATTTTTTTTTTTACTACATTTACAGGGACACCGAAAATTGCCCTTCGTCTTAACTTGCTCTCACCTTGATCTCACCTCACTCTCGCCGTCCGCTCACCTTGAATTCACTTTCCTCGCACCTCACTATCATCTCGCTATCACCTTATACTTACAAACCACCAACAATTTGGAGTCTCAAGCAGCATCGGCAGGGCAGGGCGATTGATTTTGTCGTGCGTAGCTATAAGAAAAGTATAATAGAAAAGTCTTATAGATGTTGATCGAAGCGTCTTCTGGTCCTAATGCAGCTGCTTCAGACAGATTTGGCACCTTTGGTAGCATCGCAGTCTCTTCTGCCATGCATCGATGTATCAAGTGTTACTTAACTTTTCTTATAAAGGTAAAAACATCTCCTTATATTAATGAAGCTGTCGTTAATAATTTGAAGCTTCAAGTTGTATTGTCAGGTGCAAAATATGACATTTGTCACGCATACCTACTACATATCTCATTTCTAATGGCGAAAGGCATTCGCTAGTTGTGACTTTTTATACGCTATAATTTGTGTCATGAACACATCATAATTTTTATCATAATTAAATACTATATTAAATGAACCATAGCCTAAGAGATTCATTGCATTTTAATTATTATCATAGAGATAACAGTTATAGAGTGCCACACATTTCAATGTACAATTATTTATTTAAAGAGAACAAAACACAATTACAAACACTATTTGGAACGTTTAAATGTTAAGACATAATGAATAATTACATCTGGTTAA
Source organism: Cylloceria caligata (assembly GCA_963942595.1). Lineage (NCBI taxonomy): Eukaryota > Metazoa > Arthropoda > Insecta > Hymenoptera > Ichneumonidae > Cylloceria > Cylloceria caligata. The sequence continues at coordinate 72,163,943 of OZ012703.1, forward strand.
AGTATTATTAACATTTTATTCCCATTTTTTCACTTTGGAACACATCACGAGCACATCACCTTTCAATTATTTTCTTCGATCGCGCATAAAAAAACCCATGCGAATGAACAAATGACATGCGTCATTCTACTATACTATCCCGTCCGACGTTGCCGCAGACCGAGGTGTCGGTTTCCATCGAACATTTGCCGACTTTCGGCGCGGGAAGCGTATGTGCTCCTGATTGGTCATTTATTATTTGACTTTAATTGCATCTCATTAATAAACTTTTGAGATTTTCGGAAAACCGCTAAGTAATTGTGCTTAAAATGACCTCAGCTATCGGCATACTGCGGGTCGGTCACTTTTTTTGAATCACCCTGTATAACCATAACGGCTGAGAAAAGGTTAGTTGAAAAGAAAACGTCGTTTTGAGATCATCTTTTGCTCTCTTTCGAACTATAATGGATACTATCGACGGTAGACTCGTGATCGACTGCTCCAAGGATCCCTGGCAACTTATCAAATAGGAGCTTGAGTACATCCCGAAACCCCTACTGTTGAAACATTGGGAAACAAAAATATCCATTTACATGACAAACTACCTGAGCACCTCAAGAATGACCGTGAGGTCTCCTCGTACATGCCGTGCTATTTACATAATAACAGGCCGGGTACGAGAACACATGTTGACGGAAAGTACAGTCCAGAATCCAACAGATGGCGCGGGGATAAGATGACCAATAAGATCGCAAGGATAGGTGCTCGGGGGTTGAGGTTGTGGGGAGACCAATCAGGAGCGCGGGGCCTGGAGAACCAATCACGATCGGGGATGGGGTGGTCGAGCACACACGCCCATTTTGCGCTCGAAAACCTAGCCAATGAGGAAGGCAGCACGGGGAAGGGGGCGTGAGGAGGGCAGATGGGTAGACACGCTTTGTCTTGTGCTAAAGGGCCTCTTCTACTGACGCTTACACCGTAACGATCTAGGAATGATAAATAAAATTGAATGAAAATTTATCATCAATCTCAGCCACAAATCTTTTGTTAGTAAGTGGCAAGCACATATTCTAGACTGATAGAAATTAAACAGCAATTTAAGACAAAATGCGTACGAAAAAGTCTTGCAAATCAATAATAAATCCCAGTGCATAAATATTATAACTTTCTGTATTATAAATGAAAATAAAAGAAAAATGTGAAATTGGTAGCTTAGTAAGAGATGAAGTTGCTTTTGTTAATTAAGCGACATAGTTGCATGCCAAAAAGTAGTTAATATTTTGGAATGTAATTAATTTGCCATCTCCAAAACACACAACCATGTTCACAACCGAATTTTAATGAGAATAGTTTCACGTTTCTAATCAATAAAGCTATTGTAAGATCCTTCTCTAATTGAATGACTTCTTTGAACGGTGCTTCAGCTGTGGTAACAAATGTTTTTATAACTCGTTCCTCTGTACGTTTCAGAACATTAATCGTTGGCGGAGGAATATCCATATCGGCGAAATTTTTTTCATTTGCTTATGGTTATCCCAGTGTCAATTGAACTTAAGGTGATGTGGTACATGCGGATACAACGAGCGCGGTTCCTTCCTTTGACTATAGGAGGCGTGCGGGCGGTTTCGTTACCGACCGTGCCGTCGGCCCCTACCGCTAGGTGTTGCTCTACATATTAAGACGACGAATTCGTCTTATACCAAATTATACTTCAGAGTAAGTAGTCTAAATTATACCAACTCATATGAACAGAGGGATCCATACTACTATACCCACACTCTGAAGACCAGCAATAAACTACCGGTACTCAAGCTCTAGTGATACCATCAAACAGTAAGACTAGTAGTACCAAGAGAGGTGTGAAAAACAATCCACGAGAAACACATTAATCACCATAACCGAAGAGAAGAAATTAACGGGACAAATGGGCTACAGGAGATAGGCTACAGGATGACTATCAGATATAGTAATACCCTTCTAAACCGGCAGAGCTTGGAACAAGAATGGAGAAGTCGGTATAGAAGGGCACGACGTAGCACCATAGAGGAGCATTCTGTTCACAGATTTTCGCGACCGTCCAGAACCAGCCAAAAGAGGACCAGCTAACCAACCAAAAAGATGACCAGCTGACCAGCCAAAGGAGGACCACCTAGCTTACCAAAGGAGAAGCATATCAAACCGCATAACTCCAAAAACTAGGGATGATACCTCTGAGGCCGCTAAAAAACAAACATCTCCCAAGGCCATCCACTGAGCCACCAGCCGGTCAAACAGCCCAGTATCCGAGTCGACGAGATGTCACATCGAATAAAAACCAAGTGGTATTGTTCAAGAATTCAGACGTTAGAGAGGTAGTGGACTGTAAAGCTGAAGGTTTTATTAAAACGCAGTACGCAGATGTGAATTATAATCGCATTTATTACTCCACCTGTCAAATGCGATGGACACAGCTACAAATAGACAAATAAAATATAGTAAATAATATGGAAATGAGCACAAAAGGAAGAAAGAGAATAAATTTAATGAGCTTTTGTCACCCCACACGATTATATTAATGGGTGTGATTTGTTGAGAAGTGCTGTCGCGATCAGGCTGATGCCGGGTCCACGACACGATGAGCCAACTGAAGATGTACCGGTGCCGACGTCAATATATCAAAGCTGATATGGTCACGGAGTTCTGATAGACTGTAAGTCGGCTGAGCTGGTGGTTGAGTCTGGTTTTATTGCACTTTTCAATCGTACGAATGCACAGAACTTTTAAAGGAACGCACAACCACGGTGGTGAAGAGAGCTGTCGGAGAGGAAAACGCAAGATGGCTGCGTTATACGAAGCAACCGTTGTCTCGCCAAGCAGTCGAAACGCGCTTGCGCGCAGCGACCTGTTGCTCGGCACGCAGACCTAGTCCAGGATTTACAGCTCCTGCGTGGTGCTGCCGCTGAGTGGCAAAAGCAAGTAGTTGCCCATGCTAGCCTGCAGTGCGTAGTCTCGCTACGCTTGGCAGAAAGTTCAAACATTCTCAAACAGGTATAGATAAAAATATATTAAATCCATGGGACCAAAAAGCACGCGGAAATTTAACTAGGGACGCTCCTGTCGCCGTTCCGATGCGCCGATGCACCAAGGAGGTATCGCGCTGACGTATCCACCGCAGCAGCGGCGGGGCCAGCGAGTAGATAGCGTAACCAGGAAAGCTCGAGCGAGAGCTCCGTCCCCACCACGATCCACTCGATATAGATATAGGATAGGCTAGCTCCGAAGGCGAGGAAAAATAACAGAGCGAACATAGGAAATGATCGATGGCAAGCCCGGTAGGATAACATTCTCTCTTGCCTTGTGGAGAAACTATACTGCCATATCACAAGAGAATATATCTCAATAATCTTATATATAAAAATGAATGTTTGTCTGTCTGTCTGTGTGTCTGTCTGTCTGCCTGCCTGTCTGTCTGTCTGTCTGTCTGTCTGTCTGTCTGTCTGTCCGGCTATACAAAGCTACATGCGACGAGCGATTTCAGCCAAACTTTATACTAATATTGTTGAAGACCGAAGGAAGGCGACTGTATAAATCTCACACCTGAAAACCACCCCGTCCAACCCCTAAAAAAATTCTTAATAAAATCCACACGCCTTCACCGGTTACTAGCAAACGAAGCACAAATATTCTTAAGAGCCTAAGGAAGGTCACTGGATATATCTCACCCCTGGAAACCACCCCCTTCATCCCCTAAAAAAATCTTATATATAAAAATAAATGTTTGTCTGTCCGTCTGTCTGTCTGTCCGGCTATACAAAGCTACACGCGTTGACCGATTTCAGCCAAACTTTATACCAATATTGTCGAAGACCAAAAGAAGGCGACTGTATATATCTCACACCTGAAAAAAACCCCCTTCATCCCCTAAAAAAAATTCTTAATAAAATCCACACGCCTTCACCGATTGCAACCAAACCAAGCACAAACATTGTTAAGTGCCTAAGGAAGGTCACTGGATATATCTCACCCCTGAAAACGACCCCCTTCATCCCTTAAAAAAAAATTCTTAATAATATTCACACGCCTTCACCGAATACAACCAAACCAAGAACATATATTGTTAAGAGCCTAAGGAAGGTCACTGGATATATCTCACTCGTGAAAACCACCCCCTTCATCCCCTAAAAAAATCTTATATATGAAAATGAATCTTTGTCTGTCTGTCTGTCTGTCTGTCCGGCTATACGAAGTTACACGCGTTGACCGATTTCAGCCAAACTTTATACCAATTTTGTTAAAGACCGAAGGAAGGCGACTGTATATATCTCACCTCTGACAACCACCCCCTTAATGCCCTAAAAAAAATTCTGAATAAAATCCACACGCTTTCACCGATTACAACCAAACCAAGCACAAATATTGTTAAGAGCCTAAGGAAGGTCACTGGATATATCTCACCCGTGAAAACCACCCCCTTCATCCCTTAAAAAAAGTTTTATATATAAAAATGAATGTTTGTTTGTCTGTCTGTCTGACTGTCCGGCTATACATAGCTACACGCGTTGACCGATTTCATCCAAACTTTATACCAATGATGTTGAAGACCAAAGGAAGGCGACTGTATATATCTCGTCCCTTAACAAAACCTCCTTCATCCCCTAAAAAAAAATACTCAATAAAATCCACACGCCTTCTCCGATTACAACCAAACCAAGCACAAATAGTGTTAAGAGCCTAAGGAAGGTTATTGGATATATCTCACCCCTGAACCTCACCCTCTTCACACCCAAAAAAAAGAGTATTTAAAAATATTCACGAGATAAACTGATTTCAACCAAACCTTACACAAATATTATAGCGGGTCTAAGACGGGTACGACATAGGTCGTAATGTATACATATCCATCCACTTAAACCCCTAAAAAAAGATTTAGTATCAAAATCCAAACCCCTTGACTGATTTCAACCAAACTTTACACAAATTTTGATAAGTTCCAATGGAAGGTCACTGTATAAATATAGCTCACCCCTTAAAACCGCGCCTTTAATCCCTAAAAATAGTTACTTTTTCTGCCTTAACCGATTTAAACAAGACTTCACAAACAAAATAGAAACTCACTCCCTCTATATATCTCACCCCATAAAACCACCCCGTTCATCCCCAAAAAAAAATCTTATATATAAAAATCAATGTTTGTCTGTCTGTCTGTCTGACTGTCCAGCTATACAAAGCTACACGCGTTGACCGATTTCAGCCAAACTTTATACCAATATTGTTGAAGACCAAAAGAAGGCGACTGTAACTATCTCACCCCTGAAAAAACTTCCTTCATCCCCTAAAAAAAATTCTTAATAAAATCCACATGCCTTCACCGATTACAACCAAACAAACACAAATATTGTTAAGAGCCTAAGGAAGGTCACTCGATATATCTCACCCGTGAAAACCATCCCCTTCATCCCCTAAAAAAAAATTCTCAATAAAATGCACACACCTTCACCGGATACAACCAAACGAAGCACAAATATTCTTGAGAGCCTAGGGAAGGTCGCTTGATATATCTCACCCCTGGAAACGACCCCCCTCATCACTTAAAAAAAAATTCTCAATAAAATCCACACGCCTTCACCAATTACAACCAAACCAAGTACAAACATTGTTAAGAGCCTAAGGAAGCTCACTGGATATATCTAACCCCTAAACCCCACCCTCTTCACCCTCAAAAAAAATCTTTTTTATAATAATAACTGTTTGTCTGTCTGTCCGTCCGGCTATAGAAAGCTACACGCGTTGACCGATTTCAGCCAAACTTTATACCAATACTGTTGAAGACCAAACGAAGGCGACTGTATATATCTCACACCTGAAAAAAACCCCCTTCATCCCCTAAAAAAAATTCTTGATAAAATCCACACGCCTTCGTCGATTACAACCAAACCAAGCACAAATGTTGTTAAGAGCCTAAGGAAGGTCACTGGATATATCTCACCCGTGAAAACCACCCCATTGATCCCCTAAAAGAATCTTATATATAAAAATCAATGTTTGTCTGTCTGTCTGTCTGTCTGTCCAGCTATACGAAGTTACACGCTTTGACCGATTTCTGCTCAACTTTATACCAATATTGTTAAAGACCAAAAAAAGGCGACTGTAAATATCTCACCCCTGAAAAAAACTTCCTTCATCCCCTAAAAAAAAATTCTTAATAAAATCCACACGCCTTCACCGATTACAACCGAACCAAGCACAAATATTGTTAAGAGCCTAAGGAAGGTCACTGGATATATCTCACCCCTAAACCCCACCCTTTTCGACCCCAACAAAAATTTCATTTATAAAAAAAAATTTTCTGTCTGTCGGTCCGGCTATACAAAGCTACACGCGTGGACCGATTTCAACCAAACTTTATACCAATTTTGTTGAAGACCAAAGGAAGGCGACTGGATATATCTCACACCTGAAAAAAACCCCCCTCGACCCCTAAAAAAAATTCTTAATAAAATCCACATGCCTTCACCGATTACAACCAAACCAAGCACAAATATTGTAAAGAGCCTAAGGAAGGTCACTGGATATATCTCACGCGTGAAAATCACGCCCTTGATCTCCCAACAGAATCTTATATATAAAAATCAATGTTTGTCCGTCTGTCTGTCTGACTGTCCGGCTATACAAAGCTACACGCGTTGACCGATTTCAGCCAAATTTTATACCAATATTGTTGAAGACCAAAGGAAGACGACTGTATGTACCTCACCCCTGAAAACCACCCCCTTCAACCCCTAAAAAAATTCTCAATAAAATCCACACGCCTTCACCGGTTACAACCAAACGAAACACAAATATTCTTAAGAGCCTAAGGAAGGTCACTGGATATATCTCACCCCTGAAAACCACCCCCTTGATCTCCTAAAAGGATCTTATATATAAAAATCAATGTTTGTCTGCCTGTCTGTCTGACTGTCCGGCTATACAAAGCTACACGCGTTGACCGATTCCAGCCAAACTTTATACTAATATTGTTGAAGCACAGAGGAAGGCGACTGTAAATATCTCACCCCTAAAAAAAACCTCCTTCATTCCCTAAAAAAAAATTCTTAATAAAATCCACACGCCGTTACCGATCGCAACCGAAACAAGCACAAATATTGTTAAGAGCCTAAGGAAGGTCACTGGATATATCTCACCCCTAAACCCCACCCTTTTCACTGAAAAAAAAATTTATTTATAAAAATAAATGTTTGTCTGTCTGTCTGTCCGGCTATACAAAGCTACACGCGTTGACCGATTTCAGACAAACTTTATACCAATATTGTTGAAAGACCAAAGGCAGGCAACTGTAAATATCTCACCCCTGAAAAAACCCCCTTCAACCCCTGAAAAAAATTCTTGATAAAATCCAGACGCCTTCGTCGATTACAACCAAACCAAGCACAAATGTTGTTAAGAGCCTAAGGAAGGTCGCTGGATATATCTCACCCGTGAAAACCACCCCATTGATCCCCTTAAAGAATCTTATATATAAAAATCAATGTTTGTCTGTCTGTCTGTCTGTCTGTCCAGCTATACGAAATTACACGCTTTGACCGATTTCTGCTAAACTTTATACCAATATTGTTGAAAGACCAAAGGCAGGCAACTGTAAATATCTCACCCCTGAAAAGAACTTCCTTCATCCCCTAAAAAAAAATTCTTAATAAAATCCACACACCTTCACCGATTACAACCGAACCAAGCACAAATATTGTTAAGAGCCTAAGGAAGGTCACTGGAAATATCTCACCCCTAAACCCCACCCTTTGCACTGAACAAAAATTTTATTTATAAAAATTAATGTTTGTCTGTCTGTCTGTCCGGCTATACAAAACTACACGCGTTGACCGATTTCAGCCAAACTTTATACCAATATTGTTGAAGACCAAACGAAGGCGACTGTATATATCTCACACCGGAGAAAAACCTCTTACATCCCCTAAAAAAAAATTCTTAATAAAATCCACACGCCTTCACCAATTACAACCAAACCAAGCACAAATATTGTTAAGAGCCTAAGGAAGGGCGTTGGATATATCTCACCCCTATACCCCACCCTCTTCACCCCCAAAAGAAATCTTATTTATAATAATAACTGTTCGTCTGTCTGTCTGTCTGGCTATAGAAAGCTACACGCGTTGACCGATTTCAGCCAAACTTTATACCAATACTGTTGAAGACCAAACGAAGGCGACTGTATATATCTCACACCTGAAAAAAACCCCCTTCATCCCCTAAAAAAAATTCTTGATAAAATCCACACGCCTTCGTCGATTACAACCAAACCAAGCACAAATGTTGTTAAGAGCCTAAGGAAGGTCACTGGATATATCTCACCCGTGAAAACCACCCCATTGATCCCCTAAAAGAATCTTATATATAAAAATCAATGTTTGTCTGTCTGTCTGTCTGTCTGTCCAGCTATACGAAGTTACACGCTTTGACCGATTTCTGCTAAACTTTATACCAATATTGTTAAAGACCAAAAAAAGGCGACTGTAAATATCTCACCCCTGAAAAAAACTTCCTTCATCCCCTAAAAAAAAATTCTTAATAAAATCCACACGCCTTCACCGATTACAACCGAACCAAGCACAAATATTGTTAAGAGCCTAAGGAAGGTCACTGGATATATATCACCCCTAAACCCCACCCTTTTCGACCCCAACAAAAATTTCATCTATAAAAAAAAATTTTCTGTCTGTCGGTCCGGCTATACAAAGCTACACGCGTGGACCGATTTCAACCAAACTTTATACCAATTTTGTTGAAGACCAAAGGAAGGCGACTGGATATATCTCACACCTGAAAAAAACCCCCCTCGACCCCTAAAAAAAATTCTTAATAAAATCCACATGCCTTCACCGATTACAACCAAACCAAGCACAAATATTGTAAAGAGCCTAAGGAAGGTCACTGGATATATCTCACGCGTGAAAATCACGCCCTTGATCTCCCAACAGAATCTTATATATAAAAATCAATGTTTGTCCGTCTGTCTGTCTGACTGTCCGGCTATACAAAGCTACACGCGTTGACCAATTTCAGCCAAATTTTATACCAATATTGTTGAAGACCAAAAGAAGACGACTGTATGTACCTCACCCCTGAAAACCACCCCCTTCAACCCCTAAAAAAATTCTCAATAAAATCCACACGCCTTCACCGGTTACAACCAAACGAAGCACAAATATTCTTAAGAGCCTAAGGAAGGTCACTGGATATATTTCACCCCTGAAAACCACCCCCTTGATCTCCTAAAAGGATCTTATATATAAAAATCAATGTTTGTCTGCCTGTCTGTCTGACTGTCCGGCTATACAAAGCTACACGCGTTGACCGATTCCAGCCAAACTTTATACTAATATTGTTGAAGCACAGAGGAAGGCGACTGTAAATATCTCACCCCTAAAAAAATCCTCCTTCATTCCCTAAAAAAAAATTCTTAATAAAATCCACACGCCGTTACCGATCGCAACCGAAACAAGCACAAATATTGTTAAGAGCCTAAGGAAGGTCACTGGATATATCTCACCCCTAAACCCCACACTTTTCACTGAAAAAAAAATTTATTTATAAAAATAAATGTTTGTCTGTCTGTCTGTCCGGCTATACAAAGCTACACGCGTTGACCGATTTCAGACAAACTTTATACCAATATTGTTGAAAGACCAAAGGCAGGCAACTGTAAATATCTCACCCCTGAAAAAACCCCCTTCAACCCCTGAAAAAAATTCTTGATAAAATCCAGACGCCTTCGTCGATTACAACCAAACCAAGCACAAATGTTGTTAAGAGCCTAAGGAAGGTCGCTGGATATATCTCACCCGTGAAAACCACCCCATTGATCCCCTTAAAGAATCTTATATATAAAAATCAATGTTTGTCTGTCTGTCTGTCTGTCTGTCCAGCTATACGAAATTACACGCTTTGACCGATTTCTGCTAAACTTTATACCAATATTGTTGAAAGACCAAAGGCAGGCAACTGTAAATATCTCACCCCTGAAAAAAACTTCCTTCATCCCCTAAAAAAAAATTCTTAATAAAATCCACACACCTTCACCGATTACAACCGAACCAAGCACAAATATTGTTAAGAGCCTAAGGAAGGTCACTGGAAATATCTCACCCCTAAACCCCACCCTTTGCACTAAACAAAAATTTTATTTATAAAAATTAATGTTTGTCTGTCTGTCTGTCCGGCTATACAAAGCTACACGCGTTGACCGATTTCAGCCAAACTTTATACCAATATTGTTGAAGACCAAACGAAGGCGACTGTATATATCTCACACCGGAGAAAAACCTCTTTCATCCCCTAAAAAAAAATTCTTAATAAAATCCACACGCCTTCACGAATTACAACCAAACCAAGCACAAATATTGTTAAGAGCCTAAGGAAGGGCGTTGGATATATCTCACCCCTATACCCCACCCTCTTCACCCCCAAAAGAAATCTTATTTATAATAATAACTGTTCGTCTGCCTGTCTGTCCGGCTATAGAAAGCTACACGCGTTGATCGATTTCAGCTAAACTTTATACCAATATTGTTGAAGACCAAAGGAAGGCGACTGTGAATATCTCACCCCTGAAAAAAACCTTCATCCCCTAAAAAAAAATTCTCAATAAAATCCACACGCCTTCACCGATTACAACCGAACCAAGCACAAATATTGTTAAGAGCCTAACGAAGGTCACTGGATATATCTCACCCCTAAACCCCACCCTTTTCGACCTCAACAAAAATTTCATTTATAAAAAAAAATTTTCTGTCTGTCTGTCCGGCTATACAAAGCTACACGGGTGGACCGATTTCAACCAAACTTTATACCAATTTTGTTGAAGACCAAAGGAAGGCGACTGGATATATCTCACACCTGAAAAAAACCCCCCTCGACCCCTAAAAAAAATTCTTAATAAAATCCACATGCCTTCACCGATTACAACCAAACCAAGCACAAATATTGTTAAGAGCCTAAGGAAGGTCACTGGATATATCTCACCCGTGAAAATCACGCCCTTGATCTCCCAACAGAATCTTATATATAAAAATCAATGTTTGTCCGTCTGTCTGTCTGACTGTCCGGCTATACAAAGCTACACGCGTTGACCGATTTCAGCCAAATTTTATACCAATATTGTTGAAGACCAAAGGAAGACGACTGTATGTACCTCACCCCTGAAAACCACCCCCTTCAACCCCTAAAAAAATTCTCAATAAAATCCACACGCCTTCACCGGTTACAACCAAACGAAGCACAAATATTCTTAAGAGCCTAAGGAAGGTCACTGGATATATCTCACCCCTAAACCCCACCCTTTTCACTGAAAAAAAATTTATTTATAAAAATAAATGTTTGTCTGTCTGTCTGTCCGGCTATACAAAGCTACACGCGTTGACCGATTTCAGACAAACTTTATACCAATATTGTTGAAAGACCAAAGGCAGGCAACTGTAAATATCTCACCCCTGAAAAAACCCCCTTCAACCCCTGAAAAAAATTCTTGATAAAATCCAGACGCCTTCGTCGATTACAACCAAACCAAGCACAAATGTTGTTAAGAGCCTAAGGAAGGTCACTGGAAATATCTCACCCGTGAAAACCACCCCATTGATCCCCTTAAAGAATCTTATATATAAAAATCAATGTTTGTCTGTCTGTCTGTCTGTCTGTCCAGCTATACGAAATTACACGCTTTGACCGATTTCTGCTAAACTTTATACCAATATTGTTGAAAGACCAAAGGCAGGCAACTGTAAATATCTCACCCCTGAAAAAAACTTTCTTCATCCCCTAAAAAAAAATTCTTAATAAAATCCACACGCCTTCACCAATTACAACCAAACCAAGCACAAATATTGTTAAGAGCCTAAGGAAGGGCATTGGATATATCTCACCCCTATACCCCACCCTCTTCACCCCCAAAAGAAATCTTATTTATAATAATAACTGTTCGTCTGTCTGTCTGTCCGGCTATAGAAAGCTACACGCGTTGATCGATTTCAGCTAAACTTTATATGAATATTGTTGAAGACCAAAGGAAGGCGACTGTCTATATCTCACCCCTGAAAAAAACCCCTTCAACCCCTAAAAAAATACTTTATAAAATCCACACGCCTTCGTCGATTACAACCAAACCAAGGACAAATGTTGTTAAGAGCCTAAGGAAGGTCACTGGATATATCTCACCCGTGAAAACCACCCCATTGATCCCCTAAAAGAATCTCATATATAAAAATCAATGTTTGTCTGTCTGTTTGTCTGTCTGTCCAGCTATACGAAGTTACACGCTTTGACCGATTTCAGCTAAACTTTATATCAATATTGTTGAAGACCAAAGTAAGGCGACTGTGAATATCTCACCCCTGAAAAAAACCTTCATCCCCTAAAAAAAAATTCTTAATAAAATCCACACGCCTTCACCGATTACAACCGAACCAAGCACAAATATTGTTAAGAGCCTAAGGAAGGTCACTGAATATATCTCACCCCTAAACCCACCTTTTTCACTCCCAAAAAAAATTTTATTTATAAAAATATATGTTTGTCTGTCTGTCTGTCCGGCTATACGAAGCTACACGCGTTAACCGATTTCAGCCAAACTTTATACCATACTGTTGGAGACCAAACGAAGGCGACTGTAGATATCTCACACCTGAAAAAAACCCCTTTCATCCCCTAAACAAAATTCTTAATAAAATCCACACGCCTTCACCTATTACAACCAAACCAAGCACAAATATTGTTAAGAGCCCAAGGAAGGTCACTGGATATATCTCACCCCTAAACCCCACCCTCTTCACCCCTAAAAAAATCTTATTCATAATAATAACTGTTCGTCTGTCTGTCTGTCCGGCTATAGAAAGCTACACGCGTTGATCGATTTCAGCTGAACTTTATACCAATATTGTTGAAGACCAAAGGAAGGCGACTGTATATATCTCACCCCTGAAAAAACCCCCTTCAACCCCTAAAAAAAATTCTTGATAAAATCCGCACGCCTTCGTCGATTACAACCAAACCAAGCACATATGTTGTTAAGAGCCTAAGGAAGGTCACTGGATATATCTCACCCGTGAAAATCACCCCCTTGATCCCCCAAAAGAATCTTATATATAAAAATCAATATTTGTCTGTCTGTCTGTCTGACTGTCCGGCTATACAAAGCTACATGCGTTGACCGATTTCAGCCAAACTTTATACTAATATTGTTGAAGACCAAAGAAAGGCGACTGTATGTACCTCACCCCTGGAAACCACCCCCTTTAACCCCTAGAAAAATTCTTAATAAAATCCACACGCCTTCACCGGTTACAACCAAACGAAGCACAAATATTCTTAAGAGCCTAAGGAAGGTCACTGGATATATCTCACCCCTAAACCCCACCCTTTGCACTAAACAAAAATTTTATTTATAAAAATTAATGTTGGTCTGTCTGTCTGTCCGGCTATACAAAGTCACACGCGTTGACCGATTTCAGCCAAACTTTATACCAATATTGTTGAAGACCAAACGAAGGCGACTGTATATATCTCACACCTGAAAAAAACCTCTTTCATCCCCTAAAAATAATTCTTAATAAAATCCACACGCCTTCACCAATTACAACCAAACCAAGCACAAATATTGTTAAGAGCCTAAGGAAGGGTACTGGATATATCTCACCCGTGAAAACCACCCCATTGATCCCCTAAAAGAATCTTATATATAAAAATCAATGTTTGTCTGTCTGTCTGTCTGTCTGTCCAGCTATACGAAGTTACACGCTTTAACCGATTTCAGCTAAACTTTATACCAATATTGTTGAAGACCAAAGGAAGGCGACTGTAAATATCTCACCCCTGAAAAAAACCTTCATCCCCTAAAAAAAAATTCTTATCAAAATCCACACGCCTTCACCGATTACAACCGAACCAAGCACAAATATTGTTAAGAGCCTAAGGAAGGTCACTGGATATATCTCACCCCTAAACCCCACCTTTTTCACTCCCAAAAAAAATTTTATTTATAAAAATATATGTTTGTCTGTCTGTCTGTCCGGCTATACGAAGCTACACGCGTTAACCGATTTCAGCTAAACTTTATACCATACTGTTGGAGACCAAACGAAGGCGACTGTAGATATCTCACATCTGAAAAAAACCCCTTTCATCCCCTAAAAAAAATTCTTAATGAAATCCACACGCCTTCACCAATTACAACCAAACCAAGCACAAATATTGTTAAGAGCCCAAGGAAGGTCACTAGATATATATCACCCCTAAACCCCACCCTCTTCACCCCTAAAAAAATCTTATTCATAATAATAACTGTTCGTCTGTCTGTCTGTCCGGCTATAGAAAGCTACACGCGACGATCGATTTCAGCTGAACTTTATACCAATATTGTTGAAGACCAAAGGAAGGCGACTGTATATATCTCACCCCTGAAAAAACCCCCTTCAACCCCTAAAAAAAATTCTTGATAAAATCCGCACGCCTTCGTCGATTACAACCAAACCAAGCACAAATGTTGTTAAGAGCCTGAGGAAGGTCACTGGATATATCTCAGCCCTAAACCCCACCCTCTTCACCCGTAAAAAAATCTTATTCATAATAATAACTGTTCGTCTGTCTGTCTGTCCGGCTATAGAAAGCTACACGCGTTGATCGATTTCAGCTGAACTTTATACCAATATTGTTGAAGACCAAAGGAAGGCGACTGTATATATCTCACCCCTGAAAAAATCCCCTTCAACCCCTAGAAAAATTCTTAATAAAATCCACACGCCTTCACCGGTTACAACCAAACGAAGCACAAATAATCTTAAGAGCCTAAGGAAGGTCACTGGATATATCTCACCCCTAAACCCCACCCTTTGCACAAAACAAAAATTTTATTTATAAAAATTAATGTTTGTCTGTCTGTCTGTCCAGCTATACGAAGTTACACGCTTTGACCGATTTCAGCTAAACTTTGTACCAATATTGTTGAAGACCAAAGGAAGGCGACTGTAAGTATCTCACCCCTGAAAAAAACCTTCATCCCCTGAAAAAAAATTCTTATCAATATCTACACGCCTTCACCGATTACAACCGAACCAAGCACAAATATTGTTAAGAGCCTAAGGAAGGTCACTGGATATATCTCACCCCTAAACCCCACCTTTTTCACTCCCAAAAAAAATTTTATTTATAAAAATATATGTTTGTCTGTCTGTCTGTCCGGCTATACGAAGCTACACGCGTTAACCGATTTCAGCCAAACTTTATACCATACTGTTGGAGACCAAACGAAGGCGACTGTAGATATCTCACACCTGAAAAAATCCCCTTTCATCCCCTAAAAAAAATTCTTAATAAAATCCACACGCCTTCACCAATTACAACCAAACGAGCACAAATGATGTCAAGAGCCCAAGGAAGGTCACTGGATATATCTCACCCCTGAACCCCACCCTCTGCACCCGTAAAAAAATCTTATTCATAATAATAACTGTTCGTCTGTCTGTCTGTCCGGCTATAGAAAGCTACACGCGTTGATCGCTTTCAGCTGAACTTTATACCAATATTGTTGAAGACCAAAGGAAGGCGACTGTATATATCTCACTCCTGAAAAAATCCCCTTCAACCCCTAAAAAAAATTCTTGATAAAATCCGCATATCTTCGTCGATTACAACCAAACCAAGCACAAATGTTGTTAAGAGCCTAAGGAAGGTCACTGGATATATCTCACCCGTGAAAATCACCCCTTGATCTCCCAAAAGAATCTTATATATAAAAATCAATGTTCGTCCGTCTGTCTGTCTGACTGTCCGGCTATACAAAGCTACATGCGTTGACCGATTTCAGCCAAACTTTATACTAATATTGTTGAAGACAAAAGAAAGGCGACTGTATGTACCTCACCCCTGAAAACCACCCCCTTCAACCCCTAGAAAAATTCTTAATAAAATCCACACGCCTTCACCGGTTACAACCAAACGAAGCACAAATAGTCTTAAGAGCCTAAGGAAGGTCACTGGATATATCTCACCCCTGAAAACCACCCCCTTGATCTCCTAAAAGGATCTTGCATATAAAAATCAATGTTTGTCTGTCTGTCTGTCTGACTGCCCGGCTATACAAAGCTACACGCGTTGACCGATTCCAGCCAAACTTTATACTATTATTGTTGAAGCACAGAGGAAGGCGACTGTAAATATCTCACCCCTAAAAAAAACCTCCTTTATTCCCTAAAAAAAAATTCTTAATAAAATCCACACGCCGTTACCGATCACAACCGAACCAAGCACAAATATTGTTAAGAGCCTAAGGAAGGTCACTGGATATATCTCACCCCTAAACCCCACCCTCTTCACCCCCAAAAGAAATCTTATTTATAATATCAACTTTTCGTCTGTCTGTCTGTCCGGCTATAGAAAGCTACACGCGTTGATCGATTTCTGCTAAACTTTATATCAATATTGTTGAAGACCAAAGGAAGGCGACTGTATATATCTCACCCCTGAAAAAACCCCCTTCAACCCCTAAAAAAAATTCTTGATAAAATCCACACGCCTTCGTCGATTACAACCAAACCAAGCACAAATGTTGTTAAGAGCCTAAGGAAGGTCACTGGATATATCTCACCCGTGAAAATCACTCCCTTGATCTCCCAAAAGAACCTTATATATAAAAATCAATGTTTGTCTGTATGTCTGTCTGACTGTCCGGCTATAAAAAGCTACACGCGTTGACCGATTTCAGCCAAACTTTATACTAATATTGTTGAAGCACAGAGGAAGGCGACTGTAAATATCTCACCCCTGAAAAAAGCCTCCTTCATTCCCTAAAAAAAAATTCTTAATAAAATCCACACGCCGTTACCGAACACAACCGAACCAAGCACAAATATTGTTAAGAGCCTAAGGAAGGTGACTGGATATATCTTACCCCCAAACCCTACCATTTTCCCTGAAAAAAAATTTTATTTATAAAAATAAATGTTTGTCTGTCTGTTTGTCCGGCTATACAAAGCTACACGCGTTGACCGATTTCAGACAAACTTTATACCAATACTGTTAAAGACCAAACGAAGGCGACTGTATATATCTCACACCTAAAAAAAATCCCTTCATCCCCTAAAAAAAAATCTTATTAAAATCCACACGCCTTCACCAATTACAACCAAACCAAGCACAAATATTGTTAAGAGCCTAAGGAAGCTCACTGGGAATATCGCACCCCTATACCCCACCCTTTTCACCCCCAAAAGAAATCTTCTTTATAATAATAATTTTTCGTCTGTCTGTCTGTCCGGCTATAGAAAGCTACACGCGTTGATCGATTTCTGCTAAACTTTATATCAATATTGTTGAAGACCAAAGGAAGGCGACTGTATATATCTCACCCCTGAAAAAACCCCCTTCAACCCCTAAAAAAAATTCTTGATAAAATCCACACGCCTTCGTCGATTACAACCAAACCAAGCACAAATGTTTTTAAGAGCCTAAGGAAGGTCACTGGATATATCTCACCCTTGAAAACCACCTCATTGATCCCCTAAAAGAATCTTTTATATAAAAATCAATGTTTGTCTGTCTGTCTGTCTGTCTGTCTGTCTGTCCAGCTATACGAAGTTACACGCTTTGACCGATTTCAGCTAAACTTTATACCAATATTGTTGAAGACCAAAGGAAGGCGACTGTAAATATCTCACCCCTGAAAAAAACCTTCATCCCCTAAAAAAAATCTTATCAAAATCCACACGCCTTCACCGATTACAACCGAACCAAGCACAAATATTGTTAAGAGCCTAAGGAAGGTCACTGGATATATCTCACCCCTAAACCCCACCTTTTTCCTTCCCAAAAAAAATTTTATTTATAAAAATATATGTTTGTCTGTCTGTCTGTCCGGCTATACGAAGCTACACGCGTTAACCGATTTCAGTCAAACTTTATACCATACTGTTGGAGACCAAACGAAGGCGACTGTAGATATCTCACACCTGAAAAAATCCCCTTTCATCCCCTAAAAAAAATTCTTAATAAAATCCACACGCCTTCATCAATTACAACCAAACCAAGCACAAATGATGTTAAGAGCCCAAGGAAGGTCACTGGATATATCTCACCCCCAAACCCCACCCTCTTCACCCCTAAAAAAATCTTATTCATAATAATAACTGTTCGTCTGTCCGTCTGTCCGGCTATAGAAAGCTACACGCGTTGATCGATTTCAGCTGAACTTTATACCAATATTGTTGAAGACCAAAGGAAGGCGACTGTATATATCTCACCCCTGAAAAAATCCCCTTCAACCCCTAAAAAAAATTCTTGATAAAATCCGCACACCTTCGTCGATTACAACTAAACCAAGCACAAATGTTGTTAAGAGCCTAAGGAAGGTCACTGGATATATCTCACCCGTGAAAATCACCCCCTTGATCTCCCGAAAGAATCTTATATATAAAAATCAATGTTCGTCTGTCTGTCTGTCTGACTGTCCGGCTATACAAAGCTACATGCGTTGACCGATTTCAGCCAAACTTTATACTAATATTGTTGAAGACCAAAGAAAGGCGACTGTATGTACCTCACCCCTGAAAACCACCCCCTTCAACCCCTAGAAAAATTCTCAATAAAATCCACACGACTTCACCGGTTACAACCAAACGAAGCACAAATATTCTTAAGAGCCTAAGGAAGGTCACTGGATATATCTCACCCCTGAAAACCACCCCCTTAATCTCCCAAAACGATCTTATATATAAAAATCAATGTTTGTCTGTCTGTCTGTCTGACTGTCCGGCTATACAAAGCTACACGCGTTGACCGATTTCAGCCAAACTTTATACTAATATTGTTGAAGCACAGAGGAAGGCGACTGTAAATATCTCACCCCTGAAAAAAACCTCCTTCATTCCCTAAAAAAAAATTCTTAATAAAATCCACACGCCGTTACCGAACACAACCGAACCAAGCACAAATATTGTTAAGAGCCTAAGGAAGGTCACTGGATATATCTCACCCCCAAACCCTACCATTTTCACTGAAAAAAAAGTTTATTTATAAAAATAAATGTTTGTCTGTCTGTCTGTCCGGCTATACAAAGCTACACGCGTTGACCGATTTCAGACAAACTTTATACCAATACTGTTAAAGACCAAACGAAGGCGACTGTATATATCTCACCCCTGAAAAAACCCCCTCCAACCCCTAAAAAAAATTCTTGATAAAATCTACACGCCTTCGTCGATTACAACCAAACCAAGCACAAATGTTGTTAAGAGCCTAAGGAAGGTCACTGGATATATCTCACCCTTGAAAACCACCTCATTGATCCCCTAAAAGAATCTTATATATAAAAATCAATGTTTGTCTGTCTGTCTGTCTGTTTGTCTGTCTGTCCAGCTATACGAAGTTACACGCTTTGACCGATTTCAGCTAAACTTTATACCAATATTGTTGAAGACCAAAGGAAGGCGACTGTAATTATCTCACCCCTGAAAAAAACCTTCATGCCCTAAAAAAAAATTCTTAATAAAATCCACACGCCTTCACCGATTACAACCGAACCAAGCACAAATATTGTTAAAAGCCTAAGGAAGGTCACTGGATATATCTCACCCCTAAACCCCACCTTTTTCACTCCCAAATAAAATTTTATTTATAAAAATATATGTTTGTCTGTCTGTCTGTCCGGCTATACGGAGCTACACGCGTTAACCGATTTCAGACAAACTTTATACCATACTGTTGGAGACCAAACGAAGGCGACTGTAGATATCTCACACCTGAAAAAAACCCGTTTCATCCCCTAAAAAAAATTCTTAATAAAATCCACACGCCTTCACCAATTACAACCAAACCAAGCACAAATATTGTTAAGAGCCCAGGGAAGGTCACTGGATATATCTCACCCCTAAACCCCACCCTCTTCACCCCTAAAAAAATCTTATTCATAATAATAACTGTTCGTCTGTCTGCCTGTCCGGCTATAGAAAGCTACACCCGTTGATCGATTTCAGCTGAACTTTATACCAATATTGTTGAAGACCAAAGGAAGGCGACTGTATATATCTCACCCCTGAAAAAACCCCCTTCAACCCCTAAAAAAAATTCTTGATAAAATCCGCACGCTTTCGTCGATTACAACCAAACCAAGCACAAATGTTGTTAAGAGCCTAAGGAAGGTCACTGGATATATCTCACCCGTGGAAATCACCCCCTTGATCTCCCAAAAGAATTTTATATATAAAAATCAATGTTTGTCTGTCTGTCTGTCTGACTGTCCGGCTATACAAAGCTACATGCGTTGACCGATTTCAGCCAAACTTTATACTAATATTGTTGAAGACCAAAGAAAGGCGACTGTATGTACCTCACCCCTGAAAACCACCCCCTTTAACCCCTAGAAAAATTCTTAATAAAATCCACACGCCTTCACCGGTTACAACCAAACGAAGCACAAATATTCTTAAAAGCCTAAGGAAGGTCACTGGATATATCTCACCCCTAAACCCCACCTTTTTCACTCCCAAATAAAATTTTATTTATAAAAATATATGTTTGTCTGTCTGTCTGTCCGGCTATACGGAGCTACACGCGTTAACCGATTTCAGCAAAACTTTATACCATACTGTTGGAGACCAAACGAAGGCGACTGTAGATATCTCACACCTGAAAAAAACCCGTTTCATCCCCTAAAAAAAATTTCTTAATAAAATCCACACGCCTTCACCCATCACAACCAAACCAAGCACAAATATTGTTAAGAGCCTAAGGAAGGGTACTGGATATATCTCACCCCTATACCCCACCCTCTTCACCCCCAAAAGAAATCTTATTTATAATAATAACTGTTCGTCTGTCTGTCTGTCCGGCTATAGAAAGCTACACGCGTTGATCGATTTCAGCTAAACTTTATATGAACATTGTTGAAGACCAAAGGAAGGCGACTGTCTATATCTCACCCCTGAAAAAACCCCCTTCAACCCCTAAAAAAATCTAATATATAAAATTCTCGTGTCACAGTTTTCGTTGCCATACTCCTCCGAAACGGCTTTACCGATTTTGATGAAATTTTTTGTGCTTATCCGGTATCTATGAGAATCGGCCAACATGTATTTTTCATCCCCCTAAATGTTAGGGGTAGTCCACCCCTAAATTTATTTTTTTATTTTTTAGACAAAATTTTTTATTTCAATTTTTTTATGATACAACATACAAAAATACATACAATCCTCAATTTTCACCCTTCTACGATCAACCCTTATTTTTTAATAGCTATTTTAGTAATTTAATCATTTTTCCTCCGGTCGAAAACCGATCAATCGTCATTTAATTAGTTATCCCCGCCAGATGTCTACAGGTGTCACTTCTGACCCAGTAAACAGCACGGAGTAGGGACGAGAACGAAGCCGGTCTCCTTTCTTTCTCACTCCCTACACAGTTGTCGGCTATCATTATTGTTTATGCATCAAGTGTAGTAGTAACGTTGACAATTATTATTTTGCTATCTCAGTGTAACTCTCATATTAACTTTTAATCATTCCTATTTTATCAATAATAATTAAATTATCAATTTTGAGTGTATTTTGCACGATTAGTTAATCAAGTGATTTTATAACCTCAAAAGTACTCAACACGTGACACGAGCTTCCAATAACAACGGATTTTGTGTTGTAAGTATACTTTTTTTTATTAATATCGAAAATGTTGTTGATCTTATAAAAATGTAATTTTAATTTAATTTTATTAAAAAAATGCAATTGAACAATTAAGATTTTCATAGTTTCCAAAAAATCAATCATTATGAATCTTTATTTTGAAATGTCAATGGAAATATTGGTTGTATGAAAAAATTATAAGAGACAATGTTTTCATAAAATTTAATTTTTTACTTTTGTTTGAAAAATTTTTCCATAAAACTTATATTTTTGTTATAATTTCATAAATTAAAACTAATCATTTCAAAACTGCGGCAAAAATCCTGGCCCTAATTATACTTTTAACATTTTTCATCATTAAATAATTTCATTAATTCTATTTATGTATGTTTTGTACAGTGAGCAATGCCAAGAAAACGCAAAGGGGCTGATTTGAGCCGCAGTACAAGTAAAGCTCGAAACTTGCGAAATAGCAGATCCGAAAGAACAAATCCAGCAACAAAGTACTGATGCACGTGTCAGAATGGCGCTATTGCATCAAGAAGAGCCAGAAGATACACGAGCTGAACGCAATGAAGTCAGAAGATTAGAACAACGACAATCACGCCGTTTCACAGTCAATAGACGAAGAACAAATGACCAACAACGACAACAGGTACATCGAGCATTTATATCTGATTCATTCCTGCGTCTAGCATTCCAGTATGAGCCCGATATTGAATATTATGCTCATTCAAAAGTGGTAATTGGTGCTATGGACAAGGAATGTCCGCATTGTCATGCTCTGAAATTCAAAAATGAGCCAGCTGGGATGTGTTGCGCGTCAGGAAAAGTGCAACTACCTGAAATTGAAACACCACCTGAACCATTGAACGGCTTACTTATCGGCACGGATCCAGATTCTAACGTGTTCCTGAAGTCAATTCGAAGATTCAATTCATGCTTTCAAATGACATCGTTCGGAGCAACAGAAATAGTTCGAAATACTAATGCAAATGGTCAACAATTTAATTCTACATTCAAAATCAGAGGCCAAGTTTATCATAAAATGGGCTCACTGCTGCCAATGCCAAACGAACCACATAAATTCTTACAAATCTACTTTATGGGCGGCGAGGATTCCGGAAGCGCACTTGCCAATCGCGTGAATGCACGTTGTGATTATAATAACCTTGATTCACTTTATGCCAGGCGCATCGTCAGCGAGCTAGATGCTCTTTTGAACGAGCACAACGAGTTCTTGAAAATATTCAAATCACATATGCACCAATTACAAAGCGATAATCACGCTATCGTCATTAATCCTGATAAAACACCAGCTGGAGAGCATATTCGTAGATTCAATGCACCCGTTGTTGATGATGTTGCTGGAATCATGGTTGGCGATTGTACAGCTGCACGAGAAATTGTGATTCGTAGAAGAAATAATAATCTTCAGTTCATTGCTGACACACATCGTTCATATGACGCTCTCCAATATCCGCTAATATTCTGGAAGGGACAAGACGGATATTGCATAAACATAAAACAACGAGATCCCGTATCAGGTACTTCATTGATTATTAATTTGATCATTAATCATTTAACAAAACAATTAAATTATTGAACGTAATAAATTTAAATTAATTTTTATGAACAAATATTACAGGAGCTGAAATAAACAAGAACGTTAGCTCAAAGGATTATTATGCGTACCGATTAATGATTAGACGTGGCCTGGACAACGTCATTTTACGATGTCGTGAGCTTTGTCAACAATTCATGGTCGACATGTACGCGAAGATTGAGAGCGAACGACTACGATACTTACGATATAATCAACAAAAGCTGCGCGCGGAAGAGTACATTCATTTGCGAGACGCTATCAACAACAACGCCGACGTCGCCGAAATTGGTAACCATGTCATTTTACCATCATCGTACGTAGGCAGTCCACGTCATATGCAAGAATATATACAGGATGCTCTGACTTTCGTGCGCGAATATGGACGACCATGTTTATTTATCACGTTCACATGTAATCCAAAATGGCCAGAGATTACATCTTTCCTACTGCCTGGCCAAAATGCAATACATCGCCATGACATTACAGCACGTGTGTTCAGACAAAAGTTGAAGTCTTTAATAAGTTTCATTACTAAATCACATGTATTTGGTCCCACACGTTGCTGGATGTATTCGGTTGAGTGGCAAAAGCGAGGATTACCTCATGCACACATTTTGGTTTGGTTCATCGACAAAATCCGTCCTGAAGAAATCGATAGTATCATTTCTGCGGAAATTCCAGATCCATCCACTGACCAACTGCTGTTTGATATTGTTACAACAAACATGATTCATGGTCCATGTGGTACTCTTAATAGTTCATCGCCTTGCATGGCTGATGGAAAATGTACTAAAAATTTCCCTAAAGATTTTACCAATGATACGGTCACAAATGTCGACGGATACCCAATATATCGTCGAAGAAATCCTGAAAATGGCGGACAATCATTTATTAAAAATATCATCAACACAGACATTGATATTGACAATCGTTGGGTGGTGCCATATTCGCCTCTGCTGAGCAAGACATATAATGCTCATATTAATGTTGAGTTCTGCAGTTCTGTGAAGAGCATCAAATACATTTGCAAGTATGTCCATAAAGGCAGTGATATGGCTGTGTTTAGAGTGGAAAATACTAATATGAATGCTCCTCCAGTGAATAAAAACGATGAAATAACGCTCTACCAAATTGGTCGGTACATCAGCTCCAATGAAGCTGCTTGGCGTATCTTTGGTTTTCCAATTCATGAACGGGATCCAGCAGTTGTTCAGTTAGCCATCCATCTTGAAAACGGTCAGCGTGTATTTTTCACGAACGAGACAGCGATTGATCGTGCAATAAATCCACCTAAAACTACACTCACTGCATTTTTTGAATTGTGTAATCGTGCGGATGATTTTGGTGCCTTCGCACGAACATTACTCTATTCACAAGTACCACGCTATTTCACATGGACTCAAACAAAAACATGGATGCCCCGCAAGCAAGGCTCACCAGTTGCTGCATGTCTCAATTTATTTAAATCAAACGCCTTGGGGCGATTATTTACAGTCAATCCAAGACACACGGAGTGCTTTTATCTTCGACTGTTGTTGGTTAATGTTACTGGCCCATTATCATTTCAAGATATACGTAAAGTGAATGGGCAACAATATCCAACGTATAAAGATGCATGCCTTGCACTCGGCTTGCTGGAAGACGACAACCAGTGGGAATGCATGCTTGCTGAAGCTGCATTGAACTGTACAGCAATACAAATTCGTCTACTATTCGCTATAGTGTTGACTACATGTTTCCCAGCCCGAGCACAGATATTATGGGAAAATCACAAAGATTCAATGACTGATGATATATTGCATCAACATCGTATATGGTGCCACGATCTAACCATAACATTCAGCGACGAAATGTACAATGAAGCATTGATTGCTATTGAGGATCTTTGCATTGTCATTGCCAACTTACCACTTAGTAATTTCGGTATGAATTCGCCAAATCGAACTGCATCTGATTTAATGAATACTGAAATGAATCGTGAACTGCAGTACAGTACTGTAGAAATGGCAGCGATTGTTGCCCGCAATGTCCCACTAATGAATGAGGAACAAAGAACCATTTATGATCGCATTATGCTCGCAGTTTCAGCTGGACAAGGTGGGTTCTTCTTTTTGGATGCACCGGGTGGAACTGGCAAAACATTCGTTATTTCGCTAATTCTTGCTGAAATACGATCAAATAATGGCATCGCATTGGCCGTTGCATCATCGGGCATTGCAGCAACTTTATTGGATGGAGGTAGAACAGCTCATTCAGTATTTAAGCTGCCACTAAATATTCAGAATAACCCTGACGCAGTATGCAACATTAAGAAACAATCGTCCATGGCCACTGTGCTGAAACGGTGTAAAATTATTATTTGGGATGAATGTACTATGGCACACAAACATTCACTTGAGGCGTTGAACAGGACATTGAAAGATATTAAAAACAGTGACAAGCTATTTGACGGAACTCTGTTGGTCCTTTCAGGTGATTTCAGACAAACACTTCCAGTCATTCCACGTTCAACATACGCTGATGAGATCAACGCTTGCTTAAAATCATCTCCATTGTGGCGTAATGTTGAAAAATTACAGCTAAAAATAAATATGCGCGTTCAAATGCTTCAAGATCCATCCGCTGAAACATTTTCAAAACAACTCTTAGATATCGGTGATGGAAAAGTTGCTATAGATGAAACTGGATACGTAAAATTACCGACCGATTTCTGCACAATCGCTGATTCGCAAGATACTCTCATTGAACAAATATTTCCCGATGTACACACACAGTACATAAATCATGAGTGGCTTGCAGAAAGAGCGATTTTAGCGGCAAAAAATGTAGACGTTGACAATTTAAATCTGAAGATACAAATGTTGTTGCCAGGGAACTTGGTATCATATAAATCTATTGATACAGTTTGCGACGACAGCGAAGCAGTAAATTTTCCCACAGAGTTTTTGAACTCACTGGATTTGCCAGGCATGCCACCGCATAATTTACAATTAAAGGTTGGATCTCCAATTATCTTGCTTCGTAATTTGAACCCGCCCCGGCTGTGCAACGGTACGCGATTAGTCATTCAAAAATTAATGAAAAACGTGATCGAAGCCAGGATTTTAAATGGCAAGTTCAGAGGTGAAAATATACTCATACCACGGATTCCTATTATACCTACAGATGTGCCAATTCAATTCAAACGTATTCAGTTTCCGATTAGATTGGCATTTGCAATGACTATCAACAAATCCCAAGGTCAAACGATGTCTGTTTGTGGATTAGATTTGAGAACACCATGTTTTTCACACGGACAATTATACGTGGCATGCTCTCGAGTGGGTAAACCATCCAGTTTGTTTGTGTTAGCTAAAGATGGACTAACAAAAAATATTGTTCACGCTATAGCATTAAGAGATTGATATTGTTTAATAGTGTTACTGTCGTAATTGTTTAATTAATGATATATAATTTTAAGGAATAAATTATAATAACTTAAAAATAATGTTTGCCTTTTGTTATTTTTATATTCCCTCATCGTTCACAGCGCTCCATGCTTATTTCACGCATATACCACATTCTTACATACATACAATATACACATTCTAACATACATACATACTTACAATAAGTAAGCTATTTTTTGTCTACACTAGAAATTACTAGGAAATTATTTATATGGCAAAACAACGTTTGCCGGGTCAGCTAGTCTTATATATAAAAATCAATGTTTGTCTGCCTGTCTGTCTGTCTGTCCAGCTATATGAAGTTACACGCTTTGACCGATTTCAGCTAAACTTTATATCAATATTGTGGAAGACCAAAGGAAGGCGACTGTGAATATCTCACCCCTGAAAAAAATTTCCTTTATCCCCTAAAAAAAAATTCTTAATAAAATCCACCCGCCTTCACCGATTACAACCGAACCAAGCACAAACATTGTTAAGAGCCTAAGGAAGGTCACTGGATATATCTCACCCCTAAACCCCACAATTTACACCCCCAAAAAAAATTTTATTTATAAAAATAAATGTTTGTCTGTCTGTCTGTCCGGCTATACAAAGCTACACGCGTTGACCGATTTCAGCCAAACTTCATACTAATATTGTTGAAGACCAAAGGAAGGCGAATGTATGTACTTCACCCCTGAAAACCCCCCCCTTCAGCCCCTAGAAAAATTCTTAATTAAATCCACACGCCTTCACCGGTTACAACCAAACGAAGCACAAATATTCTTAAGGGCCTAAAAAAGGTCACTGGATATATCTCACCCCTGAAAACCACCCTCTCCTTCCTGTAAAAAAATGTTATATATAAAAATTAATGTTTGTCTGACTGTCTGTCTGTCTGTCCGATTATATGAAGCGACACGCGTTGACCGATTTCAGCTAAACTTTATACCAATTTTGTTGAAGACCAAAGGAAGGCGACTGTATACATCTGACACCCGAAAAAAACCCCCTTCATCCCCTAAAAAAAAGTTCTTAATAAAATCCACACGCCTTCACTGATTATACCCAAACCAAGCACAAATATTGTTAAGAGCCTAAGGAAGGTCACTTGATATGTCTCACCCCTGAAAACGACCCCCTACATCCCAAAAAAAAATTCTTTATAAAATCCACACGCCTTCTCCGATTACAACCAAACCAAGCACAAATATTGTTAAGAGCCTAAGGAAGTTCAGTGGATATATCTCGCCCATGAAAACCACTCCCGTGATCTCCTAAAAGAATCTAATATTTAAATCAATGTTTGTCTGTCTGTCTGTATGTCTGTCCGGCTAAACGAAGTTACATGCGTTGACCGTATTCAATCAAACTTTATACCAATATTGTAGAAGACCAAAGGAAGGCGACTGTATATATCTCACTTCTGAAAAGACCCCCTTCAACCCCTAAAAAAAATTCTTGATAAAATCCACACGCCTTCACCGATTACAACCAAACCAAGCACAAATGTTGTTAAGAGCCTAAGGAAAGTCACTGGATATATCTCACCCGTAAAAACCAAACCATTGATCCCCTAAAAGAATTCTATATATAAAAATCAATGTTTGTCTGTCTGTCTGTCTGTCTTTCCAGCTATACGAAGTTACACGCTTTGATCGATTTCAGCTAAACTTTATACCAATATTGTTGAAGACCAAAGGAAGGCGACTATAAATATCTCACCCCTAAAAAAAACCCCCTTCAACCACTAAATAAAATTCTTAATAAAATCCACACGCCTTCACCGATTACAACCAAACAAAGCACAAATATTGTTAAGAGCCTAAGGAAGCTCACTGGATATATCTCACCCCTTACCCCACCTTTTACACCCCCGAAAAAATTTTATTTATAAAAATAAATGTTTGTCTGACTGTCTGTCCGGCTATACAAAGCTACACGCGTTGACCGATTTCAGCCAAACTTTATACCAATACTGTTGAAGACAAAAGGAAGGCGACTGTATGTACTTCACCCCTGAAACCCCCCCCCCCCCCCCCCCCCCCCCCCCCCCTCAACCCCTGAAAAAATTCTTCATAAAATCCACACGCCTTCACTAATTACAACCAAACCAAGCACAAATATTGTCAAGAGCCTAAGGAAGCTCACTGGATATATCTCAACCCTAAACCCCACCCTCTTCGTCTCCAAAAAAAATCTTATTTATAAAAATAAATGTTTGTCTGTCTGTCTGTCTGTCCGATTATATAAAGCGACACGCGTTGACCGATTTCAGCCAAACTTAATACCAATATTGTTGAAGACCAAAGGAAGGCGACTGTATATATCCCACCCCTGAAAAAACCCTTTTCAACCCCTGAAAAAAATTCTTGATAAAATCCACACGCCTTCACCGATTACAACGAAACCAAGCACGAATGTTGTTAAGAGCCTAAGGAAGGTCACTGGATATATCTCACCTGTGAAAACCACCTCATTGATCCCCTAAAAGAATCTTATATCTAAAAATCAATGTTTGTCTGTCTGTTGTTAAGAGCCTAAGGAAGGTCAGCGGATATATCTCACCCCTTAACCCCACCCTTTTCACCCCAAAAAAAAATTTTATTTATAAAAATAAATGTTTGTGTGGCTGTCTGTCCGGCTATACAAAGCAACACGCGTTGACCGATTTCAGCCAAATTTTATACCAATATTGTTAAAAGACCAAAGGAAGGCGACTGTTTGTACATCACCCCTGAAAACCACCCTCTTCAACCCCTAAATAAAATCTTAATAAAATCCACACGCCTTTACCGGTTACAACCAACCTTTATCTATAAAAATTAATGTTTGTCTGTCTGTCTGTCCGGCTATACAAAGCTACACGCGTTAACCGATTTCAGCCAAACTTTATACTAATATTGTTAAAGACCAAAGGAAGGCGACTCTATGTACTTCATTCCTGAAACCCCTCCCCACCTTCAACCCCTAAAAAAATTCTTAATAAAATAAACACGCCTTCACCGGTTACAACCAAACGAAACACAAATATTCTTAAGAGCCTAAGGAAGGTCACTGGATATATCTCACCCCTGAAAACCACCTTCTTCTTCCTGGGAAAAACTCTTATATATAAAAATTAATGTTTGTCTGACTGTCTCTGTGTACGTCCAGTTATATAAAGCTACACGCGTCGACCGATTTCAGCTAAACTTTATACCAATATTGTTGAAAACCAAAAGAAGGCGACTGTATGTACTTCAACCCTGAAAACCACCCCTTCAACGCCTAAAAAATTCTCAATTAAATCCACACGCCTTCACCGGTTACAACCAAACGAAGCACAAATGTTGTTAAGAGCCTAAGGAAGTTCACTGGATATATCTCACCCCTGAAAACCACCTTCTTCTTCCTGTAAAAAATTCTTATATATAAAAATTAATGTTTGTCTGTCTGTCTGTCCGGCTATACAAAGCTAAACGCGTTGACCGATTTCAGTCAAACTTAATACCAATATTGTTGAAGACCAAAGGAAGGCGACTGTATATATCCCACCCCTGAAAAAACCCCTTTCAACCCCTGACAAAAATTCTTGATAAACCCACACGCCTTCACCGATTACAACGAAACCAAGCACGAATGTTGTTAAGAGCCTAAGGAAGGTCACTGGATATATCTCACCTTTGAAAACCACCTCATTGATCCCCTAAAAGAATCTTATATATAAAAATCGATGTTTGTCTGTCTGTTGTTAAGAGCCTAAGGAAGGTCAGCGGATATATCTCACCCCTTAACCCCACCCTTTTCACTCCAAAAAAAAATTTTATTTATAAAAATAAATGTTTGTGTGGCTGTCTGTCCGGCTATACAAAGCAACACGCGATGACCGATTTCAGCTAAACTTTATACCAATATTGTAGAAGACCAAAAAAAGGCGACTGTATATATCTCACCCCTGAAAAAACCCCCTTCAACCCATAAAAAAAATTCTTGATAAAATCCACACGCCTTCACCGTCTACAACCAAACCAAGCCCAAATGTTGTTAAGAGCCTAAGGAAGGTCACTGAATATATCTCAGCCGTGAAAACCACCCCATTGATCCCCTAAAAGAATCTTATATATAAAAATCAATGTTTGTCTGCCTGTCTGTCTATTTGTCCAGCTATATGAAGTCACACGCTTTGACCGATTTCAGCTAAACTTTATACCAATATTGTTGAAGACCAAAGGAAGGCGACTGTAAATATCTCACCCCTGAAAAAAACCTCCTTCATCCCCTAAAAAAAATTTTTAATAAAATTTACACACCTTCACCGATTTAAACCGAACCAAGCACAAATATTGTTAAGAGCCTAAGGAAGGTCACTGGATATATCTCGACCCTGAACCCCACCCTTTTCAGCCCAAAAAAAAATTTTATCTATAAAATCTAATGTTTGTCTCTCT
Organism: Cylloceria caligata; assembly: GCA_963942595.1. Classification (NCBI taxonomy): domain Eukaryota; kingdom Metazoa; phylum Arthropoda; class Insecta; order Hymenoptera; family Ichneumonidae; genus Cylloceria; species Cylloceria caligata. The sequence goes on from OZ012703.1 coordinate 72,195,039, forward strand.
GTCTGTCCGGCTATACAAAGCTACACGCGTTAACCGATTTCAGCCAAACTTTATACTAATATTGTTAAAGACCAAAGGAAGGCGGCTGTATGTACTTCACCGCTAAAACCCCCCCCACCTTCAACCCCTAAAAAAATTCTTAATAAAATCAACACGCCTTCACCGGTTACAACCAAACGAAACACAAATATTCTTAAGAGCCTAAAGAAGGTCACTGGATATATCTCACCCCTGAAAACCACCCTCTTCTTCCTGTAAAAAACTCTTATATATAAAAATTGATGTTTGTCTGACTGTCTCTGTGTACGTCCGGTTATATAAAGCTACACGCATCGACCGATTTCAGCTAAACTTTATACCAATATTGTTGAAAACCAAAAGAAGGCGACTGTATGTACTTCAACCCTGAAAACCACCCCTTCAACGCCTAAAAAATTCTCAATAAAATCCACACGCCTTCACCGGTTACAACCAAACGAAGCACAAATGTTGTTAAGAGCCTAAGGAAGTTCACTGGATATATCTCACCCCTGAAAACCACCTTCTTCTTCCTGTAAAAAATTCTTATATATAAAAATTAATGTTTGTCTGTCTGTCTGTCCGGCTATACAAAGCTAAACGCGTTGACCGATTTCAGTCAAACTTAATACCAATATTGTTGAAGACCAAAGGAAGGCGACTGTATATATCCCACCCCTGAAAAAACCCCTTTCAACCCCTGACAAAAATTCTTGATAAACCCACACGCCTTCACCGATTACAACGAAACCAAGCACGAATGTTGTTAAGAGCCTAAGGAAGGTCACTGGATATATCTCACCTTTGAAAACCACCTCATTGATCCCCTAAAAGAATCTTATATATAAAAATCGATGTTTGTCTGTCTGTTGTTAAGAGCCTAAGGAAGGTCAGCGGATATATCTCACCCCTTAACCCCACCCTTTTCACTCCAAAAAAAAATTTTATTTATAAAAATAAATGTTTGTGTGGCTGTCTGTCCGGCTATACAAAGCAACACGCGATGACCGATTTCAGCTAAACTTTATACCAATATTGTAGAAGACCAAAAAAAGGCGACTGTATATATCTCACCCCTGAAAAAACCCCCTTCAACCCATAAAAAAAATTCTTGATAAAATCCACACGCCTTCACCGTCTACAACCAAACCAAGCCCAAATGTTGTTAAGAGCCTAAGGAAGGTCACTGAATATATCTCAGCCGTGAAAACCACCCCATTGATCCCCTAAAAGAATCTTATATATAAAAATCAATGTTTGTCTGCCTGTCTGTCTATTTGTCCAGCTATATGAAGTCACACGCTTTGACCGATTTCAGCTAAACTTTATACCAATATTGTTGAAGACCAAAGGAAGGCGACTGTAAATATCTCACCCCTGAAAAAAACCTCCTTCATCCCCTAAAAAAAATTTTTAATAAAATTTACACACCTTCACCGATTTAAACCGAACCAAGCACAAATATTGTTAAGAGCCTAAGGAAGGTCACTGGATATATCTCGACCCTGAACCCCACCCTTTTCAGCCCAAAAAAAAATTTTATCTATAAAATCTAATGTTTGTCTCTCTGTCTGTCCGGCTATACAAAGCTACACGCGTTAACCGATTTCAGCCAAACTTTATACTAATATTGTTAAAGACCAAAGGAAGGCGGCTGTATGTACTTCACCGCTAAAACCCCCCCCACCTTCAACCCCTAAAAAAATTCTTAATAAAATCAACACGCCTTCACCGGTTACAACCAAACGAAACACAAATATTCTTAAGAGCCTAAAGAAGGTCACTGGATATATCTCACCCCTGAAAACCACCCTCTTCTTCCTGTAAAAAACTCTTATATATAAAAATTGATGTTTGTCTGACTGTCTCTGTGTACGTCCGGTTATATAAAGCTACACGCATCGACCGATTTCAGCTAAACTTTATACCAATATTGTTGAAAACCAAAAGAAGGCGACTGTATGTACTTCAACCCTGAAAACCACCCCTTCAACGCCTAAAAAATTCTCAATAAAATCCACACGCCTTCACCGGTTACAACCAAACGAAGCACAAATGTTGTTAAGAGCCTAAGGAAGTTCACTGGATATATCTCACCCCTGAAAACCACCTTCTTCTTCCTGTAAAAAAATCTTATATATAAAAATTAATGTTTGTCTGACTGTCTCTGTGTACGTCCGGTTATATAAAGCTACACGCGTCGACCGATTTCAGCTAAACTTTATACCAATATTATTGAAGCCCAAAAGAAGGCGACTGTATGTACTTCAACCCGGAAAACCACCCCTTCAACGCCTAAAACTTCTTAATAAAATCCACACGCCTTATCGGGTAAAACCACACGAAGCACAAATATTCTTAAGAGCCTACGGAAGGTCACTGGATATATCTCACCCCTGAAAACCATCCTCTTCATCCCCTAAAAAAATCTTATATATAAAAATTAATGTTTGTCTGTCTGTCTGTCCGGCTATACAAAGCTACACGCGTTGACCGATTTCAGTCAAACTTTATACCAATACTGTTGAAGACCAAACGAAGACGACTGTATATATCTCACACCTGAAAAAAACCTCTTTCATCCCCTAAAAAAAAATTCTTAATAAAATCCACACGCCTTCACCAATTACAACCAAACAAAGCACAATTATTGTCAAGAGCCTAAGGAAGCTCACTGAATATATCTCAACCCTAAACCCCACCCTCTTCATCTCCAAAAAAAATCTTATTTATAAAAATAAATGTTTGTCTGTCTGTCTGTCCGGCTATACAAAGCTACACGCGTTGACCGATTTCAGCCAAACTTTATACCAATACTGTTGAAGACCAAAGGAAGGCGACTGTGTATATCTCACACCTGAGAAAAAACCCCTTCATCCCCTAAAAAAAATTCTTAATAAAATCCACACGCCTTCACTAATTACAAGCAAACCAAGCACAAATATTGTCAAGAGCCTAAGGAAGCTCACTGGATATATCTCAACCCTAAACCCCACCCTCTTCATCTCCAAAAAAAATCTTATTTATAAAAATTAATGTTTGTCTGTCTGTCTGTCCGGCTATACAAAGCTACACGCGTTGACCGATTTCAGCCAAACTTCATACTAATATTGTTAAAGACAAGAGGAAGGCGACTGTATGTACTTCACCCCTGAAAACCCCCCCCCTTCAACCCCTAAAAAAATTCTTAATTAAATCCACACGCCTTCACCGGCTACAACCAAACGAAGCACAAATATTCTTAAGAGTCTAAGGAAGGTCACTGGATATATCTCACCCCTGAAAACCACCCTCTTCTTCCTGTAAAAAAATCTTATATATAAAAATTAATGTTTGTCTGACTGTCTGTCTGTCTGTCCGATTATATAAAGCGACACGCGTTGACCGATTTCAGCCAAACTTAATACCAATATTGTTGAAGACCAAAAGAAGGCGACTGTATATATCCCACCCCTGAAAAAACTTCTTTCAACCCCTGAAAAAAATTCTTGATAAAATCCACACGCCTTCACCGATTACAACGAAACCAAGCACAAATGTTGTTAAGGGCCTAAGGAAGGTCACTGGATATATCTCACCTGTGAAAACCACCTCATTGATCCCCTAAAAGAATCTTATATATAAAAATCAATGTTTGTCTGTCTGTTGTTAAGAGCCTAAGGAAGGTCAGCGGATATATCTCACCCCTTAACCCCACCCTTTTCACTCCAAAAAAAAATATTATTTATAAAAATAAATGTTTGTGTAACTGTCTGTCCGGCTATACAAAACAACACGCGATGACCGATTTCAGCCAAACTTTATACCAATATTGTTAAAAGACCAAAGGAAGGCGACTGTAAATATCTCACCCCTGAAAAAAACCTCTTTCATCCCCTAAAAAAAAATTCTTGATAAAATCCACACGCCGTCACCGATTACAACCGAACCAAGCACAAATATTGTTAAGAGCCTAAGGAAGGCTACTGAATATATCTCACCCCTTAACCTCACCCTTTTCACTGAAAAAAAATTTGATTTATAAAAATAAATATTTGTTTGTCTGTCTAACGGCTATACAAAGCTACACGCGTTGACCGATTTCAGCCAAACTTTATACCAATACCGTTGAAGACCAAACGAAGGCGACTGTATATATCTCACACCTGAAAAAAACCTCTTTCATCCCCTAAAAAAAAATTCTTAATAAAATCCACACACCTTCACCGATTACAACCGAACCAAGCACAAATATTGTTAAGAGCCTAAGGAAGGTCACTGGATATATCTCACCCTTAAACCCGACCTTCTTCGCCGCCAAAAAAAATCCTATTTATAATAATAACTGTTCGTCTGTCTGTCTGTCCGGCTATAGAAAGCTACACGCGTTGATCGATTTCAACTAAACTTTATACCAATATTGTAGAAGACCAAAAAAAGGCGACTGTATATATCTCACCCCTGAAAAAACCCCCTTCAACCCCTAAAAAAAATTCTTGATAAAATCCACACGCCTTCACCGTCTACAACCAAACCAAGCCCAAATGTTGTTAAGAGCCTAAGGAAGGTCACTGAATATATCTCAGCCGTGAAAACCACCCCATTGATCCCCTAAAAGAATCTTATATATAAAAATCAATGTTTGTCTGCCTGTCTGTCTATCTGTCCAGCTATATGAAGTTACACGCTTTGACCGATTTCAGCTAAACTTTATACCAATATTGTTGAAGACCAAAGGAAGGCGACTGTAAATATCTCACCCCTGAAAAAAACCTCCTTCATCCCCTAAAAAAAATTTTTAATAAAATTTACACACCTTCACCGATTTAAACCGAACCAAGCACAAATATTGTTAAGAGCCTAAGGAAGGTCACTGGATATATCTCGACCCTGAACCCCACCCTTTTCAGCCCAAAAAAAAATGTTATCTATAAAATCTAATGTTTGTCTCTCTGTCTGTCCGGCTATACAAAGCTACACGCGTTAACCGATTTCAGCCAAACTTTATACTAATATTGTTAAAGACCAAAGGAAGGCGGCTGTATGTACTTCACCGCTGAAACCCCCCCCACCTTCAACCCCTAAAAAAATTCTTAATTAAATCCACACGCCTTCACCGGTTACAACCAAACGAAGCACAAATATTCTTAAGAGCCTAAGGAAGGTCACTGGATATATCTCACCCCTGAAAACCACCCTCTTCTTCCTGTAAAAAAATCTTATATATAAAAATTAATGTTTGTCTGACTGTCTGTCTGTCTGTCCGATTATATAAAGCGACACGCGTTGACCGATTTCAGCCAAACTTAATACCAATATTGTTGAAGACCAAAAGAAGGCGACTGTATATATCCCACCCCTGAAAAAACTTCTTTCAACCCCTGAAAAAAATTCTTGATAAAATCCACACGCCTTCACCGATTACAACGAAACCAAGCACAAATGTTGTTAAGAGCCTAAGGAAGGTCACTGGATATATCTCACCTGTGAAAACCACCTCATTGATCCCCTAAAAGAATCTTATATATAAAAATCAATGTATGTCTGTCTGTTGTTAAGAGCCTAAGGAAGGTCAGCGGATATATCTCACCCCTTAACCCCACCCTTTTCACTCCAAAAAAAAATATTATTTATAAAAATAAATGTTTGTGTAACTGTCTGTCCGGCTATACAAAACAACACGCGATGACCGATTTCAGCCAAACTTTATACCAATATTGTTAAAAGACCAAAGGAAGGCGACTGTAAATATCTCACCCCTGAAAAAAACCTCTTTCATCCCCTAAAAAAAAATTCTTGATGAAATCCACACGCCTTCACCGATTACAACCGAACCAAGCACAAATATTGTTAAGAGCCTAAGGAAGGCTACTGAATATATCTCACCCCTTAACCTCACCCTTTTCACTGAAAAAAAATTTGATTTATAAAAATAAATATTTGTTTGTCTGTCTAACGGCTATACAAAGCTACACGCGTTGACCGATTTCAGCCAAACTTTATACCAATACCGTTGAAGACCAAACGAAGGCGACTGTATATATCTCACACCTGAAAAAAACCTCTTTCATCCCCTAAAAGAAAATCTTAATAAAATCCACACGCCTTCACCGATTACAACCGAACCGAGCACAAATATTGTTAAGAGCCTAAGGAAGGTCACTGGATATATCTCACCCTCAAACCCGACCTTCTTCACCGCCAAAAAAAATTTTATTTATAATAATAACTAATAAAAATTAATGTTTGTCTGCCTGTCTGTCCGGCTATACAAAGCTACACGCGTTGACCGATTTCAGCCAAACTTCATACTAATATTGTTAAAGACAAGAGGAAGGCGACTGTATGTACTTCACCCCTGAAAACCCCCTCCTTCAACCCCTAAAAAAATTCCTAATTAAATCCACACGCCTTCACCGGTTACAACCAAACGAAGCACAAATATTCTTAAGAGCCTAAGGAAGGTCACTGGATATATCTCACCCCTGAAAACCACCCTGTTCTTCCTGTAAAAAAATCTTATATATAAAAATTAATGTTTGTCTGACTGTCTGTCTGTCTGTCTGATTATATAAAGCGACACGCGTTGACCGATTTCAGCCAAACGTAATACCAATATTATTGAAGACCAAAAGAAGGCGACTGTATATATCCCACCCCTGAAAGAACTTCTTTCAACCCCTGAAAAAAATTCTTGATAAAATCCACACGCCTTCACCGATTACAACGAAACCAAGCACAAATGTTGTTAAGAGCCTAAGGAAGGTCACTGGATATATCTCACCTGTGAAAACCACCTCATTGATCCCCTAAAAGAATCTTATATATAAAAATCAATGTTTGTCGGTCTGTCTGTCCGTCTGTCCAGCTATACGAAGTTATACGCTCTGACCGATTTCAGCTAAACTTTATACCAATATTGTAGAAGACCAAAAAAAGGCGACTGTAAATATCTCACCCCTGAAAAAAACCTCTTTCATCCCCTAAAAAAAAATTCTTGATGAAATCCACACGCATTCACCGATTACAACCGAACCAAGCACAAATGTTGTTGAGAGCCTAAGGAAGGTCACTGGATATATCTCACCCCTTAACCTCACCCTTTTCACTGAAAAAAAATTTGATTTATAAAAATAAATATTTGTTTGTCTGTCTAACGGCTATACAAAGCTACACGCGTTGACCGATTTCAGCCAAACTTTATACCAATACCGTTGAAGACCAAACGAAGGCGACTGTATATATCTCACACCTGAAAAAAACCTCTTTCATCCCCTAAAAGAAAATCTTAATAAAATCCACACGCCTTCACCGATTACAACCGAACCGAGCACAAATATTGTTAAGAGCCTAAGGAAGGTCACTGGATATATCTCACCCTTAAACCCGACCTTCTTCACCGCCAAAAAAAATTTTATTTATAATAATAACTGTTCGTCTGTCTGTCTGTCCGGCTATAGAAAACTACACGCGTTGATCGATTTCAGCTAAACTTTATACCAATATTGTAGAAGACCAAAAAAAGGCGACTTTATATATCTCACCCCTGAAAAAACCCCCTTCAACCCCTAAAAAAAATTCTTGATAAATTCCACACGCCTTCACCGATTACAACCAAACCAAGCACAAATGTTGTTAAGAGCCTAAGGAAGGTCACTGGATATATCTCAACCGTGAAAACCACCCCATTGATCTCCTAAAAAAATCTTATATATAAAAATCAATGTTTGTCTGTGTGTCTGTCTACCTGTCCGGCTATAGAAAGCTACACGCGTTGATCGATTTCAGCTAAACTTTATACCAATATTGTAGAAGACCAAAGAAAAGCAACTGTATATATCTCACCCCTGAAAAAACCACCTTCAACCCCTAAAAAAAATTCTTGATAAAATCCACACGCCTTCACCGATTACAACCAAACCAAGCACAAATATTTTTAAAAGCCTAAGGAAGGTCACTGGATATATCTCACCCCTAAACCCCACCCTTTTCGACAACAAGAAAAATTTCATTTATAAAAATAAATGTTTGTCTGTCTGTCTGTCCAGCTATACAAAACAACACGCGTTGACTGATTTCAGCCAAACTTTATACCAATACTGTTGAAGACCAAAGGAAGGCGACTGTGTATATCTTACACCTGAGAAAAAAACCCCTTCATCCCTGAAAAAAATTTCTTAAAAAAATCCACACGCCTTCACTAATTATAATCAAACCAAGCACAAATATTGTCAAGAGCCGAAGGAAGCTCACTGGATATATCTCAACCCTGAAAACCACCTTCTTCTTCCTGTAAAAAAATCTTATATATAAAAATTGATGTTTGTCTGACTGTCTCTGTGTACGTCCGGTTATATAAAGCTACACGCATCGACCGATTTCAGCTAAACTTTATACCAATATTGTTGAAAACCAAAAGAAGGCGACCGTATGTACTTCAACCCTGAAAACCACCCCTTCAACGCCTAAAAAATTCTCAATAAAATCCACACGCCTTCACCGGTTACAACCAAACGAAGCACAAATGTTATTAAGAGCCTAAGGAAGTTCACTGGATATATCTTACCCCTGAAAACCACCTTCTTCTTCCTGTAAAAAAATCTTATATATAAAAATTAATGTTTGTCTGATTGTCTCTGTGTACGTCCGGTTATATAAAGCTACACGCGTCGACCGATTTCAGCTAAACTTTATACCAATATTATTGAAGCCCAAAAGAAGGCGACTGTATGTTTTTCAACCCGGAAAACCACCCCTTCAACGCCTAAAACTTCTTAATAAAATCCACACGCCTTATCGGGTAAAACCACACGAAGCACAAATATTCTTAAGAGCCTACGGAAGGTCACTGGATATATCTCACCCCTGAAAACCATCCTCTTCATCCCCTAAAAAAATCTTATATATAAAAATTAATGTTTGTCTGTCTGTCTGTCCGGCTATACAAACCTACACGCGTTGACCGATTTCAGTCAAACTTTATACCAATACTGTTGAAGACCAAACGAAGACGACTGTATATATCTCACACCTGAAAAAAACCTCTTTCATCCCCTAAAAAAAAATTCTTAATAAAATCCACACGCCTTCACCAATTACAACCAAACCAAGCACAAATATTGTCAAGAGCCTAAGGAAGCTCACTGGATATATCTCAACCCTAAACCCCACCCTCTTCATCTCCAAAAAAAATCTTGATTATAAAAATTAATGTTTGTCTGTCTGTCTGTCCGGCTATACAAAGCTACACGCGTTGACCGATTTCAGCCAAACTTCATACTAATATTGTTAAAGACAAGAGGAAGGCGACTGTATGTACTTCACCCCTGAAAACCCCCCCCTTCAACCCCTAAAAAAATTCTTAATTAAATCCACACGCCTTCACCGGTTACAACCAAACGAAGCACAAATATTCTTAAGAGCCTAAGGAAGGTCACTGGATATATCTCACCCCTGAAAACCACCCTCTTCTTCCTGTAAAAAAATCTTATATATAAAAATTAATGTTTGTCTGACTGTCTGTCTGTCTGTCCGATTATTCAAAGCGACACGCGTTGACCGATTTTAGCCAAACTTAATACCAATATTATTGAAGACCAAAAGAAGGCGACTGTATATATCCCACCCCTGAAAGAACTTCTTTCAACCCCTGAAAAAAATTCTTGATAAAATCCACACGCCTTCACCGATTACAACGAAACCAAGCACAAATGTTGTTAAGAGCCTAAGGAAGGTCACTGGATATATCTCACCTGTAAAAACCACCTCATTGATCCCCTAAAAGAATCTTATATATAAAAATCAATGTTTGCCGGTCTGTCTGTCCGTCTGTCCAGCTATACGAAGTTATACGCTCTGACCGATTTCAGCTAAACTTTATACCAATATTGTAGAAGACCAAAAAAAGGCGACTGTATATATCTCACCCCTGAAAAAACCCCCTTCAACCCCTAAAAAAATTCTTGATAAAATCCACACGCATTCACCGATTACAACCGAACCAAGCACAAATGTTGTTGAGAGCCTAAGGAAGGTCACTGGATATATCTCACCCCTGAACCTCACCCTTTTCACTAAAAAAAAATTTTATTTATAAAAATCAATGTTTGTCTGTCTGTCTGTCCGGCTATACAAACCTACACGCGTTGACCGATTTCAGTCAAACTTTATACCAATACTGTTGAAGACCAAACGAAGACGACTGTATATATCTCACACCTGAAGAAAACCTCTTTCATCCCCTAAAAAAAAATTCTTAATAAAATCCACACGCCTTCACCAATTACAACCAAACCAAGCACAAATATTGTCAAGAGCCTAAGGAAGCTCACTGGATATATCTCAACCCTAAACCCCACCCTCTTCATCTCCAAAAAAAATCTTATTTATAAAAATTAATGTTTGTCTGTCTGTCTGTCCGGCTATACAAAGCTACACGCGTTGACCGATTTCAGCCAAACTTCATACTAATATTGCTAAAGACAAGAGGAAGGCGACTGTATGTACTTCACCCCTGAAAACCCCCCCCCTTCAACCCCTAAAAAAATTCTTAATTAAATCCACACGCCTTCACCGGTTACAACCAAACGAAGCACAAATATTCTTAAGAGCCTAAGGAAGGTCACTGGATATATCTCACCCCTGAAAACCACCCTCTTCTTCCTGTAAAAAAATCTTATATATAAAAATTAATGTTTGTCTGACTGTCTGTCTGTCTGTCGGATTATATAAAGCGACACGCGTTGACCGATTTCAGCCAAACTTAATACCAATATTATTGAAGACCAAAAGAAGGCGACTGTATATATCCCACCCCTGAAAGAACTTCTTTCAACCCCTGAAAAAAATTCTTGATAAAATCCACACGCCTTCACCGATTACAACGAAACCAAGCACAAATGTTGTTAAGAGCCTAAGGAAGGTCACTGGATATATCTCACCTGTGAAAACCACCTCATTGATCCCCTAAAAGAATCTTATATATAAAAATCAATGTTTGTCGGTCTGTCTGTCCGTCTGTCCAGCTATACGAAGTTATACGCTCTGACCGATTTCAGCTAAACTTTATACCAATATTGTAGAAGACCAAAAAAAGGCGACTGTATATATCTCACCCCTGAAAAAACCCCCTTCAACCCCTAAAAAAATTCTTGATAAAATCCACACGCATTCACCGATTACAACCGAACCAAGCACAAATGTTGTTGAGAGCCTAAGGAAGGTCACTGGATATATCTCACCCCTAAACCTCACCCTTTTCACTAAAAAAAAATTTTATTTATAAAAATCAATGTTTGTCTGTCTGTCTGTCCGGCTATACAAAGCTACACGCGTTGACCGATTTCAGATAAACTTTATATCAATACTGTTGAAGACCAAACGAAGACGACTGTATATATCTCACACCTAAAAAAAACCTCTGTCATCCCCTAAAAAAAAATTCTTCATAAAATCCTCACGCCTTCACCGATTACAACCGAACCAAGCACAAATATTGTTGAGAGCCTAAGGAAGGTCACTGGATATATCTCACCCTTTACCCCACCTTTTACACCCCCGAAAAATTTTTATTTATAAAAATAAATGTTTGTCTGACTGTCTGTCCGGCTATACAAAGCTACACGCGTTGACCGATTTCAGCCAAACTTTATACCAATACCGTTGAAGACCAAACGAAGGCGACTGTATATATCTCACACCTGAAAAAAACCTCTTTCATCCCCTAAAAAAAAAATCTTAATGAAATCCACACGCCTTCACCGATTACAACCGAACCAAGCACAAATATTGTTAAGAGCCTAAGGAAGGTCACTGGATATATCTCACCCTTAAACCCGACCTTCTTCACCGCCAAAAAAAACCTTATTTATAATAATAACTGTTCGTCTGTCTGTCTGTTCGGCTATAGAAAGCTACACGCGTTGATCGATTTCAGCTAAACTTTATACCAATATTGTAGAAGACCAAAAAAAGGCGACTGTATATATCTCACCCCTGAAAAAACCCCCTTCAACCCCTAAAAAAAATTCTTGATAAAATCCACACGCCTTCACCGATTACAACCAAACCAAGCACAAATGTTGTTAAGAGCCTAAGGAAGGTCACTGGATATATCTCACCCGTGAAAACTACCCCATTGATCTCCTAAAAGAATCTTATATATAAAAATCAATGTTTGTCTGTGTGTCTGTCTGCCTGTCAAGCTATAGAAAGCTACACGCGTTGATCGATTTCAGCTAAACTTTATACCAATATTGTAGAAGACCAAAGAAAAGCGACTGTATATATCTCACCCCTGAAAAAACCACCTTCAACCCCTAAAAAAAATTCTTGATAAAATCCACACGCCTTCACCGATTACAACCAAACCAAGCACAAATGTTGTTAAGAGCCTAAGGAAGGTCACTGGATATATCTCACCCGTGAAAACCAGCCCATTGATCTCCTAAAAGAATCTTATATATAAAAGTCAATGTTTGTCGGTCTGTCTGTCCGTCTGTCCAGCTATACGAAGTTATACGCTCTGACCGATTTCAGCTAAACTTTATACCAATATTGTAGAAGACCAAAAAAAGGCGACTGTATATATCTCACCCCTGAAAAAACCCCCTTCAACCCCTAAAAAAAATTCTTGATAAAATCCACACGCCTTCACCGATTACAACCAAACCAAGCACAAATGTTGTTAAGAGCCTAAGGAAGGTCACTGGATATATCTCACCCGTGAAAACCACCCCATTGATCTCCTAAAAGAATCTTATATATAAAAATCAATGTTTGTCTGGGTGTCTGTCTGCGTGTCCGGCTATAGAAAGCTACACGCGTTGATCGATTTCAGCTAAACTTTATACCAATATTGTAGAAGACCAAAGAAAAGCGACTGTATATATCTCACCCCTGAAAAAACCACCTCCAACCCCTAAAAAAAATTCTTGATAAAATCCACACGCCTTCACCGATTACAACCAAACCAAGCACAAATGTTGTTAAGAGCCTAAGGAAGGTCACTGGATATATCTCACCCGTGAAAACCAGCCCATTGATCTCCTAAAAGAATCTTATATATAAAAGTCAATGTTTGTCGGTCTGTCTGTCCGTCTGTCCAGCTCTACGAAGTTATACGCTTTGACCGATTTCAGCTAAACTTTATACCAATGTTGTTGAAGACCAAAGGGAGGCGACTGTAAATATATCACCCCTGAAAAAAACCTCTTTCATCCCCTAAAAAAAATTCTTAATAAAATCCACACGCCTTCACCAATTACAACCAAACCAAGCACAAATATTGTCAAGAGCCGAAGGAAGCTCACTCGATGGATCTCAACCCTAAACCCCACCCTCTTAATTTCCAAAAAAAATTTTATTTATAATAATAACGGTTCGTCTGTCTGTCTGTCCGGCTATAGAAACCTACACGCGTTGATCGATTTCGCCTCAACTTTATACCAATATTGTTTAAGACCAAAGGAAGGCGACTGTATATATCTCACCCCTGAAAAAACCACCTCCAACCCCTAAAAAAAATTCTTGATAAAATCCACATGCCTTCACCGATTACAACCAAACCAAGCACAAATGTTGTTAAGAGCCCAAGGAAGGTCACTGCATATATCTCACCCGTAAAAACCACCCCATTGATACCCTAAAAGAATTCTATATATAAAAATCAATGTTTGTCTGTCTGTCTGTCTGTCTTTCCAGCTATACGAAGTTCCACGCTTTGACCGATTTCATCTAAACTTTATACCAATATTGTTGAAGACCAAAGGAAGGCGACTATAAATATCTCACCCCTGAAAAAAACCTCCTTCATCCCCTAAAAAAACTTCTTAATCAAATCCACACGCCTTCACCGATTACAACCAAACAAAGCACAAATATTGTTATGACCCTAAGGAAGCTCACTGGATAAATCTCACCCCTGAACCCCACCCTCTTCCTCCCCAAAAAATTCTTATTTATAATTATAACTGTTCGTTTGTCTGCCTGTCCGGCTATAGAAAGCTACACGCGTTGATCGATTTCAGCTAAACTTTGCACCAATATTGTTGAATACCAAAGGAAGGCGACTGTATATCTCTCACCCCTGAAAAACCGCCTTCAACCCCTAAAAAAAATTCTTCATAAAATCCACACGCCTTCACCGTCTACAACTAAACCAAGCACAAATGTTGTTAAGAGCCCAAGGAAGGTCACTGGATATATCTCACCCGTAAAAACCAAACCATTGATCCCCTAAAAGAATTCTATATATAAAAATCAATGTTTGTCTGTCTGTCTGTCTGTCTTTCCAGCTATACGAAGTTACACGCTTTGATCGATTTCAGCTGAACTTTATACGAATATTGTTGAAGACCAAAGGAAGGCGACTATAAATATCTCACCCCTAAAAAAAACCCCCTTCAACCACTAAATAAAATTCTTAATAAAATCCACACGCCTTCACCGATTACAACCAAACAAAGCACAAATGTTGTTAAGAGCCTAAGGAAGCTCACTGGATATATCTCACCCCTTACCCCACCTTTTACACCCCCGAAAAAATTTTATTTATAAAAATAAATGTTTGTCTGACTGTCTGTCCGGCTATACAAAGCTACACGCGTTGACCGATTTCAGCCAAACTTTATACCAATACTGTTGAAGACAAAAGGAAGGCGACTGTATGTACTTCACCCCTGCAACCCCCTCCTTCAACCCCTAAAAAAATTCTTCATAAAATCCACACGCCTTCACTAATTACAACCAAACCAAGCACAAATATTGTCAAGAGCCTAAGGAAGCTCACTGGATATATCTCAACCCTAAACCCCACCCTCTTCTTCTCCAAAAAAAATCTTATTTATAAAAATAAATGTTTGTCTGTCTGTCTGTCTGTCCGATTATATAAAGCGACACGCGTTGACCGATTTCAGCCAAACTTAATACCAATATTGTTGAAGACCAAAGGAAGGCGACTGTATATATCCCACCCCTGAAAAAACCCTTTTCAACCCCTGAAAAAAATTCTTGATAAAATCCACACGCCTTCACCGATTACAACGAAACCAAGCACGAATGTTGTTAAGAGCCTAAGGAAGGTCACTGGATATATCTCACCTGTGAAAACCACCTCATTGATCCCCTAAAAGAATCTTATATCTAAAAATCAATGTTTGTCTGTCTGTTGTTAAGAGCCTAAGGAAGGTCAGCGGATATATCTCACCCCTTAACCCCACCCTTTTCACCCCAAAAAAAAATTTTATTTATAAAAATAAATGTTTGTGTGGCTGTCTGTCCGGCTATACAAAGCAACACGCGTTGACCGATTTCAGCCAAATTTTATACCAATATTGTTAAAAGACCAAAGGAAGGCGACTGTTTGTACATCACCCCTGAAAACCACCCTCTTCAACCCCTAAATAAATTCTTAATAAAATCCACACGCCTTTACCGGTTACAACCAACCTTTATCTATAAAAATTAATGTTTGTCTGTCTGTCTGTCCGGCTATACAAAGCTACACGCGTTAACCGATTTCAGCCAAACTTTATACTAATATTGTTAAAGACCAAAGGAAGGCGACTCTATGTACTTCATTCCTGAAACCCCTCCCCACCTTCAACCCCTAAAAAAATTCTTAATAAAATAAACACGCCTTCACCGGTTACAACCAAACGAAACACAAATATTCTTAAGAGCCTAAGGAAGGTCACTGGATATATCTCACCCCTGAAAACCACCTTCTTCTTCCTGGGAAAAACTCTTATATATAAAAATTAATGTTTGTCTGACTGTCTCTGTGTACGTCCAGTTATATAAAGCTACACGCGTCGACCGATTTCAGCTAAACTTTATACCAATATTGTTGAAAACCAAAAGAAGGCGACTGTATGTACTTCAACCCTGAAAACCACCCCTTCAACGCCTAAAAAATTCTCAATTAAATCCACACGCCTTCACCGGTTACAACCAAACGAAGCACAAATGTTGTTAAGAGCCTAAGGAAGTTCACTGGATATATCTCACCCCTGAAAACCACCTTCTTCTTCCTGTAAAAAATTCTTATATATAAAAATTAATGTTTGTCTGTCTGTCTGTCCGGCTATACAAAGCTAAACGCGTTGACCGATTTCAGTCAAACTTTATACCAATACTGTTGAAGACCAAACGAAGACGACTGTATATATCTCACACCTGAAAAAAATCTCTTTCATCCCCTAAAAAAAAATTCTTAATAAAATCCACACGCCTTCACCAATTACAACCAAACAAAGCACAATTATTGTCAAGAGCCTAAGGAAGGTCACTGGATATATCTCACCCCTGAAAACCACCCTCTTCTTCCTGTAAAAAAATCTTACATATAAAAACTAATGTTTATCTGACTGTCTGTCCGTCTGTCTGATTATATAAAGCGACACGCGTTGACCGATTTCAGCCAAACTTAATACCAATATTGTTGAAGACCAAAGGAAGGCGACTGTATATATCCCACCCCTGAAAAAACCCCTTTCAACCCCTGACAAAAATTCTTGATAAACCCACACGCCTCCACCGATTACAACGAAACCAAGCACGAATGTTGTTAAGAGCCTAAGGAAGGTCACTGGATATATTTCACCTTTGAAAACCACCTCATTGATCCCCTAAAAGAATCTTATATATAAAAATCAATGTTTGTCTGTCTGTTGTTAAGAGCCTAAGGAAGGTCAGCGGATATATCTCACCCCTTAACCCCACCCTTTTCACTCCAAAAAAAAATTTTATTTATAAAAATAAATGTTTGTGTGGCTGTCTGTCCGGCTATACAAAGCAACACGCGATGACCGATTTCAGCCAAACTTTATACCAATATTGTTAAAAGACCAAAAGAAGGCGACTGTATATATGTCACACCTGAAAAAAACCTCTTTCATCCCCTAAAAAAAAATTCTTAATAAAATCCACATACCTTCACCGATTACAACCGAACCAAGCACAAATATTGTTAAGAGCCTAAGGAAGGTCACTGGATATATCTCACCCTTAAACCCGACCTTCTTCACCGCCAAAAAAAATCCTATTTATAATAATAACTGTTCGTCTGTCTGTCTGTCCGGCTATAGAAAGCTACACGCGTTGATCGATTTCAGCTAAACTTTATACCAATATTGTAGAAGACCAAAAAAAGGCGACTGTATATATCTCACCCCTGAAAAAACCCCCTTCAACCCCTAAAAAAAATTCTTGATAAAATCCACACGCCTTCACCGTCTACAACCAAACCAAGCCCAAATATTGTTAAGAGCCTAAGGAAGGTCACTGAATATATCTCAGCCGTGAAAACCACCCCATTGATCCCCTAAAAGAATCTTATATATAAAAATCAATGTTTGTCTGCCTGTCTGTCTATTTGTCCAGCTATATGAAGTCACACGCTTTGACCGATTTCAGCTAAACTTTATACCAATATTGTTGAAGACCAAAGGAAGGCGACTGTAAATATCTCACCCCTGAAAAAAACCTCCTTCATCCCCTAAAAAAAATTTTTAATAAAATTTACACACCTTCACCGATTTAAACCGAACCAAGCACAAATATTGTTAAGAGCCTAAGGAAGGTCACTGGATATATCTCGACCCTGAACCCCACCCTTTTCAGCCCAAAAAAAAATTTTATCTATAAAATCTAATGTTTGTCTCTCTGTCTGTCCGGCTATACAAAGCTACACGCGTTAACCGATTTCAGCCAAACTTTATACTAATATTGTTAAAGACCAAAGGAAGGCGGCTGTATGTACTTCACCGCTGAAACCCCCCCCACCTTCAACCCCTAAAAAAATTCTTAATAAAATCAACACGCCTTCACCGGTTACAACCAAACGAAACACAAATATTCTTAAGAGCCTAAAGAAGGTCACTGGATATATCTCACCCCTGAAAACCACCCTCTTCTTCCTGTAAAAAACTCTTATATATAAAAATTGATGTTTGTCTGACTGTCTCTGTGTACGTCCGGTTATATAAAGCTACACGCATCGACCGATTTCAGCTAAACTTTATACCAATATTGTTGAAAACCAAAAGAAGGCGACTGTATGTACTTCAACCCTGAAAACCACCCCTTCAACGCCTAAAAAATTCTCAATAAAATCCACACGCCTTCACCGGTTACAACCAAACGAAGCACAAATGTTGTTAAGAGCCTAAGGAAGTTCACTGGATATATCTCACCCCTGAAAACCACCTTCTTCTTCCTGTAAAAAAATCTTATATATAAAAATTAATGTTTGTCTGACTGTCTCTGTGTACGTCCGGTTATATAAAGCTACACGCGTCGACCGATTTCAGCTAAACTTTATACCAATATTATTGAAGCCCAAAAGAAGGCGACTGTATGTACTTCAACCCGGAAAACCACCCCTTCAACGCCTAAAACTTCTTAATAAAATCCACACGCCTCATCGGGTAAAACCACACGAAGCACAAATATTCTTAAGAGCCTACGGAAGGTCACTGGATATATCTCACCCCTGAAAACCATCCTCTTCATCCCCTAAAAAAATCTTATATATAAAAATTAATGTTTGTCTGTCTGTCTGTCCGGCTATACAAAGCTACACGCGTTAACCGATTTCAGTCAAACTTTATACCAATACTGTTGAAGACCAAACGAAGACGACTGTATATATCTCACACCTGAAAAAAACCTCTTTCATCCCCTAAAAAAAAATTCTTAATAAAATCCACACGCCTTCACCAATTACAACCAAACAAAGCACAATTATTGTCAAGAGCCTAAGGAAGCTCACTGAATATATCTCAACCCTAAACCCCACCCTCTTCATCTCCAAAAAAAATCTTATTTATAAAAATAAATGTTTGTCTGTCTGTCTGTCCGGCTATACAAAGCTACACGCGTTGACCGATTTCAGCCAAACTTTATACCAATACTGTTGAAGACCAAAGGAAGGCGACTGTGTATATCTCACACCTGAGAAAAAACCCCTTCATCCCCTAAAAAAAATTCTTAATAAAATCCACACGCCTTCACTAATTACAAGCAAACCAAGCACAAATATTGTCAAGAGCCTAAGGAAGCTCACTGGATATATCTCAACCCTAAACCCCACCCTCTTCATCTCCAAAAAAAATCTTATTTATAAAAATTAATGTTTGTCTGTCTGTCTGTCCGGCTATACAAAGCTACACGCGTTGACCGATTTCAGCCAAACTTCATACTAATATTGTCAAAGACAAGAGGAAGGCGACTGTATGTACTTCACCCCTGAAAACCCCCCCCCCTTCAACCCCTAAAAAAATTCTTAATTAAATCCACACGCCTTCACCGGTTACAACCAAACGAAGCACAAATATTCTTAAGAGTCTAAGAAAGGTCACTGGATATATCTCACCCCTGAAAACCACCCTCTTCTTCCTGTAAAAAAATCTTATATATAAAAATTAATGTTTGTCTGACTGTCTGTCTGTCTGTCCGATTATATAAAGCGACACGCGTTGACCGATTTCAGCCAAACTTAATACCAATATTGTTGAAGACCAAAAGAAGGCGACTGTATATATCCCACCCCTGAAAAAAACCTCTTTCATCCCCTAAAAAAAAATTCTTGATAAAATCCACACGCCTTCACCGATTACAACCGAACCAAGCACAAATATTGTTAAGAGCCTAAGGAAGGTCACTGGATATATCTCACCCTTAAACCCGACCTTCTTCACCGCCAAAAAAAATCCTATTTATAATAATAACTGTTCGTCTGTCTGTCTGTCCGGCTATAGAAAGCTACACGCGTTGATCGATTTCAGCTAAACTTTATACCAATATTGTAGAAGACCAAAGAAAAGCAACTGTATATATCTCACCCCTGAAAAAACCACCTTCAACCCCTAAAAAAAATTCTTGATAAAATCCACACGCCTTCACCGATTACAACCAAACCAAGCACAAATGTTGTTAAGAGCCTAAGGAAGGTCACTGGATATATCTCACCCGTAAAAACCACCCCATTGATCCCCTAAAAGAATCTTATATATAAAAATCAATGTTTGTCTGCCTGTCTGTCTGTCTGTCCAGCTATATGAAGTTCCACGCTTTGACCGATTTCAACTAAACTTTATACCAATATTGTGGAAGACCAAAGGAAGGCGACTGCAAATATCTCACCCCTGAAAAAAACCTCCTTCATCCCCTAAAAAAAAATTTTTAATAAAATCCACACGCCTTCACTGATTACAACCGAACCAAGCACAAATATTGTTAAGAGCCTAAGGAAGGTCACTGGATATATCTCACCCCTAAACCCTACCTTTTTTACCCCCAAAAGAATTTTATTTATAAAAATAAATGTTTGTTTGTCTGTCTGTCCAGCTATACAAAACAACACGCGTTGACCGATTTCAGCCAAACTTTATACCAATACTGTTGAAGACCAAAGCAAGGCGACTATGTATATCTCACACCTGAGAAAAAACCCCTTCATCCCCTAAAAAAAATTTTTAATAAAATCCACACGCCTTCACCAATTACAACCAAACCAAGCACAAATATTGTCAAGAGCCGAAGGAAGCTCACTGGATATATTTTAACCCTAAGCCCCACCCTCTTCATCTCCAAAAAAAATCTTATTTATAATAATAACTGTTCGTCTGTCTGTCTGTCCGGCTATAGAAACCTACACGCGTTGATCGATTTCACCTCAACTTTATACCAATATTGTTTAAGACCAAAGGAAGGCGACCGTATATATCTCACCCCTGAAAAAACCCCCTTCAACCACTAAAAAAAAGTCTTGATAAAATCCACACGCCTTCACCGATTACAACCAAACCAAGCACAAATGTTGTTAAGAGCCTAAGGAAGGTCACTGGATATATCTCACCCGTAAAAACCACCCCATTTATCCCCTACAAGAATCTAATATATAAAAATCAATGTTTGTCTGCCTGTCTGTCTGTCTGTCCAGCTATATAAAGTCACACGCTTTGACCGATTTCAGCTCAACTTTATACCAATATTGTTGAAGACCAAAGGAAAGCGACTGTAAGTATCTCACCCCTGAAAAAAACCTCCTTCAGCCCCTAAAAAAAATTCTTAATAAAATTTACACACCTTCACCGATTTCAACCGAACCAAGCACAAATATTGTTAAGAGCGTAAGAAAGGTCACTGGATATATCTCACCCCTAAACCCTACCCTTGTCACCCTCAAAAAAAATTTTATCTATAAAAATAAATGTTTGCCTGTCTGTCTGTCCAGTTATACAAGGCTACACGCGTTAACCGATTTCAGCCAAACTTTATACTAATATAGTTAAAGACCGAAGGAAGGCGACTGTATGTACTTTACCCCTGAAACCCCCCCCCCCCCCCCCACTTTCAACCCCTAAAAAAATTCTTAATAAAATCAACACGCTTTCACCTGTTACAACCAAACCAAGCACAAATATTGTTAAGAGCCTAAGGAAGGTCACTGGATATATCTCACCCGTGAAAACCACCCCATTGATCCCCTACAAGAATCTAATATATAAAAATCAATGTTTGTCTGCCTGTCTGTCTGTCTGTCCAGCTATATAAAGTCACACGCTTTGACCGATTTCAGCTCAACTTTATACCAATATTGTTGAAGACCAAAGGAAGGCGACTGTAAATATCTCACCCCTGAAAAAAACCTCCTTCATCCCCTAAAAAAAAATTTTTAATAAAATCCACCCGCCTTCACCGATTACAACCGAACCAAGCACAAATATTGTTAAAAGCCTAAGGAAGGTCACTGGATATATCTCACCCCTAAACCCCACCCTTTTCGACCACAAGAAAAATTTCATTTATAAAAATAAATGTTTGTCTGTCTGTCTGTCCAGCTATACAAAACAACACGCGTTGACTGATTTCAGCCAAACTTTATACCAATACTGTTGAAGACCAAAGGAAGGCGACGGTGTATATCTTACACCTGAGAAAAAAACCCCTTCATCCCTGAAAAAAATTTCTTAAAAAAATCCACACGCCTTCACTAATTATAATCAAACCAAGCACAAATATTGTCAAGAGCCGAAGGAAGCTCACTGGATATATCTCAACCCTGAAAACCACCTTCTTCTTCCTGTAAAAAAATCTTATATATAAAAATTGATGTTTGTCTGACTGTCTCTGTGTACGTCCGGTTATATAAAGCTACACGCATCGACCGATTTCAGCTAAACTTTATACCAATATTATTGAAGCCCAAAAGAAGGCGACTGTATGTTTTTCAACCCGGAAAACCACCCCTTCAACGCCTAAAACTTCTTTATAAAATCCACACGCCTTCACCGGTTACAACCAAACGAAGCACAAATGTTGTTAAGAGCCTAAGGAAGTTCACTGGATATATCTTACCCCTGAAAACCACCTTCTTCTTCCTGTAAAAAAATCTTATATATAAAAATTAATGTTTGTCTGATTGGCTCTGTGTACGTCCGGTTATATAAAGCTACACGCGTCGACCGATTTCAGCTAAACTTTATACCAATATTATTGAAGCCCAAAAGAAGGCGACTGTATGTTTTTCAACCCGGAAAACCACCCCTTCAACGCCTAAAACTTCTTAATAAAATCCACACGCCTTATCGGGTAAAACCACACGAAGCACAAATATTCTTAAGAGCCTACGGAAGGTCACTGGATATGTCTCACCCCTGAAAACCATCCTCTTCATCCCCTAAAAAAATCGTATATATAAAAATTAATGTTTGTCTGTCTGTCTGTCCGGCTATACAAACCTACACGCGTTGACCGATTTCAGTCAAACTTTATACCAATACTGTTGAAGACCAAACGAAGACGACTGTATATATCTCACACCTGAAAAAAACCTCTTTCATCCCCTAAAAAAAAATTCTTAATAAAATCCACACGCCTTCACCAATTACAACCAAACCAAGCACAAATATTGTCAAGAGCCTAAGGAAGCTCACTGGATATATCTCAACCCTAAACCCCACCCTCTTCATCTCCAAAAAAAATCTCATTTATAAAAATTAATGTTTGTCTGTCTGTCTGTCCGGCTATACAAAGCTACACGCGTTGACCGATTTCAGCCAAACTTCATACTAATATTGTTAAAGACAAGAGGAAGGCGACTGTATGTACTTCACCCCTGAAAACCCCCCCCTTCAACCCCTAAAAAAATTCTTAATTAAATCCACACGCCTTCACCGGTTACAACCAAACGAAGCACAAATATTCTTAAGAGCCTAAGGAAGGTCACTGGATATATCTCACCCCTGAAAACCACCCTCTTCTTCCTGTAATAGAATCTTATATATAAAAATTAATGTTTGTCTGACTGTCTGTCTGTCTGTCCGATTATATAAAGCGACACGCGTTGACCGATTTCAGCCAAACTTAATACCAATATTATTGAAGACCAAAAGAAGGCGACTGTATATATCCCACCCCTGAAAGAACTTCTTTCAACCCCTGAAAAAAATTCTTGATAAAATCCACACGCCTTCACCGATTACAACGAAACCAAGCACAAATGTTGTTAAGAGCCTGAGGAAGGTCACTGGATATATCTCACCTGTGAAAACCACCTCATTGATCCCCTAAAAGAATCTTATATATAAAAATCAATGTTTGTCGGTCTGTCTGTCCGTCTGTCCAGCTATACGAAGTTATACGCTCTGACCGATTTCAGCTAAACTTTATACCAATATTGTAGAAGACCAAAAAAAGGCGACTGTATATATCTCACCCCTGAAAAAACCCCCTTCAATCCCTAAAAAAATTCTTCATAAAATCCTCACGCCTTCACCGATTACAACCGAACCAAGCACAAATATTGTTGAGAGCCTAAGGAAGGTCACTGGATATATCTCACCCTTTACCCCACCTTTTACACCCCCAAAAAATTTTTATTTATAAAAATAAATGTTTGTCTGACTGTCTGTCCGGCTATACAAACCTACACGCGTTGACCGATTTCAGCCAAACTTTATACCAATACCGTTGAAGACCAAACGAAGGCGACTGTATATATCTCACACCTGAAAAAAACCTCTTTCATCCCCTAAAAAAAAAATTCTAATAAAATCCACACGCCTTCACCGATTACAACCGAACCAAGCACAAATATTGTTAAGAGCCTAAGGAAGGTCACTGGATATATCTCACCCTTAAACCCGACCTTCTTCACCGCCAAAAAAAATCTTATTTATAATAATAACTGTTCGTCTGTCTGTCTGTTCGGCTATAGAAAGCTACACGCGTTGATCGATTTCAGCTAAACTTTATACCAATATTGTAGAAGACCAAAAAAAGGCGACTGTATATATCTCACCCCTGGAAAAACCCCCTTCAACCCCTAAAAAAAATTCTTGATAAAATCCACACGCCTTCACCGATTACAACCGAACCAAGCACAAATGTTGTTAAGAGCCTAAGGAAGGTCACTGGATATATCTCACCCGTGAAAACTACCCCATTGATCTCCTAAAAGAATCTTATATATAAAAATCAATGTTTGTCTGTGTGTCTGTCTGCCTGTCCGGCTATAGAAAGCTACACGCGTTGATCGATTTCAGCTAAACTTTATACCAATATTGTAGAAGATTAAAGAAAAGCGACTGTATATATCTCACCCCTGAAAAAAACCTCCTTCATCCCCTAAAAAAAAATTCTTAATAAAATCCACCCGCCTTCACCGATTACAACCGAACCAAGCACAAATATTGTTAAGAGCCTAAGGAAGGTCACTGGATATATCTCACCCGTAAACCCCACCCTTTTCGACCCCAACAAAATTTTTATTCATAAAAATAATTGTTTGTCTGTCTGTCTGTCCAGCTATACAAAACAACACGCGCTGACCGATTTCAGATAAACTTTATACCAATACTGTTGAAGACCAAAGCAAGGCGACTATGTATATCTCACACCTGAGAAAAAACCCCCTCATCCCCTAAAAAAAATTCTTAATAAAATCCACACGCCTTCACCAATTACAACCAAACCAAGCACAAATATTGTCAAGAGCCGAAGGAAGCTCACTCGATATATCTCAACCCTAAACCCCACCCTCTTAATCTCCAAAAAAAATTTTATTTATAATGATAACGGTTCGTCTGTCTGTCTGTCCGGCTATAGAAACCTACACGCGTTGATCGATTTCGCCTCAACTTTATACCAATATTGTTGAAGACCAAAGGAAGGCGACTGTAAGTATCTCACCCCTGAAAAAACATCCTTCAGCCCCTAAAAAAAATTCTTAATAAAATTTACACACCTTCACCGATTTCAACCGAACCAAGCACAAATATTGTTAAGAGCCTAAGAAAGGTCACTGGATATATCTCACCCCTAAACCCTACCCTTTTCACCCTCAAAAAAAATTTCATTTATAAAAATAAATGTTTGTCTGTCTGTCTGTCCAGCTATACAAAACAACACGCGTTGACTGATTTCAGCCAAACTTTATTCCAATACTGTTGAAGACCAAAGGAAGGCGACTGTGTATATCTTACACCTGAGAAAAAAACCCCTTCATCCCTGAAAAAAATTTCTTAATAAAATCCACACGCCTTCACTAATTATAATCAAACCAAGCACAAATATTGTCAAGAGCCGAAGGAAGTTCACTGGATATATCTCAACCCTAAACCCCACCCTCTTCATCTCCAAAAAAAATCTTAATTATAATAATAACTGTTCGTCTGTCTGTCTGTCCGGCTATAGAAACCTACACGCGTTGATCGATTTCACCTAAACTTTATACCAATATTGTTGAAGACCAAAGGAAGGCGACTGTATATATCCCACCCCTGAAAAAACCCCTATCAAGCCCTGAAAAAAATTCTTGATAAAATCCACACGACTTCACCGATTACAACGAAACCAAGCACAAATGATGTTAAGAGCCTAAGGAAGGTCACTGGATATATCTCACCTGTGAAAACCACTTTATTGATCCCCTAAAAGAATCTTATATATAAAAATCAATGTTTGTCTGTCTGTTGTTAAGAGCCTAAGGAAGGTCAGCGGATATATCTCACCCCTTAACCCCACCCTTTTCACCCCCAAAAAAAATTTTATTTATAAAAATAAATGTTTGTCTGTCTGTCTGTCCGGCTATACAAAGCTACACGCGTTGACCGATTTCAGCCAAACTTTATACCAATATTGTTGAAGACCAAAGGAAGGCGACTGTATGTACATCACCCCTGAAAACTGGCTCCTTCAACCCCTAAAAACATTCTTAATAAAATCCACACGCTTTCACCCGTTACAACCAAACGAAGCACAAATGTTGATAAGAACCTAAGGAAGGTCACTGGATATATCTCACCCGTAAAAACCACCCCATTGATCCCCTAAAAGAATTCTTTATATAAAAATCAATGTTTGTCTCTCTGTCTGTCTGTCTTTCCAGCTATACGAAGTTACACGCTTTGACCGATTCCTGCTAAACTTTATACCAATATTGTTGAAGACCAAAGGAAGGCGACTATAAATATCTCACCCCTGAAAAAAACCTCTTTCATCCCCTAAAAAGAATTCTTAATAAAATCCACACGCCTTCACCGATTACAACTAAACCAAGCACAAATATTGTTAAGAGCCTAAGGAAGCTCACTGGATAAATCTCACCCCTAAACCCCACCCTCTTCTTCCCCAAAAAATTCTTATTTATAATAATAACTGTTCGTCTGTCTGTCTGTCCGGCTATAGAAAGCTACACGCGTTGATCGATTTCAGCTAAACTTTACACCAATATTGTTGAATACCAAAGGCAGGCGACTGTATATATCTCACCCCTGAAAAAACCCCCTTCAACCCCTAAAAAAAATTCTTGATAAAATCCACACGCCTTCACCGTCTACAACCAAACCAAGCCCAAATGTTGTTAAGAGCCTAAGGAAGGTCAATGGATATATCTCACCCGTGAAAACCACCCCATTGATCCCCTAAAAGAATCTTATATATAAAAATCAATGTTTGTCTGCCTGTCTGTCTGTCTGTCCAGCTATATGAAGTCACACGCTTTGACTGATTTCAGCTAAACTTTATACCAATATTGTTGAAGACCAAAGGAAGGCAACTGTAAATATCTCACCCCTGAAAAAAACCTCCTTCATCCCTTAAAAAAAACATCTTAATAAATTTTACACACCTTCACCGATTTCAACCGAACCAAGCACAAATATTGTTAAGAGCATATGGAAGGTCACTGGATATATCTCACCCCTAAACCCTACCCTTTTCACCCCCAAAAAAATTTTATCTATAAAAATAAATGTTTGTCTGTCTGTCTGTCCGGCAAAGCTACACGCGTTAACCGATTTCAGCCAAACTTTATACTAATATTGTTAAAGACTAAAGGAAGGCGACTGTATGTACTTCACCCCTGAAACCCCTCCCCCCCCTTCAACCCTTGAAAAAATTCTTAGAAAAATCCACACGCCTTCACCGGTTACAAGCAAACGAAACACAAATATTCTTAAGAGCTTAAGAAAGGTCACTGGATATATCTCACCCCTGAAAACCACGCTCTTCTTCCTGTAAAAAACTCTTATATATAAAATTTAATATTTGTTTGACTGTCTCTGTGTACGTCCGGTTATATAAAGCTACACGCGTCGACCGATTTCAGCGAAACTTTATACCAATATTGTTGAAGACCAAAAGAAGGCGACTGTATGTACTTCAACCCTGAAAACCACCCCTTCAACGCCTAAAAAATTCTTAATAAAATCCACACGCCTTCACCGGTTACAACCACACGAAGCACAAATATTGTTAAGAGCCTAAGGAAGGTCACTGGATATATCTCACCCCTAAACCCTACCCTTTTCACCCCCAAAAAAAATTTTATTTATAAAAATAAATGTTTGTCTGTCTGTCCGTCCGGCTATACAAAGCTACACGCGTTGACCGATTTCAGCCAAACTTTAAACCAATATTGTTGAAGACCAAAGGAAGGCGACTGTATATATCTCACACCCGAAAAAAACCCCCTTCATCCCCTAAAAAAAAGTTTTTAATAAAATCCTCACGCCTTCACCGATTACAACCGAACCAAGCACAAATATTGTTGAGAGCCTAAGGAAGGTCACTGGATATATCTCACCCCTTACCCCACCTTTTACACCCCCGAAAAATTTTTATTTATAAAAATAAATGTTTGTCTGACTGTCTGTCCGGCTATACAAAGCTACACGCGTTAACCGATTTCAGCCAAACTCTATACCAATAATGTTGAAGACAAAAGGAAGGCGACTGTATATATCTCACACCTGAAAAAAAACCCCTTCATCCCCTAAAAAAAATTCTTAATAAATTCCACACGCTTTCACCAATTACAACCAAACCAAGCACAAATATTGTTAAGGGCCTAAGGAAGGGCACTGGATGGATCTCACCCGTGGAAACCAGCCCATTGATCCCCTAAAAGAATCTTATATATAAAAATCAATGTTTGTCTGCCTGTCTGTCTGTCTGTCCAGCTATATAAAGTTACACGCTTTGAACGATTTCAGCTAAACTTTATATCAATTTTGTGGAAGACCAAAGAAGGCGACTGTGAATATCTCACCCCTGAAAAAAATTTCCTTTATCCCCTAAAAAAAAATTCTTAATAAAATCCACCCGCCTTCACCGATTACAACCGAACCAAGCACAAACATTGTTAAGAGCCTAAGGAAGGTCACTGGATATATCTCACCCCTAAACCCCACAGTTTACACCCCCAAAAAAAATTTTATTTATAAAAATAAATGTTTGTCTGTCTGTCTCTCCGGCTATACAAAGCTACACGCGTTGACCGATTTCAGCCAAACTTCATACTAATATTGTTAAAGACCAAAGGAAGGCGAATGTATGTACTTCACCCCTGAAAACCCCCCCCTTCAGCCCCTAAAAAAATTCTTAATTAAATCCACACGCCTTCACCGGTTACAACCAAACGAAGCACAAATATTCTTAAGGGCCTAAGGAAGGTCACTGGATATATCTCACCCCTGAAAACCACCCTCTTTTTCCTGTAAAAAAATCTTATATATAAAAATTAATGTTTGTCTGACTGTCTGTCTGTCTGTCCGATTATATGAAGCGACACGCGTTGACCGATTTCAGCCAAACTTTATACCAATTTTGTTGAAGACCAAAGGAAGGCGACTGTATACATCTAACACCCGAAAAAAACCCCCTTCATCCCCTAAAAAAAAGTTCTTAATAAAATCCACACGCCTTCACTGATTATACCCAAACCAAGCACAAATATTGTTAAGAGCCTAAGGAAGGTCACTTGATATGTCTCACCCCTGAAAACGACCCCCTACATCCAAAAAAAAAAATTCTTCATAAAATTCACACGCCTTCTCCGATTACAACCAAACCAAGCACAAATATTGTTAAGAGCCTAAGGAAGTTCAGTGGATATATCTCGCCCGTGAAAACCACTCCCTTGATCTCCTAAAAGAATCTAATATTTGAATCAAAGTTTGTCTGTCTGTCTGTATGTCTGTCCGGCTAAACGAAGTTACATGCGTTGACCGTATTCAATCAAACTTTATACCAATATTGTAGAAGACCAAAGGAAGGCGACTGTATATATCTCACCCCTGAAAAAACCCCCTTCAACCCCTAAAAAAAATTCTTGATAAAATCCACACGCCTTCACCGATTACAACCAGACCAAGCACAAATATTGTTAAGAGGCTAAGGAAGGTCACTGGATATATCTCACCCGTGAAAACCAGCCCATTGATCCCCTAAAAGAATCTTATATATTAAAATCAATGTTTGTCTGCCTGTCTGTCTGTCTGTCCAGCTATATGAAGTTACACGCTTTGACCGATTTCAGCTAAACTTTATACCAATATTGTAGAAGACCAAAGGAAGGCGACTGTATATATCTCACCCCTGAAAAAACCCCCTTCAACCCCTAAAAAAAATTCTTGATAAAATTCACACGCCTTCACCGATTACAACCAAACCAAGCACAAATGTTGTTAAGAGCCTAAGGAACGTCACTGGATATATCTCACCCGTGAAAACCAGCCCATTGATCCCCTAAAAGAATCTTATATATTAAAATCAATGTTTGTCTGCCTGTCTGTCTGTCTGTCCAGCTATATGAAGTTACACGCTTTCACCGATTTCAGCTAAACTTCATACCAATATTGTGGAAGACCAAAGGAAGGTGACTGTAAATATCTCACCCCTGAAAAAAACCTCCTTCATCCCCTAAAAAAAAATTCTTAATAAAATCCACCCGCCTTCACCGATTACAACCGAACCAAGCACAAATATTGTTAAGAGCCTAAGGAATCTCACTGGATATATCTCACCCCTAAACGCCACCCTCTTCGACGCCAAAAAAAATCTTATTTATAATATCAACTGTTCGTCTGTCTGTCTGTCCGGCTATAGAAGCTACACGCGTTGATCGATTTCAGCTAAATTTTATACCAATATTGTAGAAGACCAAAGGAAGGCGACTGTATATACCTTACCCCTGAAAAAACCCCCTTCAACCCCTAAAAAAAATTCTTGATAAAATCCACACGCCTTCACCGATTACAACCAAACCAAACAGAAATGTTGTTAAGAGCCTAAGGAAGGTCACTGGATATATCTCACCAGTGAAAACCAGCCCATTGATCCCCTAAAAGAATCTTATATATAAAAATCAATGATTGTCTGCCTGTCTGTCTGTCTGTCCAGCTATATGAAGTTACACACTTTGACCGATTTCAGCTAAACTTTATACCAATCTTGTGGAAGACCAAAGGAAGATGACTGTAAATATCTCACCCCTGAAAAAAACCTCCTTCATCCCCTAAAAAAAAATTCTTAATAAAATCCACCCGCCTTCACCGATTACAACCGAACCAAGCACAAATATTGTTAAGAGCCTAAGGAAGGTCACTGGATATATCTCACCCCTAAACCCCACCCTTTTCGACCCCAACAAAATTTTTATTCATAAAAATAGTTGTTTGTCTGTCTGTCTGTCCAGCTATACAAAACAACACGCGTTGACCGATTTCAGATAAACTTTATACCAATACTGTTGAAGACCAAAGCAAGGCGACTATGTATATCTCACACCTGAGAAAAAACCCCCTCATCCCCTAAAAAAAATTCTTAATAAAATCCACACGCCTTCACCAATTACAACCAAACCAAGCACAAATATTGTCAAGAGCCGAAGGAAGCTCACTCGATATATCTCAACCCTAAACCCCACCCTCTTAATCTCCAAAAAAAATTTTATTTATAATAATAACGGTTCGTCTGTCTGTCTGTCCGGCTATAGAAACCTACACGCGTTGATCGATTTCGCCTCAACTTTATACCAATATCGTTTAAGACCAAAGGAAGGCTACTGTATATATCTCACCCCTGAAAAAACCCCCTTCAACCACTAAAAAAAAGTCTTGATAAAATCCACATGCCTTCACCGATTACAACCAAACCAAGCACAAATGTTGTTAAGAGCCCAAGGAAGGTCACTGGATATATCTCACCCGTAAAAACCACCCCATTGATCCCCTAAATGAATTCTATATATAAAAATCAATGTTTGTCTGTCTTTCTGTCCGTCTTTCCAGCTATACGAAGTTACACGCTTTGACCGATTTCATCTAAACTTTATACCAATATTGTTGAAGACCAAAGGAAGGCGACTATAAATATCTCACCCCTGAAAAAAACCTCCTTCATCCCCTAAAAAAACTTATTAATCAAATCCACACGCCTTCACCGATTACAACCAAACAAAGCACAAATATTGTTATGACCCTAAGGAAGCTCACTGGATAAATCTCACCCCCGAACCCCACCCTCTTCCTCCCCAAAAAATTCTTATTTATAATTATAACTGTTCGTTTGTCTGTCTGTCCGGCTATAGAAAGCTACACGCGTTGATCGATTTCAGCTAAACTTTGCACCAATATTGTTGAATACCAAAGGAAGGCGACTGTATATATCTCACCCCTGAAAAACCGCCTTCAACCCCTAAAAAAAATTCTTCATAAAATCCACACGCCTTCACCGTCTACAACTAAACCAAGCACAAATGTTGTTAAGAGCCCAAGGAAGGTTACTGGATATATCTCACCCGTAAAAACCACCCCATTGATCCCCTAAAAGAATCTTATATATAAAAATCAATGTTTGTCTGCCTGTCTGTCTGTCTGTCCAGCTATATGAAGTTCCACGCTTGGACCGATTTCAACTAAACTTTATACCAATATTGTGGAAGACCAAAGGAAGGCGACTGTAAATATCTCACCCCTGAAAAAAACCTCCTTCATCCCCTAAAAAAAAATTTTTAATAAAATCCACCCGCCTTCACCGATTACAACCGAACCAAGTACAAATATTGTTAAGAGCCTAAGGAAGGTCACTGGATATATCTCACCCCTGAACCACACCCTTTTCGACCACAACAAAAATTTCATTTATAAAAATAAATGTTTGTCTGTCTGTCTGTCCAGCTATACAAAACAACACGCGTTGACTGATTTCAGCCAAACTTTATACCAATACTGTTGAAGACCAAAGGAAGGCGACTGTGTATATCTTACACCTGAGAAAAAAACCCCTTCATCCCTGAAAAAAATTTCTTAATAAAATCCACACGCCTTCACTAATTATAATCAAACCAAGCACTAATATTGTCAAGAGCCGAAGGAAGCTCACTGGATATATCTCAACCCTAAACCCCACCCTCTTCATCTCCAAAAAAAA
This sequence comes from Cylloceria caligata, assembly GCA_963942595.1. Taxonomy (NCBI): domain Eukaryota; kingdom Metazoa; phylum Arthropoda; class Insecta; order Hymenoptera; family Ichneumonidae; genus Cylloceria; species Cylloceria caligata. The sequence goes on from OZ012703.1 coordinate 72,227,757, forward strand.
TCTTAATTATAATAATAACTGTTCGTCTGTCTGTCTGTCCGGCTATAGAAACCTACACGCGTTGATCGATTTCACCTAAACTTTATACCAATATTGTTGAAGACCAAAGGAAGGCGACTGTATATATCCCACCCCTGAAAAAACCCCTATCAAGCCCCGAAAAATTCTTGATAAAATCCACACGCCTTCACCGATTACAACGAAACCAAGCACAAATGTTATTAAGAGCCTAAGGAAGGTCACTGGATATATCTCACCTGTGAAAACCACTTCATTGATCCCCTAAAAGAATCTTATATGGAAAAATCAATGTTTGTCTGTCTGTTGTTAAGAGCCTAAGGAAGGTCAGCGGATATATCTCACCCCTTAACCCCACCCTTTTCACCCCCAAAAAAAATTTTATTTATAAAAATAAATGTTTGTCTGGCTGTCTGTCCGGCTATACAAAGCTACACGCGTTGACCGATTTCAGCCAAACTTTATACCAATATTGTTGAAGACCAAAGGAAGGCGACTGTATGTACATCACCCCTGAAAACCGGCTCCTTCAACCCCTAAAAACATTCTTAATAAAATCCACACGCTTTCACCCGTTACAACCAAACGAAGCACAAATGTTGATAAGAACCTAAGGAAGGTCACTGGATATATCTCACCCGTAAAAACCACCCCAATGATCCCCTAAAAGAATTCTTTATATAAAAATCAATGTTTGTCTCTCTGTCTGTCTGTCTTTCCAGCTATACGAAGTTACACGCTTTGACCGATTCCTGCTAAACTTTATACCAATATTGTTGAAGACCAAAGGAAGGCGACTATAAATATCTCACCCCTGAAAAAAACCTCCTTCATCCCCTAAAAAAACTTATTAATCAAATCCACACGCCTTCACCGATTACAACCAAACAAAGCACAAATATTGTTATGACCCTAAGGAAGCTCACTGGATAAATCTCACCCCCGAACCCCACCCTCTTCCTCCCCAAAAAATTCTTATTTATAATTATAACTGTTCGTTTGTCTGTCTGTCCGGCTATAGAAAGCTACACGCGTTGATCGATTTCAGCTAAACTTTGCACCAATATTGTTGAATACCAAAGGAAGGCGACTGTATATATCTCACCCCTGAAAAACCGCCTTCAACCCCTAAAAAAAATTCTTCATAAAATCCACACGCCTTCACCGTCTACAACTAAACCAAGCACAAATGTTGTTAAGAGCCCAAGGAAGGTTACTGGATATATCTCACCCGTAAAAACCACCCCATTGATCCCCTAAAAGAATCTTATATATAAAAATCAATGTTTGTCTGCCTGTCTGTCTGTCTGTCCAGCTATATGAAGTTCCACGCTTGGACCGATTTCAACTAAACTTTATACCAATATTGTGGAAGACCAAAGGAAGGCGACTGTAAATATCTCACCCCTGAAAAAAACCTCCTTCATCCCCTAAAAAAAAATTTTTAATAAAATCCACCCGCCTTCACCGATTACAACCGAACCAAGTACAAATATTGTTAAGAGCCTAAGGAAGGTCACTGGATATATCTCACCCCTGAACCACACCCTTTTCGACCACAACAAAAATTTCATTTATAAAAATAAATGTTTGTCTGTCTGTCTGTCCAGCTATACAAAACAACACGCGTTGACTGATTTCAGCCAAACTTTATACCAATACTGTTGAAGACCAAAGGAAGGCGACTGTGTATATCTTACACCTGAGAAAAAAACCCCTTCATCCCTGAAAAAAATTTCTTAATAAAATCCACACGCCTTCACTAATTATAATCAAACCAAGCACTAATATTGTCAAGAGCCGAAGGAAGCTCACTGGATATATCTCAACCCTAAACCCCACCCTCTTCATCTCCAAAAAAAATCTTAATTATAATAATAACTGTTCGTCTGTCTGTCTGTCCGGCTATAGAAACCTACACGCGTTGATCGATTTCACCTAAACTTTATACCAATATTGTTGAAGACCAAAGGAAGGCGACTGTATATATCCCACCCCTGAAAAAACCCCTATCAAGCCCCGAAAAATTCTTGATAAAATCCACACGCCTTCACCGATTACAACGAAACCAAGCACAAATGTTATTAAGAGCCTAAGGAAGGTCACTGGATATATCTCACCTGTGAAAACCACTTCATTGATCCCCTAAAAGAATCTTATATGGAAAAATCAATGTTTGTCTGTCTGTTGTTAAGAGCCTAAGGAAGGTCAGCGGATATATCTCACCCCTTAACCCCACCCTTTTCACCCCCAAAAAAAATTTTATTTATAAAAATAAATGTTTGTCTGGCTGTTTGTCCGGCTATACAAAGCTACACGCGTTGACCGATTTCAGCCAAACTTTATACCAATATTGTTGAAGACCAAAGGAAGGCGACTGTATGTACATCACCCCTGAAAACCGGCTCCTTCAACCCCTAAAAACATTCTTAATAAAATCCACACGCTTTCACCCGTTACAACCAAACGAAGCACAAATGTTGATAAGAACCTAAGGAAGGTCACTGGATATATCTCACCCGTAAAAACCACCCCAATGATCCCCTAAAAGAATTCTTTATATAAAAATCAATGTTTGTCTCTCTGTCTGTCTGTCTTTCCAGCTATACGAAGTTACACGCTTTGACCGATTCCTGCTAAACTTTATACCAATATTGTTGAAGACCAAAGGAAGGCGACTATAAATATCTCACCCCTGAAAAAAACCTCTTTCATCCCCTAAAAAGAATTCTTAATAAAATCCACACGCCTTCACCGATTACAACTAAACCAAGCACAAATATTGTGAAGAGCCTAAGGAAGCTCACTGGATAAATCTCACCCCTAAACCCCACCCTCTTCTTCCCCAAAAAATTCTTATTTATAATAATAACTGTTCGTCTGTCTGTCTGTCCGGCTATAGAAAGCTACACGCGTTGATCGATTTCAGCTAAACCTTACACCAATATTGTTGAATACCAAAGGCAGGCGACTGTATATATCTCACCCCTGAAAAAACCCCCTTCAACCCCTAAAAAAAATTCTTGATAAAATCCACACGCCTTCACCGTCTACAACCAAACCAAGCCCAAATGTTGTTAAGAGCCTAAGGAAGGTCAATGGATATATCTCACCCGTGAAAACTACCCCATTGATCCCCTAAAAGAATCTTATATATAAAAATCAATGTTTGTCTGCCTGTCTGTCTGTCTGTCCAGCTATATGAAGTCACACGCTTTGACCGATTTCAGCTAAACTTTATACCAATATTGTTGAAGACCAAAGGAAGGCGACTGTAAATATCTCACCCCTGAAAAAAACCTCCTTCATCCCCTAAAAAAAAATTTTTAATAAAATCCACCCGCCTTCACCGATTACAACCGAACCAAGCACAAATATTGTTAAGAGCCTAAGGAAGGTCACTGGATATATCTCACCCCTAAACCACACCCTTTTCGACCACAACAAAAATTTCATTTATAAAAATAAATGTTTGTCTGTCTGTCTGTCCAGCTATACAAAACAACACGCGTTGACTGATTTCAGCCAAACTTTATACCAATACTGTTGAAGACCAAAGGAAGGCGACTGTGTATATCTTACACCTGAGAAAAAAACCCCTTCATCCCTGAAAAAAATTTCTCAATAAAATCCACACGCCTTCACTAATTATAATCAAACCAAGCACTAATATTGTCAAGAGCCGAAGGAAGCTCACTGGATATATCTCAACCCTAAACCCCACCCTCTTCATCTCCAAAAAAAATCTTAATTATAATAATAACTGTTCGTCTGTCTGTCTGTCCGGCTATAGAAACCTACACGCGTTGATCGATTTCACCTAAACTTTATACCAATATTGTTGAAGACCAAAGGAAGGCGACTGTATATATCCCACCCCTGAAAAAACCCCTATCAAGCCCCGAAAAAAATTCGTGATAAAATCCACACGCTTTCACCGATTACAACGAAACCAAGCACAAATGTTGTTAAGAGCCTAAGGAAGGTCACTGGATATATCTCACCTGTGAAAACCACTTCATTGATCCCCTAAAAGAATCTTATATATAAAAATCAATGTTTGTCTGTCTGTTGTTAAGAGCCTAAGGAAGGTCAGCGGATATATCTCACCCCTTAACCCCACCCTTTTCACCCCCAAAAAAAATTTTATTTATAAAAATAAATGTTTGTCTGGCTGTCTGTCCGGCTATACAAAGCTATACGCGTTGACCGATTTCAGCCAAACTTTATACCAATATTGTTGAAGACCAAAGGAAGGCGACTGTATGTACATCACCCCTGAAAACCGGCTCCTTCAACCCCTAAAAACATTCTTAATAAAATCCACACGCTTTCACCCGTTACAACCAAACGAAGCACAAATGTTGATAAGAACCTAAGGAAGGTCACTGGATATATCTCACCCGTAAAAACCACCCCATTGATCCCCTAAAAGAATTCTTTATATAAAAATCAATGTTTGTCTCTCTGTCTGTCTGTCTTTTCAGCTATACGAAGTTACACGCTTTGACCGATTCCTGCTAAACTTTATACCAATATTGTTGAAGACCAAAGGAAGGCGACTATAAATATCTCACCCCTGAAAAAAACCTCCTTCATCCCCTAAAAAGAATTCTTAATAAAATCCACACGCCTTCACCGATTACAACTAAACCAAGCACAAATATTGTTAAGAGCCTAAGGAAGCTCACTGGATAAATCTCACCCCTAAACCCCACCCTCTCCTTCCCCAAAAAATTCTTATTTATAATAATAACTGTTCGTCTGTCTGTCTGTCCGGCTATAGAAAGCTACACGCGTTGATCGATTTCAGCTAAACTTTACACCAATATTGTTGAATACCAAAGGCAGGCGACTGTATATATCTCACCCCTGAAAAAACCCCCTTCAACCCCTAAAAAAAATTCTTGATAAAATCCACACGCCTTCACCGTCTACAACCAAACCAAGCCCAAATGTTGTTAAGAGCCTAAGGAAGGTCAATGGATATATCTCACCCGTGAAAACCACCCCATTGATCCCCTAAAAAAATTTTATATATAAAAATCAATGTTTATCTGCCTGTCTGTCTGTCTGTCCAGCTATATGAAGTCACACGCTTTGACCGATTTCAGCTAAACTTTATACCAATATTGTTGAAGACCAAAGGAAGGCGACTGTAAATATCTCACCCCTGAAAAAAACCTCCTTCATCCCTTAAAAAAAACATCTTAATAAATTTTACACACCTTCACCGATTTCAACCGAACGAAGCACAAATATTGTTAAGAGCGTAAGGAAGGTCACTGGATATATCTCACCCGTGAAAACCACTCCATTGATCCCCTAAAAGAATCTTATATATAAAAATCAATGTTTGTCTGCCTGTCTGTCTGTCTGTCCAGCTATATGAAGTCACACGCTTTGACCGATTTCAGCTAAACTTTATACCAATATTGTTGAAGACCAAAGGAAGGCGACTGTAAATATCTCACCCCTAAAAAAACCTCCTTCATCCCCTAAAAAAAAATTCTTAATAAAATTTACACACCTTCACCGATTTCAACAGAACCAAGCACAAATATTGTTAAGAACCTAAGGAAGGTCGCTGGATATATCTCACCCCTAAACCCTACACTTTTCACCCTCAAAAAAAATTTTATTTATAAAAATAAATGTTTTTCTGTCTGTCTGTCCGACTATACGAAGCTACACGCTTTAACCGGTTTCAGCCAAACTTTATACGAATATTGTTAAAGACCAAAGGAAGGCGACTGTATAAACTTCACCCCTGAAACCCCCTCCCCTTCAACCCCTAAAAAAATTATTAATAAAATCAACACGCCTTCACCGGTTACAACGAAACCAAGCACAAATGTTGTTGAGAGCCTAAGGAAGGTCACTGGATATATCTTACCTGTGAAAACCACTTCATTGATCCCCTAAAAGAATCTTATATATAAAAATCGATGTTTGTCTGTCTGTTGTTAAGAGCCTAAGGAAGGTCGCTGGATATATCTCACCCCTAAACCCTACCCTTTTCACTCCCAAAAAAAATTTTATCTATAAAAATAAATGTTTTTCTGTCTGGCTCTCCGGCTATACAAAGCTACACGCTTTAACCGATTTCAGCCAAACTTTATACTAATATTGTTAAAGACCAAAGGAAGACGACTGTATAAACTTCACCCCTGAAAACCCCTCCCCCTTCAACCCCTAAAAAAATTCTGAATAAAATCCACACGCCTTCACCGGTTACAACCAAACGAAACACAAATAGTCTTAAGAGCCTAAGGAAGTTCACTGGATATATCTCGCCCCTGAAAACCACCCTCTTCTTCCTGTAAAAAACTCTTATTTATAATAATAACTGTTCGTCTGTCTGTCTGCCCGGCTATACAAAGCTACACGCTTTAACCGATTTCAGCCAAACTTTATACTAATATTGTTAAAGACCAAAGGAAGGCGACTGTATGAAATTCACCCCTGAAACCCCCCCCCCCTTCAACCCCTAAAAAAATTCTTAATAAAATCAACACGTTTTCACCGGTTACAACGAAACCAAGCACAAATGTTGTTGAGAGCCTAAGGAAGGTCACTGGATATATCTCACCTGTGAAAACCACTTCATTGATCCCCTAAAAGAATCTTATATATAAAAATCAATGTTTGTCTGTCTGTTGTGAAGAGCCTAAGGAAGGTCGCTGGATATATCTCACCCCTAAAACCTACCCTTTTCACTCCAAAAAAAATTTTATCTATAAAAATAAATGTTTTTCTGTCTGTCTCTCCGGCTATACAAAGCCACACGCGTTGACCGATTTCAGTTAAACTTTATACCAATACTGTTGAAGACCAAAGGAAGGCGACTGTATATATCACACCCCTGAAAAAACCCCCTTCAACCACTAAAAAAAAGTCTTGATAAAATCCACATGCCTTCACCGATTACAACCAAACCAAGCACAAATGTTGTTAAGATCCCAAGGAAGGTCACTGGATATATCTCACCCGTAAAAACCACCCCATTGATCCCCTAAAAGAATTCTATATATAAAAATCAATGTTTGTCTGTCTGTCTGTCCGTCTTTCCAGCTATACGAAGTTACACGCTTTGACCGATTTCATCTAAACTTTATACCAATATTGTTGAAGACCAAAGGAAGGCGACTATAAATATCTCACCCCTGAAAAAAACCTTCTTCATCCCCTAAAAAAACTTATTAATCAAATCCACACGCCTTCACCGATTACAACCAAACAAAGCACAAATATTGTTATGACCCTAAGGAAGCTCACTGGATAAATCTCCCCCTTAAACCCCACCCTCTTCCTCCCCAAAAAATTCTTATTTATAATTATAACTGTTCGTTTGTCTGTCTGTCCGGCTATAGAAAGCTACACCCATTGATCGATTTCAGCTAAACTTTGCACCAATATTGTTGAATACCAAAGGAAGGCGACTGTATATATCTCACCCCTGAAAAACCGCCTTCAACCCCTAAAAAAAATTCTTCATAAAATCCACACGCCTTCACCGTCTACAACTAAACCAAGCACAAATGTTGTTAAGAGCCCAAGGAAGGTCACTGGATATATCTCACCCGTAAAAACCACCCCATTGATCCCCTAAAAGAATCTTATATATAAAAATCAATGTTTGTCTGCCTGTCTGTCTGTCTGTCCAGCTATATGAAGTTCCACGCTTTGACCGATTTCAACTAAACTTTATACCAATATTGTGGAAGACCAGAGGAAGGCGACTGTAAATATCTCACCCCTGAAAAAAACCTCCTTCAACCCCTAAAAAAAATTCTTGATAAAATCCACACGCCTTCACCGTCTACAACCAAACCAAGCCCAAATGTTGTTAAGAGCCTAAGGAAGGTCAATGGATATATCTCACCCGTGAAAACCACCCCATTGATCCCCTAAAAAAATCTTATATATAAAAATCAATGTTTGTCTGCCTGTCTGTCTGTCTGTCCAGCTATATGAAGTCACACGCTTTGACCGATTTCAGCTAAACTTTATACCAATATTGTTGAAGACCAAAGGAAGGCGACTGTAAATATCTCACCCCTGAAAAAAACCTCCTTCATCCCTTAAAAAAAACATCTTAATAAATTTTACACACCTTCACCGATTTCAACCGAACGAAGCACAAATATTGTTAAGAGCCTAAGGAAGGTCACTGGAAATATCTCACCCGTGAAAACCACTCCATTGATCCCCTAAAAGAATCTTATATATAAAAATCAATGTTTGTCTGCCTGTCTGTCTGTCTGTCCAGCTATACGAAGTTACACGCTTTGACCGATTCCTGCTAAACTTTATACCAATATTGTTGAAGACCAAAGGAAGGCGACTGTAATTATCTCACCCCTAAAAAAACCTCCTTCATCCTCTAAAAAAAAATTCTTAATAAAATTTACACACCTTCACCGATTTCAAACGAACCAAGCACAAATATTGTTAAGAACCTAAGGAAGGTCGCTGGATATATCTCACCCCTAAACCCTACACTTTTCACCCTCAAAAAAAATTTTATTTATAAAAATAAATGTTTTTCTGTCTGTCTGTCCGACTATACAAAGCTACACGCTTTAACCGGTTTCAGCCAAACTTTATACGAATATTGTTAAAGACCAAAGGAAGGCGACTGTATAAACTTCTCCCCTGAAACCCCCTCCCCTTCAACCCCTAAAAAAATTATTAATAAAATCAACACGCCTTCACCGGTTACAACGAAACCAAGCACAAATGTTGTTGAGAGCCTAAGGAAGGTCACTGGATATATCTTACCTGTGAAAACCACTTCATTGATCCCCTAAAAGAATCTTATATATAAAAATCGATGTTTGTCTGTCTGTTGTTAAGAGCCTAAGGAAGGTCGCTGGATATATCTCACCCCTAAACCCTACCCTTTTCACTCCCAAAAAAAATGTTATCTATAAAAATAAATGTTTTTCTGTCTGGCTCTCCGGCTATACAAAGCTACACGCTTTAACCGATTTCAGCCAAACTTTATACTAATATTGTTAAAGACCAAAGGAAGACAACTGTATGAACTTCACCCCTGAAAACCCCTCCCCCTTCAACCCCTAAAAAAATTCTGAATAAAATCCACACGCCTTCACCGGTTACAACCAAACGAAACACAAATATTCTTAAGAGCCTAAGGAAGTTCACTGGATATATCTCGCCCCTGAAAACCACCCTCTTCTTCCTGTAAAAAACTCTTATTTATAATAATAACTGTTCGTCTGTCTGGCTGCCCGGCTATACAAAGCTACACGCTTTAACCGATTTCAGCCAAACTTTATACTAATATTGTTAAAGACCAAAGGAAGGCGACTGTATGAAATTCACCCCTGAAACCCCCCCCCCCCCCTTCAACCCTTAAAAAAATTCTTAATTAAATCAACACGCTTTCACCGGTTACAACGAAACCAAGCACAAATGTTGTTGAGAGCCTAAGGAAGGTCACTGGATATATCTCACCTGTGAAAACCACTTCATTGATCCCCTAAAAGAATCTTATATATAAAAATCAATGTTTGTCTGTCTGTTGTGAAGAGCCTAAGGAAGGTCGCTGGATATATCTCACCCCTAAAACCTACCCTTTTCACTCCCAAAAAAAATTTTATCTATAAAAATAAATGTTTTTCTGTGTGTCTCTCCGGCTATACAAAGCCACACGCGTTGACCGATTTCAGTTAAACTTTATACCAATACTGTTGAAGACCAAAGGAAGGCGAATGTTTATATCTCACACCTGAAAAAAACCCCCTTCATCCCCTAAAAAAAATTCTTTATAAATTCCACACGCCTTCACCAATTACAACCGAACCAAGCACAAATATTGTTAAGACCCTAAGGATGGGCACTGGATATATCTCACCCGTGGAAACCAGCCCATTGATCCCCTAAAAGAATCTTATATATAAAAATCAATGTTTTTTCTGCCTGTCGGTCTGTCTGTCCAGCTATATGAAGTTCCACGCTTTGATCGATTTCAACTAAACTTTATACCAATATTGTGGAAGACCAAAGGAAGGCGACTGTAAATATCTCACCCCTGAAAAAAACCTCCTTCATCCCCTAAAAAAAAATTCTTAATAAAATCCACTCGCCTTCACCGATTACAACCGAACCAAGCACAAATATTGTTAAGAGCCTAACGAAGGTCACTGGATATATCTCGACCCCTAAACCCCACCCTTTTCGACCACAACAAAAATTTTATTTATAAAAATAATCGTTTGTCTGTCTCTCTGTCCAGCTATACAAAACAACACGCGTTGACTGATTTCAGCCAAACTTTATACCAATACTGTTGAAGACCGAAGGAAAGTGACTGTATCTATCTCACACCTGAAAAAACCCCCTTCAACCCCTGAAAAAAATTCTTATTAAATCCACACGCCTTCACCGGTTACAACCACACGAAGAACAAATATTGTTAAGAGCTTAAGGAAAGCGACTGTAAATATCTCACCCCTGGAAAAAACCTCCTTCATCCCCTAAAAGAAAATTCTTAATAAAATTTACTCGCCTTCACCGATTACAACCGAATCAAGCACAAATATTGTTAAGAGGCTAAGGAAGGTCACTGGATATATCTCACCCCTAAACCCCACCCTTTTCGCCCCCAACAAAAATTTCATTTATAAAATTAAATGTTTGTTTGTCTGTCTGTCCAGCTATACAAAACAACACGCGTTGACGGATTTCAGCCAAACTTTATACCAATACTGTTGAAGACCAAAGGAAGGCGACTGTGTATATCTTACACCTGAGAAAAAACCCCTTCATCCCTTAAAAAAAATTCTTAATAAAATCCACACGCCTTCACCAATTACAACCAAACCAAGCACAAATATTGTCAAGAGCCGAAGGAAGCTCACTGGATATATCTCAACCCTAAACCCCACCCTCTTTATCTCCAAAAAAAATCTTATTTATAATAATAACTGTTCGTCTGTCTGTCTGTCCGGCTATAGAAACCTACACGCGTTGATCGATTTCACCTAAACTTTATACCAATATTGTTGAAGACCAAAGGAAGGCGACTGTATATATCTCACACCTGAAAAAAACCCCCTTCATACCCTAAAAAAAAGTTCTTAATAAAATCCACACGCCTTCACCGATTACAACCGAACCAAGCACAAATATTGTTAAGAGCCTAAGGAAGGTCACTGGATATATCTCACCCCTGAAAACCACCCTCTTCTTCCTGTAAAAAAATCTTATATATACAAATTAATGTTTGTCTGACTGTCTGTCTGTCTGTCCGATTATATAAAGCGACACGCGTTGACCGATTTCAGCCAAACTTTATACCAATTTTGTTGAAGACCAAAGGAAGGCGACTGTATATATCTCACACCCGAAAAAAACCCCCTTCATACCCTAAAAAAAAGTTCTTAATAAAATCCACACGCCTTCACCGATTACAACCGAACCAAGCACAAATATTGTTAAGAGCCTAAGGAAGGTCACTCGAAATATCTCACCCCTAAACCCCACCCTTTTCGACCCCAACAAAAATTTCATTCATAAAAATAAATTCTTGTCTGTCTGTCTGTCCAGCTATACAAAACAACATGCGTTGACCGATTTCAGCCAAACTTTATATCAATACTGTTGAAGACCAAAGGAAGGCGACTGTGTATATCTCACAACTGAGAAAAAACCCCTTAATCCCCTAAAAAAAATTCTTAATAAAATCCACACGCCTTTACCAATTACAACCAAACCAAGCACAAATGTTGTTAAGAGCCTAAGGAAGGTCACTGGATATATCTCACCCGTAAAAACCACCCCATTGATCCCCTAAAGAATTTTATATATAAAAATCAATGTTTGTCTGTCTGTCTGTCTGTCTTTCCAGCTATACGAAGTTACACGCTTTGACCGATTTCAGCTAAACTTTATACCAATATTGTTGAAGACCAAAGGAAGGCGACTATAAATATCTCACCCCTGAAAAAAACCTCCTTCATCCCCTAAAAAAAAATTCTTATTAAAATTTACACACCTTCACCGTCTACAACCAAACCAAGCCCAAATGTTGTTAAGAGCCTAAGGAAGGTCACTGGATCTATCTAACCCCAAAACCCCACACTCTTTGCCCTCTAAAAAAAGATTCGTCAAAAATATTCACGCCATTCAACTGATTTCAACCAAACCTTACACAAATATGATAGCGAGTCTTACACGGATACGACAAAGGTCGTACTGTATACATATCCACCCACTAAAGCCCCTAAAGAAAGATTTCGTATAAAAATCCACACCCCTTGACTGATTTCAACCAAACTTTACACAAATTTTGATAAGTTCTAATGGAAGATCACTGTATAAATATAGCTAAACCCTTAAAATCGCGCCTTTATCCCCTAAAAATAGTTAGTTTTTCTGCCTTAACTAATTTAAACAAAACTTCACAAACAAAATAGAAACTCACTCACTGTATATATTTCACTGCATAAAGCCACTTCCAACGAAAACGATCTTTATCCCCCAATGAAAGTAATGTGGTTTCAATAACATTTTTTGAATCCAATTTAGCTGTTATTTCACGTATGATGTGGTACTAGAGAAACGCCAGGTAAATCAGCTATAAATTATAATATGAGCTCGAAATTAACTTCTGATGATAATCTCAGTCAACAAATCGCTCAATACACTCTAAAATTCTCATACATATAAAGAGAGTTTATATTGAAGCGAGCGTAACAAAGAGCGCTGAGCGATTTGATAATTTGCAAAATGAGCACTGCACTTTACTTCGTGTATAATGTATGTATGTATCATATATAAAAATGAATGTTTGTCTGTCTGTCTGTCTGTCTGTCCGGTTATACAAAGCTACACGCGTTGATCGATTTCAGCCAAATATTATACCAGTATTGTTTAAGACCAAAGGAAGGCGACTGTATATATCTCACCCCTGAAAACCACCCCCTTAATGCCCTAAATAAAAATCTTATATATAAAAATGGATGTCTGTCTGTCTGTCCGGCTATACAAAGCTACACGCGTTGATCGATTTCAGCCAAACATTATGCCAATATTGTTGAAGACCAAAGGAAGGCGACTGTATATATCTCACGCCTGAAAACCACCCCTTTTATCCCCTTAAAAAATCTTATATATAAAAATAAATGTTTGTCCGTCTGTCTGTCCGGCTATACAAAGCTACACGCGTCGACCGATTTCAGCTAAACTTTATACCAATATTGTTGAAGACCAAAAGAAGACGACTGTATGTACTTCAACCCTGAAAACCACCTCCTTCAACCCCTAAAAAATTCTTAATAAAATCCACACGCCTTTACCGGTTACAACCAAACGAAGCACAAATATTCTTAAGAGCATAAGGAAGGTCACTGGATATATCTCACCTGTAAAAACCACCCCATTGATCCATTACAAGAATCTTATATATAAAAATCAATGTTTGTCTGTCTGTCTGTCTGTCTGTCCGTCCAGCTATACGAAGTTACACGCTTTGACCGATTTCAGCTAAACTTTATAATATTGTTGAAGACCAAAGGAAGGCGACTGTAAATATCTCACCCCTGAAAAAAACTTCCTTCATCCCCTAAAAGGAATTCTTAATAAAATCGACACGCCTTCACCGATTACAACCAAACCAAGCACAAATATTGTTAAGAGCCTAAGGAAGGTCACTTGATTTATCTCACCCCTGAAAACGACCCCCTACATCCCTTAAAAAAATTCTTTATAAAATCCACACGCCTTCTCCGATTACAACCAAACCAAGCACAAATATTGTTAAAGCCTAAGGAAGGTCAGTGGATATATCTCGCCCGTGAAAACCACTCCCTTGATCTCCTAAAAGAATCTTATATATAAAATCAATGTTTGTCTGTCTGTCTGTATGTCTGTCCGGCTAAACGAAGCTACACGCGTTGACTGATTTCAGTCAAACTTTATACCAATATTGTTGAAGACTAAAGGAAGGCGACTGTAAATATCTCACCCCTGAAAAAAACTTCCTTCATCCCCTAAAAAAAAATTCTTAATAAAATCCACACGCCTTCACCGATTACAACCAAACCGAGGACAAATATTGTTAAGAGCCTAAGGAAGCTCACTGGATATATCTCAAACCTGAACCCCACCCTCTTCACCCCAAAAAAAAAATTTATTTATAAAAATAAATGTCTGTCTGTCTGTCTGTCCGGCTATACAAAGCTACACGCGTTGACCGATTTCAGCCAAACTTTATACCAATATTGTTGAAGCACAAAGAAAAACGACTGTATATATCTCACACCTGAAAAAAACCTCCTTCATCCCCTAAAAAAAAATTCTTAATAAAATCCACACGCCTTTACCGATTACAACCGAACCAAGCACAAATATTGTTAAGAGCCTAAGGAAGGTCACTGGATACATCTCACCCCTGAACCCCACCCTTTTTACTGAAAAAAAATTTTATTTATAAAAAAAAATGTTTGTCTGTCTGACTGTCTGGCTATACAAAGCTACACGCGTTGACCGATTTCAGCCAAACTTTATACCAATACTGTTGAAGACCAAACGAAGGCGACTGTATATATGTCACACCTGAAAAAAACTCCCTTCATCCCCTAAAAAAAAATCTTAATAAAATCCACACGCCTTCACCAATTACAACCAAACCAAGCACAAATATTGTTAAGAGCCTAAGGAAGGTCAGTGGATATATCTCGCCCGTGAAAACCACTCCCTTGATCTCCTAAAAGAATCTTATATATAAAATCAATGTTTGTCTGTCTTTCTGTATGTCTGTCCGGCTAAACGAAATTACACGCGTTGACCGATTTCAGTCAAACTTTATACCAATATTGTTGAAGACCAAAGGAAGGCGACTGTAAATATCTCACCCGTGAAAAAAACTTCCTACATCCCCTAAAAAAAAATTCTTAATAAAATCCACACGCCTTCACCGATTACAACCAAACCGAGGACAAATATTGTTAAGAGCCTAAGGAAGCTCACTGGATATATCTCAAACCTAAACCCCACCCTCTTCACCCCCAAAAAAAATTTTATTAATAAAAATAAATGTCTGTCTGTCTGTCTGTCCGGCTATACAAAGCTACACGCGTTGACCGATTTCAGCCAAACTTTATACCAATATTGTTGAAGCACAAAGAAAAACGACTGTATATATCTCACACCTGAAAAAAACCTCCTTCATCCCCTAAAAAAAAATTTTTCATAAAATCCACACGACTTTACCGATTACAACCGAACCAAGCACAAATATTGTTAAGAGCCTAAGGAAGGTCACTGGATATATCTCACCCCTGAACCCCACCCTTTTTACTGAAAAAAAATTTTATTTATAAAAAAAAATGTTTGTCTGTCTGACTGTCTGGCTATACAAAGCTACACGAATGACCGATTTCAGCCAAACTTTATACCAATACTGTTGAAGACCAAACGAAGGCGACTGTATATATGTCACACCTGAAAAAAACTCCCTTCATCCCCTAAAAAAAAATCTTAATAAAATCCACACGCCTTCACCAATTACAACCAAACCAAGCACAAATATTGTTAAGAGCCTAAGGAAGGTCAGTGGATATATCTCGCCCGTGAAAACCACTCCCTTGATCTCCTAAAAGAATCTTATATATAAAATCAATGTTTGTCTGTCTTTCTGTATGTCTGTCCGGCTAAACGAAGTTACACGCGTTGACCGATTTCAGTCAAACTTTATACCAATATTGTTGAAGACCAAAGGAAGGCGACTGTAAATATCTCACCCGTGAAAAAAACTTCCTACATCCCCTAAAAAAAAATTCTTAATAAAATCCACACGCCTTCACCGATTACAACCAAACCGAGGACAAATATTGTTAAGAGCCTAAGGAAGCTCACTGGATATATCTCAAACCTAAACCCCACCCTCTTCACCCCCAAAAAAAATTTTATTTATAAAAATAAATGTCTGTCTGTCTGTCTGTCCGGCTATACAAAGCTACACGCGTTGACCGATTTCAGCCAAACTTTATACCAATATTGTTGAAGCACAAAGAAAAACGACTGTATATATCTCACACCTGAAAAAAACCTCCTTCATCCCCTAAAAAAAAATTCTTAATAAAATCCACACGCCTTTACCGATTACAACCGAACCAAGCACAAATATTGTTAAGAGCCTAAGGAAGGTCACTGGATATATCTCACCCCTGAACCCCACCCTTTTTACTGAAAAAAAATTTTATTTATAAAAAAAAATGTTTGTCTGTCTGACTGTCTGGCTATACAAAGCTACACGCGTTGACCGATTTCAGCCAAACTTTATACCAATACTGTTGAAGACCAAACGAAGGCGACTGTATATATGTCACACCTGAAAAAAACTCCCTTCATCCCCTAAAAAAAAATCTTAATAAAATTCACACGCCTTCACCAATTACAACCAAACCAAGCACAAATATTGTTAAGAGCCTAAGGAAGGTCAGTGGATATATCTCGACCGTGAAAACCACTCCTTTGATCTCCTAAAAGAATCTTATGTATAAAATCAATGTTTGTCTGTCTTTCTGTATGTCTGTCCGGCTAAACGAAGTTACACGCGTTGACCGATTTCAGTCAAACTTTATACCAATATTGTTGAAGACCAAAGGAAGGCGACTGTAAATATCTCACCCGTGAAAAAAACTTCCTACATCCCCTAAAAAAAAATTCTTAATAAAATCCACACGCCTTCACCGATTACAACCAAACCGAGGACAAATATTGTTAAGAGCCTAAGGAAGCTCACTGGATATATCTCAAACCTAAACCCCACCCTCTTCACCCCCAAAAAAAATTTTATTTATAAAAATAAATGTCTGTCTGTCTGTCTGTCCGGCTATACAAAGCTACATGCGTTGACCGATTTCAGCCAAACTTTATACCAATATTGTTGAAGCACAAAGAAAAACGACTGTATATATCAGGGGTACAAATTGAAAATGCGGGTTTGATAACAGATGGCGTTACTAACGCTATACGCATCAGGCAGTACTGTGACTATGTTCATGTCAAAGCTACGTCTTATAGCTTTAATTTTCATTATGTGTCAATTTGTCGCAGTGTCAAATTCATAGTTTTTTTGAGCTCTCAATATGTCGAGTTTCGTGCCAACAAAACAGCATTTGCGGGAAGTTTTAATTTACTTCTTTAATTTGAAGAAAAGTGCTGCTGAAGCACATCGATTGGTCTCCGAGGCTTATCCGAGTCATGTTCCATCGGTTTCAACGTGCGAGAGATGGTTTGTGCGGTTTAGAAGTGGTGATTTTGACGTTGAGGACAAAGAGCGGCCGGGCCAAGTGAAAAAGTTTGAGAATGCTGAATTGGAGGCAATACTCAATGAAGACTCGTGTCAAACTCAACAAGAGCTCGCAGATTCATTGGGAGTGACACAACAAGCCATTTCCCATCGTATAAAAGCCCTCGGAATGATCCAAAAGCAAGGACATTGGGTGCCGTATGAGCTGAAGCCGAGAGACGTCGAGCGCCGTTTTTTTGCATGCGAACTGCTGCTCGAACGGCAAAAACGGAAGGGTTTTTTGCATCGCATTGTCACTGGTGATGAAAAGTGGATCCATTACGATAACCCGAAGCGCAAAAAATCATATGGTTACCCCGGCCATGCATCATCATCGACGGCCAAACCAAATATTCACGGCGCCAAGCTCATGCTCTGTATTTGGTGGGACCAGCTGGGTGTGGTGTATTATGAGCTATTGAAATCGAACGAAACCATCACAGGAGCACTATACCGAACTCAATTGATGCGTTTGAGCCGCGCACTCAAAGAAAAACGGCCACAATACGAGCAAAGACACGACAAAGTAATTTTGCAACATGACAACGCTCGGCCACATGTTGCAGCGCCGGTCAAAACATACCTACAAACGCTGAAATGGGAAGTCTTACCCCACCCGCCGTATAGCCCAGATATTGCTCCTTCCGATTACCACCTTTTCCGATCGATGACACATGGCCTAGCTGACCAGCGCTTCCATTCTTACGAAGAAGCCCAAAAATGGGTCGATGACTGGATAGCAGCCAAGCCGGCCGAATTTTTTCGCGACGGTATCCGTAAATTGCCAGAAAGATGGGAAAAAGTTGTGGCTAGCGATGGACAATACTTTGAATAATTCATTTGTTACCATTTTTTCAGAATAAGCGTTCAAAAATAGAAAAAAATCCCGCATTTTCAATTTGTACTCCTGATATCTCACACCTGAAAAAAACCTCCTTCATCCCCTAAAAAAAAATTCTTAATAAAATCCACACGCCTTTACCGATTACAACTGAACCAAGCACAAATATTGTTAAGAGCCTGAGGAAGGTCACTGGATATATCTCACCCCTGAACCCCACCCTTTTTACTGAAAAAAAATTTTATTTATAAAAAAAAATGTTTGTCTGTCTGACTGTCTGGCTATACAAAGCTACACGCGTTGACCGATTTCAGCCAAACTTTATACCAATTTTGTTGAAGACCAAGGGAAGGCGACTGTATATATCTCACACCCGAAAAAAACCCCTTTCATCCCCTAAAAAAAATTCTTTATAAAATCCACACGCCTCCACCGATTACAACCGAACCAAGCACAAATATTGTTAAGAGCCTAAGGAAGGTCACTGGATATATCTCACCCCTACACCCCACCCCTTTCACCCCCGAAAAAAATTTTATTTATAAAAATAAATGTTTGTCTGTCTGTCCGTCCGGCTATACAAAGCTATACGCGTTGACCGATTTCAGCCAAACTTTATACCAATATTGTTGAAGACCAAAGGAAGGCGACTGTATATACCCACCCCAGAAAAAACCCCTTTCAACCCCTGAAAAAAATTTTTGATAAAATCCACACGCCTTCACCGATTAGAACGAAACCAAGCACAAATGTTGTTAAGAGCCTAAGGAAAATCACTGGATATATCTCACCTGTGAAAACCACCTCATTTATCCCCTAAAAGAATCTTATATATAAAAATCAATGTTCGTCCGTCTGTTGTTAAGAGCCTAAGGAAGGTCAGCGGATATATCTCACCCCTAAACCCCACCCTTTTCACCCCCAAAAAAAATGTTATTTATAAAAATAAATGTTTGTCTGGCTGTCTGTCCGGCTATACAAAGCTACACGCGTTTACCGTTTTCAGCCAAACTTTATACCAATATTGTTGAAGACCAAAGGAAGGTGACTGTATGTACATCACCCCCGAAAACCACCCCCTTCAACCCCTAGAAAATTTCTTAATAAAATCCACACGCCTTCACCCGTTACAACCAAACGAAACACAAATGTTGTTAAGAACCTAAGGAAGGTCACTGGATATATCTCACCCGTAAAAACCACCACATTGATCCCCTAAAAGAATTCTTTATATAAAAATCAATGTTTGTCTGTCTGTCTGTCTGTCTGTCCAGCTATACGAAGTTACACGCTTTGACCGATTTCAGCTAAACTTTATACCAATATTGTTGAAGACCAAAGGAAGGCGACTGTAAATATCTCACCCCTGAAAAAAACCTCTTTCATCCCCTAAAAAAAAATTCCTAATCAAATCCACACGCCTTCACCGATTACAACCGAACCAAGCACAAATATTGTTAAGAGCCTAAGGAAGCTCACTGGATATATCTTACCCCTAAACTCCACCCTCTTCACCCCTAAAAAAAATCTTATATATAAAAATAAATGTATGTCTGTCTGTCTCTCTGTCTGTTCGGCTATACAAAGCTACACGCGTTGACCGATTTCAGCCAAACTTTATATCAATGCTGTTGAAGACCAAAGGAAGGCGACTGTATATATCTCACCGCTGAAAACCACCCCCTTTATACCCTAAAAAAATTCTTAATAAAATTCACACGACTTCACCGATTACAACAAAACCGAGCACAAATATTGTTAAGAGCCTTAGGAAGGTCACTGGATCTATCTAACCCCAAAACCCCACACTCTTTGCCCCCTAAAAAAAGATTCGTCAAAAATATTCACGCCAATCAACTGATTTCAACCAAATCTTACACAAATATGATAGCGAGTCTTACACGGATACGACAAAGGTCGTACTGTATACATATCCACCCACTAAAGCCCCTAAAGAAAGATTTCGTATAAAAATCCACACCCCTTGACTGATTTTAACCAAACTTTACACAAATTTTGATAAGTTCTAATGGAAGATCACTGTATAAATATAGCTCAACCCATAAAATCGCGCCTTTATCCCCTAAAAATAGTTAGTTTTTCTGCCTTAACCAATTTAAACAAAACTTCACAAACAAAATAGAAACTCACTCACTGTATATATTTCACTCCATAAAGCCACCCCCAACGAAAACGATCTTTATCCCACAATGAAAGTAATGTGGTTTCAATAACATTTTTTGAATCCAATTTAGCTGTTATTTCACGTTCGATGTGGTACTAGAGAAACGCCGGGTAAATCAGCTATAAATTATAATCTGAGCTCGAAATTAACTTCTGATGATAATCTCAGTCAACAAATCGCTCAATACATTCTAAAATTCTCATACATATGAAGAGAGTTTATATTGAAGCGAGCGTAACAAAGAGCGCTGAGCGATTTGATAATTTGCAAAATGAGCACTGCACTTTACTTCGTGTATAATGTATGTATGTATCATATATAAAAATGAATGTTTGTCTGTCTGTCTGTCTGTCTGTCCGGCTATACAAAGCTACACGCGTTGATCGATTTCAGCCAAATATTATACCAGTCTTGTTTAAGACCAAAGGAAGCCGACTGTAAATATCTCACCCCTGAAAACCACCCCCTTTTATCCCCTGAAAAAAATCTTATATATCAGGAGTACAAATTGAAAATGCGGGATTTTTTTCTATTTTTGAACGCTTATTCTGAAAAAATGGTAACAAATGAATTATTCAAAGTATTGTCCATCGCTAGCCACAACTTTTTCCCATCTTTCTGGCAATTTACGGATACCGTCGCGAAAAAATTCGGCCGGCTTGGCTGCTATCCAGTCATCGACCCATTTTTGGGCTTCTTCGTAAGAATGGAAGCGCTGGTCAGCTAGGCCATGTGTCATCGATCGGAAAAGGTGGTAATCGGAAGGAGCAATATCTGGGCTATACGGCGGGTGGGGTAAGACTTCCCATTTCAGCGTTTGTAGGTATGTTTTGACCGGCGCTGCAACATGTGGCCGAGCGTTGTCATGTTGCAAAATTACTTTGTCGTGTCTTTGCTCGTATTGTGGCCGTTTTTCTTTGAGTGCGCGGCTCAAACGCATCAATTGAGTTCGGTATAGTGCTCCTGTGATGGTTTCGTTCGATTTCAATAGCTCATAATACACCACACCCAGCTGGTCCCACCAAATACAGAGCATGAGCTTGGCGCCGTGAATATTTGGTTTGGCCGTCGATGATGATGCATGGCCGGGGTAACCATATGATTTTTTGCGCTTCGGGTTATCGTAATGGATCCACTTTTCATCACCAGTGACAATGCGATGCAAAAAACCCTTCCGTTTTTGCCGTTCGAGCAGCAGTTCGCATGCAAAAAAACGGCGCTCGACGTCTCTCGGCTTCAGCTCATACGGCACCCAATGTCCTTGCTTTTGGATCATTCCGAGGGCTTTTATACGATGGGAAATGGCTTGTTGTGTCACTCCCAATGAATCTGCGAGCTCTTGTTGAGTTTGACACGAGTCTTCATTGAGTATTGCCTCCAATTCAGCATTCTCAAACTTTTTCACTTGGCCCGGCCGCTCTTTGTCCTCAACGTCAAAATCACCACTTCTAAACCGCACAAACCATCTCTCGCACGTTGAAACCGATGGAACATGACTCGGATAAGCCTCGGAGACCAATCGATGTGCTTCAGCAGCACTTTTCTTCAAATTAAAGAAGTAAATTAAAACTTCCCGCAAATGCTGTTTTGTTGGCATGAAACTCGACATATTGAGAGCTCAAAAAAACTATGAATTTGACACTGCGACAAATTGACACATACTGAAAATTAAAGCTATAAGACGTAGCTTTGACATGAACATAGTCACAGTACTGCCTGATGCGTATAGCGTTAGTAACGCCATCTGTTATCAAACCCGCATTTTCAATTTGTACCCCTAATATAAAAATAAATGTTTGTCTGTCTCTCTGTCTGTCTGTCCGGCCATACAAAGCTACACGCGTTGACCGATTTCAGCTAAACTTTATACCAATATTGTTGAAGATCAAAGGAAGGCGACTATATATTTCTCACCCCTGAAAACCACCCCCTTCACCCCTAAAAAAATTTTTAATAAAATGCACATGCCTTCACCGATTACAACCAAACCAAGCACAAATATTGTTAAGAGCCTAATGAAGGTCACTGGATAAATCTCTCCCCTAAACCCCACCCTCTTCACCCCCTAAAAAAAGATTCTTCAAAAATATTCACGCCAACCAACTGATTTCTACCTAACCTTACATAAATATTATAGCGAGTCTAAGACGGGTACGACAAAGGTCGTACTGTATACATATCCACCCACTGAAACCCCTAAAGAAAGATTTCGTATGAAATTCCACACCCCTCGACTGATTTCAACCAAACTTTACACAAATTTTGGTCACGGTATAAATATAGCTCACCCCTTAAAATCGCGCCTTAATCCCCTAAAAATAGTTAGTTTTTCTACCTTAACCGATTTAAACAAAACTCCACAAGCAAAATAGAAACTCACTCACTCTATATACAGTGACCGGCATAATAAAGTGACCATCCTATATCGTATATAAAATATCTTAAAACTAATGTTTTTAATGAAAAAGCATCCTATTATCGGGTTTTTTTGAAAGATTTATTGTCACACCAAAGGTTTGTCACAAAAATTAAAAGAGTATTTGCAATAACAAGAAATTATAACCTTATTTTAACAAAACAAGCATTTTCATACATGACAAAAAAAAGTGACCGCCTTTCAATTTCTGGCGTCTTCATTTAATCGCGTTATATAAACGCGATGTATCGTGCGGAAAGTGTAAACAAACGGCGACCCGTGACTACCAGTTCTTTGTTTACATTCCGAACAAAGCGCAGCAGTAATAGAAAGGTAGTGAATATGACTGGTCGACAAATTTCTTATCAAGTCCGTAGCCTGATTATCAAAGATTGTAAACGCGGTGTTTCGCAGCGGAAGATTGCTCAGAAATATGAGGTCAGCAAAAGCGCTGTCAAGAAACTTTATAACAAGTTTTTGAATACCGGAACAGTGGCTGATCGTTCTGGAAGAGGTAGAACGCGGAGCACAACTTGGCGTGATGATGCAAACATCATACGAATGGTGAAGAAAGATCCGATGACAACTGTCAGGAATCTTCGTGAATCATTCCAACTGTCCATTTCCGACCGGACAGTGCGCAGGATACTGCGGGAAGCAGATTTACAGAGCCGTTTCACGCGTAAGCGTCCCTTGATTAATAAGAGAAACAAGAAAAAGCGACTCGAATTCGCCAAAAAGTATGCAAATGAACCCGTGGAGTTCTGGAAACGAGTTCTGTGGACGGACGAAAGCAAGTTCGAGCTTCTTGGACGCAAACAACGACTTCGTGTGTGGCGGAAAGCTGGCGAGGAGCTTCAAGATCGTCACCTCCAGAAAACGTTAAAACATGGCGGAGGTCATATCATGGTCTGGGGCTGTTTTTCTTGGGAAGGCGTGGGTCAGTTGATAAAAATCGATGGAATCATGACTGCTGACATTTACATCGATATTTTACGTGAGAATTTGGAAGTTTCGTTGATTCAATTAGGTTTGGAACCTAACTGGATATTACAACAAGATAATGATCCCAAGCATACCGCCAAAAAAACGAAGACATTTTTAAATTCCAACCGCATAAAAATATTTGATTGGCCTCCGCAGTCCCCAGACTTAAATCCTATCGAAAATTTATGGTCGATTTTGGACAGAAATGTGAATAAAACTGGAGTCACAAACAAAAATAATTACTTCCATGCGCTACAGCGAGCTTGGGAAAGTCTCGATCCCAATCATCTACATAATCTGGTCGAAAGTATGCCCAGACGGTTAGCGGCAGTCATTAAGGCCAAAGGAGGCCATACCAAATACTAAATTTAATTTTTTTAAATGTATAAATTAAGATTTATAAAGTAGTCACTTTTTTTTGTCATGTATGAAAATGCTTGTTTTGTTGAAATAAAGTTATAATTTCTTGTTATTGCAAATACTCTTTTAATTTTTGTGACAAACCTTTGGTGTGACAATAAATCTTTCAAAAAAACCCGATAATAGGATGCTTTTTCATTAAAAACATTAGTTTTAAGATATTTTATATACGATATAGGATGGTCACTTTATTATGCCGGTCACTGTATGTCACCCCATAAAACCACCCCCAAAGAAAACAAACTTTATCCCCTAATGAAAGTAATGTGGTTTTAATAACATTTTTTTAATCCAATTTAGCTGTTATTCCACGTATGATGTGGCACTGGAGCAACGCCGGGTAAATCAGCTATAAATTATAATCAGAGCTCGAAATTAACTTCTGATGATAATCTCACTCAACAAATAGCTTTATACACTCCAAAATTCTCATACATATGAAGAGAGTTTATATTGAAGCGAGCGTAACAAACAGCGCTGAGCGATTTGATAATTTGCAAAATGAGCACCGCACTTTACTTTGTGTATAATGTATGTATCTTATACTTATAGTATATAAAAATGAATGTTTGACTGTCTGTCTGTCTGTCTGTCTGTCCGGCTATACAAAGCTACACGCGTTGATCGATTTCAGCCAAACTTTATACCAGTATTGTTTAAGACCAAAGGAAGCCGACTATATATATATCACCCCTCAAAACCACCCCCTTCATCCCCTAAATAAAAATCTTCTATATAAAAATAAATGTTTGTCTGTCTGTCCGGCTATACAAAGCTACACGCGTTGACCGATTTCCGTTAACCTTTATACCAATATTGTTGAAGACCAAAGGAAGGCGACTGTATATATCTCACCCCTGAAAACCACCCCCTTCGTCACCTAAAAAAAATCTTATATATAAAAATGCATGTTTGTATGTCTGCCTGCCTCTCTGTCTGGCTATACAAAGTTCCACGCGTTGACCGATTTCAGCCAAACTTTATACCAATATTGTTGAAGACCAAAGGAAGGCGACTGTATATATCTCACCCCTAAAAACCACCCCCTTCCACCCCAAAAAAAAAATCTTATATATAAAAATGAATGTTTGTCTGGCTGTCTGTCTGTCTGTCCGGTTATACAAAGCTACACGCGTCGACCGATTTCTGACAAACTTTATACCATTATTGTTAAAGACCAAAAAAAGGTGACTGTATATATCTCACCCATGAAAACCACCCCCTTCATCCCCTAAATAAAAATCTTATAAATAAAAATAAATATTTGTCTGTCTGTCTGGCTATACAAAGCGACACGCACTGACCGATTTCGGCCAAACTTTATACCGATATTGTTGAAGACCAAAGGAAGGCGACTCTATATATCGCACCCCTGAAAACCACCCCCTTCATCCCACAAAAAATTTTTAATAAAATCCACACGCCTTCACCGATTACACCCAAACCAAGCACAAATATTGTTAAGAACCTAAGGAAGGTCACTGCCTAGATCTCACCCCTGAAAAACAACCCCTTCATCCCAAAAAAAAAAAATTCTTAATAAAATCCACACGCCTTTTTCGATTACAACCAAACCAAGCACAAATATAGTTAAGAGCCTAAGGAAGATCACTGGATATATCTCACCCCTAAACCCCACCCTCTTCACCTCAAAAAAAGATTCTTCAAAAATATTCACGCGAATTAACTGATTTCAACCAAACCTTACACAAATATTGTTGAAGACCAAAGGAAGGCGACTGTATATATCTCACCCCTGAAAACTACCCCCTTCATCCCTGTTATGATAATGAGTGTGAGTAAATTAGATCCGGCTCGAAGGACCAAAAAATGTTATGATAATGAGTGTGAGTAAATTAGATCCGGCTCGAAGGACCAAAAAATGTTATAATAATGAGTGTGAGTAAATTAGATCCGGCTCGAAGGACCAAAAAATGTTATGATAATGAGTGTGAGTAAATTAGATCCGGCTCGAAGGACCAAAAAATGGTATGATAATGATTGTGAGACTGAGTTTGAAATTATTTTTTAACCTGTCGACTGGTAACAAGTCGATGCAATCACACGTAGCATGTCGAGTGACAGATGTGAAAAGTAAGGTTAAGGATCCTGGTGACAAGTACAAATAATTAAATGCACTCAGTATGTAACAATAATTGATTCAATGTTTATTTAATTACTTAATATTGGTTACATAAAAAATACCTGTTGAATACACAAGAAATGAAATTTGATTTGTTCTGGCCTGGTTGTTGATGTACTGGTGGTGAGTAGGTTCTCAGGCTCCTGAGTTGACTTATTGATTCCGTGTGGTTGATCCTGGTGATGTGGTCTGATTGTAGAGCTCTAGTAAAGCCACACGGCAGGCTGGTGAGTGTTCTGACGCCAATGAACGGTGCGAGGCAGAATGGCGTCTTTGCTGCCAACGAATGAACCACGCCGTTGACGTTTATGTGAGTGCTGCACTAGTCCTATTGGTTTGCTGTGATTTGCACTGACACTGATTTGACACACGGGTGATTTGACCAAGAATGTAATACACTTTATTACTGAATGCACACAAAAGTGAGTGGAACGAATGAATATCTCTGTGAGTTTACGCGGGAACGTGTAGCGCGAGCGACTCTAGTGAGAACAAAAGCCACATCCGTCGACCACGAGGCAGAGTATCAAGAGGGCGGACGTGCGTCACATCTTGGTTAAGTTGTGATTCGCCGCCAACGATGGAAAGTGAGCCTTGTGAGTGGTCTTGCCGCTGGGGCCACGCCAGCAGCGTTGGCCGCTTGAGTGAGCTTCGATCGAGGATGTGAGCTGATGGACAATGTGCTTGAGTGCGCGGTCGATAAATCGATATAGCATACCTGCGAGCTATACCATATGACGCGAGGCGTCAGATGATTGTGAGTGTAGCGTGTGCATGAGTTGAGTGTGTACTTGGTAGGTGCGAAAACAGAACATTCTGCCCGCCATCAGCAACGGTGTTGATGATTGAATGTGATCTGCTCTCCATTCAGTTTGAGCTGGTAAGATGGCGAGCTTGGTAATTGGTCGGACGAGTGTTGTTGTTGCAGTTTTGAGTGACACTACCCTGGTCAATCCATCCTTTCCTGGATGGAGTTGAGTGACTCTGGCAAGAGGCCATTTTGATGGTGGAGACCTCTCATCAGTTATCAGTACTAATGAACCGACCTTGATGGTGTTCGATGGATGATGCCATTTTGATGTAGAAAGTTGGCGCTGGAGATATTCAGTTGACCATTTGGACCAAAAATATTGAAGCCTTTGTTGTATTAGTTGCCATCGTGATAGTCTAGTAACGTTCAGATCCGTAAGTGATGGCTCTGGTATGGCTGTGAGCGGCTCTCCTATGAGAAAGTGAGCTGGTGTGAGTGCTGAAGTATCTTCAGGGTCTTCTGTGAGTGGTTCCAATGGTCATGAGTTGAGCGTTGCTTCGATCTGGATGAGCAACGTGGTTAATTCCTCGAACGTGAGAGCGATTTCTCCTACTGTTCGGTTCAGGTGATATTTTACTGATTTGACTGCCTCTTCCCATTTTCCTCCCATATGTGGAGCTGCTGGTGGGTTGAACTTCCACGTAGTTCCGTCGCTGGTGAGTGAGCAATGCAGTGAGAGTGATTCTGTTCTACCTTGAGTGAAGAGTTTGGTGAGTGTGGCATCTGCTCTCATGAAGTTTGTGCCGCAATCACTATAGAGAGTGTTGCAGATGCATCTGCGTCCAGTGAACCGTCTGAATGCAGCGATGAATGAGTCAGTTGAGTAGTCACTCACGGCCTCCAGATGCAGGGCCGAGGTGACGAAGCACACGAAAATACACAGCCATCCTTTATGTTGTTTGGCGCCTCTACCTTTCCAGGTTTTGATGGTCAGTGGACCAGCGTAGTCCAAACCTGAGTAGAAGAATGGTCATGCTGGGGTGACTCTCTTGGTTGGTAATTGACACATGAGTTGTTGTGCTCTAACGCCACGTTGTCGAGCACATTTTATGCAGCTAAGTATGTGCGACCGTACTGGAGCTCTACCACCAATAATCCAGTACGATTGCTTTGTGTAGTTCAGGGTGAGTTGAGTGCCTCCATGCATGGTTTTGTGATGTGCATCTGCTATGATGAGTGTGGTGAAGTGAGAATGTCGTGGGAGTATTGCTGGGTGAATTGCCTCAAGTTCCAATTATGAGTTGGTCAATCTTCCTCCAACCCGAATGATGCCTTGAGTGTCGATATAGGCAGTCAGGCGATTGAAGGGATGAGCTGTTGGTAGTTGAGCTATGGTGATCAATTTGAGCTCTGAGAAATATGCTGCTTGAGTTGCTTTGATCCAAAATACTCTTGCTCTCTCAATATCTTGTGGCGAGAGAGGGTTACAGAGTGTTGAGTTTGGCAATTTCTTGATGAGTTGACTTACTCGAAAGCATATTGCGGTTACTCTGAGTAGTCTAGTGAAAGAAGAGTGTCTGTATATCATCTCGCAATGATATACGGCTTGAGTTGTTGCCACTGTGAGTGCGAGCCCCGGTCGCTCTTCCTGATGAGTCTGTGAGTCTTGTTGATAGTGTTGAGTTGGCCATGAATATTGATCGCCTGTGAGCCACTGTGGTGCTGTCCACCACAGGAGGTGCTTCTGGAGCTGGGAGATGCTGATGCCCCTTGACGCACAATCGGCTGGATTGTCTTTGCCAGGAACGAATTTCCATACGCTGTTTGGAGTTAGTTCTTGAATTGCTGACACTCGATTCCTGACAAAGTCCTTCCACCGTGATGGGTGTGAGTTAATCCAGGTGAGCGTTACTGAGGAATCAGTCCATAGGAACGTTTGAGTGTTGGTGAGTTCCAAGGTTGTTTGCACATACTTCATGAGCTTTGCTAAGACCAGTGCTGCTGTGAGCTCGAGTTGAGGGATGGAGAGTCACTTGAGTGGTGTTACTTTCGATTTCGCGCAAGTGAGTGTAACCTTGGTTTCTTCCCCTGGAGTTGTTGTTTTGATATAGATAGCAGCCGCCATTGCTATTTGAGATGCGTCGGAGAATCCGTGCAACTCCACAAGTGTTGAGCTTGTGAGTTGAATCCATCGTGGAATTGAGATTTGATCGACTTGAGTGAGCTCTTGTCTGAGCAACGTCTACTTGGTGTCTATCTGATCTGAAACTTGATCGTCCCAGCTGAGTTTCTCCAGCCATAATTCTTGTAATAATGATTTGGCCTTGATGATGAATGGTGAGAGAAACCCGAGTGGATCGTAGAGTTGTGCTGTTTCAGACAAGATGATTCTCTTTGTGAGCTTGGAACTTGAGCATGGAGGCTTTGCGTGGAACTTGAATACGTCTTCACGAGGTATCCATGACAGGCCGAGTAACTTGGTGCTGCTATCTTCAAACGAGTGTGAGTTTGATGGTGGTGATAAGTGGTGGTCGATATGCTCGATGAATTGCTCGGTGTTGCTGTGCCATTTTGCTAGAGACAACCCGCCCGCCATGCAGAGCTGGGTGACTTGAGTTGACATTTCGATGAGTGTGTCAAGCTGATCAGCTCCTCCAAATATGTCGTCAACATATCTGCCTTTCATGAGTGGTTCAATTGCGAGCGGGAAGCGATGACCTTCGTCTTCAACTAGTTGAAGCAATGATCTGATTGCTAAGAATGGTGCTGAGCGAGTTCCATACGTCACTGTTGTTGGGTGATATGGCACCATATTGAGTTGGTCATCTCGCCATATGATTCGTTGCAAATCCCAATCGTCCGGATGGACTTTGATTAGTCTGTACATCTTTGGATGTCTGTTGAAAAGATGAGTTTGTGCTGTCGGATCCATATGAGCACGTCTCAGATGTCACGTTAACATTTTGCTCCAACATGCTGCATGTCGTTGAGTGATACTTGCAACGTCGTTGGGCTGGATCCGTTGAAGACAACTCTCAACTTTGTAGTGATTCGATCTTCTTTCAGTACACCATGATGAGGAAGATAATATGGAGGATGAGCATGAGTTTGTTCTGACAATTGATCTTCCGAGACCCTCAACCCTCCTGATGCTACAGCATCATGTGCCAAGGTCGTCTCGGTTTTACAATAGTCATGAACAGATTCGCTCATTTGAGTTGACTGATGGTAGGATGGTACACGTATCATGTGACCACACTCTTCATACTCTTTCATGAATGAGTTGTATAAATTGGTGTATGAGTTATTTGTTGAGAGTTTCTTCATGAGTCGTTGTAGACATCGTTGAGCAGTGAGTTTTGAGTCTCCTAGACTCGATGGTGGTGATTTGAGCGGGATTCGCACGATGTATCGTCCTTCTTCGTCTCGAGTATGAGTTGTTTGAAAATGCTTTTTACACGCTTCTTCATCTGGGGTGAGCTTGTGATCTGTTGTCGATGGTGTTTCTTCTTGAACCCAAAACTGCGTGAGAAGATTTTGAATTTCCTTGTTTGATGATTCTACTGCTATGTGGTATGAGTTGCTTGGTGTTGAATAATTCTCTGGGACTGGACCAAGAATAATCCACCCAAAGATTGTTGATTGTGCAATCGGTAAGACGTCTGAATGTTTCTTGATGCCTGGCTAGATGATTAGCCCATACGAATCAGCCCCGATGATGATATCTACTAGTCGTGGTGTTAAGAAGTCAGGGTCTGCCAATTGCAGTGATGTGATGTGTGGCCACTCCTGTGGTTGTGTGTGTACTGAAGGCAATGTACTCGTCAACTTAGTGAGTATGTGAGCTGCGATGGTAACACCTTGTGATGAATGAATTGATTGTAATGTTAATGTGGTGGTACCTCTTGTTTGCGTTGATCTCGTGTTTCCAATGTCAATAACTGGAATTGATGAATGTTGACGAGTAAGCCCATGATCTGATACGAGGTGTTCTGAGACGAAGGTGAGCTCTGATCCTGGATCAATGAGTAATCTAACTTGGTGAGTGCCGAAAGATGTGATGAGTAATGCTTGACACGTTGCTAGTAGAACTACTGTTCTACCGTGTAAGTTGATGAGTTGGCAAAATGGCACGTCAATTTCTCATTGACGTGAGCTGGTGCTTGGATGAGCTGTGGCAGGTATAGCTGATGTGCCTGGTTGATTTGACTTTGGTGTAGTTCGTGTCGTGGATGGCAAATGAATCATCGTGTGGTGTTTTGCACCGCATGTTTTACAGTTGATGGTTGATTGGCACGAGTGGAGGTTGTGATGACCAAAGCAATTGAAGCACAGTCGGTGTTCAGTCACAACTTTGTGGCGATCTGCAGGTTGAAGATCTCTGAACTTGGCGCAGCTCACAATATAATGCGAACCACCACAGTGGTCGCATGGATATTGGTGTGGCCTCGGTTGAGTGGACGCATGGTAAGCCGTTCTTGCTGGCAAAGGTGTTGAACGTGGCGGTTGTCTTGATGATGTGGTGCTGGCCCTGTGAGCTGATTGATCTGGGTTGATCGGAATGACTTCTAGGGCTCTCGCTCTAGATTCGATGAATCCCATCAAGTCTTGGAATGATGTTGGTTGTTTGTGCGCGCTTCTCTTATATTCCCATGCTTCACGCATGGACATGTCGAGGCGGTGAGCTACTACGAATATTAGTACGTAGTTCCATGATTCGGTGTCAACTCCGAGAACATTTAGCGCGTTGAGTTTCTTTGGTTGAACTGATCAACGTGTTGAGTGCTGCTGCCGTTTTCGCCACTGGTCGAGTGTTGCTAAGGAGTTTCTCAACATAAGACAGGATGAGTCTTTCCCTGTTGTTAAATCTGTCTTTAATTATTTGCCACGATGAGTTGAGTGAATCATTGTTGATCGGCACATGGGAGATCAGTTGAGCGGCAGATCCTTTGAGGCTGATCTTTAAATAGTGAAGTTTCTCTACATCACTGATTTGTTCATTGTCGACCTCCATTGAGGCAAACAAGTCTCTAAATGCCGGTTACTTTGTAAAGTCGCGGTTAAATTCCGGCAACGTTATTTTCGGCAATGTTGATCTGTGCTGACTTGGTTGACTCTGTTGATCAGTTCTGTTTGATGTGGTCTCTTGAGCTTTTGCGATTGCCTTCTCTCGCAGGATGATTGTGAGTGCCTTGAAATAACTGTCAAAGCCTGATTCGTACACCTTATCTGTAACATAAGGGTGAGTGAGAAAAGCACGTTTACAGGTTTCTCCCATTTGATTATGTTCATTACAAAAACACTCCCAAGTGCAATTTAAAATCTCTAAATGGCCGTTGAGTTCTTCGAAAAGGCAGCCTGGTAAGTTTTGGAGGTGATCGTGCAGCTGGTTGATCATTGCTATCCTCGCATGCTGTGATGCGACGATATAATCCATGAGGTTAGCTTGATTGGTGCTTGGCGATGGCGATCTGGTGCGTGGTCTCTGTACCGTGGGTAGTACATTGAGTGTATCGATAACGTCTGTTGCTCCATCGGTTACTTCCACATTACCATCATGTGAGTCGCCTTCCTGCGAGGATTTGCTTTGGTCTGACCGTGCTTTCTTATCGTCAGCCATGATTTGAACTGGTTGAGCCTGTTGAATGGTTTACAATGAATGATTAGCACACTTGGGTGAGTATTTTATTATTGTTGAGCATTGTCTTGTATCGATGCATGCTGAGTTGCGCAATCTGTAGTGTATTACATGTGTTGATTGGTGATTTATGTGAGTATCGAGGCATAAATTTATATACTTGACCAGGATTCGGCTCGAAGGACTAAAAAATGTTATGATAATGAGTGTGAGTAAATTAGATACGGCTCGAAGGACCAAAAAATGTTATGATAATGAGTGTGAGTAAATTAGATCCGGCTCGAAGGACCAAAAAATGTTATGATAATGAGTGTGAGTAAATTAGATCCGGCTCGAAGGACCAAAAAATGGTATGATAATGATTGTGAGACTGAGTTTGAAATTATTTTTTAACCTTTCGACTGGTAACAAGTCGATGCATTCACACGTAGCATGTCGAGTGACAGATATGAAAAGTAAGGTTAAGGATCCTGGTGACAAGTACAAATAATTAAATGCACTCAGTATGTAACAATAATTGATTCAATGTTTATTTAATTACTTAATATTGGTTACATAAAAAATACCTGTTGAATACACAAGAAATGAAATTTGATTTGTTCTGGCCTGGTTGTTGATGTACTGGTGGTGAGTAGGTTCTCAGGCTCCTGAGTTGACTTATTGATTTCGTGTGGTTGATCCTGGTGATGTGGTCTGATTGTAGAGCTCTAGTAAAGCCACACGGCAGGCTGGTGAGTGTTCTGACGCCAATGACCGGTGCGAGGCAGAATGGCGTCTCTGCTGCCAATGAACGAACCACGCCGTTGACGTTTATGTGAGTGCTGCACTAGTCCTATTGGTTTGCTGTGATTTGCACTGACACTGATTTGACACACGGGTGATTTGACCAAGAATGTAATACACTATATTACTGAATGCACACAAAAGTGAGTGGAACGAATGAATATCTCTGTGAGTTTACGCGGGAACGTGTAGCGCGAGCGACTCTAGTGAGAACAAAAGCCACATCCGTCGACCACGAGGCAGAGTATCAAGAGGGCGGACGTGCGTCACATCTTGGTTGAGTTGTGATTCGCCGCCAACGATGGAAAGTGAGCCTTGTGAGTGGTCTTGCCGCTGGGGCCACGCCAGCAGCGTTGGCCGCTTGAGTGAGCTTCGATCGAGGATGTGAGCTGGTGGACAATGTGCTTGCGTGCGCGGTCGATAAATCGATATAGCATACCTGCGAGCTATACCATATGACGCGAGGCGTCAGATGATTGTGAGTGTAGCGTGTGCATGAGTTGAGTGTGTGCTTGGTAGGAGCGAAAACTGAACAATCCCCTAAAAAAAATTCTAAATAAAATCCACACGTCTTCACCGATTACAACCAAACCAAGCACAAATATTGTTAAGAGCCTAATGAAGGTCACTGGATATATCTCACCCCTAAACCCCACCATCTTCGCCCCCTAAAAAAAGATTCTTCAAAAATATTCACGCCAATCAACTGATTTCAACCAAACCTTACACAAATATTATAGCAAGTCTAAGACGGGTACGACAAAGGTCGTACTGTATACATATCCACCCACTTAAACCCCTAAAAAAAGATTTAGTATAAAAATCCACACCCCTTGACTGATTTCAACCAAACTTTACACAAATTTTGATAAGTTCTAATGGAAGGTCACTGTATAAATATAGCTCACCCCTTAAGATCGCGCCTTCATCTCCAAAAAATAGCTTGTTTTTCTGCCTTAACCGATTTAAACAAAACTTCACAAACAAAATAGAAACTCACTCACTCTATATATCTCAACCCATAAAACCACTCCCAACGAAAACAATCTTTATCTCCCACTGAAAGTAATGTGGTTTTTTCAACTTTTTTAAACACCGATTTAGCTGTTATTGCCCGTATGATGTGGCACTCGGGCAATGCCGGGTAAATCAGCTAGTTTAATATTATATCTCCTATTTTTTGCGGACACGATTATATAGGCGTACGTGAGCCCGGGTCGAGGTTTTTGCAAGGTGCATAATCACTAAAATTTATTAAAAAGGAGTCCATTTAACTATTATTAAAAATATTCGATATTTTATATGTATAATTTATTACATTTGTCTAATTGTTGGATAATCAGCTGGAGCACGGTGATCGATATTCGTCGTGCGCCTACCTGTTGCGGTGCTCCAGCACACGGAGTTCGGTTGAGCCGAAGATAGCCGAGGCAGGGCTTCGCGAACCCGAGGCTGTGCATCGTTGGCAGGCCGCGTCGAGCGAGAGAATGTCTCTCTCGCTTGACTTCGGTTTCGCTCACCGGCTATCTCGCTCAACTGACCTCAGCGCCCAACGACGCTTTCATATCCCGCAGCCATGTTGGATATTTTAACACTTACGTGAAAACCCGCACGGAACAGCGCACGCATTTGGAAGGCTCGGAAAATTTTTACTTTTCTCAACAGGATCATCTCAACCTTCTTTGCTCACCAGGACTTATATTAAAGTCAGCGTACATCGTAACAATTTAACGTAATTCAATGACGATGAGGAGTTTCATATATCGGTACATCAACACTAAAGGTCTCACACTTTGGCGTGCTTTACAGCACGGGCTGCACCACGTTTTTCACTCAATTATTTGCATGCTCGATTAATATAATTGCGTGTGTTGTACCAATTCACTACACTTTCCCCCAATTAAACTGAATGGGAAAGTGTTGTGAATTCAGTCTGATCATTTTGTGCATCCTCAAGCTCACATTGCTATGCTCTGAAGCGTAGCCTGCTTCATAGCCTGTCACACTAGAATCAGATACAGTGGCCAGATTTTCATGTGCTAGCATTCACTTGCTGCAAAATCTAATTCATTTTCTCATTGCGTGGCATGCTCCGCAGCACTGGCTGCAGCACGCACACTGCTCTCAGCGAGCGCACCGCTCTCATCACATACAGTACAATTAATATAATTGTGGGCTGCAACATCTCAAACCAAATTCCATTTCCAAAATTAAAGTCAGTTTTCAATTCTCAGATTTTTGGTGTATTTATTTATATTATTTATCTTGTCCGAATTAAACTTATTATTGTAGTTATTTTATATTCCTATATCTTCTAAATTCAGATAATTTTTGTAATTGACATGCGGAAGGTACAATAAACCGCTTTCTCAAAATACCATCTACAAGTCTGGTTTTATTTTCACCCTGTCGTGAGTGAAGACTCATATTTTTCCAATATATTCGCAGGTTCAAGATCTGTCAAGTTACACCGAATGGATTCTCAAACACTATTAAAAACCCTCCTTTTACCTAATACTGAAGCCTGTATTAATTTCCTCCCTGCTCGAGTCGGAACTAAAACCCTTTGAGGGTGATGATAACGTGAAATACCGTTACAATATATGCTAAATATTATTATCCAAGAAATTCATCACTCATGCGGCTACAACAGTTGTATTTTTATATAGGTTATATATACATATATATATATATATATATATATATATATATATGTTTGTAAAAGGGTACTTATGGGGACACAAAAAAAATTGATTTTTTTCAGTGTACATAAGCTAGTACGATCCATGAAAGAACAACTCTAATAAAATTTTTCAAATCTGATATCTGGTTCTATCATATACACCAAGTCCCAAATTCATGCAAAAGGGTGTTTATGAGGACGGTCCCTATAAACACCACTTTACATCCATTTTCACTTGTCTAGTGGTACTTGTGGGGACACGCATTTACATTAGTATTTAACTCCAATCTATGACATGTTCCATCGGTCTCAATAGCAAAATAATGTTGGCTGTGTGATAATCTGTATATTTAATATAGTAAACAATAGACATTTTCAGAAAATACATCTGGAATGTACAATATAAGGTTCACTCGTCTGAAGTTGATGCTATTTGGTACTTGTGAGGGCACCGGGGACTTTTCCATATCCCGATAATCGTTTTTATAGTTTTACGAGGCATTCAAATGAGTCCAGTATGAATATAGCCCTCTGTATACATTTAATTATAAAATCTTTTAATTTATTAACCAACGATTGTAATTTCAGTGTCCTCATAAATACCGATAGGCATAAAATCGTATATATCAAAGTCACTACTTACTGCCATTCGGTACTTGTGAGGACATCAGGTGGTATCGATCGGGTGGTCCTCATAAATACCGATAGGCATAAAACCGTATATATCGAAGTCACTACTTACTGCCATTCGGTACTTGTAAGGACATCGGGTGGTCTCGATTTTCTTTCCAGTAGAAAAAACGGCAATAAGATGCCACTTCATGGAGTTACTTTGATCCCCCACTTTTCTCCAAACTCCTACTTCTCTATTTTCTGTCAGCCAAAATTATTCATTGTTAATTCAGCATCCTTATAATGCATATGACTTGGGGGCAATCGGTACATCCGGGGATATTATGACTAATGATCGCACTTGACTGCTGAATGGGATAAAAATGGCGCATACGTTACATATTTTTCTTGACTTTTGTTGAATCAGCGACTTTCGTACATGAGATTCAGCTGGATAGTTGATGACTTACCTAACAATAGTGCATATGGGAACAGACGATTATCACAATATATAGGTGTGATATATCCGTCACGAAGGTCACTAGTATAGACACGTGTTCATCAAATAGGAAACGTCGGTTTCGATGTCATAATTAATTGAACAATAACAGCGGCTAAAATTACAGATCCTTGTAATTTCAGTGTCCTCATAAATACCGATAGGCATAAAATCGTATATATCAAAGTCACTACTTACTGCCATTCGGTACTTGTGAGGACATCGGGTGGTCTCGATTTTCTTTCCAGTAAAAAAAACGGCAATAAGATGCCACTTCATGGAGTTACTTTGATCCCCCACTTTTCTCAAAACTCCTACTTTCTTATTTTCTGTCCGCAAAAATTATTCAATGTTCATTCAGCATCCTTCTAATGTATATGACTTGAGGACAATGGATACATCAGAGGATATTATGACCAATAATCGCCCTTGACTAGTGAATGGGATAAAAATCATACTGAATTAACATTGAATAACAGATGAACGGACAGAAAATAGAAAAGTAGGAGTTTGGAGACAAGTGGGGGATGAAAGTAACTCCATGAAGGTGCATCTTATTGCCGTTTTTTTTACTGGAAAGAAAATCGAGACCACCCGATGTCCTCACAAGTACCGAATGGCAGTAAGTAGTGACTTCGATATAAACGATTTTTTGCCTATCGGTATTTATGAGGACCACCCGATAGATACCACCTGATGTCCTCACAAGTACCGACTGGCAGTAAGTAGTGACTTTGATATATACGATGTTATGCCTATCGGTATTTATGAGGACACTGAAATTACAAGGATCTGTAATTTTAGCCACTGTTATTGTTTAATTATTTATGACATCGAAACCGACGTTTCCTATTTGATGAAGACGTGTCTATACTAGTGACCTTCGTGACGGATATATCACACCTATATATTGTGATAATCGTCTGTCCCAATATGCACTTTTGTTAAGTGAGTCATCAACTATCCAGCTGAATCTCATGTACGAAAGTCGATGATTCAATAAAAGTGAAGAAAAATATGTAACGTACGCTCCATTTTTATCCCATTCACTAGTCAAGGGCGATTATTAGTCATAATATCCCCGGATGTACCGATTGCCCTCAAGTCATATGCATTATAAGGATGCTGAATTAACATTGAATAATTTTGGCTGACAGAAAATAGAGAAGTAGGAGTTTGGAGAAAAGTGGGGGATCAAAGTAACTCCATGAAGTGGCATCTTATTGCCGTTTTTTTTACTGAAAAGAAAATCGAGACCACCCGATGTCCTCACAAGTACCGAATGGTAGTAAGTAGTGACTTCGATATATACGATTTTATGCCTATCGGTATTTATGAGGACCACCCGATCGATACCACCTGATGTCCTCACAAGTACCGAATAGCAGTAAGTAGTGACTTTGATATATACGATTTTATGCCTATCGGTATTTATGAGGACACTGAAATTACAAGGATCTGTAATTTTAGCCACTGTTATTGTTTAATTAATTATGACATCGAAACCGACGTTTCCTATTTGATGAAGACGTGTCTATACTAGTGACCTTCGTGACGGATATATCACACCTATATATTGTGATAATCGTCTGTCCCAATATGCACTTTTGTTAGGTGAGTCATCAACTATCCAGCTGAATCTCATGTACGAAAGTCGATGATTTAATAAAAGTGAAGAAAAATATGTAACGTACGCTCTATTTATATCCCATTCACTAATCAAGGGCGATTATTAGTCATAATATCCCCGGATGTACCCATTGCCCTCAAGTCATATGCATTAGAAGGATGCTGAATTCACATTGAATAATTTTGGCTGACAGAAAATAGAAAAGTAGGAGTTTGGAGAAAGGTTAGCAAATCAAAGTAACTCCATGGAGTGGCATCTGATTGCCGTTTTTCTACTAGAAAGAAAATCGAGACCACCCGATGTCCTCACAAGTACCGAATGACAGTAAGTAGAGACTTCGATATATACGATTTTATGCCTATCGGTATTTATGAGGACCACCCGATCGATACCACCTGATGTCCTCACAAGTACCGAATAGCAGTAAGTAGTGACTTTGATATATACGATTTTATGCCTATCGGTATTTATGAGGACACTGAAATTACAAGGATCTTTAATTTTAGCCACTGTTATTGCTTAATTAATTATGACTTCGAAACCGGCGGTTCCGATTTGATGAACACGTGTCTATACTAGTGACCTTCGTGATGGATATAGCACACCTATATATTGTGATAATCGTCTGTCCCCATAGGCACTTTTGTTAGGTGAGTCATCAACTATCCAGCTGAATCTCATGTACGAAAGTCGATGATTTTTATCCCATTCACTAGTCAAGTGTGATTATTAGTCATAGTATCCTCTGATGTATCCATTGCCCTCAAGTCATATGCATTAGAAGGATGCTGAATTCACATTGAATAATTTTGGCTGACAGAAAATAGAAAAGTAGGAGTTTGGAGAAAGGTTAGCAAATCAAAGTAACTCCATGGAGTGACATCTGATTGCCGTTTTTCTACTGGAAAGAAAATCGAGACCACCCGATGTCCTCACAAGTACCGAATGACAGTAAGTAGAGACTTCGATATATACGATTTTATGCCTATCGGTATTTATGAAGACCACCCGATCGATACCACCTGATGTCTTCACAAGTACCGAATGGCAGTAGGTAGTGACTTTGATATATACGATTTTATGCCTATCGGTATTTATGAGGACACTGAATTTACAAGGATCTGTAATTCTAGCCACTGTTATTGTTTAATTAAATGATGGCATTGAAACCCCCTTTTTCTATTTGATGAACACGTGTCATGTCATCGCGATTGTCCACTGGCACGAAAAGTCATGTAAACTATATCTCTCAACGAGGCATTATCACACTTGATGCCTCCATGGCATCAATTCTGATGCCATCGCATGATTAATCATGATTTATGAGGCTTTTGTTGGAACGGTTTTAGGGCGAAGTGTATATAGGTGTATATAGGTGTATATAAATATATACCTTTTGCTGAATAGTGGTACTTGTGAGGACGGTTCTCATAAGTACCTTTTCGCATATTTACAAAATTTATGAGGACTGTCCCCATAAACACCTTTTTACATCATCGGCTATGAGGACCGTCCTCATAAGCCCAAAATGTCCTCATAAACACCCTTTGCATCAGTTTTGGTCCCCATAAGCACCCTTTTACAAACATATATATACATACAACACTATTTACACACTGCAGTGTGTAAATTCATCCTTAGTTATAACAAATGATTAATTTCTCGCTCGAAATGCCGAGCAGTGGATTTCTCATAATTATTACTGCGGTTTATTTCTCAGTATTTCTGATTTATTACTAACAATAAGTCTTATTTTGTGCTTGTCAATTATCATACAATAAGCATTTTTGGCAGTCTGCAGTACACGGTCTTTTCAATAAGATCGTGGTGCAGTGAAATGAATCGGCTAACCTCAACCAAAAACCTTCCAAATACTCTTTTTCAGTTTGTACACTACGGCAACACTTAGAGGTGTCTTCGGAGGCTCTTTTTCAGTTTGTGCCCTGCGACAACATTTGGTGCAGCCTTCCAAGACTTTTACAGCTTGCATATTGTAACAACAAACTGAAGCAACCTGGGAAAACTCTTTCGCAGTTTGTACACTAAGAACACACTTGCATCGGTCTTTCAAGACTAGTAGTATGTGTACACCTTTGCTCCATCCCACTCTTATCCCCACTCCTTCCCCCACCACGCGGCTACCCCCACCACCTCACTCTTTCACCGCCGCGCTACCCACTCTGCTTGACCAGTGTCGGTAACGTGGAGATAGTAAAGTGAGGTGGTGTGGGTACCTTGGTGAACAAGGAAGAGTAGAGATAAGAGCAGGATAGAGCATAGGTGTACACATACTTGGAATACATTTTTTAACTCACCCTTGTGTTGGCGGCATCTGCGACGACTCTCCAGGGTGACGGGCACACACACACACACACATATGCACACACGCATACACGCATTCTCTCTCTCTCTCTCTCCCACTCACTCGCTCACACACGCGCTCACTCACTCACTCACTCACACACTCACTCAAAAACCACAGCTACGCGCCCGGGTAATGCGAATTACCCGCACCCATGGAGCGCGGGCACCGTCAGGGGTACGCATGCGTATCCCGATCAGCGTATCATTACCGCGCGTTTCATCGATCCGATCTAGATTTCCGTCCTCGTCAAATAAATGATCGAGGCCGAATACCGTGCATCTCACGAGCAGCACAGGTAGTGCGCTGATCGGTGGCTCAGGGTGAAATAGCTGCTGCCAATCGACGTATATCGATTCATCGATATCGACGAGCAGCACCTCGCAGCACCCGTCATCATCCATGTCGATGATCTCCCCGCGCATAGCCCTTTGATGCCGCACAACGACACACGAGGCTCCCGCACATAACTCCTACAAATTTAAAAGCACTCCTGTCAGCAAATCCATTAATATATAAGCTCTCCAAATCGTCCTCTAGTCTTAGCCACGCAACACACATTAATTCCGTGCGCAGGAATATCGCGTTATCCCCCGCACCGCAAACCACCCGACACACAAAAGCCACGGCTAGCGCGAAGTTGTCGTACCGCGGATACATTTTTCACGATTTAAACTTTCGTCGTGCACTGCTAAAGACAGACTGAATGCTCAGGATGAGGCTGGTGGTGATCACAGCG
The DNA here is from genome assembly GCA_963942595.1 of Cylloceria caligata. Classification (NCBI taxonomy): domain Eukaryota; kingdom Metazoa; phylum Arthropoda; class Insecta; order Hymenoptera; family Ichneumonidae; genus Cylloceria; species Cylloceria caligata. The sequence goes on from OZ012703.1 coordinate 72,269,790, forward strand.
TTTTAAGATAACAAACGCCCCTCTGAATCATAACTAGGTGTGCAGCGCTTTGAATGCAATGTCAGCGGTTTTGCACGTGCGTACCGCTTTGCGCTGTGCTTCTCGTGAAGCGAATGCTCTGCAGTAAAAGACGCAGAATATGATACCGTGCCGCGAGAGACCTCGATTATAATTTATATATAATTATAAAATAAGATACACAGTAAACCGATGTATTTGTTTTTAATTAATCACTTTACAGATATTTACCGTCGTATGCAACATCCCTGCAAACACGGTAATCTTCGCTCGGAGACTCCTCCGCCGTTAAATTTATTTTTATCACTGTCTGATCGTCGAGAGGCAAAAGCATTGTAATATTCACGCACTAATCTGTCGTTTTTCATTACATTATCGCTAAAGAGATTATTAAATCGCGACATGGTGAAGCCGCACGACATGAGATGTAGGAATACGATGCAAAATTGTCCACACACATCCGACGTATTACTCTGTAGCTGCTTGAGGCCGTACCGATAGAACTTGCAGTTTCTTCGTAGTCGTGCGAGATGTTGCGGTATAGCCGGTGGTAGCCCGTAGCTATCAAAGTACATTCCTTTTCCATGATGGTTAACGTACATGGCGATCCAATGCTCTCCAGGCCCGTCGTGGTTATCCGTGTTAACTACGAGTCCAGCCGGTAACGACCATACACGAGGAATTCTGTCAGCCGGGTATACGCCAACGGTTGAAAGTGGTAGATACTGCAGACTCTCGTAGATTTGTCTAGTGTTCATGCTGAACACATAGTCAATGATTAAATGATGACCGATACGCTTTGAAAGACGTATATATATATGCAAAATTCATTTCACAGCATCGTCGATCGTGTCACGACTACATGATGAAGATTTCTCCTCTTTCTTATTCTCTTCCTCTTCGTCTGCTGACCAAACATCCATGTTTGATTCTCCTTTAAATGGGTGCTCGCGAAGCCAATTTTTTATTTGGAAAGCCTGGCACATTGCACAATGCGAAGACGCTGTATCGTTTATCATAGCGTGTCTGAAGCATTTTCGCAAAGATTTCGGCATAAATGTGTACGATGGGGCGCCTTCCTCATCCTCCAGGTTGGAAAGTTCACGACTCGTGATATCGCAAAGAAGTATAGCCTTCTCGTGACCGCGTGTATAGGTGCGTCTTGATTTTCGCGAGATTTCACGCAAGTTAGCGTATGCCTGTTTACAGCTCACACCGCCCTCGTACCATTCCAGACCGTGAAAATATTTCGAGAGAAAATTATTCTGGCTTCTCGAATGCTGTGGTAATTCGGCAAAGTGACACGGCGGTGCGACGATCCAATGAGCAAAGTACGGTCTATCCACTGCTACCACGGCAATTTCTTTCGGAATAAATTCCGAGTCTTTACCACGCATTCCCTGTATATCCACGACGATATCCATTTTCACGTCTAATCCGTACAGATGCTCGAGTTCAACTGATTAGTTACTCGCGGACACGCTTTTACGTGTCTTAACACGAAATAATTTTATGCCGACAGCAGCACATTTCTCGCTTATCCGGTAAAATCCACCATTACTTGCCAAGAGGCATCAATTTCAAGGACATTATCATATTCCGCGTAGACTACACAATTTATCGTTGAAGCAAGCGCATCCTCAAATCGTACCTCTATTCTCACACTACCGTGCTTTATTAAATTCCAATGTGTATTGCTGTTCGCCGAAAGATCGGGTGTCAAATCAAAAGCAAACAGACAGTATCCATCGCGATAATTATCGCGATCGATCGAATTACCGTCGTTCAAGAAATGTATTCCAGTTCCCGAAAACAACGTTTGAAAAGCATCCACATATAGATGATTTTTCGTGAAATCAGGTTGTAACGGTTTTGAAGGTATTTGAGCACCATCTACATACAACGAGAGATAATTTATCTTGTAATTTTGGAAATTGAATGGATTCATACTGAAGTCACCGTTAAACACCTTGTTATCGACAAAACCGATAATTATACGCTTCGGCAATTGACCTAACACGATATTATCGATAGTCTCCCCATGAACACCAGAGTGTATTGAAACGGCTTTTACCTCGACTCTCGTAAGAGGATATTCAGCCGTAGATTTTGCAAGAGTTCTAGCATGCGAGAGCAGCACACCAGGAGCTATTTTTGTTCTACGAACGAGAAGCGATGCCTCGAGAATCTTTAAGCCACATTGACCATTCTTTGTATCCCCCATAAGACAAAATGAATCTCTAGATCGCACCAACCGTAGTCGCATCTCGACGCCATTTAATAGGAACCGCTCCTGATTGAATATATCGCAATGCAGATGACCGAGCAAGTCAACAGTTTTTTCGACATTTAAAAATTGTTTTCTCTTAACAAGACCCGTATTTTCCGATGTTATATCATCCATTTTTCCAGGTGTATCGTCGTACCAGAGAACGCTCGTGAGATGCGAATTTTTTGCTGCTGGACCGTAATTCAAAAGTGTTTTTATGTACGCTCGATAAGCGTAGGCATTATTTGGAGGTGAAACTAATTTTCGATTCAGGTATACATCCACCTGGTTAAACATAGAATGCAAGAGATTGTTTACAGGGCCGGCACTTACTTTCGACGATGTGCCCGCCGCAATTTCCGTAGTGGTAGGAGATGTTATTTTCACTCTCAGACTAAGCATAGTATGGGCGAGATCGATATACTCATCACCCTGTCCAGGAATAACAAATTCAATCGGTGAATCATCTGTTAGCGAAGATATTGGTTTGTAATACACCCAATTGGAGCCTTCGATAGTAGTTTGCGTCGGTGGGAGTGAAAATAATTCAAGTTCCGATTTAAGACACTCGCACGAGTGCGCATGTAGAAAAGCCATCTTGTTTCAGCTATCCAAAAATATCTGCAACTATTCGTTGACGAGTCTTCTTTTTTTTATTGTTCTTATTATTCTTCTTCTTCTTTATTACTTTTCTCTTTATTACACTTTTATTTTTACGGGAGATACGTCGTGGTTTACGTTCGTTCGATGAATGAGGAGTTCGTGAAATTTTGCGCTTTTTATAACCAGAACCCCGCATGAGAGTGTCAATTTTTTCAGAGGCTTTGCGTTTGAGATTACTGCCTGATTCTCGAGCTCTCTCGCGAATAGCATCTTTCACAGCTATATTTCTATCGAGGATATCACCGGCTACGTTTACACCAGCGCGCAACGCCTCTTTTCCAACTGCTTTAGCGCCCTTCTTTAAAAGTGGTAACACTCGACGAAACAGGCCCCCGAGAAAGCTGCCGATACCGTGTCCTCGTTGATTAGGTGTTCCGATATAAACATGGCTAATGCCACCGTACCCGCAACGACCCCATCCGTGCTGCACACTATCAATATCATCCATGGTGATGTAATCAATCGTGGGACCTTTTGAAATGCAGTGTCACAGTCAACGTTCCCTGATCGAATGGTATAGGATCCCCAAATTCGTCTCTTATATCGATCTCGATAGTGTGTAAATTATTGCGCAAGAGGTATTTATCGTGGTGTTGAAAACGATTTAATTTTTATCAAACCATACGGACAGTCATCAGTATCAATGGGAACAACTCGTAAGAGGGATGTTTGTACATCGCCTGTAATATAGCTCTCGCAGATATCTGTGTATAAAAACATGCTGCCTGGTATAGCACCGGTGAGAGATGCAGGCCTCGACCCTGTGTATTCGCAATACGGTTCTATCATTACTGACCTACAGGCCTCATCCGAGAATCCTAGTAGCCTTGCGATAGCGGGCGATACGCGAAAGTCGTGGTAGCGTAGATCGTCGCATACGCGTGCCACTTCGACCTGCCCGCTCGGAAGCGATTTAAAGCGCAAATGATCGGCCACGTGAGGTAGCTGATTTATACTCTCCAAAAAAGCGTCTATAGAGCGATATACACCAGGTGCTACTTGGTCTCTATCAGCGCGTCTCCGTGCTAAAAGATTAAAACCCGATAAATCATTATCACCATCCTCAAAAGTTACGAGATTTCCTACAGTAGGAACATGTAAAAGAGTCATCGGATAAGCAATTTCCACAAGAGAAACAGACCATTCTCCGTGCAAGCGTATCTGACGCGGTAGTTTTGTAATAAATTTCGTCGTCGTATTATCCGGAAAATACTGCATACTACTGTTGCTCGGTAGTACGACAAAGAAAGAGCTATCCTTGGAGCTCATATTTATCACGGACGATGATCCCGAGCGTTCTTCTTCTTTGTCCTCTTCTTCTCTTTCGTCTTCTCAGATGACGGAGGCACTCGTACTCGTGATAATTCTGTCTCGTAGAAAATACCGTCGATAGTCTCGTTATTCAGATCGTGTAAAATATACACGAATGGTTTTCGATTCACCGATATTCGTTGGATCTTGAATAATTCGTTACTCCAACCACGCTCATATCCTTTCACGAAAGCTGCTTTAGCTGTACTGATACGAACCAAGTCACCGACGCTGTATTTATGCTTTTTAATTTTTTTCGCGTTACGCCCGTAACGCCGTGTTGAATTGTCTCGGGCTACTGTCGGGCAAAATCAATCAGCAGACTCTTAAATAAGCTTATACTTCGGCGGCGGCGGCGGCTGGGGCGGCGGTGGTGACCCCGCGGCATCAGCTAGTGCAGGCGCGCCACGCCTTATCAGCTCTTTAAGGCCGCGAAAATGCCGCGGGGTCGCTGCCGCCGCCCCCGCCGCCGCCGAAGTATAAGCTTATTTAAGAGTCTGCTGATTGATTTTGATAGACACTCATCGATATGAATACACGTTGGAAACATCCGTGGACAGCTGTGATAAGCGGTCCTACGGGTGTGGTAAAACATATTTTGTAAAAAAATTCTTTAAATACATGCGCGAAATGACGGATGTCCCGTTCGAGCGTATACTTTTTTTTTACTCAGAGTGGCAGTCCGGGTATTCAGAGTACGGTGATAAAATTAAATCTCGCGAGGGTTTACCGCAAGCAGTAGACTACTCGAATGATGCAAGACCTAAACTCGTGGTCATTGACGATCTAATGCGCGAGGCATCCAACAATACTGTGGTCGATCTTTTCACCAAGGGTAGCCATCATAAAAATCTTAGTGTCATTTTCATCACGTAAAATCTCTTCCATCAGGATCACGGGCAGCGCGATATCTCCTTAAACGCTAATTATATCGTTGTCTTCAAAAATCCGCGAGATCGCGCGCAAATTCAGCACCTAGCCCGCCAGGTATGTCCCGAGAATCCGCGATTTTTGCAGGAAGTATATTTCGATGCAACAGCCGCACCGCACGGCTATCTATTATTCGACTTGAAACAATCGACGCCTGATAATTGTCGATTTCGCGCCTGTATATTTCCCGATGACCAATACCATTACGTTTACAGGCCTCAAAAAGCAATAAAAGTTCGCGATGCGTCGCGCGATGTACCAGTAATGCGCTTGTAATGGCGTTGCGCGGACCTCTCGATAAAAAGCAGATAATTATATTGCAAGCGTTGTGTTATCTGAAGCAAGAGCAACGACGTGCAATTTTGCGCAAAGCAGATGTAACGCTCGTACGCTGTATATGCGAGTGTGCTCTAAACGTTTTACAAGGAAACGTGAGTCTGAACAACGTGCAAAAGAATGATCTTCGGAGGCACGCGACAATTCTTCGACGACTAGCCGCCAAAAGGGGAAATTGGAGCGGTAAGAGGAAGATCATCGTCGAGCACTGTGTCGGATTTCTCAAGTTGCTTCTTGTGCCTGTCCTGGCCTACGCGAGACATGGAATATGCCAGAAAGATGGTACTTATTCCTCATGATAACATACATCGTCTCGCTGGACTCGCCACTACTGCTGCTGCTACTACTACTACTACTACTACTAGTGCAGACCCGTTGCCTTCCGTACAGACTACCGGTACGCCATTATCGTGCCTCGACTCTGAGCTGAGTGAAATTCTAAACTCTCACTCGTACAAGAGCGAGAGAGAGAAGTGGATAGCGTACCAACAGGTTTTACAGCGTTATCTTCACATGGTCGAGTACGATAATGCAGTACCGGATATTTCATCAAAACGAAAAGTAGCAATACTCGATAGCCACGAGAATAAATCCGACGACGTTTTAATGAACAAAGTTAAATCTCGACTCAATGACACACTTATTATCGATAGCGTACCAAAAAAATTTAAATCTAAAGCAATATCGTTGTTTCGCAATTTGCATCGCAGCGCCGTTGGTAAAAAAATGACATGGGATCGTAACGGTGTTGTTTCCATAGACGGCAGAAGAATTTCGAATTCCAATATCGTTGATCTTGTTAACGATGCTATGCGAGCTAGAAAACGCGAGAAACCCATCGGACGATCTCACTTTGCCAAACTCCGGCGAGCGATACAGATGCCACGCGAATTTATCGGCAATCCCGAGTAACTACACGAGCCTACACCTACATCATCCTCGACACCACAGCGGCATCTTATTTTACCGCGCGAAAACGATAGTAGCAGCAGCAACAGCAGCAACGGTAGCAACAACAACGACGACGAGGCCGAGACCGCACACTCAAACAGAGAATTAATGCTCACGGCTGAAAACGACATCATCGAGGGGGAGGAGGGGAATGAAGAAGAGGACGAACAATTGCAAAACATCGCACAAGCAGAATATCGACCCCCCACACAGTTAGAAAAGAAAAAGAAAAAGAATCCATTTAACTGGTCATCGCTAAAATTATGAAAATTCTTCAAAAAATCTATTATGACACCGCTCATCCTGCTTCTTATTCTAGAGCAAAAAATTTGGCCCAGGTGGATCGAAGAGTAGCGCGAAAAAATGTTTTACCATGGCTCGAGGCACAGGATTCATATAACATGCATCGCCTCGTGCGACAACGATTTTCCCGTCGTACGTACAGCGTGAGTAATATAGACGATGTATGGGAGGCTGATTTAGCTGATCTTCGCTCGATAGCCCCGTACAACGATGGGTACGCGTATCTGCTTGTTGTTATCGATGTGTTGAGCAAATACGCATGGGTCGAGGCTTTGCGTGACAAAACCAGCGCAAACGTGGCCCGCGGTCTCACACGCATACTTGCGCGCAGCAACAATCGTCGCCCGCAGCAATTGCAAACTGATCGAGGCAAAGAATTTATCGGCGCTCCGTTTCAGCAAATTCTCAAGAAAAAGAATATCGATTTTCGCGCTGCTCGTAACCCTGATATAAAAGCCTCGATTGCCGAACGCTTTAATCGAACAATAAAAGAGCGAATGTGGCGCTACTTTACATACACGCGAAATAAGCGTTACATCGATGTTTTACAAAATTTTTTATATGCTTATAATCACACTAGACACAGCGGAACGCGTATTCCTCCGAGCGAAGTAACCCTCAAAAATGCCTCTATAGCCCGAGACAATTTAACACGGCGTTACGGGCGTAACGCGAAAAAAATTAAAAAGCCTAAATACAGCGTCGGTGACTTGGTACGTATCAGTACAGCTAAAGCAGCTTTCGTGAAAGGATATGAGCGCGGTTAGAGTAACGAATTATTCAAGATTCAACGAATATCGGTGAATCGAAAACCATTCGTGTATATTTTACACGATCCGAATAACGAGACTATCGACGGTATTTTCTACGAGACAGAATTATCACGAGTACGAGTGCCTCCGTCATCTGAGAAGACGAAAGAGAAGAAGAGGACAAAGAAGAAGAACGCTCGGGATCATCGTCCGTGATAAATATGAGCTCCAAGGATAGCTCTTTCTTTGTCGTACTACCGAGCAACAGTAGTATGCAGTATTTTCCGGATAATACGACGACGAAATTTATTACAAAACTACCGCGTCAGATACGCTTGCACGGAGAATGGTCTGTTTCTCTTGTGGAAATTGCTTATCCGATGACTCTTTTACATGTTCCTACTGTAGGAAATCTCGTAACTTTTGAGGATGGTGATTATGATTTATCGGGTTTAAATCTTTTAACACGTAGACGCACTGATAGAGACCAAGTAGCACCTGGTGTATATCGCTCTATAGACGCTCTTTTGGAGAGTATAAATCAGCTACCTCACGTGGCCAATCATTTGCGCTTTAAATCGCTTCCGAGCGGGCAGGTCGAAGTAGCACGCGTATGCGACGATCTACGCTACCACGACTTTCGCGTATCGTTCGCTATCGCAAGGCTACTAGGATTCTCGGAAGAGGCCTGTAGGTCAGTAATGATAGAACCGCATTGCAAATACACAGGGTCGAGGCCTGCATCTCTCACCGGTGCTATACCGGGCAGCATGTTTTTATACACAGATATCTGCGAGAGCTATATTACAGGCGATGTACAAACATCCCTCTTACGAGTTGTTCCCATTGATACTGATGACTGTCCGTATGGTTCGATAAAAATTAAATCGTTTTCAACGCCACGATATATACCTTTCTTGCGCAATAATTTACACACTATCGAGATCGATATAAGAGACGAATTTGGGGATCCTATACCATTCGATCAGGGAACGTTGACTGTGACACTGCATTTCAAAAGGTCCCACGATTGATTACATCACCATGGATGATATTGATAGTGTGCAGCACGGATGGGGTCGTCGCGGGTACGGTGGCATTAGCCATGTTTATATCGGAACACCTAATCAACGAGGACACGGTATCGGCAGCTTGCTCGGGGGCCTGTTTCGTCGAGTGTTACCACTTTTAAAGAAGGGCGCTAAAGCAGTTGGAAAAGAGGCGTTGCGCGCTGGTGTAAACGTAGCTGGTGATATCCTCGATAGAAATATAGCTGTGAAAGATGCTATTCGCGAGAGAGCTCGAGAATCAGGCAGTAATCTCAAACGCAAAGCCTCTGAAAAAATTGACACTCTCATGCGGGGTTCTGGTTATAAAAAGCGCAAAATTTCACGAACTCCTCATTCATCGAACGAACGTAAACCACAACGTATCTCCCGTAAAAATAAAAGTGTAATAAAGAGAAAAGTAATAAAGAAGAAGAAGAATAATGAAAACAATAAAAAAAAGAAGACTCGTCAACGAACAGTTGCAGATATTTTTGGATAGCTGAAACAAGATGGCTTTTCTAAAGGGTGATTTTTTAAGAGCTTGAGAACTTTTTTTTAAAAAAAAACGCATAAAATTTGCAAAATCTCATCGGTTCTTTATTTGAAACGTTAGATTGGTCCATGACATTTACTTTTTGAAGATAATTTCATTTAAATGTTGACCGCGGCTGCGTCTTAGGTGGTCCATTCGGAAAGTCCAATTTTGGGCAACTTTTTCGAGCATTTCGGCCGGAATAGCCCGAATTTCTTCGGAAATGTTGTCTTCCAAAACTGGAATAGTTGCTGGCTTATTTCTGTAGACTTTAGACTTGACGTAGCCCCACAAAAAATAGTCTAAAGGCGTCAAATCGCATGATCTTGGTGGCCAACTTACCGGGCCATTTCTTGAGATGAATTGTTCTCCGAAGTTTTCGCTCAAAATGGCCATAGAATCGCGAGCTGTGTGGCATGTAGCGCCATCTTGTTGAAACCACATGTCAACTAAGTTCAGTTCTTCCATTTTTGGCAACAAAAAGTTTGTTAGCATCGAACGATAGCGATCGCCATTCACCGTAACGTTGCGTCCAACAGCATCTTTGAAAAAATACGGTCCAATGATTCCACCAGCGTACAAACCACACCAAACAGTGCATTTTTCGGGATGCATGGGCAGTTCTTGAACGGCTTCTGGTTGCTCTTCACTCCAAATGCGGCAATTTTGCCTATTTACGTAGCCATTCAACCAGAAATGAGCCTCATCGCTGAACAAAATTTGTCGATAAAAAAGCGGACTTTCCGAATGGACCACCTAAGACGCAGCCGCGGTCAACATTTAAATGAAATTATCTTCAAAAAGTAAATGTCATGGACCAATCTAACGTTTCAAATAAAGAACCGATGAGATTTTGCAAATTTTATGCGTTTTTTTTTAAAAAAAAGTTCTCAAGCTCTTAAAAAATCACCCTTTACATGCGCACTCGTGCGAGTGTCTTAAATCGGAACTTGAATTATTTTCACTCCCACCGACGCAAACTACTATCGAAGGCTCCAATTAGCTGTATTACAAACCAATATCTTCGCTAACAGACGATTCACCGATTGAATTTGTTATTCGTGGACAGGGTGATGAGTATATCGATCTCACCCATACTATGCTTAGTCTGAGAGTGAAAATAACATCTCCTACCACTACGGAAATTGCCGCGGGCACATCGTCGAAAGTAAGTGCCGGCCCTGTAAACAATCTCTTGCATTCTATGTTTAATCAGGTGGATGTGTACCTGAATCAAAAATTAGTTTTACCTCCAAATAATGCCTACGCTTATCGAGCGTACATAAAAACACTTTTGAATTACGGTCCAGCAGCAAAAAATTCGCATCTCACGAGCGTTCTCTGGTACGACGATACACCTGGAAAAATGGATGATATAACATCGGAAAATACGGGTCTTGTGAAGAGAAAACAATTTTTAAATGTCGAAAAAACTGTTGACTTGCTCGGTCATCTGCATTGCGATATATTCAATCAGGAGCGGTTCCTATTAAATGGCGTCGAGATGCGACTACGGTTGGTGCGATCTAGAGATTCATTTTGTCTTATGGGGGATACAAAGAATGGTCAATGTGGCTTAAAGATTCTCGAGGCATCGCTTCTCGTTCGTAGAACAAAAATAGCTCCTGGTGTGCTGCTCTCGCATGCTAGAACTCTTGCAAAATCTACGGCTGAATATCCTCTTACGAGAGTCGAGGTAAAAGCCGTTTCAATACACTCTGGTGTTCATGGGGAGACTATCGATAATATCGTGTTAGGTCAATTGCCGAAGCGTATAATTATCGGTTTTGTCGATAACAAGGCGTTTAACGGTGACTTCAGTATGAATCCATTCAATTTCCAAAATTACAAGATAAATTATCTCTCGTTGTATGTGGATGGTGCTCAAATACCTTCAAAACCGTTACAACCTGATTTCACGAAAAATCATCTATATGTGGATGCTTTTCAAACGTTGTTTTCGGGAACTGGAATACATTTCTTGAACGACGGTAATTCGATCGATCGCGATAATTATCGCGATGGATACTGTCTGTTTGCTTTTGATTTGACACCCGATCTTTCGGCGAACAGCAATACACATTGGAATTTAATAAAGCACGGTAGTGTGAGAATAGAGGTACGATTTGAGGATGCGCTTGCTTCAACGATAAATTGTGTAGTCTACGCGGAATATGATAATGTCCTTGAAATTGATGCCTCTCTGCAAGTAATGGTGGATTTTACCGGATAAGCGAAAAATGTGCTGATGTCGGCATAAAATTATTTCGTGTTAAGACACGTAGAAGCGTGTCCGCGACTAACTAATCAGTTGAACTCGAGCATCTGTACGGATTAGACGTGAAAATGGATATCGTCGTGGATATACAGGGAATGCGTGGTAAAGACTCGGAATTTATTCCGAAAGAAATTGCCGTGGTAGCAGTGGATAGACCGTACTCTGCTCATTGGATCGTCGCACCGCCGTGTCACTTTGCCGAATTACCACAGCATTCGAGAAGCCAGAATAATTTTCTCTCGAAATATTTTCACGGTCTGGAATGGTACGAGGGCGATGTGAGCTGTAAACAGGCATACGCTAACTTGCGTGAAATCTCGCGAAAATCAAGACGCACCTATACACGCGGTCACGAGAAGGCTATACTTCTTTGCGATATCACGAGTCGTGAAATTTCCAACCTGGCGGATGAGGAAGGCGCCCCATCGTACACATTTATGCCGAAATCTTTGCGAAAATGCTTCAGACACGCTATGATAAACGATACAGCGTCTTCGCATTGTGCAATGCGCCAGGCTTTCCAAATAAAAAATTGGCTTCGCGAGCACCCATTTAGGAGAATTTACATGGTTGTTTGGTCAGCAGACGAAGAGGAAGAGAATAAGAAAGAGGAGAAATCTTCATCATGTAGTCGTGACACGATCGACGATGCTGTGAAATGAATTTTGCATATATATATACGTCTTTCAAAGCGTATACGTCATCATTTAATCATTGACTATGTGTTCAGCATGAACACTAGACAAATCTACGAGAGTCTGCAGTATCTACCACTTTCAACCGTTGGCGTATACCCGGCTGACAGAATTCCTCGTGTATGGTCGTTACCGGCTGGACTCGTAGTTAACACGAATAACCACGACGGGCCTGGAGAGCATTGGATCGCCATGTACGTTAACCATCATGGAAAAGGAATGTACTTTGATAGCTACGGGCTACCACCGGCTATACCGCAACATCTCGCACGACTACGAAGAAACTGCAAGTTCTATCGGTACGGCCTCAAGCAGCTACAGAGTAATACGTCGGATGTGTGTGGACAATTTTGCATCGTATTCCTACATCTTATGTCGTGCGGCTTCACCATGTCGCGATTTAATAATCTCTTTAGCGATACTGTAATGAAAAACGACAGATTAGTGCGTGAATATTACAATGCTTTTGCCTCTCGACGATCAGACAGTGATAAAAATAAATTTAACGGCGGAGGAGTCTCCGAGCGAAGATTACCGTGTTTGCAGGGATGTTGCATACGACGGTAAATATCTGTAAAGTGATTAATTAAAAACAAATACATCGGTTTACTGTGTATCTTATTTTATAATTATATATAAATTATAATCGAGGTCTCTCGCGGCACGGTATCATATTCTGCGTCTTTTACTGCAGAGCATTCGCTTCACGAGAAGCACAGCGCAAAGCGGTACGCACGTGCAAAACCGCTGACATTGCATTCAAAGCGCTGCACACCTAGTTATGATTCAGAGGGGCGTTTGTTATCTTAAAACGCTGTGATCACCACCAGCCTCAACCTGAGCATTCAGTCTGTCTTTAGCAGTGCACGACGAAAGTTTAAATCGTGAAAAATGTATCCGCGGTACGACAACTTCGCGCTAGCCGTGGCTTTTGTGTGTCGGGTGGTTTGCGGTGCGGGGGATAACGCGATATTCCTGCGCACGGAATTAATGTGTGTTGCGTGGCTAAGACTAGAGGACGATTTGGAGAGCTTATATATTAATGGATTTGCTGACAGGAGTGCTTTTAAATTTGAGGAGTTATGTGCGGGAGCCTCGTGTGTCGTTGTGCGGCATCGAAGGGCTATGCGCGGGGAGATCATCGACATGAATGATGACGGGTGCTGCGAGGTGCTGCTCGTCGATATCGATGAATCGATATACGTCGATTGGCAGCAGCTATTTCACCCTGAGCCACCGATTAGCGCACTACCTGTGTTGCTCGTGAGATGTACGGTATTCGGCCTCGATCATTTAATTGACGAGGACGGAAATCTAGATTGGATCGATGAAACGCGCGGTAATGATACGCTGATCGGGATACGCATGCGTACCCCTGACGGTGCCCGCGCTCCATGGGTGCGGGTAATTCGCATTACCCGGGCGCGTAGCTGTGGTTTTTGAGTGAGTGAGTGAGTGAGTGAGTGAGTGAGCGCGTGTGTGAGTGAGTGAGTGAGAGAGAGAGAGAGAATGCGTGCGTGCGTGTGTGCATATGTGTGTGTGTGTGTGTGTGCCCGTCACCCTGGAGAGTCGTCGCAGATGCCGCCAACACAAGGGTGAGTTAAAAAATTTATTCCAAGTATGTGTACACCTATGCTCCATCCTGCCCTTATCTCTACTCTTCCTTGTTCACCAAGGTACCCACACCACCTCACTTTACCATCTCCACGTTACCGACACTGGTCAAGCAGAGTGGGTAGCGCGGCGGTGGAAAAGTGAGGTGGTGGGGGGTAGCCGCGTGGTGGGGGAAGGAGTGGAGATAGGAGTGGGATGGAGCAAAGGTGTACACATACTACTAAGACTCTTTCGCAGCTATACCAGTAAGGATCTCCGAAGTCTATTTTACACTTGGTTCATGATGAAGAGAATCAAAAAAGAGTTGAAGAGTTCTCTGGCGTCTGATTGTATCCTCCATTATACTGACAATATACTACACAGATTTTAGAAATCAACGATATGCAAGGAGACGATATCGAGCAGTCCGTTAGGAAACGGTTAATTATGAGATGTATGTATTTATAGATGAGACAGAGTAATTATTTATAAAGCTGAGGCTCGATCTTTTACGATAAAAAATGTAACATCACGTGTAGTGCATCATTTAGTCTTGACCATGCACCAAGAAAAATTTGGATGTTTCGATCGACGAACTACCTTTGAAGGAAAGCGAGCTTACGCCAGTGAAAATCTGTGGTTTAGCCAAAGATTATTCGTCGATCGTAAAATAATGCCTGCACTTTTAAACCAAACTTATATGGTAGTAAAAACTTAGTTTTTAAACTACATTTCTTTTGGAGGGACAAGTTTTTTCGTGCGTGAGGCAAGTTTCAATGAAAGAATATTTTTGACTGAGGCATAAACCATTTATCAATAAAAAATCGATTGTTAAATATTAATTGACTGCATATTAAATAATGTTCTTAAACCTTTAAGCCTTACCGCCGACAAGCTGCATTTTGCTCAAAGCCAGTTGCAGCAAGAGACCGCTCGTTAATCGAAAATCACCACGACATTATTAAAATTGATATGCTGTAGGTTCAAACAATATTTCGAACCTTCAGGTATTTAAACCGACAAGCTTACTTTTATTCGAAGCAGCCTTTTCCAAAAAAGGATGTATCTGATTAGCGCAGGGACCGCTCGTCGGTCAAAAATCATGCTTCCATTATAAAACAATTAATTTAGTGCAGTAATTTAATAACAATTTGTGTGACAGTGAAGAAATAATTTAATTAAAATTGATTCCGATAAGTATTTAGAAATAGGGTTTCGACATTTTGAAGTCATATGTAATTTTTCTAGACAAAAAATTAGAGCGGGTAGAAAATAGAACCATGCACATGCTTTCTCATTATTTTCCATTTTTCATAAAGTCGCCTCCAAAACGAATGATGTATCGGCGAGGTTCCACTTTGCATCATTGTTTAGAACAAATTTCCCTTGGAGTCAGTTAGCCAAACTCTCCCTTTGGACCTTTTAATCCTGGTAGTTCCTCAAATCGAGAATACAGGCCTCCTTGCAGGACTGGTTCTTCCTTCAGAGTCTGGTAAGCCACAATTTTCTTTTCGACGAGATGGAGTTGGCAGTCCAGGTAAAAGAAGCAGCGCTGGTACAACATCGTATGTCCGGTGTATGTGCAGGGTGTCGAAACTCCAATCGCCTATAACTTTAGAGCCGTTGGGGCAATCAAGTTCAAATTTCAAGTTAAGCAATAACGATTAAAAATCTATGAAAGAAGAGCCTCAATGTATAATATAAGCATAAGACAACATAAAACAGCATTAACAGTTCTTTTTAACGTGATGTGTTTAACGTTTCTGTCGTTTTCTTACTCCTTCACGAGATTGCCAATGGTGGTATCTCACTCGCGCTCATGGTGGCTCAATCAGTATACTACATCACCTTATGGCATGAGGATTTGATCTAAACTTTCTTGCACGAATTACACTGTAAACTCTTGTTATTAGCTACAATTCGTTCAAATATTTTTAATCAATAAGATTTTTGTATTGTGACTATAAAAAATTTCGTATAACTGCAGTTTTTACAACTTTTGAAAGACTCTGTGATTCTTATAACCGAATGTAATATCAAATTTGACAATCACTTATCTTTATTTATTGACCTCTTAAATTTCGTTACATGTCAGCTTCTATCATTTTTTTAAACAAGAATTACTATAAATTTTTCACACTGGTTTCTCTATGTGAGAGCCAACATAAACATACTAGCTGTTGGATTTGCTTAACGTACTCGACGCAACGTATGTGTGTGTGCAGCCGAGGCTTCTAGATAAGCCGAGTATCCCCACTCTCGATGCGACGTGCAATACCGCGATCTCGGCGAACAAAGCTGATTAGTCTGTAGTTGACCGCATGAAAGTTAGTACGCGCGTCATTCTGTTCAATAAACCGAGACAAAGGTGTATCTTAAACAGTGTTCTGATAATTTATTATTATCCCTGCTCTCCTTCCTTTCTAGTAATACACACAGGTTCCAAAGAATCGCTAAGATTCAACACTAGCTCATAAACTTGGCTTTGAGAAAAATGAAAAATGAAGAGGAAGCGATAAGCAAGGTTCTACTTCTCATCGTTGCTTCTTTTCATTTTCGTTTTCAGTAACTTTTTAATCAAATTTCCTTGTAACATTGGCATAAACAGTTCAGATGAATATTTATGTACTCTTGGACTCGACAGAGTGTTCTTACAAAGATAGCGAGACCTTGTAAAGATAATTTAATTTTTAATGTAATCAGGTATTGGATAATCAGCTGGCGCCCGGCGATCGATATTCGCCGTGCGTCGACCTGTTGCTGTGCTCGAGCACGCAGCGTTCGATTGGGCGGAGATAGCCGAGGCAGGGCTTCGCGGAGCCAAGGTTGTGCCTCGTAGGCATGCCGCGTTGAGCGAGAGGATGTCTCTCTCGCTTGACTTCAGCTTCGCTCACCGACTATCTCTCTTAATTGACTTCAGCGCCCAACGACGCTTTCATATTCCGCAGCCATATTGGATATTTCGACACTTACGTGAAAACCCGCACGGGACAGCGCACGCATTTTGCAAGGCTCGGATTCTTTCACATCTCTCGACCGGATTATCTCAACCTTCATTTGCTCACCAGGACTCAAAACTCAGGTAAGAGTACGCCGTTACAATTTAACGTAATTCAATGACGGTGGGGAGTGAAATACACATCGGTACATCCTCATAAAGGTCTCACACTGTGGCGTGCTCTGCAGCGCGGGCTGCACCACGTTTTCACTCAATTATTAGCATGCTCGATTAATATAATTCCGTGTGTTTTACCAATTCACTGCACTTTCCCCCAATTAAACTTGCTGAGAAAGTGTTGTGAATTCAGTCTAATCATTTGTGCATCCTCAAGCTCACACTTCAGTGCTCTGCAGCGTAGATAGCATCACAGCCTGTCATAATAGAATTCCAAGTAATTCTCAGAATTGTATGTGCTAGCACACACTCTCTTTAAATTCTATTTCACCATCACATTGAGTATTTGCTGACAGGCATTGAATTCGTCTACGCACTCATCTATCTCATTGCGTGGCAGGCTCCGCAGCACTGGCTGCACAGCGTACACCGCTCTCAATAAAGACAGCACACAATTAATATAATTGTGTGCTACTCAAGTAATTCACAAAGACTGCACACAATTAATGCAATTGTGTGCTTCTCAGATTTTCCTGAAACTCCAAAATTCATTTTCAATTTATTGTGTATGTGTTCATATTCTTTATATTTTCAAAATTAAAACTTATCTTTTGTAATTGACATGCGGAAGGTATAATAAACCGCTTTCTCAAAATACCATCTACGAGTCTGGTTTATTTCCACCCTGTCTTGAGTGAAGTCTCATATTTTTCCAATATATTCGCAGGTTCGTTCCAACAACATCTTCCGGGCGGATTCTCAAACATCAGGACTCAACAAGTTGAAAATCGAAAAAAATATTTGCATCGATAAATGAGGCTTGCAAAATAATAATTTTATTTATGAAAATGTTTAATTCTTTTGTGCTGGTTAAGTGATATTTTTAAAAGTTGCTACATTTCATGTGTGCAATTGCAACACAAATTAATTTTTATGATTTTCAAATGACACAGCTTCTTTACATGGTCAAGCCAACATTGAACCTAAAATTTAAATGAAGGAAGCAAAAACTCAAATGGCAATTTGTGATCGTAATTAGCAACTGTAAAAAGCAATTACATTAAAACGAATTGAAAATTGAAACCATGCAAGCTGAGTTGTAAATGACAAAAGAATTATACATAAAATATACAAACAAAGTGACTCATACCATATGAAATCTTCATATATAGTTGTCAATCATGTGCTTGTCATCTCCGGTTTCTATTGTGCCATGGAAATGTGGAATCATATTCCCTCGATATTGTCCTATTGGATTTTGAAGCAGCACTACATCCCTCGTACTGTTCCAATTTTTGGACGAAGTCCTTTCTGAAGTGCCACACGTTGCTGGCATTTTCCCTTGCTCCACCCTAATGTGCTGGCTCAGCCAATATGATGTATCACCTTGAACAATATACATTAGGAATTAATTACCCACATCGACATATGAGGTGTAAGAGAACAATATGCTATGTGACAAAAATGTTGGCATGTGCACTTGATGGTAACTATGTCCCAAGAGCACAGTAAACTGCATTCAGCACTGCGCCAAGATGCATCAACCACATCTTGAAACTGAGTTGTCATAGGTGCCCATCATTAATTAGACTTCAGCGACGGGCAGATACATGTACAATGTATATATTAGATACGACTTTTGTTAATATAAGGAAAGCAGTCCAGAAACTCGATGGCAAAAATATTGCATAACTTTTGTACACCTGTGTGTGATTCCTTTTCCTCGCAACGACAGTCAATGAAAAATATTCATTTTGATAAGAAGGTCCCACTGATATACTCACAATCTAATTGGAGGGAGGATAACCTGCAAAAGTCCATACGCATCGCTAACGAGAGGATATAAGCAAACACATACGCACCAAAAACACAATTTTATTATATGCATATACCAGGTGTATGCATAAGTTTTTTCCGGTTTAACTAAGAGATGGCGCCAGCGAAAAGTACGCAGCGTATTAATTTGACACATACGTCATTTTGTTCGTCTGACATTAACCTACAAACACACACAAGTTGAGTCCGCCAAAAACTAGCGTCTTTGTTTTATCGTTCAGTGATCATGTCGAGTTTTGTGCCTGAAAAAGAACATTTGCGGCACGCATTGCTTTTCTTATTTAATCAAAAGAAAAAGGCTGCTGAAAGTCAACGTTTGCTGGTAGAAACATATGGTGAACACGCTCCATCGATTAGAACATGTGAGACATGGTTTCGACAATTTAAAAGTGGTGATTTCAATGTGAAAGACAGTGAGCGCTCTGGTAGACCACAAAAATGCGAAGACGAGCAATTGCAGGAGTTATTGGATGATGACCCAACTCAAACTCAACGGCAATTAGCAGAAGCATTACATGTGTCACAAGAAACAATCAGCAGACGTTTACGAGTAATGGGGAAGATCAATAAACTTGGTAAAGACAAGGCAAAGTGATTTTGTTACACGACAATGCGTTGTCTCACACAGCAAAAGCAGTGAAAGACACCTTGAAATCGCTTGGATGGGACATCCTTCCGCACCCGCTGTATTCGCCAGACCTGGCGCCATCTGACTATCACCTCTTCGCATCAATGGGGCACGCGCTGCCAGAGCAGCACTTCAGCAATTTCGAGGAAGTTGGAAAATGGCTCGACGAATGGTTTGCCGCAAAAGACAAGCAGTTTTTCTGGCATGGTATTCATAAGTTACCTGAAAGATGGGTGAAATGTGTAGAAGCCGATGGCCAATATTTTGCATAAAACAAAAATTAATTTCCCTTGAAAATTGCGTGTTTTTTTTTACCAAAATCCGGAAAAAACTTATGCATACACCTGGTATATATCACATATATTGAAAATGTATTCACTCACACCAGTTTAATATTTTTATATTCACTCCAAGCCCTTACACAGCCGTCACGTATTCATATTTATTCGCATACGAACATCTACCGCTACTGAAGAATTCGCAATCAGCCCGTCTATCGGAGAGATGTTTGAAGCTTGACGAATTTTTCCAGTTTCGTCAAGTAATCTCTCAACTTATCGACAGTATTTACGCGAACGGGTTTTGCAAGTTTCTTCTTATTTTTTATGAAAAATAAAAATATCTTTATACCAAAATGTATGTTTTTGTGTCACGGAGTTTGCCGTTCTCGTGTGTTTTTGTATTAGTGGAGTAGAACCGAAATATCATAACCTATAAATTACTGACTTCACTTGATAACTAATCTACTTTTTTTTCGCTTTCGAAAAAAAACGAGAAAAGCAAAATGCGTTTATTCATTTTACATACATTGTCAAAGTTGCATCGAATTTTACTGAAGCGTTTTCGCAAACAACACTTCGCCGTTTTTGACTAATTTGATAAGTCTGTTTTACCCTCGGGGGACTACCACATCACATTAAGGTGATGTGGTACACTGACTGAGCCACCATGAGCGCGAGTGCGGAACCACCATTGGCAATCGTGAAGGAGTGAGAGAGAACGACAAAAGCGTGTACCACATTACCTTAAAGGGACAGGTTCATGAAATATGAATAGAAATCCGAGTTGCAAAACTAAAAGACTTTTTAAATATTATATAACAAATAGAATTATAAATACCTAGTGCAACTTTACAGTTGACATCGTACAAGGCATAACCTTCAAGTCCCGAAGTTTTGCTTGATGTATAAAATATACTTTTTTCACATCTGAACACTTGCCACATCGAATACTGAGTGCCGAAGCTAACCCACATCTCAATTCTGATTCTATAAACATCAACAAAAGTGGTTCTGAATGAATGTTACATTTTTATTGTTCGGTAAGATATGCAATGTCAACTGAACGAGTTCAAACCACATTGTATACTGACATTAATTTACTTTTACCCGCCTCGAGATGAGCTTTTTTCAGCTGTTGATCTTCATTGTGTTGTCCCAGAGTAGCATTAGCCTTCAAACGTTGAATCAGACTCGAATTCTTTACAAAACGTCCCGGTGGAGCACGGAGTTCCATTTTTTTACAACAAAACCACACATAATAACCCACACGTCAATTAAGTTATGTTTGCTCCCTAACTAAGGGAATAAGTTAAGTTATGTCTTCGTTATTATTTCCGGGTATTAATTATGAACTTATTGTTAAAAGTCCAAAAGGGGCTTATAATATTGTTTTATTTAACAAATTTAATTTACATACATTTCATATAGTTAAATTGTACGTAAATAAATATAAATTACGGATAAAATTTGAATTCGGGCAAACTCATTGCAATATTGCATAGCAATATCCATGATTGAAAGATTTTAGGAACATTGTGACTCTTATATAGTTTTAGTTTATGGAGTGTGGCGTGAACTTTTTGGGAACTTGATGCTATGTGAATATTCCAAGAAATATTCATTGTAAAATTTACACAAAAATTTCGGATTTCTGTTGTGAACGGTTGAATAGCATCATTAATGGTAACAGAAGGTATTCTTGATATATCAATCTCGCATACATACGCTCCGCTACCAAGTAGGATTGCTTTAGATTTGGCTATACTCAAAGCTAGACCATTCGCAGTAGCTTAATGAGCAATGACGTTATGTGAGTCTTCGTGTGAGACTTTAGCTAAAGCTTGATTTATTTCAGATGAAAAAAATGGAGATATATTTACGTGTCGTCTGCAAAAATCTGATATCTGAGGGAGAACGAGCAGATTTAATCTTTGACAAGGCCCGAATGAACACCTTTTTCCAATTACTTTTCCGGTGGTTGATGCATTTGATCTGGTTAGACCATTATCGCTCTGTCGCACGCTGCAGTTCAGATTTGATGTTATTGTTAAGTGTTTTGAGTAGTGTCTTGGTGTGATGCACTAGGAGCGAGCAAGGTGGAACTCCCAGGGTATGTAACATATGTAATATCTTTACCAGCTTTCTTTTATGTTTAAGGAAGTTAATGATTTTATTATTAATGCAGTTTAGTATGTGGTTAGTAGTTTTGAAGGTGGGTATGGTCATCGCAATAGAGCTCTGGATCGCTCTGGTAACGATGGCCAGATGGTCGTCAACTTCAGGGATACTGAGGTTCCGATTATTGTCTAAGCTGGTATTGTAGAGACGATTCAGTGATTTATGGAACTTTTTCCATTTGGTACCCCTGAAGTTAAGACGACCTTTGATAGAGTGCACTCTCTGTGGGTTGAGGCCATCGTTATCCAGGACAAACAGTAGCTCTATTGCGGTGTGGTCGCTGTCGTATGGTAGTGTGTGAGAAGTGTGAGTGATGGTTTTGGGGGTTGAAAGGCGACTGTCTGCTATGAAAATGTCCAGGTAGGAGTTGCTGGGCTTAAAAGTGGGTGCATCCGGCGGGTATATGGCTGATTTAAATAATATTTCATTGTTAGTGAACCAGCGTGCGAGGTGAGAGCCGCGTTGGTTGTTAATGGTGTCTCTCCAGTCTGTACGCCGCGCATTTAGGTCTCCTGCCATAATATAGTAAGTGTCGTTTTTATGAAGTTTAAGCAACCTAAGTAGGTTGTCGAGTTCTGAAATAAATAATGTACGATTATCCTGTCGAACGTAGATGCTTATTATAAAAAATTTGTGATTTTTTGATGTGTTAAGTTTGATGATTGTGAATTCAATGATTTCGTTATTAATAGATTATGGTGATTGAACTATGTTATAGTGGAATTTCTTGTTAATGAGGATAGCAGTGCCGCCTCCTTGGGTGGAGTTGGGGCGGTCAGTGCGAATAATATGGTAGTTGTTGAATACGGGTTTATGGTGGTATGAAAGTTTAGTTTCTGATAGAAGTATGATGTCATGATTATGTTTAGAAATGAATTCAATGAGGTCTAGACGACGGTGATTGGTGATTATGGAGTTGACATTAATGGCAGCGATATTTATTTTATTAATGAGAAGGGTTGTATTATCCATAAAGCGAGTTAAAAATAAAATCGATCCTACTTGTGTTTTGAGCAATTTGGGCCGATAGAGTGTTATATTGTGTTGTGACTAGTGTTACTATTTCTTCTTTCAGGGTGGAGAGCCATACAGGTGCCTGCGGTGGATAATAATCAGGAGATTTGTCTGTTGGTTGGGTGATGGTGCATTAGCCAGGTTCATGGGACAGCGAGCATTTGACGCAGCGGAATGGCAGATTACAATTGTTGCTGGAGTGACCCACGCGTTGACACTTTCGGCATTGGTATATATTTTTCTTCCTTAGGATTTCCCATTTTACTTTTTGGTAGGCTAATAGTTTTATTGAGTATAGTTCCTTAAATGGGCTATCAGGTGCAAGATGTATTATGTAGTGGTAACGGTTAGAATTGGTTTTCTCATATTGAAATTTATTTATTTTGATAATGTTTAGGTTCGGTACGTTGTGGTTATTGATTTCAGTGAGTATTTCCTCGTCGGTAAAATTGCCTTTAATTCCTTTAAGTATATAAGATTTTGGTTTTAAGTATTTAGGTGTGAACGTGTAATATTCGAGGTTCGATAGATTAGCTTGTTCACGAAATTTGTCGAAATCTGTGTTATTATTCAGATAAATAATGTGGTGAGTATTATCTGATTCTGTGATGGAGACATTATTTTTTTGGATATTAAGGTTTTTAATCATTGTGATAAGAGACATAATGTTTGAGTTCGAGGTGTAGATAGGTGGAGGTCAGTGTTGTTTAGAATTAGTCGTTGGTAATGGTGCTGATGATGATTCAATTTCGGTGTCGCTTTCTTCCAAAATTGGGTCGAATTGATTAGCAGTCATAGTTAACGGTTGATTGGTGTGCGATTTGCGTCTGTGTTTGGTGGATCGTCTTGGTTGTTCCCATTCTGGGGCTTCGGATTGTGTATCTTCAGATGGTGTAGGTAGAGTAGTTGCCGTCAACGTGTTATTGCTAATTTTTCTTTTTCGAGCTGCGGAGGGGTTCGGGGCTACTTTGGATATTGTAGGGGTAGCTGACTCCTTGGCTAGTTTTTTATATAAAAGATCGAGATTGGTGGAAGTAAATTTAAGGCTCGGTGGTTTTATCGAGTGGGTGTTGGGTGGGGTAGTCGGCTTGAGGGTCCCCGAGGTTGTTGCCTGTGGTGGCATGTCATTCGCGTCGTTATCCATAAGATCTTGAGCGGGATAGCCCGCTGTGTTTCTATCGTCGACATGTAATGAGCTTATTGTTCTGGTCGAACGCTTTCACTTGAAATATATAAACACTAGCCGGCCTTGCTATACATTCGACACTGTTAAATTAACCGACGATACGTTTAGAATAGCGGTGAACGTATTATGCATACACTCCGCGCACTATATTTTCGATCAATTTAATGTCTATAGATGCGAGTGGGCCCGGGATAAATTTATTTTAAGATATTACTAATTGAGATCCTTTTTTGCAAGAAGGAGGTAAAGAGT
This sequence comes from Cylloceria caligata, assembly GCA_963942595.1. Classification (NCBI taxonomy): domain Eukaryota; kingdom Metazoa; phylum Arthropoda; class Insecta; order Hymenoptera; family Ichneumonidae; genus Cylloceria; species Cylloceria caligata. The sequence goes on from OZ012703.1 coordinate 72,293,960, forward strand.
TTAGAGTATATTGGTGAAATGGTGGGTATAGTGAATAATGAATGGAGGGTGATAGAGAGACCGTTGTAGATAAGGAATGCACTGTGTAATTTAAATGTTATGTATGCGTTTATTTATATGGTATTGGGGTGGGGGCTATTATATTTTGGTAATTTAATAGCGGTGCACTAAGTGGACTTATGCAATGAGACAGAATACACTAGATTTGAACCGATATTTAAGTATAATAATTGATGGTGGGTTAGCGGTACACGATAGTAGAAATAAACCGTGTTATCCGTTTGGTGCCTCGGTTCAAACTCTCGACTCGGTACAGGCGTACCGAGGCTTGCGGGCACTAGGCCATCGCACCCGAGTTTGAAAAAGTAGCTACGTCACACCTCCGGAATTCCCTCGCTGACATAAACAGCAGGTCAGCGAACAGCTGGCCTTGCTGGGAGGCGAGGGGAAGACGGATAGCGCGACGACGGCTAGCTACGAAATCAGGAAATGCGTTAGATTTAAAAATAAAAGCGAATGATGACGTAGGGCTGAGCGGAACGAGGGGAAGGCTATAAGAGAGCCTGCGCGGGGGGAGAGAGGCTCTTAGGTTTTTCGGCACGAGTACGGAAGGAAAGGAAATAAAAAACGTTCTGAAGAATAATAAAAAATTCAAAAGTTATTTCTTTTCTGCTCACCTTATATCGAAGTCTCGTGAGTACTGTAACGTGGCAAAATCCTCAAGCGCTACGTCCTCCTCGCACGACGGCTGCCAACACGATCTCGCAGGGCTGTAAGGCGTAATCGCCGTACTCTAAATAATTTTTTTTTTTTTTTGTATTTCTTTTTCTTAAAATCGTACGACCGAGGAGCGGAGAGGAAGAGGAAGAAAGAGGGCGGCCCACACCTCTTGGCGGTTTCGGGATCGAGTCACCCTTTCGTAGGAGAGAGAGAGAGGATACAGACATTTTCCATTTCTCGGGGTCGGGATCTACAGCCGTCCCGCTCGACGTTCATCTACGGCCAATATGCTATTATCTATTCTCGGTCATCTGATCTACTAGCAATAACCAGTCTATCTCACGGGGCTCACCTGCCGGCCTGGACTACACATGGTTATTATCTGCTATTAATATTTGCGTCGTCCAGCCGAGGCGCTAGACGCGGTCATCGTGCGACACCGGTTCCCCCAATTAACCGAGTTCGGCTCGCTAAGAGGGGGTCATAGTTCACGGGCACGCGTGCCGAACGGACCTCGAGGCTTTTTCCCGGTTACCGTCGAGCGAACAGGACGTAGCAGCGAGTATTATATCGTCCCGCTCCACCGTTGATTTCGTCAAAATCTATCACCACCTATCGTGGGTACCGGGGCATATCTTTTGAAATAACGAGGAGTAAATCGAGGATGGTATCGAGAGGAGAAAATTTCGAGACGATTTTAGGTTGAGAAGGATTGGCAAGGAACATCGTATCGTCATCGTCCCGGTGAGCTCTCTTCCCTTCTACGGTCTTTCGCCATTATTTGATTATTATTTGTTAAAATTCTTTGGAAAGTTCGATTCGAACTTACAATTAGTCGTACCTGCGATTCTGATATACCACGCACAGAGTACGATTCGTATCGGGACAGACTGCGTCGAGTAGAGTGTAATATCGAGATCGTTTGGCGGTTAGAGCCGGGAAGAAGTCACTTCGTTCGTCATTCTGTTTTTTTAGTTACTGTTCTGTAGTCATTTTACTGTAAGGCCGCGCGTGTATTGATACATCATCCCGTGGTCGGATTGTATAGGAGGGATTGGAATGTCATAGGCCGTGTCGCGGACTTGCAGGAATAATTGTCACTTATAGATTTATACTATTGCATTCGCGTTATTTTATTTTATTTATCTCTCTTATTATGTTGGACATTGTTTTATTTCTGCGAACGCATGCAGTGCGTACTCGGCCGTCGTCTTGTGTTGGTACTTGATCGTGAGGGATTAGTACGGTTCGAGGCGTATCTGGCCATGATAAATAGTTCATTCGTTGTTACTGTTCTGTAGTCGTGTACTGTAAAGCCGTGCGTGCGTTAGGCCGTTATCCCGTGTTTGTTTGAATGTGTGAGGGATTTGAACGGGATAGACCGCGTCGCGGATTTTACCGGACAATTGATTTTATATGGACTTGGATCACTTTATTTATTTTTCTTATGTCGGACATTACTTTATTTTATGTTGTGAACTTATGCAGTGCGTGCTCGGTCGTCGTCCCGTATTTGGAACTTGGTCGCGAGGGATTGGTACGGCTCGAGACGTATCTCGCTTGGACTTTTGTAATCCGTTATTTGGAATAATTTAGGGATTTATATTGTTATTTTGGTTCACGATGCTTTCTCGATTTTGCGGCCTGCAATGTGATAGTTGGGAGGTTCGAATCAGCAAAGGCTTCGCGTACGTGACCTTTCGACGTCCTGTAGTTATAGTTGTTGGATGTATGTGGGATTAGTTCGGTGTAGGCCGTATCGCGAGCCGAATTGCGAGGCGACCTGTCAAGTTTACTTTGCCTGGCCGTGTTTTGGTCGTTTATCGCAACCGTCTGAATATAGGTCGTGTATGGGAGAGAGTGAGAGCCGAGACGAGTGCCGGGATAAAATATGCTGCCAGAATAATTAAGTTTATGAATTGTTAAAGAGTTACGTTTACGGGACATTCTGTTTGAATTCATTATCAATGTTTATTGAAAATTCGTAATTGTTTGTTAAGAAATAAAGAAGTTGCCCGAGTGGCCTTTGTAAGTCCCGTACCTGCTATCATTGTGTAAATTATTTATTGGTGTTGTTTTATTAATTTGACTTTGTTTATTGTTCCGGTCAGGGGTATTTATTGACCCTATTTTATTGATTTATTTTATTCATCGACGTTAATGACTCATTTCATCGGTATTACTGGATTTTATTCGCCTTTTATTCGAGGATAATTCTTGGCTTGACAATCCGAACCACCCACTCTGCCTCGAACAGCTGTAGCTAGCCTGGGTTGAGTCTGGCCTAACATCTCGTTACTTTTCCTTCGGCGCGTAAGCGCCTGGCGCCCAACTTGTAAGAGAAAATAAAAGGAAGGAAAAATAGCTTCGGTCAGCTATAGGTAACGTGGTACGTTGAGGAGCAAATTTACGTTACAGTACATAAGAAAAGTGAGTGCAAGTGCGTGAAAAAACGAAGACCAGCCAACGAGAAAGGACAGGCGAGTTATCCAAATAAGATAAGAACATGATTAGTGAGATATCACTTATTTCAAGAATAATTTAGAGATAGACAGGTTAAAGTGGAGAGTTAAAAATTGCGTAGAATAAACTGAATAGGATAGCGTCTAGTAATAAGAAAATAGAATTAAGCAATTAGAACTAAGTATAGGAAAAAAGTCGTTTAGGATTAGCTCGGCGATACCGCAAAAAATAAAAATTATGTCATATAGTATTTAATTCGACAGGCGAAACCAGCATATCGCAAGTGAAAGTGCGAGTGAGAACGCCAGACGTTGAACCGTATGTGAGTTAGAGAGGGACACCTCTGTCCCTCTCTAACCGAGTGAAACATCGGTTCGAAGAGCGAGGTAGGCGCGGCTGGTGGTGTGCGTATGTATGTGCACCGAGCGTACAGCAATACAACTGTACAAAACAATAATAGACTTTCGAGAATACCGATAATCTGTGCACACGAAATAAAATAATAATTGAAGAAATAATCGCTGAAATTACGGAATTTAAATGTCATTATATAGAGTACCAGTGACCGGAAATTAGAAAGTGACGTTTTATGAAATTGTTTCTTTGGGAATAAAGCCTCACTCTCGACCACCACGAAGTCTACATTAATTAGTCCTGTGATCGAGCCCGAATCCCCACGAAAAATAAAAATATTTGATAACGATAAAAATTACCGTTACAACACATTACACAATATTGAGATTTAGAACAAGCTTAACTATCATCAAAGAACCCCACTCTGTATTAGTCATAAAGGGGACAGCAGAACATCGAGCAGAACCCCTCGACATCTCGCTTCACGACCGAGGCCCTTTCCCACTCTCTCTCTCTCTCTCTCTCTCTCTCTCTCTCTCTCTGCCTCGGCGCGTGTCGCCAAATGAGGAGTAATCCCTCGGAAGAATATACGAATAGTCAGAAATATATACCATATTGGTACATATCGAAGGCATTTCCTTTAAATTAATAAGAAGAGTTATTGCTCATAAATGGCTTTAACAATTAGGTAAAAACTTGTCACACCGATATCTATCGTGCATACCTATATGTTGAGAATTCCTTGTACTGTTGTTGGATGGAATCTGAAATATTGGGTCTGGGAAAAAGTTCGTGGCGTTTTTTTAGTCAAATTCAACTGGTTTTCTTATAGTGTGAATATGAATTTATTTAAACCAAATATGCTCCATTATTATCGACAATGTTTCGCCATTTTTCGGGTAGAGCCATGATGCCGTCGGTGAAGAACTTATGTGGTTTCTGGTTGAAAAACTGAATCAAGTGGTTTTCACAGGCTTTTTTTGGAAGCAGCTTAATTCCATTAAGAAAGTTCTGCACAGATCGGAATAAGTGATAGTAAGAGGGTGGTATGTCTGGACTATATGGTGGATACATCAAAACTTCCGAACCAAGCTCTCGCAATTTTTGACGGGTCATTAAAGAAGTGTGTGGTCGGGCGTTGTCATGATGGAAGACAACACCTTCCCTATTAATCAATTCGGGCCGTTTTCTTTCAATTGCTTGGCGTAATCTCTCTGGTTGTCTACAGTAGAGTTGAGAATCAATCGTCTGACCAACTGGAACTAGCTCATGATGGGCGATTCCCTTCCAGTCCCACCACACACACAGCATCACCTTTTTGCCGTCAATCCTGGCTTCGAGAACGCTTGTGACGGCTCACCATACCTTGTCCACGATCTTTGACGCTTCCGATTGTCGTACGTGATCCATTAGTCACCACCAGTTATGACACGTTTAGATGTTAATTCGTTCAATTTTTCATTACTTTTCTCGGTTTTCAAACACAAACAACTTTCCAACTACTGCACCAATTTCGATGTTTATACACTCAAAGTAACGCTCGAAACGTCACCTTTCCAACAAGCGTTTAGTGGTATCGCTGCGATTTGTGTTTCCTGACTTATTTGCAATTGATGCCATCGATCGGGAAAAAATGCCACGAACTTTTTCCCAGATCCAATAGATAGCCGTGCGGTGCAACTGTTGCATCGAAATATACCTCCTGCAAAAATCTCAGATTCTCGGGACATACCTGGCGTGCTAGATGTTGAATTTGCGCGCAATTTCGCGGATTTTTGAAGACAACGATATAATTAGCGGTTAAGGAGATATCACGCTGCCCGTGACCCTGATGGAAGAGATTTTGCGTGATGAAGATGACGCTAACATTTTTATGATGGCTACCGTTGGTGAAAAGATCGACCACGGTATTTTTCGATGCAACAGCTGCACCGCATGGCTATCTATTATTCGACTTGAAACAATCGACGCCTGTTAATTGTCGATTTCACGCCTATATATTTCCCGATGTCCAATATGTTGAAGCTAGTTAAAGCCTGCAGTTATCGGTTGTAATTGTGTTTAGAAAGGTTGTAGTTCCATTAACAAATTCGGTAACAACTATATGAAATACTTTATTTGTACAACGCGAGAAACGTTGTGATAATGACGGAGGTCGCACAGTTAGTGACAATGCGAGCTCGCTCGCGCTGGCTTGTTTTGTCTAGTCGTCGGTACCTCGCGTGGGAGAACCGACAAAGACCGAAGTCTCCCGACCGAGCGCCTTGCTATCACCCGCGAGGCGCTGCCACCGATACAGGCACGTTAAACTCATCCTCTAATATAACCGCCGTTTGAGTGCCTGTTTACATTCGAAACTATACCTATCATTTCGCATAGTTTACTAAAGCGATCTCTCGGCAATGCTTTTGATAGTATGTCAGCACGCTGTTCCTCGGTAGGAATATACTCCACTGCGATATCTTTGGATTCGTACTTCTCGCGTATGTAATGATATCTTATGTCTATGTGTTTTGTCCGTTTGTGATGCACGGGGTTCTTCACCAGCGTATCTGGTTGTCTACGTATAACACTATTTGACGTTCACACATACAGTCTATATCCCTCAGTAGTTTTCTGAGCCACACCGCTTCTTTGGTGGCCGTTGCCGCTGCTACGTACTCGGCTTCTGTTGTGCTAAGCACCACTAGTTTCTGCCGCTATGATGACCACGACACTGGTCTGTTTGCTACGCAAAATAAATATCCTGATATCGATCTACGAGTTTCTACATCGATGGCGTAATCTACATCGGAGAACTCTCTCAGTTCTAACTCGCTACCGCCGTTTCTAAATTCCATCCCGTGAGAGACGGTGCCTTTCAAATATGCAAACACTCCTTTGACAGCTCGCCAGTGCTCAACACTGTGATTGCTGATAAATTTACTTATACGCTAACCGGCTTTACATCGATCATACCATATCTCTCAAGAATTTCCTCGACATAAGCACTGATGGATCACTAGCGATTTCCGATCTCTGTTTCTCTCGATTTGCATCCCTACAAACGAACTCGCAACCCCGATTTTAATCATAAAAATTTCAGGCATCTGACTAGTAATCGAGATGAGCGTAGCTTCGTGCTCTGCCGCGACTAGACCATCGTCAACGAATAAAGCTAAGTACAGAGTTTCGTTGCACGAGTTATCGACAAAGATACACGAGTCCGCTTCACTGCACTTAAACTGGCGTTGATTCAGAAATTCGAGGAATTTCCGATTCCAGCACCTCGGTGATTGCTTCAGCCCGTACGAAGACTTTCTCAGTATGCACATCGAGTCTTCTTGACTTGCCTCTCCCACGTTGAGTTCCTCCGGCACCTTCATGTGGATTTCCACCTCCGGCTCTCCGTATAGAAAAGCCATCTGGACGTCGAATTGCATCAGCTCAAAGTCTTTCACAGCCACTGCTGCGAGAAGAGCTCTGAGAGAATCATAGCGCACGACCGGTGCGAACGTCTCATTAAAGTCGATACCGTGCCGTTGCATAAATCCACGAGCACACAGTCTCGCCTTGTACCGTTTTGTCTTCTTCGTTGGGTCCGTCTTGACCTTGAAGACCCACTTGGAGTCCAGCATCCTGACGCCATCTGTCTTCTGCACGATATCCCAAGTATTGTTGACTTCGTGAGATTGCAATTCCTCGTTTATGGCGAGTGCCCACTGCGTGGCATCGTCACCCTTAATTGCTTCTTGATACGTGGCAGGAGCAATCTACTCTGCCACGTCTCCTTCGTATCGTGCCGGCCTGTGTAGTCGCGTCCGATCCCGAAGCACTCGTTGTTCTTCGTCGTTAACAGGTACTTCTCGTAGCTGCTCTGTCTGATGACGATTCACGGCCTCGACTTGTCGTCTCGGCTCCCGTTCTTCCGGTACCTCGCGCACCGGAGTCTCATCAGTCACTTGCTCAGGCTTGTCTTCGATCTTTTCCTTCAATATAGGAAGCACTATCGTCCATCCACTGGCTCGTCGTCACACTCGCACAATTTGCCCACCTGCTCGTGAAATGTTGCCTCTCGCGTCACACTCACTTTCCCAGCAACGGGATCGTACACTCGATAATTTGTCGAGTTGCCTTCGTAGCCTACGAAAACCAATTTTCTCCCTCGCAGATCAAGCTTTTTAGTAAATTGTTTCGGTACCGTCACGTAGGCCGTTGATCCAAATATCCGCAGGTGACTCACTGTAGGCTTCTTCCCAACCCACGCCTCTTATGGTGTATTGGTACTTCCCGATGACACAGTGCGATTCAGCACATATATGTGTCGCTCCGCCTTTCCATTCTGCTGAGGGGTGTAGGGAGCAGTCGTCTCCCTCACAATCCCCCTCTGCTCTAAAAACTCGTTCATTTGGGGGTTGCAGAATTCCAGATCGTTGTCCGATCTCAGGACTCTCATCATACGACCGAACTTATTCGCAATTGTCTTCTCGAAAATCTTGAATTTCTTAAACACGTCCGATTTGTGCCGCAAAAAGAAAGCATGAAGGTACCCTGTCGCGTCATTCTTAAAAGTGAGAAAATACCTCGAGCCACCTGATGACTTAACCGAGAACGGGCCACACATGTCCGTGTGCATTACCTCGCCCGGTCTCGTCGACACTTTTCCGCATTTCTTGAACGCACTCTATGCGCTTTCCCGAGGTGACACATCTCGCACACGAAATCACTTGTATCGTTCGAAGATACTCCTGGTACTAATCCTTTCGACACTAACTCCCGAATCGCTCGCTTGTCGATATGGCCGAGTCTCTCGTGCCTTACGCGTAGATTCAATGACGCCGCGTTACCCTCTCCGGAGGACTTCTTCGGTAACGGAAAAACATACGATAAATGTCACAGTGTTCTCGGACACCCGACGCGTCTCCCGACCGAGCTCCTCGCTATCACCCGCAAGGCGCTGCCACCTATACAAGCACGTTAAACTCATGCTCTAATACCATTACGTTTACGTGCCTCAAAAAGCAATAAACGTTCGCGATGCGACGCGTGATGTACCAGTAATGCGCTTGTAATGGCGTTGTACGGACCTCTCGATAAAAAACAAATAATTATATTGCAAGCGCTGTGTTCTTGCTGCTTGTTATCTGAAGCAAGGTCAACGACGTGCAATTTTGCGCAAAGCAGAGGTAGCGCTTGTATGGTGTATATGCGAGTGTGATCTAAACGTTTTACAGGGAAACATGAGTCTGAACAACGTGCGAAGGAATCATCTTCGGAGGCACGCGACAATTCTTCGACGATTAGCCGCCAAAAGGGCAAATTGAAGTGGTAAGAGGAAGATCATCGTCGAGCATTGTGGCGGATTTCTCAAGTTGCTTCTTGTGCCTGTCTTGGTCTATATGAGCCATGGAATAAGCCAGAAAGATGGTGCTTATTCCTCATGATAACGTACATCGTTTCGCGGGTCTCGCCATTACTGCTACTACTACGACTACTACTACTACTACTACTACTACAGACACGTCGCCCTCCGTACAGACAACCGGTATACCATTATCGCGCCTCTGAGCTGAGTGAAATTCTAAACTCTCACGCGTACAAGAGCGAGAGAGAGAAATGGACAGCGTACCAACAGGTTCTACAGCGTTATCTTCACTTGGTCGAGTACGATAATGCAGTAGCGAATATTTCGTCAAAACGAAAAATAGCAATACTCGGTAGCCGCGAGAACAAAATCGATGACGTTTTAATGAACAAAGTTAAGGGGCTATACCAGTGTGAACGCTGAAAATTTGGGTAATTTTTGGGAATTTTTTGGAAGAAAAGTACTCAATTAAATGTTTCGGAAAATTAAGAATATATTTGACTATATTTGACCTATATTACATAATTTTTTCATAGAAAAATATTGAGATCCAAGCGACTTATGCACCGCCTTCGGAGAGCCAAAAAAAAAAGTTTCCCCACTGCTGACATGATTCCGGCCGATTAAGTAGCTAAAACCGAGAAAGGAAAAAATGTCGTTAAACTGGAAGGTATTTCCTGTACAATGACGTAGGATTTTCGAAAAATATCAAAATCTAACAAATTGACGTAGTTATGAAAAAAAAGTCTGTTTTTTGCCTAAAAATGGTCGTTTTATTCAATGCCAAATCGTCAATTTCCATCCAATTAAAAATATCCTGTGTCATTGTAGAGTAAATGTATTCAAGAGTACTTAGTTCAAATTTTAAGTCGATCGGATAATTACTCTTTGAGTTACAATCTCAGCAAATTTGAAAAATCTTATTTCGAGAAAAGCGCGTTTAAACATTTAACTATCGATTTTTGCAAGATAAAATTATATTTACTATAAAAACTGCTAATCAACGATTCCTGGCCCATACAATGGACCCTCCTCTTCCTCGAATAATGCCTGCTGAGAGGCTGAAGCTTTTCTACGAGCTGTTCGTCCCTCTTTTGAGGATGCTTCATGACGTAACTCCGCCTGGTTGATTCGGCTGTCATCTCTCTCCATGGCATATTCTTTTGCGATAGGACCGATGATGACGTCCATTACTTGTAACATTTTTAGAATAGCATAAAAACCATCGTTAAATATTGAGACTGCAAGGAAATTAGCGAGCTCGATCGTTTTCAATCCATTATGAAGGTGCTTTGGAGCAAAGTGCCAGAGCAAGCCGTTATAACTTTCATTGTTATTCTGCGTGTTCCCTTCTTTGCATCGCTCTAGTAATTCCCTTGAACTCAAGTCAGTATAAATAGGTTCTAAAGCTTTCGTAACACCCTTGTCAAGTGGCAGATAATCATGTTTGAACTTTGATACGTCCATCCTTGAGCTTTCGCGCGGCGATGTGAGCACCAGCTATTCGCATCTGCAGGGCAATTTCCGTGGTTCGGATTTTCGTCTGTCGAAGACAAATGATGCAAGGTAGCCCAAATTTCTTGATACATTTCATCAACATTATCTTGAGGCCTGGTAATTGCCAATCCATAGTATTTCTGGAGTTTATTAATAACTTTGTCAGTTAGCTTCACGGTATTCTTACTCCTTCCTCCTAAACCTTTGGTTCGTTTAACTGCGTTGAACGACTCCATAGTACCTTTCAAATGGCAACGCTGATTTCAAATGGCCCTATAGAATCCCCTCTATAGTATTCCCTCCCCCTATAGTGACCAAAGAATCAGGTAACAACACGTCAGCTCCGAGCTCCGCCTCCAGGCAGATGGGTCATCTTATACCTACGAGCGGTTGCTCTTTAGAAGTCTGCCATTCAGGAGTATTAAAAATAGGGCCTTGACATTTTTACAGGATATTCTTCAAAGTATAAACTGTCGAAAAAGTAAAAAAAAATCGATTTTTTGAAAGTGTCACACTGGTGTAGCCCCTTAAATTTCGACTCAATGACACACTTATTATCGATGGCGTACCAAAAAAAATTTTATCTAAAGCAATATTATTGCTTCGCAATTTGCATCGCAGCGCAGTCAGTAAAAAAATGACATGGGATCGTAACGGTGTTGTTTCCATAGACGGCAGAAGAATTTCAAATTCCAATATCGTTGATCTTGTTAACGATGCTATGCGAGCTAGAAAACGCGAGAGACCCAGCGGTCGATCTCACTTTGCCACATTCCTGCGAACAATTCAGATGCTGCGCGAATTTATCGGCAATCCCGAGTTACTACACGAGGCTACACCTACATCATCCTCGACACCGCAGCGGCGTCTCATTTTCCACGCGATAGTGATAGTAGCAGCAGCAGCAATAGTAGCAACAACGAGGCCGAGTCCGCGCTCTCAAACAGGGCGAGGCGGAGGAGGAAGAAAAGGACGAACAATTGCAAAACATCGCACAAATAGAGAGCCAAGGACACCCCAGTGAATATCGATTCCCCATACAGTTAGAAAAGAAAAGGAAAAAGAATCCATTTAACTGGTCATCGTTAAAATTATGAAAATTCTTCAAACCATCTATTATGACACCGCTCATCCTGTATTCTATTCTTGAACAAAAAATTTGGCCCAGATGAATTTACCCGTCGTAAGTACAACGTGAGTAATATAGACGATGTATGGGGGGCTGATTTAGCTGATCTTCGCTCGATAGCTACGTACAACGACGGGTACGCATATCTGCTTGTTGTTATCGATGTGTTGAGCAAATACGCGTGGGTTGAGGCTTTGCGTGACAAAACGAGTGCAAGTGTGGCCCGCGGTCTCGCACGCATACTCGCACGCAGTAACAATCGTCGCCCGCAGCAATTGCAAACTGATCGAGGCAAAAAATTTATCGGCACTCCATTTCAGCAAATTCTCAAGAAAAAGTAACCCCAATATAAAAGCCTCGATTGCCGAACGCTTTAATCGCACAATAAAAGAGCGAATGTGGCGTTACTTTACATACACGCGAAATAAGCGTTAGATCGATGTTTTACAAAATTTTTTATATGTTTATAACCACACTAGACACAGCGGAACGCGTATTCCTCCGAGCGAGGTAACCCTCGAAAATGCTTCTACAGCCCGAGAAAAATTAGCACGGCGTTATGAGCGTAACGCGAGAAAAATTGAAATGCCTAAATACTGCGTCGGTGACTTGGTACGTATCAGTACAGCTAAAGCAGCATTCGTGAAAGGACATAAGCGTGGTTGGAGTAACGAATTATTCAAGATTCAACGAATATTAGTGAATCGAGAACCATTCGTGTATATTTTACACGATCTGAATAACGAGACTATCGACGGTATTTTTTTCAAAGAAGTCATTAAACCATGTCGAGATAAAACTACGGCTGGTGCGGTCTCGAGATTCATTTTGTCTTGTGGGAGATACAAAGAATGGTCAATGCGGTTTAAAGATTCCCGAGGCATCGCTTCACGTTCGTAGAACAAAAATAGCTCCTGGTGTGCTGCTCTCGCATGCTAGAACTCTGGCAAAATCTACGGCTAAATATCCTCTTACGAGAGTCGAGGTAAAAGCCGTTTCAATACACTCCGGTGTTCATGGAGAGACTATCGATAATATCGTACTAGATCAACTGCCGAAGTGTATAATTATCAGTTTTGTCGATAACAAATCGTTTAACGGTGACTTTAGTATGAATCCATTCAATTTCCAAAATTACATGATAAACTATCTCTCGTTGTATGTAGATGGTGCTCAAATACCTTCGAAATCGTTACAACCTGATTTCACGAAAAATCATCTGTATGTGGATGCTTTTCTAACGTTGTTTCCAGGAACTGGAATACATTTCTTGAACGATGGTAATTCGATCGATCGCGATAATCATCGCGATGGATACTGTCTGTTTGCTTTTGATTTGACACCCGATCTTTCGACGAACAGCAATTCACATTGGAATTTAATAAAGCACGGTAGTGTGAGGATAGAGGTACGATTTGAGGATGCGATTGCTTCAACGGTAAATTGTGTAGTCTACGCGGAATATGATAATGTCCTTGAAATCGATACCTCTCGGGAGGTAATGATGGATTTTACCGGATAAGCGAAAAATGTGCCGATGTCGGAATCAAATTGTTTCGTGTTAAGAGACGTAAAAGCGTCCTTGTGAGTAACTAATCAGTCGAACTTGAGCATCTGTACAAATTAGACGTGAAAATGGATATCTTCGTGGATATATAGGGAATGCGTGGTAAAGACTCGGAATTTATTCCGAAAGAAATTGCCGTGGTAGCAGTGGATAGACCGTACTCTACTCATTGGATCATCGCACCACCGTGTCACTTTGCCGAATCACCACAGCATTCGAGAAGCCAGAATAATTTTCTCTCGAAATATTTTCACGGTCTTGAATGGTACGAGGGCGATGTGAGCTGTAAATAAGCATATGCAAACTTGCGTGAAGTTATACGAAAATCAAGATGTATCTATACACGCCGTCACGAGAAAACTATACTTCTTTGCGATATCACGAGTCGTGAAATTTCCAACCTGAAGGATGAGGAAGGCGCTCCATCGTACACATTTATGACGGAATCTTTGCTTCAGACACGCTATGATAAACGATACAGCGTCTTCGCATTGTGCAATGCGCCAGGCTTTCCAAGTAAAAAATTGGCTTCGTGATCACGCGTTTAAAGGAGAATACTACATGGATGTTTGGTCGGCAGTCAAAGAGAACGAGAATAAGAAAGAGGAGAAATCTTCACCATGTAGTCGTGACACGATCGATGATGCTGTGAAATAAATGTTGCATACATACGAGTACGTCTATCAAAGCGTATATGTCATCATTCAATCATTGACTATGTGTTCAGCATGAACACTAGACAAATCTACGAGAGTCTGCAGTATCTACCACTTTCAACCGTTGGAGTATACCCAGCTGACAGAATTCCTCGTGTATGGTCATTACCGGCAGGACTCGTAGTTAACATGGATAACCACGACGGACCTGGAGAGCATTGGATCTCCATGTACGTTAACCATCATGGAAAAGGAATGTACTTTGATAGCTACGGGCTACCACCGATTATACCGACACCAGAGTACCCGCGCCACCTCACTTTACCATCTCCATGTTACCGACACTGGTTAAGCACAGTGGGAAGCGCGGCGGTGGAAAAGTGGGGTAGTGAGGGTAGCCGCGCGGTGGGGGAAGGAATGGGGATAGGAGTGGGATGGAGCAAAGCTGTACACATACTACTGGAGGGGATCATAGTTCACAAACGCGCGTGCCGGCAGGTCCTTAGGGCTTTGTTCCATGTTACCGTCGAGCGAATACGACATAGCGTCGAGGATCTTATTATCCCGCTCTACTGTAAGCCTGGCCTTAATCTACCTGCTCAAGCTATCGTTACCAGAATGTATCATTTGGAATAAGGAGGAGTAAAAGGAGGAGTAAGAGGAGGAAAAATATTTCAACACTATTTTGGGTTTTCCTGGATTTACGAGGAACATCGCTGCTGCATCGTCCCTCGTCATTTTTACTTGCTGACTTATATGAGAATTAGAGCTTGGTCGTACCTCCGATTCTTGCATACCACGCGAAGAGTATTATTCGTATCGGGACCAACCACGTCTATTAGACGGTAACATCGAGACCGTTTGACAGTTAGAGACAGTTTGTGTGTGAGGAATTGTTACGTTGTAGATCGCGTCGCGGATTATTCAGATTGATTGACGTTTATTTGTTTTATTTATTTATTTATTTATTTTTATTGTCCCGTATTTTGTACCTTGACGCGAGGGATTTGAACGGTCCGAGGCGTATCTCGCGTTGTTAAATTGTCCGTTACGTTTTATTGTATTTTATTTGACTTGCATATAGAACCGATCCGTTATCGGTCAATTATTTGTTGATTGTTATTATTATTTCGACGTTAGTTATTTTATTATTATTTTTTTTAAATTTATTTTATTGTTATTCGTTATTTCTTATTTCATTTATAACTTACTGTCGAGCGGAGATTCTCGGTTTTTGTCTTTTATACGTCATATGATTTTCAAGTTTGAAGAATTGAATGATTGTAAGCTTCGCGTACGTCACCTTCCGTCATTTTGTACGTTGAGAAATCAGTAGTAGTTTTAAATAAATAAATGATCGGCCCTAGAGGCACTTGTGAATCCCGTATCTGTGTTATTATCTAAGTTATTTATTAATTTATTTACTGTATTATTTACTGACCTACTCATTGACTTTATTTATTGATTTTACTTATTGCTTTTATTTATTGATTTCATTTATTGATTTTATTTATTGATTTCATTTATTACCACCTCGACAGTCCGAACCACCCACTCTACCTTGAACAGCTGTAGCTAGCCTGGGTTGAGTCTGATCACCAACATCGTTATTTTTCCTCCCGGCGCGTAAGCGTCTGGCGCCCAGCTCGAAAGAGCAAAAAAATGAAGGGAGGAAAAATAGCAAAGACCGCCTATAGGTAACGCGTGGTTGGTTGGAGCAAATTTGCGTTACAGCATATATCACGGTCTACTGCGTGAAAACTGCGCGTTCAACATTGTGAGAATCAAAAAGTAGCTTTCTCATAGTGACCGCTCTAGCTCCTTGTGGGAGTACAGAACCACTACGACCTGGAACATTAGATTACCAGCATCGGATCACCAGGAAGAGGAAAAAGCAGTCAATATAAAAACGCCATTGCCTCTGTAACTACCGCCTGTTATAAATATAGTGCAGCTTCTGCAGGCCCTCCTAGAAATAAAGAGTCATACTATAAAAGCGTATATCCTGCAGATCGCATCCCCAAGGTGTGGACAAAGCCAGCAGCAATTGTCGCTTATACCGATGGCTGCAAGCAACCTGAAACCCACTGGATCGCCATGTATCAGGAGTACAAATTGAAAATGCGGGTTTGATAACAGATGGCGTTACTAACGCTATACGCATCAGGCAGTACTGTGACTATGTTCATGTCAAAGCTACGTCTTATAGCTTTAATTTTCAGTATGTGTCAATTTGTCGCAGTGTCAAATTCATAGTTTTTTTGAGCTCTCAATATGTCGAGTTTCGTGCCAACAAAACAGCATTTGCGGGAAGTTTTAATTTACTTCTTTAATTTGAAGAAAAGTGCTGCTGAAGCACATCGATTGGTCTCCGAGGCTTATCCGAGTCATGTTCCATCGGTTTCAACGTGCGAGAGATGGTTTGTGCGGTTTAGAAGTGGTGATTTTGACGTTGAGGACAAAGAGCGGCCGGGCCAAGTGAAAAAGTTTGAGAATGCTGAATTGGAGGCAATACTCAATGAAGACTCGTGTCAAACTCAACAAGAGCTCGCAGATTCATTGGGAGTGACACAACAAGCCATTTCCCATCGTATAAAAGCCCTCGGAATGATCCAAAAGCAAGGACATTGGGTGCCGTATGAGCTGAAGCCGAGAGACGTCGAGCGCCGTTTTTTTGCATGCGAACTGCTGCTCGAACGGCAAAAACGGAAGGGTTTTTCGCATCGCATTGTCACTGGTGATGAGAAGTGGATCCATTACGATAACCCGAAGCGCAAAAAATCATATGGTTACCCCGGCCATGCATCATCATCGACGGCCAAACCAAATATTCACGGCGCCAAGCTCATGCTCTGTATTTGGTGGGACCAGCTGGGTGTGGTGTATTATGAGCTATTGAAATCGAACGAAACCATCACAGGAGCACTATACCGAACTCAATTGATGCGTTTGAGCCGCGCACTCAAAGAAAAACGGCCACAATACGAGCAAAGACACGACAAAGTAATTTTGCAACATGACAACGCTCGGCCACATGTTGCAGCGCCGGTCAAAACATACCTACAAACGCTGAAATGGGAAGTCTTACCCCACCCGCCGTATAGCCCAGATATTGCTCCTTCCGATTACCACCTTTTCCGATCGATGACACATGGCCTAGCTGACCAGCGCTTCCATTCTTACGAAGAAGCCCAAAAATGGGTCGATGACTGGATAGCAGCCAAGCCGGCCGAATTTTTTCGCGACGGTATCCGTAAATTGCCAGAAAGATGGGAAAAAGTTGTGGCTAGCGATGGACAATACTTTGAATAATTCATTTGTTACCATTTTTTCAGAATAAACGTTCAAAAATAGAAAAAAATCCCGCATTTTCAATTTGTACTCCTGATACGTCAATCCAGATGGACGCGGATGGTACTTCGACAGCTACGAAGTACCACCAATCATCCCACAGCATCTCCGACGTCTCCGACAGAACTACAAATTCTTTCCCTACAATGCTACACAGCTTCAGAGTTATGAACCACAAACTTGCCGACATTATTGCGTTATGTTTCTTCATTTTATGTCTACAGGCCTTGGTATGTATATATTTAGAAGTGCATTTTCAACCAATTTGAGACAGAACGACAAAATAATGTATGACTACTACAATGAATATATGAATAAGCGTAAGAAATCTAAACCTTTGAATAAAGTGTTCAATACGGGTGCCGCTGAAATCGGACAGTTCTTCTTTGCATGCAGGGCAGGGGGGAAGGGATCTGTTAGATTCCTACCTAGGAGATCTAGAGTACCTGAGCTCTTTGCTGGACAGACATCATCAGTTATCTCCAAGTCTTCATAGAGGTCCGTTGAATGGATGCGTAATAAACGTCATGTGTTAAAAATATGGTTAGACGCTCTTTTGCAACAGGTATTGCAACGATGAAAACAAAAATACAAGTATTATCAGAATTTCGCGCTTTAACACTAAAACTGGGCAAATTCGAACTCAACAATGGATTTCTCGCGAATCAACTAAGTGGACCGTTTAGAGACACTTCTTGTCAAAACGCTGTCTGCATTGGAGCTCGAAAAATACTACTATGTAACGAATATGAAAACCGTCCATTCGAAATGGATTGTACGAGTTGTCGTAGATGTGGACAGTGCATTCACGTGCTATCTACCAACAAGATTCGTCAAGTCTTTCAAAAATGAAGACTAACTATTTCAACAAATGGTCGGTCAACAAGAATTTGATCATGTGGTACAACGGCACGAAGTTCAGTAAGCTGGAGTTCAAAGCTGCTAAAGAATACCAGGTGTACCAGTATAAAATGCGGATTTTTTTTCTAAAAAAACATGTTAAATTCGGAAGACTGATAAGAAGTGCTTTATTCAAAGTATGCTCTATCGCTTGTTATACCTTTTTCTCATCTTTCGGGCAATTTGTGAATACCACACCAGCAAAAATCTTCCTTTTTTGCTGCAAACCTTTCATCGAGCCATTTTTTCACATCTTCGTACGAACTAAAGCTCTGCTCAGCAAGTGCGTGACCCATCGATGCAAACAAGTGGTAATCGGAAGGAGCCAAGTCTAGTGAGTAAACCGCATGGGATAGACCTTCCCAGCTGACTGCTTCCAACGTGTCGCGAACCGGTTTTGCCGTATGTGATGGAGCATTGTCAAGAAGAAAAATGACTTTGTGTTGCCTCTTTCGGTATTCTGGCCTTTTTTCAAGCAGCGAACGGTTCAAATCGGTCAATTGTTGTTGGTAACGTTTAGTATTAACCGCTTCCCTAGTTTTTAGCAGCTCATAATAGACTACGCCCCTCTGTCCCTCCAAACACAGAGCATCGTCTTTCTGCCAAAGCGATTCGGTCTTGCGGTCGATGCGGATGGTGCGCCTGGGTTTACCCACGATTTTTTACGCTTGGGATTCTCAAAATAAATCCACTTTTCGTCCCCTGTAACTATACGATGCAAAAACGACTTCTTTTTATACCGAGCAAGCAAAATGTCATATGTGTTTTTGCGCTTTTCTATTTGCCTGTCGTTCAACTCATGTGGTACCCATCTACCGGTCTTCTGAATCTTTCACATCTCTCGTAGCCGATTGGAAACAGCTTATTGACTAACGCCCAATTGTTCGGCGAGTTGTTTTTGTGTTTGCGAATCATCTTCACCCAACATTGCTTGCAATTCTACATCTTCGTATTTTTTGGCGGCTTTCCACGTTCCTTGTCTGCAACATCGAAGTCACCACTTTTGAAACGCCGAAACCATCCTTCACATGTATCTTGCGATGGAACATATTCATTATAAGCCTATCGGAGTAATCGTTATGATTCAGCAGCCGTTTCCTTCGAATGAAAGCAAAAAATTAATTCTGTCCGCGAACGCTCTTTGTTCGGTATAAATGTCGACATATTGAACACAGCAACACAACACTATGTACACACTTTTCCAATTTATCACTCATGCGCGGCTAACACTTGTTGATGACACAACAAAATGGCGCAGTGTCAAATCTTTATAACACAAACTGTATTCGTGCGCCATATGTTGTCTGAAATCCGCATTTCATACTTGTACACCTGGTAATTATAAACAGGTACGTAGTAATAAAGCTCGTATAAAGCATCCACTACGTCTGATACGTTGCTTGCAGGCAACATCAAGTCGATGTCCTGGAAGCTGCTGCTCACGCAGAAGGTATCCGCTATGGTCCTGGAATAGATGATTCCATGTAAGTGTGAAAAAAAAATTTTATCCATGAAAAACCTAGAGTTAAAACTTTAAACGCGATTACTTCGAATCATGTTTTTTAAAAAGTGCTGTTGTGGTGAGTACGACTTCTCGAAAATAATTCAACTGATCGATTTAAATCTTTTACTTGCTTGTTTCTAATTATAATGGCTTGTTCGTGAACAAAGAAATTTTCATTTGGACCGAAATTCATATCTTTTTGGGTCAAAAAACCTAAATTTTAGATCCTCAAAAATCAAAGTTTTCTGAAAAATCGACATTTAAAAAGTTCGCGAAGAGTGTATAGTATTATACTAACGAAACCTTTTTGGTTTTTTTATTTCAGATGAGTCGTTCCAAAATATCATGCGCACCGCGAATGATGTTAAAAAAAAGGTGCTTAGGACAATGGCCATATTTCCCCAGTAGTGAAAAATTTTCATAAAAAATGTATATAATATTATATATACTAATTATAGTGCCTCAAAATATTTAGTATTTGATACTGTATAGTATATTGTAACGGTATTTATCGTTAACATTACCCTGAAAAGGTTTTTAGTTCGGATTCGAGCAGGGAGGAAATTAATACCAGCTTCAATATTGGGTAAAAGTAGGGCTTATTCAAAAAGATATAATAAATAATAGTGTACTACAAAAAAAATTAGAATATCGTTAATAATTATGAATTTAACTCCTTTTTAATGGTTCTTGGCAACCATGCGCCTCACAAAAAGCTTTACCTGAGCTCACGCACGCCTATATAATCGGGTCCGCGAAAAGGGAGATTTTAAATTTATAAAATAGTTTCTCCAGTGGTATGGAAATAGGGTATGAAAATAAATAAATTTTGTTCATTAATTAGAATTTTTACTCCTTCAAATTAAAAATTGTGGTTAAAATCCATTACATGAGAGGCTAAAGCTGTGTGATGAGAATCAAGATGTTTTAAACTATTTTTGTGTTCGTAAGTCCTTGTCTTCAAGTATCTTTTGGTTTGTCCTATGTAAACCGCATCACAATTTTCACAATTTATCGAGTAAACTAAATTTGATTTTTTATCCATTGGAATTTTGTCTTTGTTCGAGCCCGTGATAGAAAAGATATTGTGTCTATTATTTGTTATACTAATGAAAGTTTAAATTCTTTACATTATTTTTTAAGGCTAAAATAAATAGATTGAATATATGGAAATTTACTAGTCTGGGTGTGTCAAAAGGAACTTTTTCAATTTGGTTATTATTTGAGACAAGAATTTACGAACACAAAAATAGTTTAAAACATCTTGATTCTCATCACACAGCTTTAGCCTCTCATGTAATGGATTTTAACCACAATTTTTAATTTGAAGGAGTGAAAATTCTAAATAATGAACAAAATTTATTTAAAAGATTAATATTAGAGATGATACAAATCAAAACACACAGGAATGCTGTAAATTATAGGACAGACATTGATAAATTAAGTGTCTTTTATAATTCGGTATTGTAGGTACATTTAATATGTCCTAACGAATACGATGTTTGAAAAATATACTTGAATGATACACACTAATTTCCTTACACATACAATAGGCTTGAAATAACGAACATCATTAAATACAATATTCTCGTACATATCCATAACGATTAGTCTTCAAGGTGTCTTCTCAGTCGCGTTTCATACAGACAGCCGTAAACATGTAGCTGCTGATCTAACAAAGTCCGTTAAATTAAAATCACAGTGACGACAAAAGATTACAACAGCAAGAATCTTCATGATTAATTTAACTACAGTTTTATCAATAACCAAACATCAGTGGTTTGTAAATGACACTTTAAAAATGTTTTACAATTGACTAATTTAAAAAAAATTTTAATCTATGATATTTTAATAATAGGTTTTACGCTTCTTGACCATTAATGTGACGAAAGCACTGGAATTAACTTGGTTTAATTTATAAAATTATAATTAAAGTGCATTGACGCCATATAATTTACTTATGTGAAAAGTTGGCACTTGCATTCTCCTTCCTCCTGGTTTTTTTGAAATCTTGAGTGAGATCGAACTGTCAGAAAAGTGATTTGAATGGATCGGATGATTATTTTACATATATTTGATTCACAGGTTAGTTTATCTCAAGATCATTTTAACTCTTATCTTTAGTTAACAATACATCTGTTAAAGATTTGTTAGTTTAATTACATTATTATACATATTAAATTTACACACACTAGTTATGTTATTGCCATGTTATGCTTTTCAGTCAATAAAAATTCTGAAGATGGTCTGCATCATGGACCGAAACGTTAAAAGTTGAATTTCATTTTCCAAAACTTTGGAAAAAAGGGAAAAAAATTGGTCGATACATAGCCGCATACTCTGAAAAAAATACTGTATAATCAAAACGGCCACATACGCACCATATATTTATATTGGTGATCGTCTGTTGAAAAAAATTTTTAATCATACATTTTTCTAGCAAAAACTTGATCTGGGAATTGTAGAGCGGACTACGATATGTGTAATGCAAACGTATATTTTGATTCGACGAATTCATTTTTTCTCCGATGTTCTAAGTGAAGGAGCACGTGGGATCGAGTCAATATTTGTATACATATTTTATTCAACAGCATGTCAATTTTAATAAGTTTAATGAATAAATAATAAAATGGCAATGCAATTAGAAAATTGCATTTATTGACTCAATTCTAAATACACGAGTGCAAAAATAACTGAGCCATTAAATAGAGTACATACGGTTATTATTTTAAATACAAGAATACAAAAATAATTAAGTGGTTAAGTAAAAAAGGTTTATTGACATTTACTGAGCTGTTTTCATTTCAATAGATATAGTGCGATGACCAACGACTAACAATAAGTACAGACCGATAAGCTGTTGCCGAGTGTGTGCGGGGCACGCGACCCGCGCCTCACACCAGTAGAGATAGACAGAATAAGTGAGGCGGCGGCGGCCGAAATCAATGGAATGCGACAATCCTTTTTATCAAAATCGAACATTCCAGAAAAGTGCGAGGCGGCGTGTCAAATGCCAAAAGCGATAGTTTTTTATAAAGTCGAGAAAATCGAACGGGATCTGAGGGTTTCGAAAAAATTAAAAAATGAGCAACCAGGTTCGCGACAGATAATGGGATCGACACAGAAGGAATGAGTAAAAACCAGTATAAATAAGTGGGGACAGGAGAACTCGGAATATGTCGGGTTGCAACTGTTAACCACACGAAAGCATTGCCGAAATCCAATAATTTATACGAATTATTGAAAATATTGCCGAACACTAGAAATTGTTAACGCGACTGAGAAATATTAAAATTTTGCTAAATCATAAAAATTTTGATAAAATACCAGAACGTTTATAAATGATAGAAAATATCGTGAAAAGTAGGGGAATTGGGGTAAAATATTAAATTATTAAGAATTTTTGCAAGGTTTCCGAAATTATTGTAAACAATGAGAGTCTTGGCCAATTATTAATATAAATCTCGAAGCGTACCGCGTCCGAATCGTCTGACATACTACCAGGCGTAGGCTCCGACTGAAATCAGGCGTGCGCGAGATAAGTATGGAGATCTTCACGCTTTGCAAGAGAGAACTCGACGCGCTTAGCGATATCGTTCACATCAATAAAATCGATCTTAAAATCATTGTTAATGGAGGAAGCGAAAAAAAAGGATATTAGGGGAACAGGATTGTATTGTGCAACCTCTGGTACAATAAAAAGCCGAATCCCCATATACAATACCGAGAAAACGGCATTTTAAGTATTTAGATTGTCAAGCGGCGTGACCTATCTCTGTAAGGTGATTGCGTTCGAGCGTTGACTGCCGAACGGCAGGCAAGTGAGCACTATCGAGTCACAAACGGTCGATACAGATAGGGCGGTACGAGAGGGGAGAGAGCGCCTTAGCGAGCAAAGATCTCCGCGTTCATACAAGATTATCGCACGAAGGCGTGCGAGAGCTCGGAATATTATTAGTAAGACAATCTATGAATATTAGAGGATAACCGTTCATGCTACATGTACCTGATTCCAAAAATTACCACGTTCATATGAATAAACCCTACTTTTACCTTTGACACAAGGCTCAATCAATTTCTACACTATTTGAGGTCGAATTCTAGACCTCTAAAAAAATAGGATTTAGAAAATAGTGCCAAGTAGGAAAACGTGGTATAAAATTTTTATCGGTATTCGCAAGTCGTCTAGTACGACAGGCAATGTTAGATAGCAAGTGATGATATAATGGAAGCTTCAGCGACAAGTCAATCGTTCGAGTTGCAGTCCATACCACGGCCGATGCACTTGTAGGAGCTCAACGTAGATACGGTCGCGAGGGTGTCGAACAGATAGTGGACGAGACGTTACCAGAAGATGTATCGTGAACACTGGAGATGAGTCAATTCACTGACTTATTAAGTGTGACTCGTCCGTTTGTACCTGAACCGGTTGAGATAAGACTATGAAAGATGGGCAAGATGAGATACGGTAAGAGCTGAAGGGAACTACAGAGAGCTGCATCTCGAATACAGCCTCGCTTAGTGATAACTTACAATAGCAGTTGAAACGCGGGATTCTCAAGGTCGATGAAAGCACTGACAGGAAAATCGAGACTGCCCGTCAAGAAATTGCATGGGAATCGATCACGGTGAATAGCTATCACCAAGACCTAATCGCGCAGGGACGAAGTATTACTCGACGTGGATACGAGTACTGGAGGAGCAGGCAGCCGCAAATTGCAGCAATTCGATGCGTGGGCTTATGATGTGCCAGTCCGGGAACCTGACCAGGGTCCAGATGATCACGTAACGATCTCCAACATCTAATGGAGATGGAAAAGAGAGACCTATGAGGTATCTAAAGGAATTCTGTGAGTATTGCCTCGCAGATGGAATCGATGGGACGGAGATCCGACATACAATAGGCTCGGATCTTAAGGAGGTTACAAAGGTTTGGCGACTAGTGCTCGAAGGAGAGGTACACGATTTGCCGACTTTCGAATAAAAAATTCGATCACGATATTGGGAATCGCGACATGCAGGGTAAAGTGAAAAAGAACTTAGAATTTGAAACATTTTATACTGAAAGCCACTCCGTGACTCGTGCAGAATACGTGACGAGAGTGATTGGAAATGCGTGTGATCTTAGTGACAAACTCAGCTATAAGGACATTATCAGGCGCCTTGTGAGACATTACGATGAAGATGTTCATAGTGCGGTGAGAGTACGACAAATTAATAATGTCGATGATTTCCTCCAATTGTTCGAGAGCACCGGACCCGGACACCCGGAGATCAAAGTCGCTATGGACCCGGTGGCCTAATCTGCGTCACTGTAATCTTCGAGCGCGGTCTGGCCACTACTCCGAAACTCCAGTTTATAGGTAGACTCTTCAGATATCGAAACACCCTATCTACTGTCTAACGCGGTGTCTGATTGTATCGACTTCATACACCGATTGCATATGCGATGTAAGGTCGCGTAGCTTGACTAACGTAGAGCAGTGCGCCACCGCCTCTTGATAGGGTACCTTAGACATTTTCTCGATTTCTTCTTTAGTGATGATGCTCGAAGGCACATCCAATTTTTTATTGAAATCCAGAGGAGCAGATATGGGCTTGTACTCCGTCATGTTAACCGTTCCACAATCTCTACACCGCTTGATAGATGCAAATTTTTCCAGCCAAGTGACTTCGCGTTACTCTCAACAACAGGATATCATTTACCTCTTCGAACACTTGCAGCCTTCTTTTAGCTGCCTTCCGTTTACCCTCATCGTTTACAATGACTAGACAGTGGTTGACGT
The DNA here is from genome assembly GCA_963942595.1 of Cylloceria caligata. Taxonomy (NCBI): domain Eukaryota; kingdom Metazoa; phylum Arthropoda; class Insecta; order Hymenoptera; family Ichneumonidae; genus Cylloceria; species Cylloceria caligata. The sequence goes on from OZ012703.1 coordinate 72,319,231, forward strand.
AGACAGCAATGATACAGATTTTTCCATTCACACGTTGGTCGTAGATGAATTAAACTCTGCTATCTACTGCTTAAACTCCATATCTTGAAGAACCTTGTTCAATTTCCGATTCCACGATCTGCCACTTTCTGTCCGCCCATAGCCCTTTCCAGGTTCGTTATTATCGTAAATATAGCCTCCAACTTACCACACATCACCTATAGGCCGTCTCAGTTATTATTCCTGCCTTTTTGTTCGCTCTTACGAGATAGGCGCCAGACGCTTACGCGAGGGAAGGCAACGACGATGGTCGAGACGGAACTCAGCCCAGGTTAACTGCATCTATTCAAGGTAGAGTATTCTATTCACATAGTAAGTACGGGACTCACAAATATGCCAAAGTGGCGAATTATTTATTTATATACAGCAGTTCCTTGCTTGGCAATATATTACAACAACAACAAAAATACAAAGAAATGGCCCGTAAAATATCTTCCGGTTTTCACAATTAATTTAGGTAACTTAAATAATCTGACAGTGGAAATCGCGACATTCGCTCCTGCTCTCACTTTCACATATAACACACGAACATGACCTGAACACGGATACTTTAACGTTTTTAAAATTCAAACTGTTTGAGAATCCTGATTTTCTGTGAAAGTGGGATGAGTACTGACTCTTGATAGTTGGAAAATAACCAGACAGATGATGTTGAAAGAAAAAAGGTCTATATTCACTCAAAAATTACAAATAAAAATATATATATAAAACTGAGCACTGAATTCATAGAAAATACCCGAGACGAGTAGAAGCACCTGTTGCACGTTTGCGATTTACAGAGAAACTCTAGAAATAGCAAGATGGCAGCGCGTTTGAAAACTTCGTTGAGCGACGCTGCTGCCAACCGAGCATGAGATCTCGCATGAGAGGTGACGGTCCGTGCGGTGCTGCCACCCGGCTGCACGTACGGCTGCCGAGCGCAGCGAGATACCGATAGTGACGAGCTACTGCATAGCTACCATGGTCGCAGCACACCAACTGGTTTTCTCAACACTTAGGAATAATTCAAGTTTCGATCCTAAAGCTTTATCGTATTACTATAACAACAAAAATACAATCATGTCATACTGAAAGGAAAATATCCAGAAAATCAGTCTTTTTGTCAAAAAATTGTCGAATCTGGTTGTTGAATCAATTCTAATTTAATTTGTTTAACCAATTAGATCAGATATAATAAATATTTGCAAATGAAAATTTGTAAGAGGCTTCTTTCTGCGCTTAGAATCACGATCACGCCGCTCGTGCCCTACGTTTTGTCGCGTAAGTATTCATCCTACTGGCTGATTATAGACGGTATAGCTATATCAATGTTAATTATTATATACTAACTAGCAAACTGTTGTCGCTCAGGAGCTACGTGCCCTCGCCCAAAAAATGGCGTTAGAAGTAAAACCAAAAACTTAATTATTACGGTATTATATTATTATATTTGGAAAATTCTAGAAAAATACGCTTTTCGAAAATTATTCCCTTTTCATTTCATTGACTTGAAATACCAGGTGTACAAGTATGAAATGTGGATTTTTTTTCTAAAAAAACATGTTAAATTCGGAAGAATGATGAAAAGTGCTGTATTCAATGTAAGCTCCATCGTTTGATACAGTGATGCCAGATGAGGGAATTTTGCCCCTATCTCGCTGCCCTCACCACGCTGCCCGTGGTAGGCGCGTCAAGGGAAGGCTTGCGCCGCTCGTAACAAATCTCGTCTCGATTGCGCTTTACGTTGTCTCGCCTCACCCAGTTCACAACAGCCCCTGCGCGGGCTTTTATAAAATGAGTTATGGAAGATTTTTTAATGAATATATATAAATATTATATATTTATAAATAAATAAATAAATGATGAAAGTAAAGAAATATATAAAACGCTCACTAATTTTGCAGCCGTCAGCAAATGAATAGTGCATTACAATATCCAACACCAAATTGTAGTCCTTTACACGAAAGGTTCATTACAATTTATTGAATAAAAAGGAATTGTAATGCTCTACTCACGTCCCAGGTCCTACCACGTGGAGGTCGCTGCATGAGGACCCACCCGTGGGGCCGTTGCTGTGTTTATACAGCCAAGCAAATACGGACACAGGAAAGACCCCTCTCCATCCCCCCAACAATTAAACGTCTTATTTTTTCATTAAACTAAGAGCAACAAATAAAATGCGATTTCGCAAGAACAGTATTTTCTGTTCAAATAAAAAATAAATAATGTTTTTAAAAAAAAAAATAATAAATTTCTGTTTTTTTCTTAGGTTAATGGAATGCATCATGAAAAGTTAAGAAAAGCCAAGCTACAAATTTGGGAAAAAATAAATTGCTATATATAATCAACGGTATTATATTATATCTTTCTAAATTAATAAATAATAAATAAATATAATCCTCTTTTTTCTTAAGTCTATGCAATGCATTATACACAATGTTATATTCATTTTTATTCACATTTATTTTTATGTAACGCGTTCGATTTACTTTATTTCCAGTTTTTTAACGTACCCATTACGATATTTATTTATTTATATTTTTATTTATTTGTGTTTATATTTTTATATTGTTCATTTATTTCATGGCCGATTTATTCCCGAAGAACTATTTAATTATAATATCACAAAGTTTTAAGGAACTATTTAGTCGTTATATCAGTTATTTCACGCAGAAATGATGGTAATTTGGTTTAAGCAATCAATCTTTTTATTATATTCACTTATTTATCCGATATTACGTTGAGATAAAAACGGTGTAGTGTGTGACGTCTCACCCTGCCTGACTGTTGATTGGTCGGTGAGCCGGGTCTGCGTAGTGTGTGACGTCACACGCTGCCTGACTGTTGATTGGTCGGTGAGCCGAGTCTGCGCACGGCGTAGTGTGTGACGTCACACGTTACCTGACTGCTGATTGGTCGGTGCGCCGGGTGCGCGCGCAGTGGACGCTAAAGCAGACCCAGTGGAGAGGGTACCCATAAGGGAACAAATTTCCCTCATCTGGCATCACTGGTTCGATATACATTTGTCTCATCTGTCGGGCAATTTGTGAATACCACGCTAGTAAAAATCTTCCCCTTTTGCTACGAACCATTTATCGAGACATTTTTTCAAGTGCGTGACCCATCGATGCAAACAAGTCGCAATCGAAAGGAGCCAAGTCTGGTGAGTAAGCCGCATGGGGTAGAACTTCCCAGTTGAGTGCTTCCAACGTGTTGTTGCGTCCTGGATTTTTGAATATATAAAAAAAAAATTAAAAAACATATAAATAAAAATATGGAATAAAGTAAATGAAAGAAGAGAACAAAACGACAAACTCGAGCGCAAAGGACGATAGACAGATTAACAATACAAAGGGGTTGGCCTCGGGTTTAAACGAGAATGCGCCCGTCAAGGATCGAGACCTTGTCTGTTTTGGTTATTTTTAATGTAATTTAAATTATGAAACGTACCTTCGTTCCTTCCAGGAATCACTTCATGACCTTGACAACAGAACGAACGGATGTGCGTAGCGGGTCAATTTACGAATCGTTACTGGGTTGAATGACTCCGGCGGATTCCAGCGATGCCGATGTTTCCTAACTAATAATCCAATGATTCGAAGATTGCACGACTTTGAAATTTAAACGCACGACGGAAACGATTTTTGGTTTACTCGCGGTGATCGATTTTGAAATGATTAACAGTTCGTTGATACAGTCGTTAATAATTGTTCGAACGACTGGATCTACTTTGTACAAACGATTCGGATTGTTATGGCCTCTAGGACGAGCCGGTAAACCATAAGCTTCTGCAATGACACGACGGATTTGATATTTCCGACCAGCCCTTCGCCTTCCCATTAAATATCCAGTACTAGGGAGAGGGGAGGATTCGAGAAAGGATTTTAGATCGTGCAGGCCTTTGCACTGACCGGATATTAGATGGATAAGAACCCTACGTGCAAAATGTATGCACAGAAAGGTTGGCTTGAGGTAGGGATACTTGGAAAATAATACTAATTATGGAATTATTCCGATGAAGGGTTGATAGAAATAATCGACTCTGACTCGAAATTATAAAGGTAAGAAATAGTAGAAATGTATATTAACTCTTTATAACTTAGTACACAAATGAATTATAATTTACGCGAATAATCTAACGCGGAGTCACGATATTTCTTTACTTCGGACAATATTTCCGGACATACAATCGATCACATAACGGATTTACTATACCTATTTACTACTAAGCCGATCCCTATAGTACGGCGCGAGTTATAAGGTACTACACGTTCAGCGGTGTCGATGAGAATTGTAAGACGATTGAATTGGGACTGACTAAAATCGGTGCGTCGCTTAGGGTCTCTGCGCGTCGCAGTACAATACTACCCTTGCATTGTTCTAAGGACTACAGGCATGGTGCGCTAGCCACGTGTCGCTCGTTGATGGGGATAGCATTACAGAGATAAGATAATGCTGACATCATACACTGGCTACTCTTAGCTTATAGTGGACCTTGAAGCATCGTTACAGCTTAACATTGAACAAGGAATATTATTTAATATATTAAAAATATGTATATTCAACAGAGTGAATATCTTTTGAAATTTAAATTGCTTAGGCCATTACCTGTATATTGAAATGAAAATAAAATTAATGTTTTTTAATAAAATAATTATTTTGAATATTATATTTAAATTGTGACCACATATATATCAAGGATGCATATCCTCAACAAGCGCGTGTATTAGACAAATGTTAATGTGAATAATGTTTGCGACTAATGAATAAATGAATATTAAAGTAAATAATATTTATAGCGAACGGATAATCGTTTTAATGATTATAACAATTAGATAATTGAAAATACTGTTTATAATCATTAAACGAGTCGTATAGTAATTAAACAAATGAATTATTAGTGAAAAATAAAATTTATAATTATTAATAAATGCATATTAAGGTAAACAATATTAATAATAAATGGATAAACAAAATAATAACTGGATAAACAATTATTAATTGAATAATGAATATTTAGTGTAAATAATATGTATGGTAATTGAATAAATGAAAGATTATTATGAATATTGTTCATTACAATTATGTTTCTTCATTCCTCCATTGCCCATGCTTCACTCTACTCTCACACACTTATACCACTCTCACATGACCTGCTTCCGCACTTCATCGCATGAGTCAGGTGTTCTGTTGGTGGTGTCGTTGCAGTGGTGCTCGGCGTTAAGCTGCTTGCAGTAGAGGTGGTCACGTGATTAGACCGACGACGTCACATCTCCCCCCTTTGAGACGGAAGCTGTGCCGTGGCTCTGCTGCCGAGAGGCGAACAGCCTCCCAGAGAGTCGTGGGTCCACTCCTGATAATTCCGTTATTCCTGGTTGTTGATCTAGGTCCGGGTACATTGGAATTTCGGCTTCCCTTGGTGCAGTTGGTTTGTTCGTCCTGGTGTCTTTGGAAACGGCTCGGTCTTTGTGAGCCAAGGTAACCAACAAATTGGTGACCGAGCTCCATATTGCTCCAATCAGGTGGATACTCCATCCGTAGAGGGAATGGAGTGCGTATCCATGTATAACCGTGTCGATTGCAAGTTTGATCGCCTTGATAATTAGGAAGAGTCCGATGAAGCCCGCACTCGCGGTACCCAACTTGAGAAAAACTCCTCACATCTTGTTGGCTGCGTTCTCAGCTATTCGATTCAATGTGTTTTCGTCGATCAGCCCATGGATGGAGATGCTTCCAGGTGGTACGTGATAGCCGATTGATCCCCGTGCGAGGTGGTTCAGAAGTGCTGGTTTTTCAGCTGGGAACATAATCCGGTCCCGCAGCTTGTCGATATCGGATTCTGAATAAATTCCGCTGGTTGCTAGGTTTCCTGCGAAAACGTATCTCCAAGTTGGCTTCGTCATCGGTTGCAGTGTCTGTGGCGGTATAGCCTCTATTGGGTGTGGCGAAAGTCGGTACCAAGTCCCTTCAATGTTGTACTCTGCTAGGAGCATTGGGTCACACTCGACTTGTGTGCCCGTTTTTACCAACATCCTTGAGGTTGTAGTCAGGAAGAGCGAGCTATTACGGTAAGTAACGGGTAGCTCGTGGTAGCATTCGGTGGTTTTTCTAAGCTGACACTGGACGGTAATGCATTTGACGATGAGAGCAACCTCCCCCGCGATAGCTGCCATGTATCCAGGTCCCTTCATTACGGTGTAGGCAAACTTCTCCGGTAGAATAGCTGCTGTAGTTAGTGCGTTTTGCATCACCCTCCTCTCCAAGTTGCAACGTTGCGTGAGTACGTCGCGATACAAATTTTTCATTTGTGCTCGTACATGTTTCTCGACGTAGACAAATTTTGAATTTATGTATGAAAAGATGTCCAAATTGTTGACGGAAATTCTCTTCTTCGTTGCAGGTGACTGTCCCTTTTCGGTTTCGAGGACGAATAGCTTTGGAGGTTCAGTGCGAATAAGCGTGTATCCACATACTTGATACTCCGACTGTTTCGCTAGCGCGAATGTGGTTGATTCTGTTTGTAAGGTGTAAACGTCCGGTGTACGAGCTCCGTCCTCCTTTGATTCCAATTTTGTGGTCATGCCTTCGTAGAGCACATCATATTGACCAAAACTACAGGACTCCGTGGGTGCTATTCTCCAGAAGGCGCTATTCCGTTGGTATCGATACAGTTGCCGTCGGAAAGCAGGCACTGTGTCCCAGTCTGGAGTATGATTCTTCCGGCTTTCAAATTGACGGTGGCGTGATAGTTGTACAGGGCGATCTTCACTGATGCTTGGACGACAGCATCATTCCAGGTCCCATATGGGTCGCTATATTGGGTCCCGGGACAAGTTCCGTCGCTCGTGATGGATCCACCCATAGTGATACTCCTTGACGTGATTTCATTTCGATGTAGTCCGATGATTTCTGATGTAAAACTGAGTTTCATCATACCAGTTTCCTGAAGACGCTGGCACGATTTCTCATCAAAGTCATGGAGATATGTTTGATGGCCTCCTTGCACGATCGAATTATGCGAACTCATCCCGCAGTGGTAGACGGTTCGATCAATTTCCACCTTGCATTGCATCACCTCGGTGGTTTCGAATTCGGAGATCTGGAGTAGCTGTATATAGACGGGTTTCGATTCTGGTTCTATCATCGGGATGGTGCATTCTCCGACGTCGTTCAGAGATATGGTTGTGATGTTCATTGTTGACCCTCCACAATCGTACCCTATGATTGCGTTAGCTGGGTAGGAAAGTGTGCAAAATAGCAGAGAAGTGAAGAATGGAATCGCAGTGATTTTCATCTTGTGTCCTTTCTGCAACAGAGATATCATTACTATTGCAATTTGGTCAAACGCAGTTTATTTGTGTGTACTATTTTCTTTTGTCCATGATATTTAATTTTTACATTCCCGCCAGACAAAATTTCAGTGACTTGACAGGGTTCGGTGTACTGATCACCAAATTTGCCGTCTTTCGGCTCCTTCAGCATGACAACCATATCACCGACTCCGAAATTTTGCGGGTTGATTTTCCTGTCGTAATATTCCTTCGATTTTTGTTTTGCTGTTGTTAGGTTGGCGGCTGCCAATTCCTGTAGTCCCTGAATTTTTTCGAACAAATTCTTCAGATATTCCGCGTAAGTTGGGTTGGAATGTTCCTCAATATGCGTGTTACTCGATGGTTGTCGGGCGAGTCTCCCGAATACCAGCTCGAATGGAGTGAAGCCGGTTCCTTCATGCTGACTCGTATTATACGAGAACATTGCCATGTCGAGCAATTCGTCCCAATCATTGTTTTTATCCACGTATTGTTTTAGGTATTCAACCAATACATGGTGTGAGCGTTCAATAGAACCGTTTGTTTGAGGATGGAAAGCAGTGGTGGTGAAAAGTCGAATTTTGAATTTCTTCGCCATTGCCTTCATAAGACTAGAACGGAAGTTACTCCCTTGATCCGTTAAAATTGCCTTGGGTGCGCCGAAGTGTGCGATGAAAGATCTACAAAGCGCGTCGGCGACGTCCACTGACATGATTTTTCTCAGAGGAATTGCTAACGAATATTTTGTTAACAAATCCTGAATTGTAAGAATATAAGCGTTTCCTCTTCTAGTAGTCGGGAGTGGACCTACGATATCCATCGCTATTTTATCGAAGGCGTTACCAGGGGTGTCCGTTATAACCATTGGTTGTTTCGTCTTGATCCGGACGAGCTTTTTGAGTTGGCAGCCCCGGCAATGTTGGATGTATTCCTGTATGTTGGCCTTCATATTTCTCCACGCATAGCGCTCTCTGATACGGTTGAAAGTTTTAGTGACTCCTTTGTGTCCGCCTATTAGAGAATCGTGCGCTTCCCTTATAATTTCTCGACGGTTTTCAAATGGTGGTATTGTTACAAGTTGTTTATAAATTGTCAGTAGTAATGGAAAACCCAACAGATAATCTTGGATACCATTTTGTATGTCAATCCACGGTATAATATCTATGTTTTCCGTTCTAGCAACGCTTAATGAATTTGATCCTAATTCTGATATGACGTCCCTAAGTGATTCCAGAGCCTCATGTAGGTCCTCTATCGACGCGAGCGCTCTTAGATCGTTTTTAATCGGTAAGGCTATTACAAGTTTGGAACCATTATAAGCAACTTTGGCTCGTAGCAAATATGGATTTTTAAACTGAGGTAAGGTATCGGTAGATGCTAGATCTTTGGCACCCTCGTCGATAGGTTGACCTTTAGACGTGATAAATATCAACACATTGTCTCAACACATTGATAACCTGTCTCTGGATTCCTTGATTTTGAATTCTTTAATTTCCTTCTCCTTATTTACTGGTAATTTAAAAGGAAATGTCGCGCGGTTGAAAATATCGCTCCCCGTCTCGGATTCATCGGAAGAGTCGTCGTCGCTAATATCATTATCGGAAGGAGTGAATGGCGCTGACTCCTCGATATCGTGGTTGCTCTCGCTTAGAGGTAAGTCTGCCAAATCAGCGGGCGTCAGTTGTATGTTGCTCCCAGTTGATGTACTCGGGTTACACACAGGGTCGGCCGGCTGCTTGGGCTGGCTGTCGCTACTTATGTTACTCCTGTTTTGGTCTCTATTGTTACACGGGCGGCTTTCGAATGCATCAGCCTCGTCTGTTAAACTTGTACAATCGGGTTTACGCTTCTTATCGTTTCCTTTGTCGCTATCTCGACGGTTCTCGACTATAGATTCCTCGTCGTCGAAACGTGTACTATCCTGTCTCCTAAGTGGGTTGTAACTTGACCTGGTTGTAACCAAGACTGACTTATCGGGCGGGTTTCGTGATAGCGCGTCAGCATTCGCATTTGCACGGCCTGGCTTGTAAACAATTTTGTACTGATAATTTTCTAATTTAAGTCTCCAGTGAACCAGGCGGTTGGCCGGGTCCTTAACGGAATGGAGCCACACCAAAGGCCTGTGATCGGTAATAAGAGTAACTCCCTTCCGTAAACATAATGACGGAATTGTGATACGCTGTAAACTATTGCTAGTAATTCTTTCTCGATTGTCGAATACCTTTCTTCGGCTTCGGATAAAGTTCTGGATGTGTAAGAAATGGGTCTGTCGTTACCGACTATACCCTGACTAATTACTCCGCCTATGGCTACATTCGAGGCGTCTGTTGTGATTATGAATGGTTTTGTAAAATCGGGGTACTGAAGTACTGGTTCAGAGCAGAGGGCGTTTTTCAACTTTTGGAAAGCCTTGTCTTGAGAAGGTGTCCCATTAAAAATGGAACCCTTTTTTAATAATTGAGTTAACGGCCTAGCAATGCCGGAAAAATTTTCAATGAACCTGCGTTAGTAACCAGCCAAGCCTAGGAATTGCTTGATTTTTGTAGGGCTTGTCGGCTGAGGAAAATTTTGAACTGAATTTAATTTCTTTGGGTCGGGTCGTACCCCGTTCTCACTGATAGTGTGTCCCAGATAGGCAACTTCCTTACAGAGAAATTCACATTTGTCAGGCTGCAATTTCAGGTTGGCTTTACTTAGTCGATCTACTAATTTTCGAATTTTTATTTCATGTTCCTGAAGGGAACTTGCATATATGACAATGTCATCTAAGTAGACAAAAAGTTCTGTACCCTGTAGACCACATAGTACCCTGTCCATGAGTCTTTGGAAAGTGGCCGGTGCGTTTTTGAGCCCAAATGGCATTCTGTCAAATTGATAATGTCCAAAAGGTGTGGAAAAACCGGTCTTATGGGCATCATCAGGATGCACTTTTATCTGGTGAAATCCACTAGCTAAATCAAATACCGAAAAATGCTTTGCACTGCCAAGTTGGTCCAAAATTTCTGTAATATTGGGGAGTGGGTACGCATCGCCCACCGTTTTCTCGTTCAAGCTCCTGTAGTCGATTACCATGCGCCACCTGAGTTTCCCGTGTGAATCGGCCTTCTTGGGGACGATCCACAGGGGTGAGCTGTAAGGTGACTCTAATGGTCTTATTACCTCATTATCGATTAATTCTCCTACTTGTTTTGTTATCTCGTCCTTATGAGCCGGAGGAAATCGGTACTGTCTAGTGAAAACTGGTTGATCGTCGGTAGTAGTGATTTTATGTTGAATTGAGTTGGTGAATTCTAGTGGTTCACCCGGTATGTGAAATAGAAAGTACGTGTCTGCTAAGATTTTATTAATGCTCGTCAACTCTTCGTCATTTAGGTGGTCGAATCGAAGGAGGTGCTTGATTTTGGCTATACGTGTGTGATTGTCGTCCGTATAGTGTCGGGTAGTTGCTACTTGGCTCGAAGTTATCTTATCTTGTAACGCATTGGTCTTATCGTCAACAAAAAAATCGTACAGCGTGATGGTCGGTACAGTAAGTTCGATGTCCTCGGTGGTCGTGTTGAATGCCCTGAGGAATGCGACACCATTGGTCTGCGTGACAATGGCCTCGCCGGCATAAATTCCTTTACCGCAATTCAATCTCGGAATATACCTTTCACTTAAACCGGAATTTTTTACGCGTACATGGTAAATTGCTGAAGAACGAGAGGGGATTATTATCGTTTCGCGATTTTTTAATGGAAGTCGGCCGCGTTTCCAGATGACTGCTTCTTTATCATAATCGATAGCGGCTCTACACTTTACATGAAATTCTGATCCCAATATTACGTCTTGCTGAATTAGGAATGAGTCACTCACAACATGGAATTCGCAATTTCTACCTTAGATATCAATAGAGGTAGAGCCGATGGTAAAAATGAGCTCGTCGGAAATACCTTGTAGTCTCAAAATGTCATTTGAATTAATCGGTATCTCCGACTTTAAAGCCTTTCGCTAAATTAAATTTGGGTCAGCCCCGGAATCCACCAAAAAGTCAGATTTACTTTTCAATTGAGGTGACTCGATTTCTACTATAGGGACAAAGGAACTGGTTTTCAATCGGATATTCACGGTTCGGACATTTCGTGTATTACCGCACGGACTGGACGCTCTAGAAATTGCTGCGTTCGACTCGCGTCCGAGTTTGTCGAACGAGGTATCCCGTTTCCCGAAGTCGATGGTGAATCGCGCTGTCTCTCATCTCGCTGCTTAGTAAAACAATTATCCACCGTGTGACCCGGCTTACTACAATACGTGCATTTCGGCCTCGAATCGTCGCGTGGAGAATTGAATAAAGGCCTAGGCCTTGCCTCGGTGCGAGTTGGCTTCTTTCTATCGCGTTCTATTTCTTTTTCAACCCGGATCGCGGCTGTAAACGCGCTATAAAGATTGTGATAACCTTCTAATCGAAGGCGCAATCGAAAATCAGGTGGTAAGCCCGTGATGAAGCACTCCAATGCTTCGTTCTCCAGACTTCGAATATGAATTTGCGAAAGCGGCTCTCCGGCCTTACCTGTTTCGGTATCGATGATGACAGAATGCAGGTCCTTGACTCGGCTGATGTAGTCTATCGTGTGCTCGGACCTACCTTTGTTGATATTTCCAAGTTCTCCTCTATATTGATTTAAAGATTGAGCGGAACCAAACAAAATTTTGAGTCGTTCTGTGACGAATGGATCGTCCTCCATTGCCGTGTAGGCACGGCCCTTCAACTTATTCCGCAGAAGGCAGGTGATCGTTGATTCTAACGTAAGAGAGAACATGTCTTTGACTCGTTTGCATGCTCTCGCGAATTTTAGTACAGGAATATTATCTCCCGTAAAGACCGGTACGGATTCAAGAACGTCCTTAAATTGCAAGTGTGGATTAGGCAATGCTACATCTATATACGAAGGAGGTCTGTTGTCTGCATTATTATTATTATTATTTCTCTGCTGGATGCTCTGTGTTTGAGGAAGATTTGTGTGAACTTGTAAACGAACTGATGAGCGCAAATCTACAACGTCTCTCTTTAAACAATCAAAATCCTTAAGTAAAACTCTAAGTAAATCCTCGACGCGGGAAGCCTCGGAGCTTCCTATATTGGGCGCTTCTGTATTTACGAGTTCCGATTTTAATCTTTTATTTGCTAAATTTGTTTCCAACATCTGCATTTGCGCGAGGCGCTCCCTCTCGTGCTCTATCATTTCGTTTTCCCGTTTTTGCAAAGCTCTGTATTGGTCTTGATTTTCTACATTTTTTATACTAATTAATTCTTCTTGTTCTTGCAGACGTTGCTGTTTTTTTACCAGTTGTTCGTGTAGAGTCATTACTTCCTCTTCTGAGAGGGGCTTTGTTTTACTACTTCGAGATTCCATTTTCCTTATTTTGTAAAGTGTCGATGGATAATTATTTTTATTATGAGCGTGAATCGAAACTATTGGGTAAAGGTTCGATAATTAAATTTTAAGAATGAAATTGACTCATTATAATTATTTTATGGATTATATAAAATGACCTTGAAACAATTATTAGAAAAATAGAAATGTTATTAACCAAATACAGACAGTGTATCCGACCGCTGTCACCAGAAAATTTTGTAGTGCTATACCTGTTACGTCCTGGATTTTTAAATATATGAAAAAATAAAATAAAAATAAATACAAATAAAAATATGGAATAAAGTTAATGAAAGAAGAAAACAAAATGACGAACTCGAGCGCAAAGGACGATAGACAGATTAACAATACAAAGGGGTTGGCCTCGGGTTTAAACGGAAATGCGCCCGTCAAGGATCGAGACCTTGTCTGTTTTGGTTATTTTTAATGTAATTTAAATTATGAAACGTACCTTCGTTCCTTCCGGGAATCACTTCATGACCTTGACAACAGAACGAGCGGATGTGCGTAGCGAGTCAATTTACGAATCGTTACTGGGTTGAATGACTCCGGCGGATTCCAGCGATGCCGATGTTTCCCAACTAATAATCCAATGATTCGAAGATTTCACGACGTCGAAATTCAAACGCACGACGGAAACGATTTTTGGTTTCCTCACGGTGATCGATTTTGAAATGATTAACAGTTCGTTGATACAGTCGTTAATAATTGTTCGAATGACTGGATCTACTTTGTACAAACGATTCGGATTGTTATGGCCTCTAGGACGAGCCGGTAAACCACAAGCTTCTGCAATGACACGACGGATTTGATATTTCCGACCAGCCCTTCGCCTTCCCATTAAATATCCAGTACTAGGGAGAGGGGAGGATTCGAGAAAGGATTTTAGATCGTGCAGGCCTTTGCACTGACCGGATATTAGATGGATGAGAACCCTACGTGCAAAATGTATGCACAGAAAGGTTGACTTGAGGTAGGGATACTTGGAAAATAATACTAATTATGGAATTATTCCGATGAAGGGTTGATAGAAATAATCGACTCTGACTTGAAATTATAAAGGTAAGAAATAGTAGAAATGTATGATATATTAACTCTTTATAACTTAGTACACAAATGAATTACAATTTACGCGAATAATCTAACGCGGAGTCACGGTATTTCTTTACTTCGGACAATATTTCCGGACATACAATCGATCACATAACGGATTTACTACTAAGCCTATCCCTATAGTACGGCGCGAGTTATAAGGTACTACACGTTCAGCGGTGTCGATGAGAATTGTAAGACGGTTGAATTGGGACTGACTAAAATCGGTGCGTCGCTTAGGGTCTCTGCGCGTCGCAGTACAATACTACCCTTGCATTGTTCTAAGGACTACAGGCATGATGCGCTAGCCACGCGTCGCTCGTTGATGGGGATAGCATTCCAGAGATAGGATAATGCTGACATCATACACTGGCTACTCTTAGCTCATAGTGGACCTTGAAGCATCGTTACAGCTTAACGTTGAACAAGGAATATTATTTAATATATTAAAAATATGTATATTCAACAGAGTGAATGTCTTTTGAAATTTAAATTGCTTAGACCATTACCTGTATATTGAAATGAAAATAAAATTAATGTTTTTTAATAAAATAATTATTTTGAATATTATATTTAAATTGTGACCACATATATATCAAGGATGCATATCCTCAACAAGCGCGTGTATTAAACAAATGTTAATGCGAATAATGTTTACGACTAATGAATAAATGAATATTAAAGTAAATAATATTTATAGCGAACGAATAATCGTTTAAATGATTATAACAATTAGATAATTGAAAATACTGTTTATAATGATTAAACAAGTCGTACAGTAATTAAACAAATAAATTATTAGAGAAAAATAATATTTATAATTATTAATAAATGCATATTAAGGTAAACAATATTAATAATAAATGGATAAACAATTATTAATCAAATAATGAATATTTAGTGTAAATAATATGTATGGTAATTGAATAAATGAAAGATTATTATGAATATTGTTTACTACAATTATGTTTCTTCATTTCTCCATTGCCCATGCTTCGCTCTACTCTCACACACTTATACCACTCTCACATGACCTGCTTCCGCACTTCATCGCATGAGTCAGGTGTTCTGTTGGTGGTGTCGTTGCAATGGTGCTCGGCGTCAAGCTGCTTGCAGTAGAGGTGGTCACGTGATTAGACCGACGACGTCACAGTGTCACGAACCGGTTTTGCCGTATGTGATGGAGCATTGTAATGAAGAAAAATGACTTTGTGTTGCCTCTTTCGGTATTCTGGCCTTTTTTCAAGCAGCGAACGGTTCAAATCGGTCAATTGTTGTTGGTAACGTTTAGTACTAACCGTTTCCCTAGGTTTTAGCAGATCATAATAGACCACGCCCCTCTGGTCCCACCAAACACAGAGCATCTTCTTTCTGCCAAAGCGATTCGGTCTTGCGGTCGATGTGCGCCTGGGTCTACTCATGATTTTTTACGCTTGGGATTCTCAAAATGAATCTACTTTTCATCTCCTGTAACTATACGATGCAAAAACGACTTCCTTTTGTAACGAGCGAGCAAAATGTCACATGTGTTTTTGCGCTTTTTCATTTGCCTATCGTTTAACTCATGTGGTACCCATCTACCGATCTTCTGAATTTTTCCCATCTCTCGTAGCCGATCGGAAACAGCTTGTTGACTAACGCCCAATTGCTCGGCGAGTTATTTTTGTGTTTGCGAATCATCTTCGTCCAGCAATGCTTGCAATTCCACATCTTCGTTTTTTTTTTGGGGCTTTCCACGGTCTTTGTCTGCAACATCGAAGTCACCACTTTTGAAACGCCGAAACCATCGTTCACACGTATCTTGCGATGGAGCATATTCACCATAAGCTTCTCGAAGTAATCAGTATGATTCAGCCGCAATTTTCTTCAAATGAAAACCAAAAATTAATGCTGTCTGCGAATGCTCTTTGTTTGGTATAAATTTCGACATATGGAACACACCAACACAACACTACGCACACACTTTTCCAATTTATGACTCCTGCGCGTCTGACACTTGTTGATGAGACATTAAAATGGCGGAGTGTCAAATCTTTATAGCACAAACTGCATTCGTGCGCCAGCTGTCGTCTGAAATCCGCATTTCATACTTGTACACCTGGTAAGTCTCTATGTGCGACTGTAAAAGCTGTTCTCTCTTGGGACACCAAGTCGAGCGGGATGTAATGGAAAGCTTGACTTAAGTTCAGAGTTGAGATGTATCTTGCAGACCTCAAACAATCCAGGACGTAACTCATGTATGGCATAAGGTTCACATCTTTTTTGGAATCATCATTAACTTTGCGAAAATCCGAACAGAATTGAAGCATGCCATTTAGTTATGGCGTCTTACGTGCGGGTAACAAAACTCTAGGAGACTCTATGTTTAGACCTTAGCTACAGTTAATCGTTGAGGAATCCGGGCTCACGATTTTATTAATTATTGACATTTGAGGTTGTTCTTGCTTTAGATAAAAATTAAACCGTGGATCGGTGATGGGAATGAATTTTGCTTTTAAATATTTCATCAGGTCATCTAATTTAATTAGTTGATATTTATTGTCGGGATTACGAGATAATTTCCGTGACTCTGAATATGATTCTGAAAAATACTCTCCTTTGCTGGATTTGGCGTATCCCCGAAAGTGGGATTGGAGCTTCTTTGAAGCGATCAGATACTACAAAAACGGAATGTGAATGTAAAGTCCGCGGTGGGCCGCTTTACTTTGTTCAGAATGAAATTAAAAAAGGTGCGAGAGTCTGCGGTGGTCAGCGTTATTCATTGTGTTTAAGGGGTTACATGGGTTTAGAAGCCAAAAAAAGCATGTTTTCTCGATTTTTTTCACATTATATATCGATTATTTTATTCAAAATGTTGAATACATCAAAGAGTAAAATTTCAACAGTATTTTGAATTATTTTCATCCAAATATGTTGGAAATTCAGCAGGTGGGACCTGGTTTCCGGAGACCCCAAAAAAAAAGTGTCCTCGCGGTGGTCACAATAACTCATGATAGCTTTATCTAAAATTAAAAAACAAAATATTTTCTGTTAGTAGATAAGTATAGCTCGTGATTGAACGAAGGATTTTTTTAAAAATTGAAACTTGAATTTTCGGCAGAGTTGTATGCAAAATAATACTTTTTTTTTGTACAATTTACACTACGTACTCTCTCATCGAAAAGTACCCGAAATTCCTCATTTAAACTTGAGATATTGTCAAAAAATTTTTTTCTCTAGGCTGGTACATCTGTCAATTATTTACAGATCACTTTTAAGCGCAATGTGTCAGATAGTTTGTGCGTAATAGCTTTGTAAACAAGTAATTGTTTGGTGTACTCTGCGAATTTTGCTATGTCGAATTTAGTTAAGCAAAGAGTGTGCCTGTAATTTTGTGTTTCTAACAAAATATCATGTGTTGACGCGTTGAAAATGTTAACGGTAGCCTACGGGAACTCGACAATGTCGAAAACACAAGCATACGAGTGGTACAAAGACTTTAAAGCAGGCCGTACTGTGGTTGATGATTTGCCTCGTTCCGGCCGTCCAGCCACCTTTGTGACTGACATCGAAAACATCGAAAAAGTTCAGAAAATTGTGCTCGAAGATCGGTGAACACCAGGGAGATAGCAGCCGATCTTGGTGTCTCGTTCGGATCGGTGCAGAGCATTATGCACGATGTTTTGGACATGAGACGAGTTCAAGCGCGAGAAACGACTCATGGTTTCTTCATCACGACAATACACCGGCTCACACATATAATCTTGTACGCGACTATTTGACCAAAAACAACGGTAATACCGTTCCGCAAGCTCCGTATTCACCTGACATGGCCCCGTGTAAATTTTTCCTGTTCTCACGACTCAAGTTACCACTTCGCGGAAAGCGTTTTGAGAAGATTGAGGCGATATAGGAGAATTCGCAGAAGGAGTTGAAGGCGATTCCAAAATCGCTATATGAAAAGTGTTTTAAAGATTGGAAGAAGCGTTGGAATATGTTGTAACGGAACGCAATTACAGCGATCCGCTACTAGAGTTAAAAACCATAATTGAACTAACATATATAACCCACACCAACAAACACAGCTCCGTATGCACGAGATCTCATCGTCATACGAATAATCGAGTCGAAACCCGAAAAAAACTGGAATTAATTCCACATACGTAATTATAAGAAGAGGATAGCGTAAGAAATAGGACGCGATAGAAGGTTAAAGTCCATATGCACGATACTACATCGTCGTACTAGACCACCATTTTCCATTCCGATCTCCTCATAAATACTACGAACCAATCAGCGCCGTAAGCACAAACAAATTAAAGAGTTACCCACCAAATACGACGACCAATGATGAAAGGGTAACGACTCGCATGTCCACCCCGGATATATGCAAATCAATAAACCCAGACTGAGGTCTCTCAATAAAAACAAAAAAGGTAGAATCAATCACATACACTTATAAAACAATAGACTCAACTCCTTCCATCCAGCCCAAAGCACGAATCCGTTTCGAGCCAGCAATCCTCCCGGTGGTATAGGAAAAACCTCACTCCAAAGAAAAACGTAAACCACGCGATTTCGCCGCGACCGCTTAGCAGGCACGCATAAACCTCGCACGAAGAGGGATAAATTAAAGTGTATTAGAGACAAAGAGATCGCGAAACGTTTCAATGTGTATTGCTTATGATGGAGATTACTTTGAACGGAATAAAATAAATATCGATGAATAATTGAACCGTTTTCGTTTTATTGACAAATTCCGGGTACTTTTTGATCGTAAGGTATAGCCAGGTAAAATTAGTTGCAATAAAGAAAAATCCTTCGTTCAATCACTGGTCGATGCTATTTTCAATAAGTATGCAAAATTTCAATAAGATCGATGCATTAGTTTGTGCGAAATCGTACCCACCGACTTCAACAATATTGTTTCGAGAAAAAAGCGATTAAAGTTTTACGTAGAAATAAAACGACGAAAAAATTTTTTTTTAACTTACATAGAATCGTCGATTCCAGCTCCATAAAGTAAAGATCCTGCTGCAGATGCAATATCCAGGGCATCCTTTTGTTCGTGTTTGAGACGAATTCTTGCGTCTCGAGTACATGTCTTAGCTTTTTCCTTAGCTATAAGTATACGATGTTCATCCTCTTTTCGCGTACTCGTGGCTATTGCGGCCAAGTTTGATGTCCATCCCGTGCAAAAACAGTAACAGAGCTGACATCTGTAACAGCAGGAAGTATTTTTGGAGGGATTTTCCAAATTAACTGGTTTAGACTATCATTATTATTTTGCGTAAAGCCACCAAAACACCGCTCTAGAAGCACATCTTTGCTAAGGTTTAATAGGCTTGATAGCTAGCAAAACATCACTTAGCAATGAAGCATAACCGTGTTTGAATTATGATGAGGCAACTACAAAACACAATTTCTTCTTATAGCCAGTCCGTAATAAACTGTTAATTTATCGATTAATTTACCCATAAGCTTGCCTTTGCCGGATAGAGTTTTTTTACTAAGCGTTTTACCTTTGATGTTTTTTTCATCAACAGTTTTTTCACTTAATTGCGTAAACGGGTGTCCATCCTCTTTTGAACGTGTACTATGCATTCTTTTTTATTTATTTGAACATTTTCACCATAAAGTGTGGAATTAAGAGTCATCGAGCACACGTGACCAACTCAGAATCGAGGGTAGCGCCTCTCACGGAAATAATACACATTGTAGCTAGCGCCGCTTGTGGCAAGTGTGCCAACCAAGGCATCCAACGAAAAGTAACAGTTGTCGGTATTGCAGGATGTAAGGATTACAGTGGCGGGCCATGGTAGGTGTGGGCCCTGGTCGCCTTGGTTGATCCTCCAACTCCCAAGTATCGTTGGTTCTGCGCCGAGTCGTATCCCACCGATCCATGTGGCCGGGTACAGTAAATATATAAAATTCGTTACACATAACTATGTTGAAAAAAAATGCGAAATAAAATTCATCATTTATAGTAAGGAGCGTAGATTATTTTTCATGACTAGGGAACTTGCATGCATCTGAAATTTCTATATTTCTTTACCGGGCTCGAAAGTCGGATGAAAAAGAATGAATTTCCCAAGATAGTTTTTTTTAAGCAATAGTATCACTGCAAAATGTTCTTCTGTTACATTTATTTTTCTCGGTACATTTGAATAGGCAGCCATATTGCTGGGTCCGTCTATCAACGCCGCCAGTGCCACGTTCAGGAACACAGGAACTATGCTCCGCCGTACTCAGTTTCTGCTCCGAGCAAGCAGAGGCATATGTAAATTTAAGGTTTGACAATGTCACCAATGCTTCATGGCTTCAAATATTACTAGTGCAGGTTAAGGGGAAGCAAAACCTCCATACTTCACCTATGAGTGCGAAAGAGATAGGCTAGTATGGTGATCACGGCGGAGTAAAAGATGTGCTGCTTCTCTTTCACTCCGCCGTGTCCGCCATACTAGTTCTACTTCTTTCGCACTTATGGATGTTTCGCCTTCCCATAAGACTTCTGCTTGCTTAGAGCAGAAAGTGTTTATAGTGGAGCATAGCTTCCGGACGTAACACGGGTGGCGTTGATAGACAAGCACAACAATATGGCTGCCCGATTTAAATTCATTATTTCTCACCCTACTTTGGAATGAAATAAAAATTGAAAAACACGCAAGTTCCCTATTCCTCATTTTTGAGAATAATGGTTTATGAGATATTGAGTTATATATGAGGAGCTTCACGCGAAGTGGAACGGTTTTGGCAGAGATCATTAATTTTGTTGCTTCACTAGAATTCTTTTTCTTTCTACCATGTAAGGTCTCTTATAGTTATAGGTTGCAATTCCAAGTGGTATAAAAGATACTGTGACTATGGATTTACCAGAATTTATCATTCACATTTTGACGCCATATATCTTGGCCAAGAACAAACGAAATGAACATTTTCACCACCGAATTTCGACCATACAATTCCTTTTTTTTCGTAAATAAAAAATAGCTTAAATACGAACGGAAGTCAGGACCACAAGCCGTTCCACTTCACGTGAAATACATACATTATAAAATGTGAATTTCCAAAATCATCTGCCTCAGACTCAACTTTAACTTGCTGTACGGAAATAGTTGGTGCCGAGGGGATGATTAATTTTGTAAATAAAGTCGGAAGTCTCATAGATTTTGAACTTTAATTGTTGAAAAAAAGTATCATCTCAGAAACAATTAAAGTTTTAATGCTATAACTTTACGAAATTACTTCCAACAATAACATAATTATTCCATGGTAACTAAAATATCCGGAAAATTGCGTTGGTATGAAATTAGAGTTTTGTAATTTCATATGTCCCGCCTCCAAGGTGCGGCGATGACAACCACATGCGTGTGTATCAGTGCCTCATTTCTATAGATTCCAATTGTATGGAGCCCAATCCTTATACAGAGTATATAACGACTCGTATTGAGATTGACCCGTGTACGTTTGGAATCCGTCGATACGAGGCACTGCCGCGTGTGCTGCGAGAACAGCGAGCCTCGCTGCCTCGCAAGGCTCTAACCGCGCTGTTGCCGCACCGTCGTCACGGTATTCCAAGAGTTTTCTCTGCTCTTTTGAAGGCGACGCGCGAGGTGCTATGCGGTACCACATAATACTCCAGTCGTAAGGCGGAGAATCTGTGCTATTTTTCGTTTAAATCAAATTGGCAGCAATAATACTGCGATGGATGTTTTTCTTATTGCTTCCTCGTGGAGGAAGTTTTGTTGTCGTGAAATATTTTTTTTCGACATTTAAATGCCAGAGTGGTTTAAAAGATCCAAAACGTCGATAAATGATATTTAGAAAAAATGTCCGTGCGTATGTGTTTGTGATGAGATTAAACATGGAAATGGCTTTATTCCGAGAACGGGTTGATCAATCTTTTTGAAACTTTGCACACGAGTTAGATCATAACTCCCGTCAGTTTGGTGCAATTTTTACCAAAATCGCTGACGGATGACTCATTTTATGGTTGTTTGAATTATTCGAACAAAACGTGTGATTTCTCAAACTGTCGTAAATTTTGAGCTATCGAGGCAAAACTTTCTTCAAGAATAGGCTAGGGGACAAGGTTATTCAGTATTGAGTTTGGCAAGAATCGATCTACGAGTTAAGATTGTATGGAATTATGAGTTTTATAAATTGTTCGAAAAAATCTATTTTCTCTCATACTCTCGTAAATGTCCACCTATCAAAACGAAATTTAGCGTACAAATTGGCTAGGAAACAAGGGGACTTACTAGTAGTTTTGAATTTGGTGAGAATCGATCGCGGGGTCTAAATTTTATTAAATGTTCAATGTCAGTACATTTGTTACTTTATTTTTAAACATATTTTCCACCTTCTAAATCGATTTTCCAAAGTTTTTCAAAAATCGACCAACATACTTCCTCATTGAGGTGACTTTGTCAAAGGTGGAAAAAAATGCGAAAGCAACATTGAAGGTTCTACTTTGCATCCTCGTTTTATATATTATAATGTATATTTTGTATAGGCTAATCTAGGAACCCATGTAATCAGGCGATAATATGGAAAGACAATTGCTTTTATTTTCGATTGGCTTTAAATGGCCGATCAATTTTTTATTGGAGTAAAAAAAAAACTCACCAGCGGCTGGAAATTGCACGAAGAAGTTCAAAGCGTAGATAAGCTGCTTGCCATGAATTCTGGACCGCCTCTTGTGATGCCTCATAATCCCGGTGTAACGCTATCATTGAACCGGAAATAGCTGTACGTTCGTCATCCCTCACAAAATATATGGACACTGCTTCATAGAAGTTATCTCCAAACGTACAGTAAAAAGTAAAACAAATTTTAGTAAGCTTCATTATCTGTGACAGATCCAGCATTGAATATATTATAACGCCTAATAGACTCACCGTTGAAAAGAAAGTGATGTGGCATCGCGTAATTATGCGAATTCGACTTGTCAGGTAGAAGTTTCTAAAATATGAATTTATATTATTTATATTGAGAGGCCCTCCACCACCCCCGCTAAGTCTACGACTTCTAGCGGCCCTCTCTCATACTATATATTTATATGTATAGATATATCATGCATGTAACTCGCGCGATAATTCAACGCGTGTTAAATAAGTTGGGAGATCGATCAAGCCTGAATTCCAAAATGGAACTCGGGACTCGCTCAAGATCTCGATCATATTTTATGCCATGTGGTTCGCGCGATAATTCAATGCGTTACATGTTTTCAGCCAGAGATCGATCAAGTTCGGATTTCAAAATGGAACTTGCTAAAGACCTCATACTGTCCTGCAAAATGTTAGCGTCGATATACTGCCGCTGTTTTTAATGATATAAGGTTAAATTAAGCGATATGGTGGAAGAAATATGGCATAGATCTTACATGTCTCGGATCAACAATTTCTGGAATCATGCAATTTTCGTAAAAAGTTATCAACGCTGCTTCCATCTTATTCTTCCAGAAAGTATCATCTCTCTCAATTACAATAAGAACTGAATCATTTGGCGTCCATAACATAAAATAGCAGTACTGTCTTTGCCTCACATGAAGCTGCCCTTGTACTTGGTAGTAGTAGGGGTGTTCCGTATTTATCCGTGTCAGATCATTTTTGAGGAATATTCTTTGTATTGTAACGGTAAATTTGTGCCTCAACGCACCACGTTACCTATGACTGGTCCAAGTTATTTTTTCCTTCCTTTTTATTTTCTCTTTCGAGATGGGCGCCAGGCGCTTTCGCGCCGGAAGGAAAAAATACCGAGTTGGATGACCAGTCTCGACCCAGGCCAGCTACAGCTGTTCAAGGCAGAGTGGGTGGTTCGGACTATCAAGTCACTAATTAGTCAAAAATAAAATATGGTCAATAAATAAGCCAAACGAGAACCATGAACGAAGTCGGCTCAATAAATAATAAATAAACAAATAAAATAATAACAGTAAATAATTTAAACAACCACAGCAGGTACGGGACTTACAAACTTCTTTATTTCTGGCGACTAGTTATTCATTTCCAATAAACACCAATTTAGAATTCAAATAAGATGTCCCGTAAAATTAGTCTCTCCTTTATAACAATTCTCTAAAGCTAGTTGGATATCTTAATTTTAATCTTTAAGTCGGAGATAGCAGTTATCCCGTTCTCTCTCTCTCACTCTCATAACCTGTAGATGTTGTATACCCTGTCTCGCTCGCCTCGAATTTCGAACAATATTTATCGATGAATTTTCGACGTTCGGTAGTCTCTGTTCACAGTCCGCGACACGGCCTATCCCGAGCTAATCCCACATACATCGAAAAAAACCATAACAACGGGACGCCAGGAGGTCACGAACACGAAGCTACCGACGGCTCTATATTTCAATCCTGAGATTTATATATCACGTAAGAGGCATAAACCCAGGGATCTTCCGCAGTTCATAAGATATAAAATAACGGATAAATGACGACTAATAATTAAATAATAACCAAAATAATAATGATAATAAAATAATTAACATCAGAATAATAATGTCACTCAATAATTAGTTTGTGGAATGAAATATAATAAAACGTAACAAACAATCGAACTACGCGAGATACGCCTCGGACCGTACGAATCCCTTGAATCCACATCTAAAAAACGGGACGACGGCCGACTACGCTCTCCGCGATTCTAGGTTAACGTTAACACAATCATAATATAATAATAAAAAATAAATAATCAAATAAACAAAATAAATAAATAAATAACGAATAAATAAATAAATAACGAATAAATAAATAAATCAGACAGAGAAACGCCGATTAATTTGACTGATACGCAACGCGGTCTACCCCGTGCCAGTCCCTTTTACATCCAAATTACAACGGGACGACGGGCGAACTCGCGCACGACCTTCTACATTCAAACGAAAAGAAACTCAAACCAACTCGTGTACCTCCAAAACCCACAATTCGACAAAATCCGTGACGCGGTCTATTTCGTTCCAATCCCACACAAACTAATTAACCAATTCCAAAGCACTCCGGGATAACGGCTTAACGCGCGCACGGTTTACTCGTCAACAGAAACAATTAATTAATATAATGACTTTTCCCCGGCTTCTATACGTTACACGATCGCAAGGTTATTCTTATCAAACGCCGCGATTCCCAATACAAATTGACACTCTGCACGCAGTGTACTCGAATCGCAGGGGTGACCAGGCTCAGATAAATTTCAAATACACCAGTTAAGTAATAAAATAATAAAATATTAGCAAAAGACCGTAGAAGGGAGAGGAGCTCACCGGGACGATGACGAAGCGATGTTCTCGTGCTCCTGGAATTCTCGAGCGGACGTGGAAATATTTATTCCTCGATTTCCTCCTTTCTCAACGATGGTGGACAGTAATAAGCTTGTACGTGTGATGCCTCAGAATAGATCGGTCTCAGAATAGAGCGGGACACAGACATAAGTAATGTCACGTCTGCCTCGCTCAACGGTCACCGGGAAAAAAGCCCCGAGGTCCTGCCGGCACGCGTGCCCGTAACCTATGATCCCCACTTAACCCGCTAAACTCGGTTAATTGGGGGAACCGGTGTCGCACGCTGACCGCGACTAGCGCCTCAGCTGGCCGACGTATAAATTAGCGACAGACAATACCAGCGTTGCGTAGTCCCGCAGATGATCCCCTGAGATATATACATTTCCGTGGGCCGACGGCGGCTGAGAATAGAAAGCCGCGTATCCTTTAGTACGTCGAGCGGGATAATGATACATCCCGACCGGGAAAGGTGTGAAATGTCGGTCCAGAGAAGAAGGCCGAATCCCGAAGCTCTCCTCTTCTTGGTACTCTCCCATCGTCCCTCCGGTCGTATAAATCGCATTATGTATAAAAAAAATAAGACAAGAAAAAAAAAATAAAAATAAAGAATAAATAAAATACGAAAATCATCCCCTGCAGCCCTGAGCGATCGTGCTGGTAGCCGTTGAGCGAGGAGGACGCAGCTCGAATATTCTGCCACGTTACAGTATACTTCCTTTTTTTTGTTTAATCGCCTCATCGATTGAACAAAACCTAGCTGCATAAGGGCACTTGATCTCGACGATGGCATTATTGACAATCAGACTATCGGGCGTTGCCCCTAATCCGATTATTTCAGGATCTATAAATAAACCACATGGCTCAATATTGCAGCCCAGATACTATTGTAGAGTTTGTCGAGCGACATCCTCGTTTTGCTTGCCGTATCGAATGGATGGAATGTGACCCATTTCTTTAGGATAAACGATTCGTTGGACAATGCCACAGCATGATGTATAGTCCTTCATGTGACAAACAGCAC
This sequence comes from Cylloceria caligata, assembly GCA_963942595.1. Classification (NCBI taxonomy): domain Eukaryota; kingdom Metazoa; phylum Arthropoda; class Insecta; order Hymenoptera; family Ichneumonidae; genus Cylloceria; species Cylloceria caligata. Next base: position 72,345,351 of record OZ012703.1, read on the forward strand.
CAAAGTTAGATGCAGTAAGTAGTTTTCGGCGTGCCGATTACCAAAGCATACTATCACTCTGAAGTAATGTATCTCTTTCGAGTTCTTCGCGTGTCCGTTGAAACTCCTTCAGCTTATGGACAAGTCTTACATATTCGGCCGTATACGTGTCTTTGTCAGGATCGGGTTTTTCCGCTTGAGGTCCGTAATCTTTATAAGAACCAGTATTTTTATAAATAGTTTTCTTGGGCTGATCCCTTTTAGCATTCATTCTGTGTTGCGTCAATACATTCAAATGAGCTCATCGTTCTTCTAACGCGAGAACATCGAATGGTTTTTTCCCAGTTGTTTTTGAAAATGCAGTCATCACGCCGTTCGTATTAAATTAAATGACCGCACCAGAAACTCGAGTGTTATATGAACCCCGTTTTCCCCAATGTGCCCGTTTTCCGCCGATAAACTTGGCGATAATATTATGAAAGCTTTCAACGACATTATTGCTGACACTGTACAAAAAACTATCAGCGTTATCCGCCAAACGACGAATACAATCCAGAATATCATCGAATTTGCCTACTTTCTTCAAAGTTATCGCATAATTAATTTCGGTTCCGGTAACAGCTCCATAATCGCAATAACCAGTCTGCAGGCATTTGACGTGTTCGCGGAGGACATGGCTCGGTATGTTCAAAATATCCTCCCTGAGGCTCACTTTTTTCTCCGCCCACATGTTATTTTTTACAACTCGTTTTAATGGCCCTAGTTTTCCAGCATTTACAACTTTCATAAGATTTCTTCGAGCACTTCGTAACATGTAATTGCGACATTCCATTTTTTTTACATGCACATCGTAGTCTCTATAAGGCGCCATTTCACTAATTCGATTGAAGACGCTGTTATCTCCATCAGCGATCAGTACCGAATATATGAGTCCATGCTGCTCGATGCTCACTCTGAAGCCTTCTGCAACAGCATGTGCCTCCATACTGGATGAGCTTTGGCTGCTAGCCCAATTTTTATAGCATGTGTGTTGCTGAGGTTCTACATTATGAGTCGAAGCAACATCACACCTCGAGCAAAACTTATTTCGCAGACCAATAAATAGAACCTTTCCCGTTTGCTCGCCAACAATTGCACCGGCACCTGAGGGCGAGACAAATTTCCCAGTTTGATACGATCTTTTCATCCAACTGCCATCGGTAAAGACACGAATATGAGGGACTCCATTGATAATATCTCCTCGTGCAATTGCTAATTCACGTTCTTCGTCCCTTGCTTTCTTCATGTCAAGAAAAGCAGTCTCCGATAAGCCCGCTGCGACTGATTCGTGGTACCGTTGATATGTTGATTCGGCCATGCAGCGAATATTCATACCTGCAATCAAGCTCTCTGCTTGGAAGAATCCTATTCCGTTAACAATAGTACCAAGAACCATTGCGCTATTTACATCTAACTCGCTATCATCGGGCGGCTCACTTCATATGTCTTGCTCAAAATTACATAGAGAACATTTGAATCTGAGGATTGATTTGAGTCCGGAGCGTCGTGTAGTTAACATTGTAGTTAACAGTTGAACATTGGCGCGTGATTGTCGAAGTTTTCATGTAGCTGCTTCCAAACGTAGCCGAACTGATAAATATCTCTTTCGCTGGACTCCTCGTTGCGGAATTCTTCAACCGGTAAATTGCTACCAATCGAACTGTGCGCCTCAATGGACCGTTCGTCCTCGCAAATACGTTCAACTTCCTGAGTTATTGATTGCTCATCGTAGATATTCATGCATTCGAAGGTATACTGTTTCTCATTTACGGAAAATTGCAGAACGTTTTCAGAACGAATAAGAGATTCCGCTTGTTGTGTTGCAATACTGTCTGCCGAATCGGAAGTTATGCTGCGTACAATACACTGATTTTCTTCATACTTATAAGACACTTTCGGAAGATGCTGCCGGGTCCGCGTTTGTTGGTTTCGACGTTTCGCCAATAGGTAATACAGTGTCGATGATGATAGGTGTGAGCATGTATTGGTTCCCGTATGCGTCAGCTGCATTACTTCTTGGCAGATTCATCATCAACATTTCAAACAGGGTATCCACTTGTAAGAAACCAATCAAACAGGCCTTTCCATCATGACTTGTTTTTCTCAACTCATATCGGGAATGAGAATCAAACATCCACATAAGGCCATCGAATACAAAGAGGGCGATGGACACTCCGTTGCACGTAATAATTGCTGCAGGACAAGACGGTTCCTTGTTGTTGATTACATCGCTGAATAAAGTTACGATTGCGGTCTTTTAACTTAGAAAACCGGTTTCCTCTAAGCCAAACCAGAGATGACCGAATACTTCCTTTCCAAGTGTGATTTTGCATCTTATAGATAGTACATCTACCATTTCCGGTAGTTCTTCAGGCGTCAAATATTGAGTCCCGCGTTCAGCAATATTCACGGGACGACGGATTATTATAGGTGACTGGAAAAGATTATCGTCCGCGGAAATATGCTGTTCACTGTATCCTCCGTCCAATTTGAGGGACGCAACAGATGTGCAGCCGCAATAGCTGCTGCAGCCATTGCGGTACACTGCTTTCCTCGAGAAAATGCTGAAAAAATATCATCGCCTAGGTGGTATGAACCTCGAACGATAAATTTACCTATTTGTAGAGCTAAGATTTCCGTTATCTGAATACGATTCGACGCTACGCGGTTGTCTTACGCGGTTGACAAGTACAGCGGGCACTAGGCCATCGCACCCGGACCTAGCGTAAAAACTGGCTATGTCACACCTCTGAAATTCCTTCGCTGCCGAAAACAGCAGGTCAGCGACCAGCTGGACTCGTTTGGCGGCGAGGGGAAGACTGGTAGCGCGGCGATGGCAAGCCGCAAAATTAAGAAATCGCGTTAGATTTTAAAACAAAAGCGGATGATGACGTAGAGCAGAACGAGGCAAGGGGAAGGCTATAAAAGAGCCTGCGCGGAGGGAGAGGCTCTCTTAGCGTTATCAGCACAAGTGCTAAAGTACAAGGCAATCAAAAACGAAACATTCAGATTTGAAGTTAATATTCAAGAGTCATTTTCCGATTACATATTGTGAAATCCGTGGTTCTGTGAGAAAAGACAGATCAAGTGAGTGATAAACGAAGATCGGAGAAAGAGGAAAGACAGGCGAGTTATTTCCATAACATGAACAATAATTAGAGAAATATTATAGAAATTGACATTTATCGAGATTTAGATAGATTTAAGTGAATAAATTAAAGCGAATAGTTCTAAGTGAGTAAAAACTAGTGGCATAGGGTTAGTTAAGTAGAATTAAGCAAGTAATTATAGGCGAATAGAGTTTAGTTGCGTGGTCTTTGAATCTGTAGGATAGCGAGAAATGTAATATCGCACACGTAAGCGTGCGAGTCGAAAAGAGATAGCAAGGAAGTAAAATAAGTGAGAGTAAGAGAGAGGTAGAGATACAATAAAGACATCGGTCCGGAGAGCGAATGTTTCGACGTACTTGACTGTGTGTGTGCGCGTCGAGCATACAGCTCAATACAAACGCAGAAAACAATAACAGACTACCGAGTCGAGTGCACCGAGAGCCTATGTACACGAAATAGCCAGAAAGAATTATAAAAATAATCATAGAAATTCTCGCATTTAAATGAATTGTACTGGTTATCGGTACCAGAAAACCGAATATTGACATTCTGTTTTTTTATTGTATGCATAAATAAACCTCACTCTCACCTACCCAGAAGTCTACAACTAATTATACCTGTGATCCAGCTCGAATTTCCCCTGGGAAAACAAATTTAATGCTAACGATAAAAATTACCGTCACAGTTTATTTCATTACACTATTTGTTATCAATATACTGCTTATATATATATTCATGACAATGCATTGTTTAATAGACATTCTTATAAAAATTCGTAGACATGTAGCCATGAATACGAGTGAAAAATATCAAGGGAGGTTTCGAGTGTTATAAAGGGTGGTTAAATTTTAAGGGCCGATGTTGATTTTGAATAAAACACAAATTATTTAGGAAATTATTGTCAATACTTTTTATTATGATAATATGGTATGGTTCAATTATGTATGGAACAAAATATCGGCCAAATGGCCGCCGCGACCTCGGCGGCACACCTCCATCCGATGGTCCAAATTTTCGATGACGCTTAGGCATAATTGAGGTTCTATGCCGTTAATGTGCCGAATTATCTCATCCTTTAGCTCTTGAATTGTTGCTGGCTTATCGACGTACACCTTTTCTTTCAAATAACCCCAAAGAAAGAAGTCCAACGGTGTCAAATCACATGATCTTGGCGGCCAATTGACATCGCCACCACGTGAGATAACACGGCCATTGAATTTGTCGCGCAAAAGAGCCATTGTTTCGTTAGCTGTGTGGCAAGTGGCACCATCCTGTTGAAACCACATATCGCCCACCAAACAGTCACTCTTGGTTTTTCGACAATCACTCTTGGATCATGATTCGCCCAAATGCGGCAATTCTGCTTATTGACGAATCCACTGAAGTGAAAATGTGCCTCATCACTGAAGATGATTTTCTTCGAAAATTGATCATCCACTGTTGCCATTTCTTGCCACCATTCTGACCATTGACGACGTTTGGAATGGTCAAGAGGCTTTAGTTCTTGAGTCAATTGCACCTTATAAGCGTGTAAATGCAAGTCTTTATGCATAATGTTCATCAACGACGAGCGTGAGAGGTGCAATTGTTGGGCACGACGACGAGTTGAGGTGGACGGCTCTTCAGCCACACTATCGCGAACAGCAGCAATATTTTCTGCAGTACGAGCTGTACGAGCATGCACTGGTGTTTTAATATCTCCTACAGACCCGGTTTGCTCAAATTTTTGCACGATTTTTCCGATTGTACGCACATTTGGACGATTAAATGGACCGAAAAAATCACGAAGTGCACGATATGCATTTTGATTTGAACGCCCATTTTCATAATAAGCCTGAATAACTTTAACGCGTTGCTCGATTTGTATCTTTCCATGGTTCAAATTGAGTTAGTGTGAAATTGAGAAATGTCAAATGAAATGCAGAAAAAAACTTGACGTTTAGGTGTGGTTCACATTCAACATCGGCCCTTACAATTTAACCACCCTTTATTACGGACTTTTTCGAATTGCGATCTTATTCTATCGCTGTTTGGGAAAAATGTTCAATGTGATGTCAAAAATAGTCATTATTCGGGGGAGGTTAAGATAATAGTGCAGCAGGCTGTCCTGGTCGATTACTGTTTTCAATAGTAAATGATAATTACTGTCAACATTTTCAGGAACAAATATCATAATGTTTATTGTTCAAAGTGTTGCGTACTCATAGAGGAAGCTTTATGATGAAAAAATATCACAAAATATTCCAAACATAATATTTACAATACATTACTGTACGTATGTGCACATGTACGTACGTATGTATGCATATATGTATGTACGCATGTATGTGCTGGCATTGAAAAATTGAAACGCATGTATGTAAAGAACGGTTTGAGCCACCGCATAAAAACTTTGCACAAGAGTTGGAGAGAATCGGTCAAACGGTTTGGATATTAAAACAAGCTGCAAATTGAAATTTGCAAATTGCTTCCTCGAGATTCCGCATGATGTTCAAAGTATCTTACAGTGTCAGAACATACATACACACATACACACACACACACACACATCCGGACATTTTTTCTAAATATGATTTTTCGACGTTTTGGGATATTTTCAACACATTGACATCGAAAACTGGAAACAACATTTTTCCACCGTCGAAAAACTTCTTCTATGAGGAAGCAAAAAACGAAAAAACGTGTTAATTTTAAAGGAAAAAATCAACTTCTCCTGGTAATCGCCAACAAACCCCATATAAGGACCACCCTAATATACATACATACATACAAGCTGCTCAAGGAACGCCGACTGAAGGTAGGCTGGATTAGGTGCCGCGTAAGAGAGAAAACCGAGGTTACCCGATGCTTCCGATGCCTAGGCTTCGGACACGTTGTGAGGAATTGTAAAGGAGAAGACAGGTCCAAGAGGTGCCGACTCTGTGGTTCGGAGCAACATCTGGCCAAGGAGTGCAAAAGTCCCCCTCACTGCGTAATATGCGCAAAGGACGATAACGAGGAAGGGGCGCAGCACATACTGGGCAGTGCCAAATGCGAAGCGTTCCGAAGGAAACTACGCAGGGCACGAAAATAACCCGGTACTTGCAGACTGGTCACCAAAAAGCTTGTAAGCAGGAAACAGATCCCCGGCCTGGCCTGCCCAACACGTATGAGTCAAATAGTAACAGCACTATTCCCAAAAGAGGAGAACCGAGCTCAAAGACCTTCTCAGGAAGTGGCTTTTACCCCTTTTTGCACGGAAGAACTGCAGGCAGCGGCTAAGAAACTACAGTCAGGGAAGGCACCCGGGCAAGACTGCATCCCCAACCAGATACTGAAAGCAGCAGTGGAAACATGGCCAGAAGTGTTGCTAGAAGCCTTCAACAAGTGCCTAATGAAAGGAGTCTTCCACGCCACATGGAAGAGACAGACGCTAGTCCTGCTGAGAAAAGGAGATAAGCCATTTGAGTAGCCGTCATCGTATCGACCCATATGCCTCATCGATACAGCTGGAAAGCTTCTTGAGAAGCTCCTGCTTCGGAAGCTAGAAGAAAACATAGGAAGAAATGGAGGGCTGTCACATAGACAGTATGGCTTCCGGAAAGGTCGCTCGACGATAAACGCCATAGCGCGGGTCACCGGGGCAGCAGCTAAAGTTAAGCAGGGACCGTGGCAGAGCAAAGGCTTCTGCGCGGTTATAAGACCGGACATCCGCAACGCATTCAACACAGCGAGGTGGGATAAGATCATGGAGGATCTGGCAGAGAGGGAAACCCCAGCATACCTACTACAGATAATAGGTGGCTATCTCAACGACAGGACGCTGATCTACGACCCGGAGGAAGGCCCCGTAGAGTACGAGGTGACGGCAGGTGTGCCGCAGGGATCGGTTTTCGGACCATACCTGTGGAACATCATGTACGACGGCCTTCTGAGACTGAGGCTCTCAGGGGAGTCCGAAATGATTGGCTTCGCGGACGACGTGGTCCTGGTGGTAACGGCCAAATCAACCAAACTGCTGGAGGTAGTGGCGAACGAGAGACTTCGCCGAGCTAGTAAATGGCTGAGAGAAAGTGGGCTCGAGCTAGCAGTCCACAAAACGGAAGCAGTCCTCATCACAAATAGAAGGGTTTTCGCGACACCAACGCTGAAACTAGAGGGCCAAACTATCAACTAGGGGAAATCTCTCAGATACCTGAGAGTGCAAGTAGATGGAGGCCTGAGGTTTACGGAGCATGTTAACATCGTAAGCGAGAAAGCAGCCTCCGTCGCCGCGGCGCTAGCAAGGCTAATGCCGAATGTAGACGGGCCGAGCGAGCTGAAGAGGAGATTGCTAAACAGCGTTATCCACTCGAAAATCCTATATGGAGCAGAGATATGGGCAGACGCTGCGGAGAAAGTCGGGGCACGTCGGAAACTAGCCTCTGTACAGAGACACGGTGCCTTAAGGGTAATATCCGCATATAGGACCGTCTCCGAAAATGCAGCGCTCGTTCTTGCCAGTACACCACCGGTAGACCTACTGGCACGAAAAAAACGGGTAGTCTATCAGGATATAAATCAAAACAGCGACGGGAACCCAATCACGGAAGAGATAAGGACGGCAGCAAAAGAAAGAGCCCACCAAAGGCTACTTACGCGGTGGCAGGAGCGCTTGGACGCCGACACAAAAGGGAGATGGACCCACCGGCTTATCCTCAGGATAGCGCCATGGATCGAAAGACCACACGGCCAGCTGAACTACGAGCTCACCCAGGCGCTAACAGGCCATGGGTGTTTCAACGAGTACCTAAAGCGTTTCAAAAAGCGAGAAAGCGAAGTCTACAGCCACTGTGGATACAGCCCAGACGATGCACAGCACGCAGTCTTTGAGTGCCCAGCCACATAAGACGAGCGAGGGAACCTGGAAATGCAAATCGGTCATGGGTCGATCAGCGAAGATAATCTGATACCGCTAATGCTCAGCGCAGAGGAAACATGGGTGCAGGCATCGTCCTTCATAAAAAGAACGATGGAAAAGAAAAGGGAAATGGAAATGGAAGAGAGGAGCAGAGCAGAGGTCAGGCTACTCTAAAATGAACAGCGGCGTCTGAGAGAGGACTAAAACACAACACATGGAAGTTAAGCAAAAGCGGTACCTGTGTGGGGTGTGGAGACGGGGGAGGGGTTTTAGTCGGTAGAAATCCGACACTACCCGCAACATCTGGGTGTCTTTGGAAGATTTCCCCTCCTCCTATAGGAAAAAAAAAACATACATACATACTGAAACGTTTCGCGATTTTAATGTACTTTTAATTTTCGCTACGAGACGCGTTTGTTCGGCGGCAGCGTAAAATCGCGTAGTTTTATAATTTCATTTCGAGCGATATCATCCTAGATCGTTTGGAGAGTGGAGCTTGCTCGAAACCAGTTCGTGCTCTGGGCTGGATGGGATGAGAAGTGTCTGTGGTTTTTGTGGATTTGCAATCAATCTATTAGGTTGTCATTAGTATCTTTATTGCTGTTGTTTGTGAGACTTCAGTTTAGGTTTTTGTTGCGTCGCATTTGTCCGTGAAGGACATGCGGTTTGTTACCCTTTCATCATTGGTCTTTTTATTGATTGGGTAATTTCTTTCTTTTTTTATGGTGCTGAAGGCACTTGATTGTTTGATAGATATCTGATTGATTGTTAGTTCAGACAGAGGTAGGAAGGACGTTCGTAGGATGATCTGGTCGTTCGTACGGATTTTAATATTCGCCTCCGTGAGTTTTTCTTAAATCTACGTATGCGGAATTGCTTCCGGTATTTTTGGGATCTGACTCTATAATTCGTAAAGATATGAGATATCGCCTTTACAGAGCTTAACACTCAATTTATCTGTTTGTCGGTTATCGCGTTTGCTAATACGCGTTTTTCTTTAAATCTACGTAAATGGAATAATTTCCAGTTTCTTCGGGTTTTGACTCTATAATTCGTAAAGAGATGAGATATCGCCTTTACGGAGCTTAACACTCAATTTATCTGTTTGTCGGTTATCGCGTTTGCTAAGACGCGTTTTCTTTAAATCTACGTAAACAGAATACTTTCCAGTTTCTTCGGGTTATGACTCGATTATTCGTAAAGTGATTAGATATCACTTGTACGGAGCTTGGCACTCAATTTATCTGTTTAAGGGTTCTTGCGTTTGCTGACGCGCGATTTTTCTAATACTACGTAAATGGAATATTTAATTTCCAATTCTTTTCGGGTTTAGATTCTATTATTCGTAAAGTGATGAGATATCACTTGTGCGGAGCTTAACACTCAATTTTAACTATTTCGGGGGTTATTGCATTTGCGAATGCAATAAGTATCAAATATTGTGTAATTTTAACTTTTGAGTATTTCTCGAATTTCTTGAGGATGTCATTGGCCGAGTCTCGATGGCCATAGGCGCGTCGCGTGTCTCTATTTCGGCGTTTGCAAGGTGTGGTCTAGCTGCTGGGCTTAGTCCTCATACGGGGCGTTCCGTGGTACCTTCGTTAGAGGTACCGGTCCGCCTTGTTTTTAATCATCGGACGTCTAGCTGGTGTTATGCTATCTGGGATGTAATTGTTTTGGAATGCCCGTTCGCGAGATCTGTCTTTTTAGGCTCCGCCCTGCTAATGGTTGCGCGGAGATCTTATAGTAGGGACGCGAGTGTCGTGTGGTGAGGTGGTGTGTGTGTGTGATTTTACCTACCTATCTTTACTCAGCTTTGTTATTGTTTGGGTCCCTAGCTATAGCTCGCTGTTCGCAAAAGACACCGGGTTCGCAGCTATGACCAACTAGCTCTTCCTGTACCCCGGATACTGAAGCCTTTAGTCGCACTTAATTAAGCCACCGTCTTGCGCCTTTAAGGGCTTTACAATTTGGTTTTTTAATTAGTGTGATTGGCCGAGGTATCCGTTCGTAGCAGGTGGTAGTTGGTGTTGGCCCTGACGTGGTCCCACCCACGCAGGTACACCCTACGAGTCGATTGCGCGTGGTGCAACAAGTCGGGATGCCACTCCCTTAACCTGGAGACACGTGTGACTTCTTCACTCTGCAAAAGACATGTAGCCACGGCGCTATGCGTGGGGACACGTTAATGACAGAGTGCCCTAACGCTGCGATTGGGGGCGGCCAAGGCGCAATGCAGGGGAGCCCTTTCCTCGCAGAGTATCCTAATTAATTCGTTTGCTCAATTTGACGGCCAGGACGCAATGCCAGGGAATCAGTTTGAGCAAAAGAATACTGTGTACTACCATGATATTTCCCAAACGGTTAGTTCTTATTGGTATAGGTTCGTTCGGTCAAACGACGGCCAAGCGCAATGCAGGGGAATCGAGTGATCGAAAGAACACTGTTTTCTTTACATTCGGAATTTAAAATTGAATTTAGGATGGCTGTCGGGCAGCACTTCGTCTTGAAGAACAGATTTTCAGCAAGAGACTCGAGGCTTGTCCGGTCGTGGTTTATATAGTTTAGTGGATAGACCCCGAGGGGGTGTTTTTGGGTATGTCACGTGATGTTTGTCGCCCTTCAATCACTAGGTGAGGGAGGTGCGGGGTGATGTATCGGTGTACCGTTATTTCTATATTTAGCCAGGCTTTGTCTTTTCTGAGTTGGAACCGCGGTTCTAGCGAGGCTGAATTTAGTTGGTCTGTGTTAAATTTCCACCCGCAGGAGGTTCAAACTCTTCCTGAGAGTTTTTTTATTGTTTGTTTGATGTTTTTACTAATTATTGTCATGTGTGGTTTTACTTATTCTTTGTATGTATTTCCTAGTCTATCTTCTGGTTCGATTCGCGCTAGGATTGTTTAATTATTGTGAGTTTGGTGTTTTACAACGTGTTTTCTAGATGTTTTTCCTAGATTTTCGTGTTGTTTTTACTTTTGAGTGTCTTATCCGGTTAGGGCTTGCCCTAGTCTTGATTTGTTAATTGTTTTTTGTAATATTTCGGTTCGTTTTATGTCTTTATTTCGTTATTAATATTGGATCCTTGAGTGGGGGTATGTGGTGAGGTTTCATGTGGAATCCCCTTGTCGTTTACTCTTGAGAATTTGTGGAATTTCGAGAGTTCCACTAATCCTTTTGTAATTTCGCCGTATCGTGGCGTTCTCTGCGCATCGCGTCGGTGTGGTATGGTTAGCTTAAAAGGGTGAAGCTGGCTATGCCTTCTTAGCACGGTAAGGCGTTTGTTGTTACGCATTGTTCCGCCTGCTTCCTAGTGGGGCGGGGGTACTATGCTGGGGTCCGGTCTGTAGTGTGCGATATTGCTGTTTGGCCTGCCCCTCGTCTTACTCGTGCAAGCTTCTTGCGAGCTGTGTTTGTTTTGATAGTAGTTTCTTTTACTTTGGGTGGGGCCTGTGTCTGACGCCATGCTGTTTTAGGGTGGGTACTTGCGGTTGACCGTGTGTACCTACTTTTATGTTATGTTGCCGTAGTCCAGCCGATGTTTGTCTGTTCTGTGTTTGCTTCTTTTGTTAATGGATAATCGATTTTTCTGGTAATTCTCTGTCTTTCTTATTAGTTTTGATCTTTGTACGTTGGTGTAGGCTGGATGTGTGGGTGCTATTAAGGTTTTATTATAGTAGCGGAGCGCCGTAATGGCGTTCCGTTACAATACATACATACATACATAGGATCTGGATGAGCTCACGACGAAAGAAGAGGTCTGCGAAGCCTTGAGGCAACAGCTGGAAGGGGCACAGACTATTCGGGCAGACTCCATCAGTTCCATCAGGAGGGCATATGAGGAAACGCGGACAGCAGTCGTGGATCTGCCAGCGGAATTAGCTGGGAAGGCTATAGCCCTAGGCAGGCTAAGAGGCTGGGTCGTCTGCAGAATCCAAGGCCATGTCACAAAGACGTGTACCAACAACCCGAGCTGCGTTCTCTGCCAAGAAAAAAAGGAGGGCGCGAAAAGCGACTATGCCTGTAATAGTAGCAGGTGTCCTTTTTCGAAAGGCAATACTAGATAGGAGAAAAGGGAAATGAAAATATACCAGCTGAATTTGATCCACTGTGTGGCTGCCCAGGACCTTCTGAAGCAGTCTGTGCGAGAACAGGAGGTAGGTGTTGCTGTTCTTTGCGAGCAGTACCGGAATCCGGAAGGCGACGAATGTACAAATGATTCAGCGGGAAGGGCGGCGATTTGGTCTTGCGGAAGACGGCCGATCCAGGAAAGAATGGCAAACCCGGAGCAAGGATTTACAAGGGCCAGGGTAGACGGGGTGTACATCTACAGTTGCTACACCCCACCGAGTGGACTTATGGAGGAGTTTACGAACCAGTTGGACCGTCTGGTGTCTGATGCCAGAGGTAGGAGCCCATTGGTGATTGCGGGGGACTTCAACGCCTGGGCGGTTGAATGGGGATGCTCACACACGAACGAGAGAGGGCGGGCGTTGTTGGAGGCCTTCTCCACATTGGAAGTGGTGTTGGCTAATACCGGCAGCGCTCATACTTTTCGTCGAGGTGGGGTTGGCTCAGTGATTGACCTGACCTTCGTGAGTAACAGCTTGGCCAGAGACGGAATCAGGTGGGAGGTTGGGGAGCACTATACAAATAGTGATCACCAGGCCATTTTGCTGGATATGTATGGTTCGGGACAGCAGAATCGGCGAAGTACTCCAAAGAGTGCCAAAGTGACGGGATGGAAAGCTAAAGCATTCGACAAAGAGACATTCGTGGTCGAACTGAAGGATGTCGGCTAACCATCTGGAACAGCAGAATCCAAAGCTCGTGGGGTGATGGAAAGCATCGAAAAAGCCTGCGATGTGGCGATGCCTAGAAGAGTGACCAACAACTGGCGCACACCAGTTTACTGGTGGAATGCCGAGATCGCTCAACTGCGAAAGAGTTGCAATAGAGCGAGAAGATTGCATCAGCGGACGAAAGGCAAGAGCACCTTCTTCGACCTCCAACAGAGCTACAAAGAAGCCCGTCGTAACTTCGCAAGGGCAATCATGACGAGCAAAGATCGTAGTCGGAGAGCACTCATAAAAGAGGTCGACCAAAATCTGTGGGGTAGGCCATACAAGATAGTCATGGGCAAATTTAAAAAATCCTTGCCAGGTCCTACCTGACCGAGCTTGATGAGCAAGATTGTTACCACCCTATTTCCACGCCAAAGGGAAAACTCTAACAGGGTAGGTGAGAGCATAGAGGAGGAGATATCTCCAATTACTCTGGAGGAACTATTGAAGGCCTGCAGCGGGGCAGGGGACAGTAAGGCCCCAGATCCCGACGGCATCCCGAATATCGCACTGAAAACCGCAGTGCAGACGCGACCCGACATGTTCCTGAATGTGTACGGTTCGTGCTTGAGAGAGGGAGTCTTCCCGGAAAAATGGAAGAGACAACGACTAGTGCTGCTCCCGAAGGGAAAGAAGCTACCGGATGACCCATCTTCATACCGCCCCATCTGTATGTTAGATACAGCGGGCAAGATCTTGGAGCGCCTGATTTGCAACAGATTGGAGTCGGCCGTAGAGAGAGTAGGAGGTCTTGCCGAACATCAATACGGTTTCCGTAATGCGCGATCTACACTGGACGCTGTTAATAAGGTAGTTGAAACCGCCAAAACAGCTATTCAAGGAAAGAGATGGAGAGGAGGATCCAAGAGGTACTGTGCGGTGGTAACACTCGACATCAAAAATGCCTTTAACTCCGCCAGATAGAGCTGTATCCACCAAGCTTTAGAGAAAATGAATGTTCCACTGTACCTCAGAAAAGTAGTGGCTGACTACTTCGGACACAGACTTCTGACGTACGATTCAGATAATGGACCAGTAGAGAACCAAGTTACGGGAGGTATTCCACAGGGCTCGGTGTTGGGTCTTCTTCTGTGAAACATCATGTATGGTGGAGATTTTGAGCTTCAGATACCCGAAGAAGCTAAGATCATCGGCTTCGCAGACGATATTGCGATTGTGATGGTTGCAAAGCTCCAAGAAGAGGTGGTGCAAATCAGCAACAAAGTAATCTCAAACGTTAGAGCGTGGCTTATATCGGTTGATCAGCAGCTGGCGGAACACAAGACGGAGGCGGTCTTGATATCCAGCAGAAAGAAGAGGGAGACCATCACCCTGACAGTTGGCGATTGTGAAATTACTTCGCAACCGTCTATCAAAGACCTGGGCATCATGATCGACGACCGACTTTCTTTTAAAGGTCATCATGCCTACGCAGGCAATAACGCGGCGAGGGTCAATACTGCACTCTCGCGAATTATGCCGAACAGTGGAGGACCAAAACAAAGTAACAGATTACTTCTGGCTAACATCACGAAGTCGATTATGCTATACGGAACCCCGGTGTGGGCTGGCGCTCTGAAAGCTAGAACCTATAGGCGGAAGATGGCTTCGGTTCACCGATTGAGTGCTCTACGAGTCGCCAGCGCATTTCGCACTGTGTCAGATGATGCAGTTTGCGTGGTCGCTGGCATGCCGCCAGTAGACATTCTAGCAATGGAGCTACAAAGGCTCTTCGGACGTAGTAGCGGCGAAAATCACAGGATTGAAAGGGCACAAGCCATCGCAGAGTGGCAGACGCGATGGAACCAGTCGCAAAAGGGGCGCTGGACATTCCGTCTCTTACCGTCCCTCAAGAAATGGGTGGACCGCCGTCACGGCGAGGTAAATTTCTACCTCACCCAGCTATTGACCGGTCATGGATATTTCCGAGCCTACCTCCATAAATACAAAATAGAGGATACGCCATCTTGTCCCACGTGCGAGTCGACCGCGGAGGACGCGGGACACGTGTTCTTTCGCTGTCCACGTTTCCTTCCAGAACGCGAAGAGCTTAGAGAGGCCCTTGGTCAGCACCCAACTCCAGAGAACATCGTGGATTGCATGCTGGCCACCGTGGACTCCTGGGAGGCGGTGAGCGCATGGACGGCGCGAATCACGATCAAGCTACGCCGTCTCGAAAGAGAAAGAAGAAGGACAAACCCTGAGCAAGGGTGAAGAAAAATGGTGGTAGAGCTAAGGCTAGGGCCCTTCCTGCTAAGTTATGCCTAACAGCAGTCCGGCAGGAAGACACAGGCCGCATAAGGAGGTGGTTTTAGTGGGTAGAAATCCCACACGCTGTGGAGCACGGGCTCCTCAGTGTCTTTCGAAGATTTCCACCTGCCCCCGATAAAAAAAAAAAAAACATACATACTGTAACGGTATTTAACGTTAACATTGCCCTTAATGGGCTTGTTCGGACTCGAGCAGGAAGGAAAGTAATTTTAGGCTTTTGTAATAGGTAGAAGTAGGGTTTATTCAGAATAACACAAAATTTAGTTATATGATACAATAGAAAATTCAATTATTTCACCCTTTTCTTTCGGTATTATGGCTACCTCGTGCCTTACAATTTATTATTCCCGGGCACACGAGTGCATTTATAATCGTGTCCGCGGGTAATTTTAAAGAATATTAATATGTGAGAGAAAACATTCATAATTTTGTAATCCTAACTAAGATTGAATTGATGAAGGAAAAATACGTGTCGTTCTATAATTTTTATCTCTCTGTTACGTTCCCTGGATAACAAGTTTAGCATGTGGACGTCGGTAACTAGCCGGCTGTTGCTTGCGGGATCCTAAATAGTCGAGGATTCGCCGCTGAGTGGTTCAATACCTGCTTCTAATGTTATAGGCCGTTGGTGAGAGTGGAGTTCCCGCATAGTGTTTTTTTTTTTTAAAAGGCCGACTCTTGCGTCCACCCGACCGCCGCTACGATCTGGCGTCAGTGAGATGCATTTCTAGTGCACGCGCCGCTTTATCAGGATCGTACCCGGTTAACTTAGTGCCCTGTATATTTTCCCTGAATTCTATTTCTAACTGAAGACGCTATCCTAATCTAGTGGTCTTTTATATGGAGATATTATGTCGTCGTTATTTTAAATATTGCGAAAAGCATTTTATGTCAGAGAGAGTAGACCACTGTTCGCTCGATCCTTTGCTACCAGAGTGAGAGGAAGAGAGACAGAGATAGGCCGCTTTGTTGTTGTTTGGGGCTGCGGGGCTTTGGTCTCGAGCGCAGCACCGACTCAGCTGCTTCTCGTTTAAATGTCCGTCAGGTACCACAGCTGGGCTCTCTGGTATCCGTGCGGCTGCACCTAGTTAGGGCTTATGTTGGCTTCCTTCCTTGGAGATTGACGTCTGCGTCGGCGGGACCTGCGAACAAAACTGTTCCCCGAGTGCCGAAATTCTGGTCTTTTTATACCAGAATCCCCTCCAGCTGGCCCATGCTTTCAGTATGACTATAGTTCTCGGCGCACGCGGATGGACTGTGCCCACCCAGATTGCAACTTCGGTTGCTTGCCCTGGGTGAACGTCTTATCTGTACGGGAGTTAGCAACCCCGCCATGGTGTAGGCTCGGGTGCTTACCAAGCGAGACGTTAAGTCTTCGGACTAATTGGGAGATGGGGAGGTTGTTGCAGCCTCACGGCTTTGCCGTGTACAACCTTTAAATGGGTTGGACTCTGTCGGGCATACGGTTTTTAAAAACGCCAACGCGTCAATAGGGAGTTTATGGATAGTGCTCCCCCTCAGACCAAGAGGTAACACTCGGGTAAAACCGAGCGGGAATTGGTAGCCCGCCCCGATGCAAGTCGGGGGGGGCGCGTTGGCCGAGCGTATCTCGGCCCCACGCTCGCGGGAGCCGTGTCGTAGGCCGAGAGGCGGGAACGGCACGTTAATAACAAGGTGATCCCAGTATGACTATAGTTAGTGGCGGTCCTGTAGCCCATGTTCTGTAGCCCACTGGTACTTCATTTTTAAAAATCGTCGTTGGTTTTTAATATTTCGTTATTCGTATTTTTCGGGTAGAATAACGGGACTTGGTCACTGATATGCCAGCCTAGCTGGCGTGAGTGACGCTCGGTAGCGGTGCTTTGTTATGTGCGTACCGAGCGTCGTGAGCTGCCGAGTATAGGCCGGTCTCACCCTGTGTGCGTAACGCGCGGTAGCGATGCCTTCGTGTGTGTACCGCGCGTTCTCAGATAGTTAGTATGTCTCAATACAAAGTACATACATACATACATACATACATACCCACATAGGCCCAGACATTTTTTCTAATAGCGTTTTCCACTGGTATACATGGTGTATGCATAAGTTTTTTCCGGTTTAACTAAGAGATGGCGCCAGCGAAAAGTACGCAGCGTATTAATTTGACACATACGTCATTTAGTTCGTCTGACATTAACCTACAAACACACACAAGTTGAGTCCGCCAAAAACTAGCGTCTTTGTTTTATCGTTCAGTGATCATGTCGAGTTTTGTGCCTGAAAAAGAACATTTGCGGCACGCATTGCTTTTCTTATTTAATCAAAAGAAAAAGGCTGCTGAAAGTCAACGTTTGCTGGTAGAAACATATGGTGAACACGCTCCATCGATTAGAACATGTGAGACATGGTTTCGACAATTTAAAAGTGGTGATTTCAATGTGAAAGACAGTGAGCGCTCTCGTAGACCACAAAAATGCGAAGACGAGCAATTGCAGGAGTTATTGGATGATGACCCAACTCAAACTCAACGGCAATTAGCAGAAGCATTACATGTGTCACAAGAAACAATCAGCAGACGTTTACGAGTAATGGGGAAGATCAATAAACTCGGTAAATGGGTTCCATACGATTTGAATGAACGTCAAATAGAAAATCGCAAAGTCACTTGTGAAGTGCTGCTTCAACGCCACGAAAGGAAATCATTTTTGCATCGAATTGTGACGGGTGACGAAAAATGGATTTATTTTGAAAACCCGAAGCGGAAAAAATCGTGGCTTTCACCTGGCGAAGCCGGTCCTTCAACACCAAGGCCAAATCGCTTCGGCAAGAAGACCATGCTCTGTGTCTGGTGGGACCAGAGCGGTATTGTGTATTATGAACTCTTGAAGCCCGGCGAAACCGTTAATACACAACGCTATCGCCAACAAATTATTAATTTAAACCACGCATTAATCGAAAGACGACCGGAATGGGCCAGAAGACATGGCAAAGTGATTTTGTTACACGACAATGCGCGGTCTCACACAGCAAAAGCAGTGAAAGACACCTTGAAATCGCTTGGATAGGACATCCTTCCGCACCCGCCGTATTCGCCAGACCTGGCGCCATCTGACTATCACCTCTTCGCATCAATGGGGCACGCGCTCCCAGAGCAGCACTTCAGCAATTTCGAGGAAGTTGGAAAATGGCTCGACGAATGGTTTGCCGCAAAAGACAAGCAGTTTTTCTGGCATGGTATTCAAAAGTTACCTGAAAGATGGGCGAAATGTGTAGAAGCC
The DNA here is from genome assembly GCA_963942595.1 of Cylloceria caligata. Lineage (NCBI taxonomy): Eukaryota > Metazoa > Arthropoda > Insecta > Hymenoptera > Ichneumonidae > Cylloceria > Cylloceria caligata. The sequence continues at coordinate 72,363,727 of OZ012703.1, forward strand.
GATGGCCAATATTTTGAATAAAACAAAAATTAATTTCCCTTGAAAATTACGTGTTTTTTTTTACCAAAAAACCGGAAAAAACTTATGCATACACCTGATAGTGTAAAAAAAAAAAAATTATGTAGCGTTAATATTGCTCGAAAAAAAAACTGTGTTGGGAAATTTATTCTTTTTCAAGTGCAAAAATAATTAAATAAAATAGAGTTATTAGAAATTCTTTAACTGTGTTAGTTTCAAAAAATATAGAAACTATAAATATATATATTTTTCATATTTATCATACGTTTCACATATATTTCACGGGAGTTTTTGAAATGTTTAATTTTTTTAATTTTATACTTTTTAAAGCTATAGTTTAATGTGACTTTCAACAGTATTTTTATAATTTATATATATATATATATCAATTATGAATATATATATGTATGTATGTCAATCGAGTATTTCCAGGTCCAAAAATTAGTTATTGTTTTTAATGTATACAAAGCTTATATAAACGGCATATATGTGATGTATAGTCTATTTATTGATATACAGACAGTAGTTTCCATGGCACTATATATACGTTATCATACTCCGAATATTCCCAGGTCCGTGGTCCCTGATATATCAATGGTGATAATGTACATCCAAAAAGACCTGGAAATATTCGATGCAAACTCTTATCGTTAACGTGACTGTATATCAACTTTCTCAACTAAGCATAGACGATAAAGCTGCCGATGGTGGATTGCTTCAACAATTTACATTATAGTTTACATTACTTTCGCATCTCATATCACAGAAGTATATCCCAAAATACTTGGTACTATTCGATTCGAGATTATATGAACGCATAAATTAATGTTGGTCCTTACGTATTATTGCGGTCATACAGATATCTTGCTACTGATATATTCACTCATATTACCACAATAAAATATCAAGAAATACACGCTATGCTAGTTTCAATCGATCATTTGGTGAACTACAGATATACAAATTTAAATAGATATCTTAGGAACTCGTGACCTAAAAGTGTGCCATTGGTATTCAAATAGACCTAGAACTATTCGAATAAAGCTCACAATGAGGAATTATATTTATATGGTACATAACATATTGCTTGATGCATGATGCACAGATGAGAGAATGCTATCATCTCTCGAGTCTTCACGTTGTTCCGGGTAGATTATAAAGTATTCTTACACATTCTTACTTAGAATAAACAAATATGGCAAATCGGTTGCATACTTGCTACTATAATAGAAAATTCTTCACTTATAATTCACAGTACTTTTCAAGCGTTATTTCTGATGAAAAAATACATGATTAAGGATCATTTGAAAAAAGGAAAGTTATGGTACTCCTGAGTACAAGCTCGTAACTCGGTCCTGATTCCGAAATTAGAGTTAAAAATTGGTCATTCTTTTTGCATCTAAAAAAAATATTTTCGGTTATTTGGTCGCAATCTTTACAGATACTTCCAGGTCTCGTGTCCTAGAAGTATTGAATGTATACAAAAACGGACCTGGATCTATTTATTCGATTTGAGCCTTTTTCTCTCGCTCCTTACGAATCACTGTAGTCGCATCAGGCTTTTGAAATCTTAATTTAATTTGCTAGAATTTTATTCTATTCACAGCCTCAATTGGAATAAACGAATATGGTAAAAAATCAGCTGCACACTTGTTAGTAATAGAAGGATATTTGCTTACAATTCACAGTACTTCTCAAACGTCATTCCTGATAAATAAATATATGGAGTAAAAGTAATTTGAAAAAAGAAACGCTATGGTACCAATGAACCGTTGGTTTTGATTAAAAAACCGGAGCCTATAATCGGTCATTCTGGTTGTATCTAAAAGAATACTTTCAGTTATATGGTAGCATATATTTCGATTTTTGCAGATACTTTGAGGTCTCATGATGTATAAGTATTTAATTAATACAAAGGGGCCTGGATCTATTCAATTCGAGTCTTTTCCTCTCATTTCTTACTAAATACACTAGTCGTATCAGTTCATTCAAATTTCAATTCAAATTGCCGCGATTTTATACCTTTCACTTCCTTACTTGAAATCAGTGAACGTGAGAAGTAACATAAAATAATCATGTACTACTGGACGGGAGTACCTTATCGGTATAACGCGAAAATAAAAATGGATAAGAGAGATCCATAAAAGTCGAATAAAAATTGCAGCTGCATTTAGCCATAATTAGCAACTATACTTTTGGATGCAAGTAATCCGTCAATTTGGAAACGAATTGTATACTTCCAGGCCTCGATACACGAAAGTAATCACAGAACCTAAATTTCAAGCTTGCACAAATGGTCGATAACAGCACGTAATGCATCTCTTATAAAAACAACATGTACAAAGTTAAAATTACAATCACGTATTCTTATTAATGAATTATAGCTGGAAAACGATTGGTCAATTAAACAAAAAAGCTTGAGATACCTGATAGAATTTCTCTACCAGCATAATATTTAAATCGCAACATAGATATCCGTTGATATTTATTAACTAATACACTAAGTAAGTGTATTTGCTTCTTGTGAAAATATTAAGCGGCGTAGAAAATGTGGGAAAGCGGAGGTTATTATCATCTCTTCCCGTCGGTATATCACACGACTTTAACGGCAATAAGATTTCCCAAAATACTCTGATAAAACTGTCGTCACAAGTTCGAAATAAGATAAATGGAACCCAAATATTTAAGCGAGAAATGAATACTCCCGGGTCTTGCAACATAAGTATTGTATACTTCCGGGACATGAGGTATACAACTATACATGAAAACCAAAATTGTTGCCTTCTTATATCCCTGGTAACATGGACGTCGTAACGTATAATTCCAGATATTACATTCAGTATATAATTAAAACATAAGAATTACAGAATATGGAATTACGAGTCTATTATCTGCAGGTAATGCTAGCGAGTTTACAATGATTGTTCTTCTGTGTCTGCTCATCATGAATGTAGCATCAAAAGCTCTCCATAAACTGTACAACCCAGGATTCAGAGTGCTGAGGAAATACATTACGACGGCTAATGTCTATAACGAAAATAATTCTTTGTTATGAACTTAATTCAAACATCAAGGCATACTTAGATACATATCGCGAATTTCCGGGATCAACGACCCTGGAATATATATTCCATATCACCTCAACAAATGGTTAACCTCTTGATTTTTTAATTTTCTGCGTAATTTCTTATGAGAAACCTTAAGTTGAAAAGGACTCGTCGAAATTAAAAAAAAAATGTTTATATTAAATATTTTGGAGGTACAATTTTTTTAATTTTCACGATCTGCACAATTTCATAGACATTCAATCGTTCATAAATTAGAACCAGAGCTAGGAACGATTGAATATATGCAAAATTGTGCCGATTGTGAAAATTAAAAAATTTGTACCTCCGAAACTATTTCAAATAAAAAAATTTTTTTATTCCTGAGGGTCCATTTCAACTCAAAGATTCTTAGGAAAAATTACTCAGAAAATAAAATACAAGGGGTCAACCATTTATCGAGATGATATGGATTACCTCATGTAATAAGATTTGCTAATAGTAGTTCTGATGTTATCTGGCTTGAGTCGAATAGTTCAAGGTCCTTCTGGATACTTTTCGCATATTTCGTGGGCCGAGATCCAGGAGTATCATTTTCGCTAAAGAGTGCTTCCAAACGGCAAACAGAGACGCGCTCCGCAAAGTACGCACGATAGGAACGTATCCTCACTCCGTCAACGTCGGAGTATTATCAACCATAATCTAACCTTCGAAGCTGACTTGTATTGAAAATTGATATAAATATTTCACGTGTACTTTGATATTACCGATTACTTAATTAGTAGCAAACGATTGACAAGTAACACGAACTTGTTTTTAACAGACATAACTTTGGTGTTCTTCGTTAAATTATAGAATGTTTAATAGAACAACATTGAAGAAGTAGCAGCTATACCAGTGTCAGCTTGTTCAGAGAATGCTGCGGGTTTTTAAAAGACCTCGAAGTATTCGGTTTATAAACTCAAAAGACCTGGAAGTGTACAATCAGTTTCACCGGATTCGTGAATGATTTACATACTTTCTATTCATGGATACGTATCGATTCACAACGAAGATGGAGATTTCTATGACAACGCGGGTCCAATCTGCAGTCTAAATTTCAAATATTTCCATTGAACACCTGGAAGTAGTTTGTGAATATTTCTTAAACACAAGTCTATGATGCTCACCATTTTTTATCCTTCTATTATGTGATAGAGCGGTAGTAAAAAAATATCATATTATACATCGAGTTTCATAATTTTTCTAAAATTGATGAAGTTCTTGTTAACGAAAATGTTTAATAAACACTGTTGGCCACCGTTGATTCTATTCAGGTTTGTGCAATAAATGCTATGTTTTAAAACAAAATGTTGATGACTAGTTTGGAGATAGGGATGAGTTTAGATAAAATCCTATAAAAATAATAAATTTTTGCCCCGTTAAATTTGTACCATACAATTCCTCAGAAATAATATTATGCAAAAAAAAAATATTGAGGTTTATATGATGTATTGATGAATGAAAAAATCGTAAGAACAACTTTTTGTTTGAAAAAAAATCGCTAGAAACGATTGAAAATAATTTGTTTCTAGGTTCAAAATTATTTGAAACGGTTTTTTTCATCCCGATAATCGCATAATAGAGATCTTCAATATTTCATTTAGTCATATTGTTCCTGAAAAATTCATACAACAATCATAAAAAAAAACTAATTTCGTTTAAAGGATATGCAGCCTAAACTGACATGCAACTTTGAACGAGCTTGAAAATTTTGTTTCAGAGCATAGAACTTAATGTAAAACTAAAATCGATAATGCCCAACTACTAATTGAAAATTTTCCGTAATAAAAGCTAAAACATTTTTCGAAAAATTCGAAACCTTGATGGATGATGTTTTTTTGTACCGCTCTGCAACATATTAGAAGGAGAAAAAAATCAACAACGGTGAAGGTCACCGACCTATCTATTTGGCTCAGATTGCCTCATATAGATATTCCATATACTTCAAGGTCCGATATGCACATAAGGGAGCTCGAAATGAACAGGATTGGCTAGAAGTGACATTTTATTTTCAGTGCATGGACAAAATAGCTCCACGTTTTCTACCGCGTATATGTGCGGTTAAACGTTCATAGAGGACTTAAACAAAATAACACGAAGTTAATATAACGTTTCGTGTCAACCAATATAGACCTGTATAGAAAGTAGGTCTAGTTGCCAGGATTCTTGCAGCGATTTTGCATATAACAGGCAAAGACGCAATTAAAAAGATATCAGTTGCAGAAATATGTTATATATATCTATATATATATATGCTAATCCCATATTTCCAGGACTCTCATATATAGATCACATACTTCCAGTGCCCATGACCTGGAAACGAGATCTTCTCAGCATATTCAAAATGTAGTTTGCAATATAAGATTCACCTTACTCGTGAATCTGTTTCTACCGTGTGTGGCTATATAATTACTAGGAAATCAACGGTGTGAATCGATACATATCCATGAATAGAAAGTATGTAAGTCATTCATGAATCCGGTGAAACTGATGTTACACTTCCAGGTCCTTTGAGTATATAAACCGAATACTTCGAGGTCTTTTGAAAACTCGCAGCATTCTCTGAACAAGCTGACACTGGAATAGCTGCTACTTCTTCAATGTTGTTCTATTAAACATTCTATAATTTAACGAAGAACACCAAAGTTATGTCTGTTAAAAACAAGTTCGTGTTACTTGTCAAGCGTTTGCTACTAATTAAGTAATCGGTAATATTAAAGCACACGTGAAATATTTATGTTAATATTCAATACAAGTCAGCTTCGAAGGTTAGATTATCCTAATTTTTTACTTTGTCATGGTGAATGATGGTAGGTATATCTACGTGTAAGCGATTGAAATAGCCTTCTTATCTGGTGCAACAGTTTCGCTTCGTCGAGGTCTTTATATACATCAATCGCATACTTCCATAACTCCTATCTGATGGTTGATTACATACTTTTAGTGTCTAGAACCGGGAAACCAGATCTCTTCAGTATTTTCGAATCGTAGCTTGTAATATTAGATCCACCTCACGTAAGAATCAATCTCTACCGTGTGTTGTGTGGTAGATACTCAAACCTAATAATTCTTTTCACACTCTTCGACAACTTCTCAATGATAATTTTTCCACTTTTAGGCAGCCTCTAATACCAAATTTAACCTACTCGATAGTTTCATGCTAAATAAAGACTCTAACAGTGATATTAACAAATCGGTTATTGCGCTTTCTTAGCTCCCCCTCTTATCTCGACTCTCTATCAGTTATCTTATTTCTACTAGCATCCCTGGAAGGAGTATACTCGTCGTTCTCTGTCATCCCTCGGTTTTCATTGATTTGGTAATGGTATGTGACGTTGCCAGAAAAAAGCCATTTTACATTATACATTTAGAAATATAGCTTAGAAGGTTAGGTTTGCCTAATTCCTTACACCGCTAAGTCTTTTATTTTGCTCGTGTTGAATGATCGCAGGTATCCCCACGCACAAGTGGTTTTATTCGTTGTTACCGATATGCTACATAGCGGGCTTTATAAAAATGAATCGCATACTTCCAGGACTTACGTACCAAGACCACTTACTTCTGTACCCACAACCTCGAAGCGAGCTCGAGTTTCCGAATAATGTTCCATTTCAGTGTTCATATGATGTATTGATGAATGAAAAAACCGTAAGAATAACTTTTCGTTTGAAAAAAAATCGCTAGAAACGATTGAAAATCATTTGTTTCTAGGTTCAAAATTATTTGAAACGGTTTTTTTCATCCCGATAATCGCATAATAGAGATCTTCAATATTTTATTTAGTCATATTGTTCCTGAAAAATTCATACAACAATCATGAAAAAAAAACTAATTTCGTTTAAAGGATATGCAATCTAAACTCACATGCAACTTTGAACGAGCTTGAAAATTTTGTTTCAGAGCATAGAACTTAATGTAAAACTAAAATCGATAATGCCCAAATACTAACTGAAGATTTTCCGTAATAAGAGCTAAAACATTTTTCGAAAAATTCGAAACCTTGATATGTGATGTTTTTTTGTACCGCTCTGCAACATATTAGAAGGAGAAAAAAATCAACAACGGTGAAGGTCACCGACCTATCTATTTGGCTCAGATTGCCTCATATAGATATTCCATATACTTCAAGGTCCGATATGCACATAAGGGTGCTCGAAATGAACAGAATGTGGCTAGAAGTGACATTTTATTTTCAGTGGATCGACAAAATAGCTTCGCGTTTTCTACCGCGTTTATGTGCGATTGAACGTTCATAGTGGACTCAAACAAAATAACACGAAGTAAATATAACTTATATAAGATAAAATTTTCGTGTCCACCAATATAGACCTGTATAGAAAGTAGGTCTAGTTGCCAGGATTCTTGCAGCGATTTTGCATATAACAGGCAAAGACGCAATTAAAAGGATATCAGCTGCAGAAAGTATTCCCACCGTTGACTTCCTAGTAATTACACAGCCACACATGGTAGAAACAGATTCACGAGTAAGGTGAATCTTATATTGCAAGCTACATTTTGAATATACTGAGAAGATCTCGTTTCCAGGTCATAGGCACTGGAAGTATGTCATCTATATATGAGAGTCCTAGAAATATGGGATTAACATATGATATATAATTATAAATATATATGAAGACCTTGGCGCAGCAAATAGGTTTTATCGGATAGGTTGACTTTTTTATTATTTGTAAGCAAGGACACCTACAATGATTCAATCATGGACAAATTAAAACATTGCATTAATATAACCATCTGAACTAACTTGTGAATATTTCCACGAACGCCTGAGGCGTGCTTTGATATTACTGATGACTGACAGAACTTTCGTGTTTTTCGTTAAACTAAAGAAAATTTAATACAACAACATTAAGGAAGTGACAGCAGGAAGAAGTGATTACAGTTGTATGATGTGGGTTTTTCAAAGACCTCGATATATTCCGTTTATATACTCAAAGGGCCTGGAATTGTAGAATTAATTTCACAGTGTTCGTGGTTATAAATAATGATTCACATGTGACTTATGTACGTACACTTACCGATCTACAACAAAGAGAGAGTCTTTGGTAATTAGGCGGATCTAATATTTCATCTAAATATCTTGATTATATATGAGGCATTCTCCAACGGTTCAGCCACTTCTTTCGCACCTTCGCAAATGATGCTAATAATTTCCAATATTTTAGTACTACTTACGAGAAGTCTCTGTGAATGTTTTTAAATTGTTGATTTAATCCTTATAGGAAATAGTTTTTTTTTTGTATTTCATATAACTGGGATAGAGTAAGTCTGGGAAAAAAGTTAATCGCACAAAAAACATTGTTTTTCACTGAATTTTGTAATGCTCATATCTTATACTTTACATATATTAATCTTATATTTATATTTTTATTGCAAAGGTTATGTTGAACAGCTAAATTTGTAAATAATTTATCTTACCGAAACGAACATTTCGATATCATTCTTCATTTTCATATAATTCACGGGGATATGTGATCAATTATAAAGAATCGGCATTGTGGGTATTTGCTATTTAATAGTGTGTGCGAATAGCGTGTGCGTGTGTGACACATAGATAATATAATGATATAAATAAAGAGAATCAATTTAAATATGAGAGTACAATTTTTGTCGATATTATGATTAGGAGTTTTATTATCATAGTACATTTTTAAGACACCTTGCTGACTACAATAGTACGCACAGTACCAGCGACTGCAATATTATATTTATCTTGAAGACAAATATTGACTCAAGTATAGTCTTTAACATCCTATAATAACTGAAAAAACGAACGTCGGTAGATTAATAATAAAAATATTTTATATTTTAGTTAACATTATTCCCGCTAATTATGTAGCATGTTTATATCACATTATATCACCTTAAGTTGTAGTGAAGCTGAGTTGCATTCAGTCAGTTATAAACCAATAAAAATGTTAAAGCATTGTTCGCTTTAATTCATATGACGTCATTCGTGCATTGGTAATCATACAAATACTGTTGGTACGCATTAGTATTCACTATTCTCATACATTGGTATTAATACTCATTAGTATTCGTGTTTTATAATTATCATGTCTGTCATGTTTTTCATGCTCAAGGTGACTGTGATGTTTGAAGAATACATGTCATATACCATAGAATGCTAAATGCAAACTGAAATGTTATATCAAACGTGTACAAAAAAGAAAAACATTCACAAATTCAAATACAATCGCAGCGTACATTTAAAAAAAATAATGGTAATTGCAATGTTATGCACCTGTTTCGGCGTAAATAGAAAAAAATTACCATGTACCATGGATGTATCAATGAAATCGAAAGTTATTAAAAAATTTAAAAAGAGGTGCCCTTACTATGCTTTTTACTTCCGCAATTACTTTACTTCTTTAGATCTCGACATTTATGAGGTAATGCTGGTTTTTATCACTTATATTGCTTCAGAGCTCTTTGATGTTTTCCGATCTTTCACTGTTACATAAAATGATTGCTAATCGATGTACGTTTTATCAGTCTTTCGTGTTAGTACTATAGCATTCTCTATGCTTACATTCTTTAATTCCTATCTGGCTTTTTCCTTATTATGCAACGATCTTTGAGACCCAGAAGTCTATATTATCACATTTTTGATCAAGTGATCGTAACCTAAAGATTCTAGATCTACAAAGATAAAATGTTCTATGGTTTTTTATAATTATCGACTGTGCTTAAGTAAAAGTAAAAAAAAATAGTTGTTACCTCGTTATCTCCTGCATTATGAGAATAAAGTCTTATTCCGATAGAATAGTTTTCAAAGTAAACTAAGCCTTTCTTTTTATTTCAATTGAAAATTATTTTATATTAAAATGGTCATAGTTATCCTTTATAACTTTTCAGCTTATACTTCTCCATTTACGTAATTATCTAGTTTCACGGCGCGTTCTATGGGCTTTCCAAAGTTCTATTGCCAAACTATTATATTCAATACGTATAGGAACACTATCTCCTTTATTTTCCTTCAAGAAAAATAACTTCGACATCGTCCGGTAATTCGTACTTTTTGATAACGATATGAATATCGTTTATGAGTATTCCGATCGTCTATTCGCCTGTTTTTGATTACTCATCCACGCCTTCACCTGTTGTGTTGTGCGGGCTTTAAGTTCCGGTACCTTACTCATAAATTCTCCTATACTTTTCAATGATGGAAACTTCTTAGCGTCTGAATTGATGAAGCGTCCGAACTCATTCAGTATGCAATCTTTTTCAGGACGAGTCCATGCCACTCTCTTAACAGGGCCACGAGGCGAGCCTACGACAAAAGAATTCAAATACTTCACACATAAACGATTTTATATTATAACTAGCAGGTCTTTTAGCTTCGTTGCTGACGCGCCCTCTCATTGTGCATTCGAACGTCTGTATGAGTGTCTATATGAGCATCCGTATGAGTGTCCGTGAGTGCCTGTGAGTATCCTTGAATGTCTATGAACATCTGTGATCTGTTCCTGTATAAATGTCTGTGAATGACTGTGTGAATCTCTAGGAGTGCATGTGTGAGTGTCCGTATTTGTGTGTCTGCGAGTATATGTGTGAGTGTACATGAATATCTATGAGCATCTGTGATCTCTGTCTGTATAAGTGTCTGTAAGTATCTGTGAGTGGCTCTGTGATTGTGCCGGTGTAAAACTTCCTGAGTGTCCGTGTGAATGTCTACCGTCCAGCTCGGGGTCCATTAGTTTTATTATTATATGAGATTTATAATAGATAATAGCAATAAACTCGTTCCGCTAGTGGGAACCGATTTTTATTCTAATGAATAATCGCATATTTACATAGTTACGATAATCTAGAGATGAAGAGAATAGAATGTTTACAAATTTCTGTATCAAACTGCAATTAAATTAAAAAGTGACACATACCGGAGCGTCGCCTTTTTCCTTTAGATTGACTATCTCCTGAATTCGTTTCATTCGACTGTTCTTTGGTACCGTTCACTGACTGAAGTGGTCCTCTGTTTTCCGTCGCATGCGGATAAGTTCCCGTGAAAGAGGACTCGAATGACTCAGATACCTCATGCTGATGTAGTGTCGTGGACTCACCAGAGGCATTTGCCTCAAGAAGCTGTTTTTTCATTTTAACGTCGCTATCTACGTCGGAGTTATCAAAGTCACCTTTGTTACTTTCGTCCTCACCATCACTCTCAACGTCTGCGCCTTGCGCTTTTTCCAACAACTTTGATATTTTTATAATTTCTCGGGATACAATAGTTTGTCGATAAACGTTTTTATGGATATCCGTCGAGTGGCCCATAAAGTTAGCAACGTCACCTACGTCTTGTTCGTTGAGATTCAACGAAATACATTTCGTAGCCATGTGCTTACGTAATTCTGTTCCGCGTAGGCTTTTCGGATTGCTTGCCCCACATTCAGTCGAAAACTTGCGCATTAGCAAGCATGAGCTAAGATACTTCTGCATAGTTTTGTTATTAGTGGGCATCCCAAACACATACGGATTCGTATTGCTTACTTTCGCGTCCTTTCTGTGCTTAATAATGAGTCGAACACATTCTAGCATTTCGGCATTTAGAAGTACGGGAACTGTGCGATTGAGCTTACCCCTAATGGTGAATCGTACGTACTTGTTTGCTGCAGATTTCATGGTTTCTGATAACTGTCTATACAAGTCGTTGTCAACAGCTTTATCAATTCCTTGGTGGTTGTTAAAATCGTCAATTAGAATTCGTTCTATCTCTCCGGCTCGGCGACGATTAAACAACTGTATCGACGTCAACGTCGTTTCTGCTAATTTACGCCATCTCGCGACGGAAAATTCAATATTCACATTTTCGAATGCTTTCTTTTGTTCGCGCTCGAGATGATCATGCAACTTCCGCACGTCTCCGGTCGACGGAAGAATGATTTTTTTTCGGCGTTTTTGTTGAGCCTGCGATTCGGCAACAGTTTTATTCACGCTCACAGTATAGTCTTCGTCCAATAGTTTTAAGAAGTCTTCAGCATCCTTCATCTTCTCGTTTTGTTTTGTCTTTATACAGATACTGATATGAATTTTTCCCATTAGTTTGAGCAGCATTCCGAGTGACGAAGCAGTGGATGGGGCTTTGTACACATTCGAAATATCGTCAAGACCGGCAACATTGTTGACAGCAGAAATCGCATCGTCATACACTTCCGGATCAAAAACTCGTATTCGCGACCTGATCATTTTGTCAAAGTGTTGTGACATATATTTTTTTGTTTGCTTGTTTACAAAAGCAATCATGAGTTTGTCATAACGAATGGCGCATGTTACTACGTCGTCACGTAACACGGGAAAAATGCGTTGTCTCACGACGTCATTTGCCGAAGGATGAATACGTCCCGCCACTTGTTTTGACGATAACATCACGAGTCGGTTTTTTTTACTGCTCAATCCTGTACATTTGGCAAAGTGAATGCTGATGGTATTCCTGGAATACGAACCCTTACATTTCCCACAATAAGCGAAATGTTTGGCCGTTCTCTTGAATTTTGCATTTGGTCTTCTAACAACGAAGTGACGGCCATCGTTGTGTTCTGGATTGGTATTAAATAGGAAGTTACCTCTTTTCCTTACTTTGTCGAATTTACTTCTACGCTCGGCACTGCCAACTGCCAATGGAGCGATTTCCTTTACATCTTTTTCGGTGTGGTGTTTTCGTATCAAATGTCGACTAATTTTAGATTGTTCCTTCGCACAATAAAAACAAAAGTCCCTTTTATTACCACCAGCTGGTCCTTTTGAGGTCTCGACGATTGTGTTGGAATCATCACAGTGCGCAGTTCCCTCTTGAATGCCGGAAAAGGAGATGCTAAATCTTCCGGAGTTAGTTGATGCATTTTTTGATTTTTTTTCTTTCGTTTTCCGTTTTTCAGGCTCAGATTCGGAATCCGTTCTTCGATCTCCGTTATCGTCATTATCATCCGTAGAAGACTCGCTGAGGTGAGGTTGATAATCCAAATCACAATCACTGTCAATGATATCATCGTTGTCGCTGTCACTCGATGACTGGCTCACACCTGCTAATAAATTGCCCACAGTTTGATCTACCAATTTTCCCTTAGCACCGTCCTTCTCGCAATCTTCCTGGCCATTTTCATCGGCCATTGATTCCTCGTTGTTATTGGCTACTTCTACTACTGTCGCAGATATATCAGATTTCATTGTATTGCTCTCCACAGTAGTAATGTTGAGATCGGTAAACTTGTGCGCGTTAAAACAAATATCTTGACAACTGGCATCCGTAATCAGACTATCCACCGAGATATTTAAATTGTCGTCGAGAACGACACCAAGCTGTTCACATATTGGGAATCTGAAGTTGAATGGATAAGTGGTCTGCTCTACTTTGTAGTTATTGGTACCTGCGGCGAACCGGTTGAAATCAGAAGAGTGGTTGACGTTACTATTCTGGCCAGCTAATTCGGTGCTTATATTGATCGTAGAATTATCAACAACTTGGTTCGGTAACATAGAAGTGGAATTGGTAACTTTAGTTCCAATGGAATAATTCAGATTCTCAGAGCGGCTCTTATCACATTCGGTAGTTGAAAACGCCGATTTGTAGCTACAACTGATTTCTTGTGGTGGTTGATGCTGCAGGTTTATACTAGAGTTCTCGGTCGAGGTTGCAACGCGTGGCTCAGGACCCAGAGGAGAGCGTTTTCTGTTTTCGATTAATAAAGCTGTGCTTGCTTGAAGTGGAGTAAGCCTCAAGTTAGGAGTATCGTTGGTTGGTTCGAATACGCGATGCAGTTTGGAACTCGTATGAACATTTTCGGCAGGTACGATTACAGAGAATGCTGGATTACAATGATCATCACTAATCTGCTTGTGTAGCTGATGTGATGAGCTTTGAGGAGGGTGATAACATTGATGAGAATTACTACGTTGAGTAGTCAAAAATAGCACTTTAGATATTATCTCATCATCCGAATGATTTTTTTTTTTTAATGCTTGACGACGCATTTTAGCAACAAAATATGTTTTAGGGTTTATTGGGAGCTTTTTCTCGAGATCAATATCTACGGAGGCAAGGTCTGCATCCTGAACGACGTCGTTACAATTTAAAGTGCATACTGAGACGCCCTGCAATGTAGCTGTAACGCTATCATTTGATTGATCGCATGACGAGATTTCGAATTTTGAGGACTCCGTTGATGAAAGGTCAAAATGAAATGACGTATTTGGTGTTATGGGCTTGAGAATGAGGGGTTTCATATAAACTTTTGGTGATCCATTGTTCAAAGATCTTTTGATATCCACCAGAACTTCACAGCTCTCTGCAAATCAAGATGTGCATCGTTTTAGATTAATCGGAATCTCAAAGGTGTGCAACAGAAATGTATTGTCCTCCCCAAATACGGTCGAAAATCAGTTAAATACACACTTGTTTACGACATAAAGCCCTTATAGCAATGCTTTAAATTCATCGGAATTTTAATATATACAATGTATAGTAGCAATGCTTTAAATTCATCGGAATTTTAATATATACTTACTGTGAGAAGCCAATAAACGCCCATCGCATGTTTCTTTTTTGGGCAGTTTCACAGTGCATGAATTATCTTTCCGTCGATTGATTATTCGTTTAATATCGCATATGTGGTAGCTTCCATCATTTAGTAGAAGAAGTCCAAACATTCTGGACTAGTATGAATCACCAAAGAAAAATAACAATAATAGTATTAGCGATACTAGATAACAATAACATTAATCATTTTTAACCACAAATTTTTATTCAGAGTCTTTGTGAATTAGATATCGTTGATAATTCATTTGAACCATGGACTCAATTGGATATAATAAAAAAGAACTATTATTATTATTATTATTCATAATTAATTTGCTGCGTTATTTAGTCAAATCAGAAATTCGATTTTTTTCCAGAATTTCAGCTCATTACATAGCACTAGAAATTCTCACTGAAACTGTATTTTAGTTGCGAAAGATATAACCAAAATCAAAATCAAATGTCACTGGAGATTTGTTTACCAATTTTTTGTTTAAGTAATTTAGTGATAACGTTAAAAAAGTTGAGTTTTTCATATTTTTTTCTCAGCAAGAAGTCCTTGAAATTTTCATCGAAACTCATTCTGGTTAGGAATGTACGGGCAACACGTCAAATGTTTTCAAAATAAATCTTCTAAAAAAAACTTTTCGAGGTTTAAAATACTGTTCCATAGTTATTTTAAACGGATATTCTCATAAATATAAAAATTTGACACGTATGCAATACAAGAAATGCAGTTTAGAACAAATATGCAAGCATACAAGTAGTCTCTATTCAACGAGTACTCATGCCTGTGGAAGTTACAGAAACATTAGAAGAGTTGAGATACAAATATTGGTTCGAAGTTTAAAAACATTATTATGCGTTTCGATAGACTGATGACGTCAAAAAACATAGTTTAGTTCAGTCTAAACATTAAGAAATCGTTCGCTGAGCATTTATTTCCGAATTCACATTCTTGAGTTGTTGTGTTTTTATAGATCACTTGATTACAAAATCATAGGGTCATTCGCATAACCAACCTCCAGGACCTCGGCGCTATAATTATACATGTACGTGTACGTTTCTCAGGTCATGAAGGTATCCCTTTTTACACGACTACACTAGGGTTTTATTTCAGGGTTTATCAATTTTCTGTTCTGTTTGTTTAAAACAACACAAATTTTAAATGTTGAGAATATATAAATATGTATATATCATATTATATAAATATATAGTTACAAGTGTTCAAAAGTAACGAATTATTAATTTTCGTATTGATGTATTGGTCAATCGTCTCAAGTCAAAATCATACCATCTGTTATATATTACACTTCCAGGACCCCGGACTTGGAATTATACATTTTACATGAACGTTTCCTACGTCGCGAAAGCATCGCTTTTTCTTACCGATACATTGTCAGTTCAGGATAACACAAATCCAAAATTCGCGAATTTTGGATCTCTTTTCAAAATTAACAATGTTCTAAAACGGGAATTAAAAAAAAGGAATTGTTGTGATTGCATAGATCGTTTCATTACAAAATCATAAGGTCATTTGTACAGATGGATGAAACATCTCATGAACTTCCAGGATTCCAGGGCTGGGTTTATACATTTCACGTGTACGTTTCCCACGTCATGAAAGTATCCTTTTTTTCAGGAACACAGTGGGGTTTTATTTTAGGATTTATCAATTTTCTATTTCTTTAAAGTAACACAAATTAAAAATGTTGAGAAAATATAAATGTGTACATATTATATAAATATATATCTACCACTTTTCAATATTAATAATAGCGTTTAGATAAAAAATCTGATGATCAATAATCACGAACAACGATTGCTAATATTGAATCGAATAGTCAATAATTCGGCCAACGTGTAAATCGCGGAGCGAAGTATAAGAACACATTTGAAAAGATGCTCGTAATTATTGTTCATCGGGTACTACTAATCGTCAAAAGTAGCAAAATTACATTAAACTAAAAACATTAGGTAGAATTAGATGAATTCACTTAGATAACAACATAATTAATCGTTTCCATACTTGAGACGTTGCTGAGAAACG
Source organism: Cylloceria caligata (assembly GCA_963942595.1). Lineage (NCBI taxonomy): Eukaryota > Metazoa > Arthropoda > Insecta > Hymenoptera > Ichneumonidae > Cylloceria > Cylloceria caligata. Next base: position 72,380,411 of record OZ012703.1, read on the forward strand.
AAATCCAGTTGATTCTTTATTGTGAGGCACCTTTTTCGAAGTGTATGGTAATAGTTATTTTCGTATCAATGTGTTTGTGCCAACCGTTTCAATACGACCTTTTATTGTTATACTTCCAGGACCCTGGACTTGGAATTATACATCTCATATATACGTGTCCTACGTCGCGAAAGCATCGCTTTTTCTTACCGATACATTGTCAGTTCAGGATAACACAAATCCAAAATTCGCGAATTTTGAATAATTTTTCAAAGTTAACAATGTTCTAAAACGGGAATTAAAAAAAAGGAATTGTTGTGATTGCATAGATCGTTTCATTACAAAATCATAAGGTCATTTGTACAGATGGATGAAACATCTCATGAACTTCCAGGATTCCAGGGCTGGGTTTATACATTTCACGTGTACGTTTCCCACGTCATGAAAGTATCCTTTTTTTCAGGAACACAGTAGGATTTTATTTTAGGATTTATCAATTTTCTATTTCTTTAAAGTAACACAAATTAAAAATGTTGAGAAAATATAAATGTGTACATATTATATAAATATATATCTACCACTTTTCAATATTAATAATAGCGTTTAGATAAAAAATCTGATGATCAATAATCACGAACAACGATTGCTAATATTGAATCGAATAGTCAATAATTCGGCCAACGTGTAAATCGCGGAGCGAAGTATAAGAACACATTTCAAAAGATGCTCGTAATTATTGTTCATCGGGTACTACTAATCGTCAAAAGTAGCAAAATTACATTAAACTAAAAACATTAGGTAGAATTAAATGAATTCATTCAGATAACAACATAATTAATCGTTTCCATACTTGAGACGTTGCTGAGAAACGAAATCCAGTTGAGTCTTTATTGTGAAGCACCTTTTTCGAAGTGTATGGTAATAGTTATTTTCGTATCAATGTGTTTGTGCCAACCGTTTCAATACGACCTTTTATTGTTATACTTCCAGGACCCTGGACTTGGAATTATACATCTTATATATACGTGTCCTACGTCGCGAAAGCATCGCTTTTTCTTACCGATACATTGTCAGTTCAGGATAACACAAATCCAAAATTCGCGAATTTTGAATCTCTTTTCAAAGTTAACAATGTTCTAAAACGGGAATTAAAAAAAAGGAATTGTTGTGATTGCATAGATCGTTTCATTACAAAATCATAAGGTCATTTGTACAGATGGATGAAACATCTCATGAACTTCCAGGATTCCAGGGCTGGGTTTATACATTTCACGTGTACGTTTCCCACGTCATGAAAGTATCCTTTTTTCAGGAACACAGTGGGGTTTTATTTTAGGATTTATCAATTTTCTATTTCTTTAAAGTAACACAAATTAAAAATGTTGAGAAAATATAAATGTGTACATATTATATAAATATATATCTACCACTTTTCAATATTAATAATAGCGTTTAGATAAAAAATCTGATGATCAATAATCACGAACAACGATTGCTAATATTGAATCGAATAGTCAATAATTCGGCCAACGTGTAAATCGCGGAGCGAAGTATAAGAACACATTTCAAAAGATGCTCGTAATTATTGTTCATCGGGTACTACTAATCGTCAAAAGTAGCAAAATTACATTAAACTAAAAACATTAGGTAGAATTAAATGAATTCACTCAGATAACAACATAATTAATCGTTTCCATACTTGAGACGTTGCTGAGAAACGAAATCCAGTTGAGTCTTTATTGTGAAGCACCTTTTTCGAAGTGTATGGTAATAGTTATTTTCGTATCAATGTGTTTGTGCCAACCGTTTCAATACGACCTTTTATTGTTATACTTCCAGGACCCTGGACTTGGAATTATACATCTCATATATACGTGTCCTACGTCGCGAAAGCATCGCTTTTTGTGATGCTCTAACATGACGTATAATTAGACGACATGAACGAAAGAGAAAAGAGGTGGCCCTACCGGAGTGGTTAGCACTCTTGCCTGTCACGTCGCGAGCCGTGGGTTCGAGGGTTCGATTCTCGGGCGGCACACTTAATTTTGTTTCTCTCTCTCGTCTCTGAACCGTCGCTACCTTGCCGACCGTTCGACTGTCACAGAATTCATAAATCTATTTGTTAAAAGGCCCGGATTCCTTTTGAGTATGATAGAGCCTTTGTACGAAAATATAAAGAATTCGCGACTTTTCATTCGTTCCTCAAAATTACAAACGGGTATTTAAAAAGAGAGAGAAAGCTCTTAATTAATTAATCGGTGTTTTACCTCGTCAGAAAGTACTCAATATTTTTACTAAAACTCAGTTTTGGTTCAGAATGTACACATGGAACGTACTCAATTCACTCAAAATAGGTGCTGTCCAAACGCTGACAATGAAAATACTAACATGAATAAAGTACCCACACTTCTGTGAAAAATGTTAACGTGCTTGATAGCTGCATTTAGAAGTGTAATATCATAGAGAGCGTGGTATTATTGAGGGTGTGATATAATTGGGATTGTTATATTCTTAAGACTTCGATATTATTGGAAGGATGATATTTTTAGGAGGGATATAATTAAGAGCATGGTTATTATTAGAAACGTCATACTATTCGGAGTGTGATATTATGGCGAATATGCATTTGTTTTTTATTGAGAGTGTAGTAGTATTGCGAATGTGATATTATTATGCGGTGATGTTATTGAGAGTAAAATATTCTTGAAAAACTTATATTAATAATCTGCGAATACAGTGGTATCGATTCTCCAGGACCTTCTGGTACATGAGCCGCATGCTTCCTGGTCTTTTGACAATAGGCAGCCTACTATATCCCCAAGGCACACTCACTAATAGGTGCTTATTCTGTAATGTCGTTTCATCAAACATTTGAAAACTTAACGAGTAATATGAATATGCTGTGTATGTAAAGCACATTGGTGTCGTACTTTAAATAATTGTTGGCCATCTGTAATACAGACGTAATATCCCTGAGACGCTTATTTGACGGACACTCACAAAGTCTCACCGATGCCCACAGTACACTCACATTGCGATGGCGTGAAGCGACCAAGCCACAATAACCTGCTAGTTCGGGTTATAACCCACATAGATTCCGAACCAGACTCGTCAGGCGAGCATCTCCAGAAGATTTGCAATCGATTAATAATCCGATCGTTCCAGAACCAGAAACTCCAAAGTACAGACTACTTTGGAGTCTTAACTCTTTTAATATGGATCATTTGCTCCCAGGACCGGCCCAGAACTGGAGATATTACATATACCCCTCGGTTCTTCCAGGTCCGTCCTGGAAACAAGCGATTTACATACAAAATTTCCGAGACCGACCTGGAAGCATGTAAATGTCCTGGGAGTATGGATTAGGTTTTAAAAAATGTCCTCGAACTATGGGTATGACATATATATATATATATATATATATATATATTCATATTTATATATATATATATCAATTATGAATATATATATATATATATATATATCAATTATAAAAATACTGTTGATAGTCACATCGAACTATAGCTTTAAAAAGTATAAAATTAAAAAAATTAAACATTTTAAAAACTCCCGTGAAATATATGTGAAACGTATGATAAATATAAAAAATATATGTTATATACATTTTTTGCGCCAAAATCGTCTATATTTCACATCTCTGTATACGCCGATATATATGTCCACATGCATATTACATACCATTTCTTCGTATGTCGCCCATATACTTAGTCGAGGAATACGAACTTACGTTCTCTTGAAAAACGGCCTCTCGATTTTATAAACTTTCTATCGAGAAACCAACATAGATTCTACAGCAACATTGAGTCAGAATAACAAAATGTCTTATCTCGGGGCCCGCTTTACGCTTATGCCTTCACGCCTGCTTATCCGCTTATACCGACAACCATGAATCGCGAATCTACCGTCAGGAGCTGGAACTAACAATTACATAGCATAGATTGCAATATGGCCGCGAACACGACTTTGACATATCCATTCGTACTTTTCGGATTATCGCTTGGATTTGCAATGAAACAAGTTATAATTTTTTTGTTTAAGTGCAGTGCAGTGGTAAGCTTTGCGGTCTGGTCCAGTGAAGTGTGGCAGATATGCGTGAAAATTGTAATTAAATGAATTAATGAGTTCGCGAGAAAAGCGTCATGGCTAACGACAGCTGCCTCGAATTTTCGATAATTTATTGTGTCTACGCAAAAAAAATTGCATGGAGAGACGGACCAGACCTTAAATCATACTAAACAAAAGAATTCATTTTTAATGTTTTTTTATATAATACTATTATATTTTCGGCGAAATCCGAAAACTACGAAATCGTAGTTTGCTATTTGGCCACTTGGCGCTTCGTATGCCCTCGCTCGATGACTCTTAAAAACTCCAGAATATATTTTGGAGTCTCCGTCTCCAACGTAATTGACGTATCTCAGGCCGTATTTTTCAAACGAACGTTGAAACATTGCAACAATTGATGAAACTTCCACATTACCAGCTGGTCCATGGTACTGCATTCGTGTTTTTCTAAATGCTCTTCTTACCACTCTTCAAATTCTACCGAATTTAGTTGTTTCTTCCAAGTTTCACATAATTTACAATATGAGCTTTTCACAAATACATCCAAAACTTTTCCAGAATAATAGCCAATCAACGTTGCCACACCGTATATTGATGAATAACCGCACTTTTTCCAAGTGCCATCGCCTGATACAGTAACATCTGTCATATGTTCAATACCGTTTTCATCGCACATTAGATCTTTTTCTTCTTTTGCAACTGAGGAAAAGAGTTTCTCGGCAACCGTCTTCATGCATTCATGTATCGTACTGATGTAAAAATCATATGTTGATTGATACAAGAAAGAACTACTTATATCTATTAAACCACAACACTTTTCACATCCAGCAAGACTTAGGCCTAATACTCGCATAACAAAAATGAATCTGCGATTTATTTCATACGCTTTACCAATTTTTTACCAAATTTACCATCACAAACTTTTTCCTCTCCACTTTCATTTATAATGTTCGAGCACTTTACAAAACTAGCAAGTGTTGAAAACACTAAAAAATAGTTTATAATCGCATATTGAAGAGTAATGTCCTCCGGCACGTATTTCTCTTCATGGCTTCTAAGTTTTTTCGCCGATGTGCTGGCGAAAGATTTATCGTCGATTTCTCCAATTTTAGGATTAAATGATTGTCTCCTTTTTCTTGGTCTATGTTTTCTTTTTCCCTCTGTTCGATCAACTCTACGAACTTTATGCAGCTCCATTTAGCAATTAAATGCGTAAAAATCTCGGTACAAATTTACAACGCACACGTGTATAATCTTGAAGCACCTCGTGGCTCAACGAGCAATTTGAAACTAAAATATAATAAGTGACCCTCAGAATGTGAGAGAATGGAGCGGGAGTGACAGACAAACAATAGCTATGCAGCTGCCTCGAATATACCTGCGTCGCGTCCGGCTGGTTTTTCCCGCCGGGGGAATTCCCAAAGGCTCTCTCTCCTAGATTCTTAATCCGATTGACTTTAAAATTTGGGAGAATATTCTAGACATATTTTACTATTAGATAATTAAAAAAAAAAATTCTTTCTTCGAAAGTTCCAAACGCCGTGGACCGCGTTACTCTATGGCATAGGATTTGAGGATGAACACTAAAAGAACCAAGGATTTCTCTTTACTAGTATTTTTACTGACTTCTTTAGTGAGATAGAGATTTTTAACGTAGGTCAAGAATGATGAGCTAAAAGAGCCATACTTCGACCTTTTTATACTATGGCGATATCCCTCTCAGCTATACAGAGGTTCTCGGGTTCTAATTGTCTAGGAACTCTCGGTCTCTCACACTCCTGATGTCTTACAAGGAACATGTCCTTAAAATACTACAACAGTTTTTATTTTATATCATAAAAGGGGTTGGTGAGGGCAAGTTCATTATGCTTAGTTTGTTGGATCCTGCCATCTCCCACACGCTCGATATTCTAGAAGGAAGTTTATCCCTTATCTCAAATGAGCAGGGGACCCGTTTTCCCTTTGCGTTATCCTGAGCGCCGATTGTAGTGGCTCCTTGATTGAGGCATGTAGCAACGTCAAGAGGGTTGCATTTTTGGGGACGTAACAGCCGACATCATAATCGGAGTGCTCCATTCATGAGTGGAAGGCTCTATCACGGCAGCCTCAAGCAGCCGATCAACCTGTTTATCCATTGCCTCCCTCATGATCGTTGTTAACGGGTCTATATTAAAATGAAAGATCTCCAAGAATACTAAAATAATAATAACAATAGTTATCAACAGTAGCGACTTTCTCTAGCCAAGGCGCTCTCCATCCTGTATCTCAAGATCTCAAGACGCTGAGAAGACCATTCGACCGAGTAACAATAAACGACAAGACAAATAAATTACAGGAAAAATAAATAAATAAAAATTAATAAATATACAAATAAAAGTGAAAAAAAATTAATTAATTAATTAATAAAGTTTTAATAAAAGATAAAGTCAATCAATAAAATAGAATGCAAAAAAAGATCAATAACGAAATGAACTTGTCAATTGGCGGCGTTAAAATAGTCCAGTATAATAAATGAATAAATAAATAAATAAATTATTATTCAGGAAAAAACGAATCAGCTGATCTGTCCAACGTCAAGAACAAATGAAGATTTTTAAAAAAGGAATTATTTATTTCAAACATTTTTTGTCCCGAAGCATTTATCATACAACTTTCCCAATAGCAAAAAAATGCATAATATATTATGGGACAGTAAACTACTCTAACAGTTAACATTTCTTCAAGACAATTATCCCTGAATCGACCGATATTTCCGTGAATCGCAATTTGCTCAACCCAGTCAAAATACTTTTAAAGCACCATATAAGTCAAAATGACATTTCATAGTACATATAAAATCGAAATAATATTACATTGGGCGGGAGTATCAATTTTCAGTATCAAAGACTGTTGCTCTTTCGGCGACAAACACCAAAAAAACGTAAACACAAAGACGGAATGACGAAAACTCTAGGAATCAAGTGGAACCCTACAAAGGACGTATTCCAGTATGAAATCCATTTGGAATTGACGAAAGGATGCTCAAAGAGAACTATCCTATCGAGCATCTCATCCATATTTGATCCACTTGGGCTCTTGGCTCCTACGATAATATCCGCTGAAATCATGATTCAGAAGTTATGGAAGCTCAAGCTCGGCTGGGATGAATCGTTGCCGTCGAAAATGTATACGGAGTGGACAGACTACGCCAGTAAGATTCACGAGTTTAACGGATTCGCAATAAAGCGTGCAACCATCAGCAAGGACTCGAGCTCGAAAATCGAACTTCACGGGTTTTGCGACGCTAGCGAGCTTGCATACGGTGCCTGCATCTACGTGCGCAGCACCAGCTCGAAGGGAGATTGTCAAGTCCAATTGTTGTGCGCCAAATCGCGCGTCACGCCAGTCAAGACGATTTCGATTCCAAGAGCGGAGATGTGTGGCGCTCAGCTGTTAACGCAACTAATGAGCAAAGTCAAGAGCGCTGTCGAGCTCACCATTTCAAGGACCTATTACTGGACTGATTCCTCGATTGTCATTCATTGGATTAAAGCAGCGAATAAAAAATTGCCGGTATTTGTGGCTCATAGGATTGGTGAGATCCAGGAAGCAACTGCCATCGAAGAATGGAACCATGTAGGTACAAAGGAAAATCCCGCGGATTTGGTGTCACGTGGCGTTTCGCCGAAGGAGTTAATGAGCTCGCAATTTTGGTGGCATGGACCTCTATGGCTACAAGAGAACAAAATTGTAGTGGAAGCCGCGGCAGCACATGAGGTGGACGAGGATCAGCTGAGCGAAGAGGGAGACACCAGGGTGGTTGCTACGTCAGTGCAAAGAGAGGTTGATGAACTGGATAAATTCTCGACTCTCAATAAACTCATTCGTGATACAGCGACGTGCATACGCTTCACGCATATTTGCAAGAAGAAATACGCTCATACGTCGAAGGGTCCGCTGGCCGTCGAGGAATTAGAACGCGCAAGGAACTGTCTAATCAGAAGGGAGCAATGGACGGCGTTTGCAGACGAATTAAAGGCTCTGCGAGGGAATGAAAACATCTCAAATAAGAGTCGGTTAAAGCACATGAGTCCGTATCTCGATGAAGAAGGCCTATTGCGTGTCGGTGGCAGGTTGCAAAACTCGGAGCTTCAGCAGGATGCAAAACATCCCATCTTACTTCTATATGACTCAAAGTTCGGTACGCTGGTCATAAGACACGAGCACGAAAGGATGATGCACGCGGGAGCAGACGCAACTCTTGCTGCTGTTCGATTGTCTTTTTGGCCTATTAGGGCGCGCGGCACTGTCAAGCGAGTGATTCATCGATGCGTCACTTGCTTCAGATCAAGACCTCGTATCTCTCAACAGATGATGGGAAATCTACCTGCTCAGCGAGTGACGCCTTCTCGGCCGTTTACAAGTACGGGCGTCGACTTCTGCGGACCCATATACGTCCGTGAAGGAAAGCGAAAAAGTAGCAGGCACATTAAATCTTACGTAGCAGTATTCGTCTGCCTGGCCACGAAGGCAGTACATTTAGAGGTGGTGTCAGAAATGACAACTGACGCATTTTGAACGCGTTCAAACGGTTCGTCGGCCGCAGAGGAAAACCAGCCAATGTATTCTCGGACAACGGAACCAATTTCGTAGGCGCCAACCGCAAGTTAGAAGAACTTCGAAAACTTTTCAATCAAGAAGAACATCAGATCGAGATTTGCAATTGCACTTCAGCAGAACGAATAAATTGGCAGTTCATACCGCCCCGAGCCCCGCATTTTGGTGGATTATGGGAAGCGGCGGTAAAGTCGTTCAAAGGTCATTTCTACAAGGTGGCTTCAGACGCAGCTCTGACATTTGAAGAAGCGTCAACGTTCGTGATTCAAATCGAAGCTATCCTCAATTCGAGGCCGTTGACGGCGCTATCATCGGACCCAAACGATCTGAGTTATCTAACGGCTGGACATTTTCTTGTTGGCAGCTCGTTGATCGCTTATCCAGAGCCAAACATAACTCACCTAAAAGGCAATCGCTTGTCAAGATGGCAACGATTAGAGCAAATGCGCCAACACTTCTGGAAAAGATGGTCGTCGGAGTACTTGCTTCAGCTGCAAAGACGCACGAAGTGGCACACGAATAAGGGTGTTCAACTCCAAGTCGGACAACTAGTCCTCTGCCGAGAGCAAGGACTACCGCCCTTGAAATGGGTACTTGGACGAATCCAGGAAGTCTGTCCCGGGAAGGATGAAATAGTCAGGGCGGCTGTAATAAAAACAGCAAAGGGCACCTTCAAGAGACCAGCAGCAAAACTCGCTATTTTACCGTTGGAGGCTGATTAGGACGACGCGAGCATGACTTGATACATTAGAGTAGCCTCGATAATGTTCTAGCTCATTAAAGTGTTGGCGCGAATGCATAATCTTGGCATGCGCATAGTTATCATTATTTGCATTTTAATCCCTTATTGCATTAATTCATTCTAGAGCACATTGAATAATTAATAGTATTTCACAAATTTTTTATATGTAACGTCGTGCCCGGTAATTGCGAAGTTGATAATCAGAGGTTATCAAGGCGCGCGGTATGTTAATAATTAGTGTAAGTCCTTTCTTTCTTTTGATTTGTCTTTCATATGTCACACGGTTATGTACTATGTTCAGCTTTCCCGAGGCGCCATTAGCTGCGATAGGGCGCGGAAGTGAGTCTCCATTAGTAGTCTTGAGCGCACAGTGTCGAAGAGATGTAGTGACAACATATTCGTGCAGTTATATACGATTAATAAAGAATCTATATTAACACTGTGTGGCCTCTATTCACTCATTACAATTAATACGTGTATCTACACCGATCCTTGACTGAGGATACACGAGTACTGCACGGTATTCCAAACTGAACTGGTGGCAATTAAAGCTTGCATCCTGGAAAATGTGAGGCGGGGGGCAGGATAGTGGCAGGAGGATATGCATATGCACGGATGGCCAGGCAGCTCGTGGGACACTGGAGGCCGTGCAATGCAAAAGTAAACTACTGAAGGATTGCAAGAACGCAAGAAGGCAACGAAAGAGTGGATAAGCTCGCGCGGAAAGGGACGACGTCGCCACTCGTGGGGTCAGAACCGGTTACAGAAGTCGCTAGCTAGCTCATCTAAGCAGAAATTCATGCGTGGATGGAAGACGAGCACGACATAAAATGGGCTAATATGCCTAGAGTGAGGCAGACTAAGGCAGTCATGAAGAAATTAGACATATAGTTGACACAGCATATTTTAAGACTGGACAGAGGTTCCCTAAGGTCTGAGGTTGGCAGTAGGACTGTATACAGGATACTGTCGACTCAGTAAGCATACTACGCACCATCTAAGCAAGAGTGAGGAGACGGTTTATAGAAAGTACGGGGAGAAGACTGCCCTCCATGTACTTTGCCTTTGCCTTTGTTGGAGCTGACAGCATGCAGGATCAATTGCCTGGGGTATCCCTTTGTGAAACCCGACGGACTTAGAACGCTCGCCCCAGCGGCACTGGTCCATTTTGTTCGACGGAGCTGCTGGGCTGAGAGATTAAGGATGGGGGCCTACGACCTGAGTGCAATAATGGGGGGCGGCAGCGGAACCATCCATCCTCCAATGAAATTTAAAAAAAATAGATACAAATTTAAAAAACTACTTTCGTTACTTAATCAAATTGGGAGCGTAAAAAAAATAATTAAAGCAAAAAACGCAAAGATGAGAAATTACAAACAAATTTTCTGTCAAACAAAAAGTGATATTAATAAAAAATTAATAAATTTCCATTAAAAGACAATTCATAATTTTTTCGATACCTCAATCGTCGGGCCCCACGTTGGGCGCCAAGTTTGCAACGTAAACACGTCACCTATAGCCGATCTCAATTATTTTCCTTCCTTTTTGTTCGCTTTTATGAACTGTGCGCCAGGTGCTTACGCGCCGGGATGAAATTAATAATGGTCGAGACGGGACTTAGCCCAGGCTATGCAGCGATTCAAGATAGAGTGTGTGATTCGGACTTTTCGAGGTTTCAATAAATTAATTCAATTTAGACAACCAATACACTAAAGTGGCGAAATATTAATTTAAATAAAACAGCTGCTTTAAATATTACAAAACAGAAAGAAATATCCCGCAAAACATCTCTGAATTTTTCACATTTATTGACTTAATTATTCCAGCAATAAAAATCGCGACTCTCGCTCCAGCTCTCACTCGTTCACACCACACCCAAGTCTGACTCGAACATAATAACAAAATAATATAAAATTATATATTTTGTAAAGTAGCTAACGCGCGATACGGCATGCACCGTGTAAATCCCACACGCACACAAACGACTCGGAGACATTTGTTTGTGGACATAGTTCCACTCATAATTTCAATAAAGTAATGCGATTGCATACACGAGTTGCGACCCGAGTACGACGTACGAATTCCCCACCAAACAATCAAAACATCCGGTACGACGGTGGGTCACGCACCCGACGAAGCATCACTATATAATTTCGATTATAATGAAAAAAAAATTAATAACGCGATATACGTTGCAGACCATGCACTCCCTCTTACAATCCACGAAATACGGGACGATGGCCACACACTCAATGATTTGTCAAAAATAATGTGAAATAAATAAACGAATAGATAAATAAATAAATCTCAATTAGTTACAAACAATTCACGATGCGGTCTATAACGTATACCCCCCACACAACGGGATGGTGGACTAACACGCGCGCAACTTCACGATAAACGAAAAATATAATGTTACTTTTCCCCGGTAACGTAATTTTTCTCGAGCCTGCACTAATCGTACCGGTTGACTAAGAGATTTTTACACAGCCCTGACATAGGATTTTACAAAGAAAAGACAGAATAGTACAGTGACCTTTTGATGCCGGTCTCGAACGACGAATCCTCTGCATACGGTACACACGATAGTGGAAGGTACGGCTAAGCACAAAATATTATCAATTCCGCAAATTAAAAAAAAAAGACAATGGCACATCGAAGATAGGAATTACAGCTCACCGGAACGAAGCTGCAGTCTTGGCAAATCCCTCATCTCAATTCTTTCCTTTGGCCCTCGCAGCACATACAGTATAGTGTGGTAAAGCCAGACGACCGGACAACGTGCCGTAAGAGCGAGACAGCGCAAAGGTTGAGGTTTACGTCCTACTCACTCAACGATCACCGCGAAAAAGATTTTATTTCCTATCTCTGTTCTCGCTCGCGAACTATGATTCTCTCTCTTTGACCCACAATTTCTCTAGTTGCGGAAATCGCTCTCGCTCGCTGACCGGAACTAGTGCCTTACCAGGTCGAACCATAAATTACCATAGATGACAGAGATACGTAGCCAGATCCGGTAGTGAGCTATCCTACCGACGCATGCAGAGATTGTTATAGAGCAAGATTGCTCGAGATCTCGATGGTATGAGTATAGTGGTTGTGATGGTCGTCTCCTGATGATATTTTGCGCTTCCCTCCTCACTGCCGATAAATGCAGAATCTGATGAGCCCGCACGGAGAATGATAATACGAAGGTAGATCAATAACTCAGTGACTTTTTGAATAAAAGATAGTTTTTTTTGGCAAAAAAACGTTTTATTTCGCAACATAGTCACCTTTGACCTCAATACAATCCGTTCAACGTTTCACCAATTTTTTTATCCCTTCCAAATAATAAGATTTGACGAGGTCCTCAATATAGGCGTTTGATTGAACGATAATTTCATGGTTGGAGCCAAATCTCTTTCTGTCGTGTCATTTCTTCATGTTTGAAAACAGGACATAGTCACGGGGGACTAAATCCGGACAATATGGTGAATGAGAGAACAATTCGTATCCTAATTCAAGGAATTTTGCCATGGCGACTACGCACGTGTGCATCCGTTCATTGCCTTGGTGAAAGAACACTTTCTTTTTGGCCAAATGCGGTCGTGATCTCTTCAAATCGACGTTGAACCAGTCGGATGAGTTGGCATAATATTGTTTTTCCATTTTAAAGGTAATCGGTGTGGATTATGCCGCGTGCATCGCAAAAAACTGTCGCCATTACCTTGTTGGAGTAATGGAGTAACTGGAGACCAGACCCACCTTGGCTTTCTTTGGCGACGATTCGCCCGGAGAAACCTACTGTTTCGACTGCTGCTTGGTCTCCGGTGTATTGTGGTCAATCCATGTTTCGTCAACAGTTATGAAACGGCGCACAAACTCATCTGGATTGCCGTTGAACAAAGCCAAACTCCTTCGAAGTTGTCACAATTTGTGGTCAAGTGTGAGCAAACGCGGCATCCATCTTGCTGATAGCTTTCTCATACTCAAATGATCTTGTAACATCGAAACCACTGAGCTATGTAATATGCCTTCAATAATCTCGTGCACTTTCAATCAGTTTTGGGTTTAGTGACCTCAATTGAGCGTCCAGAATGTCCGGCGACACTCGTGCTTGTATGATCACAACGAAATTCAGTAAACACTTTACCATTGAAATTGATGGTGTAGTGTCCCTATTCTATTTATCAAATTTATCTTTGGTTTGAGTAATGGTTTTTTCCGCAAAAAATAATACTTGATGAGCACACGAAATTCACTTTTATCCATTTTCGCGAAAATTCACGCAGGTATCTGCTTTCAATGGCTGTCAAACACAAACACATCAGTCTATCGACAGATGGCAGCGGTGTTGCTTTTTAAGTTACAACGCTGGAAACTCAAAAAGACACCGACAAGAAAGCATAGTTTGGTGTCCCCCTCTGATTTTGATGAAACTCACGTATGTTGTAGAGCATCGAAAACTAAAAGATACGTATTTTTTTTATCGGCGGAAAAATATTTCTAAGGGGTGAAATCGCCCTTCAAAGTTAGGCATGTCGAGGGGTGGTTATACAGTTTCACCCAGATGGCGTCAACCGATTTTAATGAAACCAAAACCTAAATACTCCTCATTGAAGACAACAAAAATTCCACGTGAAGTTGAAGAAAAAAATTCATTTGCAGGGGTGAAACTGCATAATCACCCCTAACTTTGAAGGGCGATTTCACCCCTTAGAAATGTTTTTCCGCCGATAGTTAGAAATACGTGACTTTTAGTTTTCGATGCTCTACAACAGGGGTCTCCAAACTTTCCAGCCTTAGGGCCATACTGATTACTCCAGTAAGTTCCGAGGGCCAAAACCATATTATCATTGTTGCCGGTGGTAAAAAGTGAAATAGTCCAAAATCTGTCCGCGGGCCGAATGTGGCCCGCGGGCCGTAGTTTGGAGACCCCTGCTCTACAACATACGTGAGTTTCATCAAAATCGGAGGGGGACACCAAACTATCCTTCCTTGTGAGTTACTGATCCACCCTCGTATGCACATATAGAATGCGACTTGGAGACGGAGACCAACGAAGTGATTACGCTGTCCCTGGATTCTTCGTTTCTTCTCTCTCCGGTCAATCATACATAAAAAAATAATATCGAGAGAACAGCAATTAGTTATTGCTCTGCTTACTAATGCTAGAGCCCTGCAAGATCGTCTTGGGATCCGTTAAGGGCTAACACCACTGTAATGGCCTAAAAAAAGCTTTTTTTTTGTTTGGAAGGAAAGGTGATACGAAAATCCAATTCAAGGAAGTTATTGAATGTATATTGAAGTATATTACAAAAAAATTTTATCAAAAAATATTTTTAAATAGCGACGTTGGAGACATTCTTCGCAGCTATGTCGAATTCGAGGCGCACTGCGGCACGCAGCATAACCGGTGCAATTTTGGACCTGGAACAAAAAAATTCTCCGTCATCTATCAGTAGTAATCAAATTTTCGGCAAAAAAATTTTGCATCCGTCAAAGTTCGTTCGGCGCGTTCGATTCGCTTTGCATCGGCTTCGAGGCAAAAATGATACGAATGGACACTTATATCCATGTGCCGAACTTTCATAATTCGCAAAATACTTGTTAGACCATCGTTAAAACAGCACTGTAATATCAGTCGCTATGTTCAACACTTTTTTTCCATTCGAATACGATTTTGGTGCCAATCTCCAGACAGTTGCGTTGAAACTTTCGTTGCTGTTTTGCATATATCCCCCTAAGCAACGATTCAGCAACTTGTCCTGGCTCAGTTTTTCGTAAATTGCTTTTATCGTGCTGAAAACTTCTTGGGAAAGTGGCGGCTTATGATGGAAGGTGTCCAAGGAATTTGCTGCTTCCACCTTCTTCCAGTCGCACGATGATTCTGAACATCCATCGTGCTGCGGTTCTTGGTCGGTTGATAATTTATGGTATAACGTCGCCATTCTTCTTTCTTTAGATTTATTTCTTCATATCTTCCACTGAGTTTGGATTCCGACGAATTGCTAAGCCATGATAAATTGTGAGTTGAACGATCAAATTAGCAGTCAATTTACCTCTCCCTCTGAGGCCTGACATTTTTTAATAAATATTTCTCAGTAGAGTGCCCATTCTTTTTTGGACATGGTCGATACACTCTTTATTTGCACTTTAAATTTTTCGTATGGATTTCTATCTATGATGGCTTTGTAGGTCTTGCAATCACTATCACCGATGTAGTTTTCATATTTCACGCCGTGCAAAGTTTCGGAGCGTTCGAACATCTCGACGACAGTGTCTACCTCCATCTTACCAGATGAACCTTCGTGATTCACTGTACATTCGTCGGCGTGTGTTATCTTCCATTCTTCAAACTCCCTTGTATCTAATTTATTTTTCCAGTATTCGCAAGCCTTACAGTATTTTGACTTCACTTCGACGTCAACAATTTTGCCTGTTAGCCATCCAATCAATGAGGAGATTCTGAAAAGCGACGAGAATCCGCGTTTCCTCCACGAACCACCACCGGAAACTGTTATACCTTCACAATGCCCATTTTCTTCATTTTTCTTTTTCTCTTCTTCTGCTGCTTGTTTCATACCGTTGCCGTTGCGATCAAAATCATAGCAATTAACTTGTCGTAAAACAATTGAAATATCGGTCGTGGTAATTCCATGAATGCGCAAAACTTCATTATACCATGTAGCCCTACTCCTAGTAGTCGCATTGCCAGCACGATTCGACGGTTGATTTCATAGGCATTTCGGATGACTTTACTGCTCGGAATAACAACTTCTGGGCATTTCGGGCAAGCAATAACTATTTTAAAGCCTAAGCCCCAAGGATTTCTTTCGCGAAACGTGATGTCTGAATCGCACGTTTTACACTTCACGTGTTGCCAAATAACCCAAAAAACGGCAAAAAATGTTATGATTCTATTGCCGATTTCATAATTCACATCAAAATCTTCATCAGAAGCTTTTAATTTATTGGAAGAAGCACTGCCTCCTGTTGAATCGCTCTCAACCTCAAATCTATTCAATGGTCGTTTCGATGACATACTGCTCCGACGCCGCGTTGAGTACGATGTTTATGTCCCTTTTTTACCCTGATACACTTTTTTGTCACTTATTGTGATGCGTATGCACTCGGGGATAACAAATAAATTGTTCAAATTCAACACTACCCACAAGAACCACGTTATTTGTATACGTACCTGAGCTGTACTAACTGTGTGGACACTTGTCTAGTAATACTGACTCTGTAACGTACTTTTGGTTGGAAGTGTTTCTATCTGTACGTAGCCAATTCTAACGACATCTACTGTGTCTTGGAGAAATTCGAAATTCGAGGGTATAGCAAGTATTTGGAGCCGGCAGTCGGTTCCGAGCAGCAGCTGCTCCGTAGATTAGTCTGACGCGCTTGGGGAAAGGTGCGAAATTTGATGGAAAAAATATTTTTCCGGTAAAAACGGGTTTGTTCCATATTCTAAAGGGTTCAAAGTATTTTTTTAGCTATTAAAAAAAAAACGATTTTTTGAAAAATTTACAGTGGTGTTAGCCCTTAAGTGAGGTGGACGCAGCATTTCGTAAGCCCGACTATTTTCTCTCGTTACTACAAACACGCACGCACAGACACACACAATTAGAATTAAGTGTGGTAAGTTGTCTGGCGTAGCTCAATGGTGAGATCTGTGGCGTCACCGACACGCCAAACTTCACCACCTATTACCGACCAAGCCAACTTACCCACGCTACCAGCACTGCCATCCGCCACACAGCATGCGTGCACCTCGGATGCACCGCCACGCCACCGACGGAAGCAAGTGTTAATTCCACGCCCGGACTTCTAGCGAGATTATCCTCGCGGTCCGGTAGTCTAGTCTCTCGTTGCCAGAGCTACTAGAAGCGTCGTTTTAGTCACTACACTTGTAGCGTACCGGGCAATCTGCATATCACCCACTATTCGCGTCCTTTCTCTAACGCGTCTTGTTGATTATCATGTATGACTGTTGTAATAAATATTCGTCAATCATTATCCACGAGTGTCTACTCAATTATTATAGATGAACCAAATATCTATAAATGGTGACCCCGACGTGATGTGATCGGATTGCCGTGCCGCGCGAGAACATGCGGTGTGCTTCGCCGCTCGTAAAACGCATTCACGCACTCAAGCGTCTCAGCGACCGCATCGACACTAACTATTCGCGTAAATGCACGCAAACCGTGTTTCACAGCCTTTTCTCTCGTCGCGTGTGAGATTTTATGGTTAACTACCGGCCCTACCGTGCCTCGTTGACCGCGAGCTAATCTAATTCGCACAAGGCTGATATGCCACTGCCGCGTTCACCCCGGGCTGTAATCGGCAGTTGCAGGGGCTACCGCTCTAAGGAAGTAGCCAGCCGGTGCAGCCGAGCCGCTGTGGCCAAACTACCTGGATATTTTCCGGGTGACCTGCTGGGACCGAGTAAGAAAACTGGTGACTCCGCCTCGCCGTGGCTCCCGCTGGAAACAGACCGAGGATGCGGAGGGGTCTCGATCGCTCCCCATCGCCGGTGCTGGCTAAGTGAGTCACCGCCCTCCAGGGGGCAGGTCCAACTTGTCCAATGAACCAGAAATGGCGAGGGCAGGGTTTTTCCTAGCCGACCGTGCAAAAACATCAGGACATGGCAGTCCTCTTGGCCGTGGTAAAGGCTGGATGGTGGGTTTAGTTTACAAAATTGTCCGTCGACCACCAGACGTGAGTTAACAGTGCTGGTAGGGGGAAACCCGAGGAACAGCCATCTCACAAGAGAGTTAACGTAAATCACTCCTCCTCCTTGCCGCGTTCACCCACGAGGTCAGCTGGCACGCAATCATCGCAATCTTCCCAGACACCACCTCTTGCAACCTCACCCGATCGGACCGACGAAATGACGCACGTTAGCAACCAAACTACAGTGTCGTTGAGTGATCTGACTGCAGCCCCCGCCTCGGTGGAAGCCGTTGTGAACCTCAAAATTCCACCGTTCTGGAAACACAACCCCAAGCTATGGTTCCTCCAGGTAGAATCGATGTTCCAAATTCACAGAGTCACAAGTGACTCGTCAAGATTCAACTACATCGTCAGCTCACTGGACGCAGAGACGATCATGGAGGTTGCGGACATACTCAGTGATCCACCTGAGTTTGAAAGGTACCAGTATCTAAAAACTGAGATTATTAAGCGATTCACTGACTCCGCAGACCACCAGCTGCACAAGGCCCTGTCGGAAGTCCAACTCGGTGACAAGAAGCCCAGCCAGCTTCTGCGGCAATTGCGGACCCTGGCTGGCGACCGTGCGTCAGAGGACGTGCTTCGCGTTAGGTGGCTCGCACTGCTTCCACCAGCCATCGTGAGGTGCCTGAAAATCCTTCGCCAGGCACCACTCAACGAGCAGGCGGAGCTAGCTGACGAGCTTATGGAGAGCCATGCCGGCCCATCTGTCATGGCCATGCAAGTAGCTCACTCGGCCACGCCCTCGCCACGCTCAGTGTCACCAAACCACAGGTTCTCTGACACCTTGCTCACAAGCATGGTCCAGAATATTGCACAGATGCAACTCGCCCTATCTGAGCTCCTAACACTTACCAAGGAGCAGTCCCGAACACGTAATCGCAGTCGATCACATGACTCACAGCGTGGTCGCAATTCACAGCGATCGCAAACCAGAGAGCCCTCACCTTCACCAGCACGACTGTGCTTCTATCATCGAAAGTTTGGTGCTGGTGCTCAGCATTGCACGTCACCCTGTACCTACAACGCCAATCAGGGAAACTGACTTCGCTGTCGACCGTACAGGCGGCCGGCGACAGCATCACCACCAGCACGCGGGTAACCAAAGAGCTTCGCCTACACATGCACGACCGCACGACGAACATAAGGTTCCTCGTCGACTCAGGATCCGTCATCTCGCTGGTTCCCAAATCCGCCGTTTGCCATCAGCTGGCACGAGGTGACCTTATGCTGCACGCTGCCAATGGGACTAACATTCACACATATGGTGAGAAAGTTCTGACGCTCAACTTCAATCTCCGTAGAGCGTTTACTTGGTCTTTTGTCATTGCAGATGTTAATTCAGCCATCATCGGTGCAGATTTCCTGGTCTATCACGCACTGCTGATCGACTTGAGGGGGCACTGCCTCATCGACTCTATAACCTCTCTCACCTCTAAGGGTCAACTGTCCGAGGCTGTCATTCACAGCATCTCCACGATCGACCAGGTAATCTGTCCCGGTGCTGGCAGCGAAAGCTACCTGAAGCTTCTTAACAGCTTCATCGACATTACTAGACCAAGCCACAGCACTTGCTACTGACAAGAGTAACGCAGTTGCTCATTACATTGAGACAAGTGGACCACCAGTATTTGAGCGTCCACGGCGTCTCACCGGCGACAAACTCAGGGTCGCTAAAGAAGACTTCGACCTTCTGCTACACTACGGTGTCATTCGCCCGTCCAACAGCCAATGGGCTAGCCCCATACACATGGTGCCAAAGAAACTCGGTGGTTGGCGTACCACTGGGGACTACAGGAAACTAAACGCACACACTGTTCCGGATCGCTACCCTGTACCCCATGGAGATGACATCTTCCAGCGCCTCCACGGACCAACCGTGTTCACCACCATCGACCTAGTATGAGCCTATCACCAGATACCAGTTGCCGAAGCTGACATACCGAAGACAGCGGTAACGACGCCATTTGGTTTATTCGAGTTCCTCGGCATGCCACCAGGTCTGCGGAACGCTACACAGACCTTCCAAAGACACATGGACAACCTGCTACGAGGTCTAGAGTTCGTTGGATGCTTCATAGACGATTTGATTATTTTCTCTAAGTCGCATGAAGATCATCTCCAGCACCTGACGGCCATCTTTGAGATTCTACGAGCCAACCGACTCACCATTAATCCAAAGAAATGTCAGTTCGCGAAACACGAAGTAACCTATCTTGGTTACACCATTAACAAGCACGGCTACGCTCCACCAACTGAACGAGTTCAAGCCATCAAAGACTATCCGAAACCTGATACTATCAGTGATCTGCGCCGCTTCCTTGGTGTGATAAATTATTATCGCAAATCGATACCATGGGCAGCCCGGATTCAAGCACCGTTAACCGACTTCCTCAAAAATGCAAAGAAGAACGACAAGCGCAAAATTCCCTGGACACCAGTTGCTGAAGAGGCGTGGGAAGAGTGCAAACGAGCCATCATACACGTCGCACGCACAGCCTTCCTGGCTCCATCAGTCAGCCTTTCCTTGAACACTGACGCTTCAGACACGGCAATTGGAGGCACACTCGAACAACTCCAGGGCGACATCTGGCAACCACTAGCCTTCTTCTCGCGGAAGCTCAGCCCAACAGAAACGCGATACAGCACCTACGACCGCGAGCTCCTTGCAATTTTCGCAGCAATTAAATTCTTCAGACACATCCTCGAGGAACGGAATTTCATCATCCAAACTGATCACAAGCCGATCACTTACGCCTTTTCCCAACGTGCTGACAAGGCATCGCCTCGTCAACTTCGCCAGCTGGATTACATCTCGCAATTTACGACTGAGATCGTCCACACGAAGGGGGCGGAGAATGTAGTAGCTGACGCGCTCTCGAGAATCAACACCATCAACATGCCAACCAAACTCGACGCCGAAGCCATCGCCGCTGCACAACAACTCGATGACGAGCTGCTAACGCTGCAACAAAACACATCACTCCAACTGCATCGACTCAGCATCGAAGGTCATGTAGTTCTTTGTGACACTTCAAATGGCGTTGTCAGGCCTTATATACCAACTGCTATTAGACGAGTAGCCTTCAATACTATTCACGGACTGTCTCATCCCAGTGGAAGAGCTACTGCAAGACAACTGAGAGACAAGTTTGTCTGGCCAGGCATCAAGAGGGACGCACTTCTCTGGGCCAGGCAATGCATTCCCTGCCAACGCGCAAAAGTGCATCGTCACAACCGTCTCAAGCCGAACCACATCGACATACCAGACAACCGCTTCGATCACATTCACTTGGACCTCATAGAGCTACCAAAAATTGGTGACTTGCGGTACTGTCTGACCATCATCGACCGATTCAGCAGATGGCCACTGGCCATCCCGCTCAGCAACATGACCGCCGACACTGTCGCGGCAGCTTTCTACACACGATGGGTCTGCCAATTCGGCACACCGCTTACTATCACCACAGACCAAGGAGTCCAATTTGAGTCGTCCTTATTCACCTCGCTATCACGACTACTTGGCATTCAGCGAATTCGGACAACACCATACCATCCTCAGTCCAACGGCATAGTAGAGCGATGGCACCGCACACTTAAGGCTGCGCTGATGTGCAACGCGCAAACGCCTTGGCCAGAGCTCTTACCAACTGTCCTGCTTGGACTTCGCACTGCCTACAAAGAAGACTTGAAGGCCTCTCCTGCCGAAATGCTTTTTGGCACACCGCTTCGCATACCCGGTGAATTTTTTGTTTCAGACAGCATTCCAGCGGACCCCCAAGCATTCATCAGAGGATTTCGACAACACATTCAGACGGTCAGGCCAACTCCAACAGCTCACCACGTCAAGCCCAAGTTCTTCATTCTAAAAGACTTGGACACCTGCAGCCACGTCTTCAAAAGAGTCGACTCCATCAGGAAGCCGCTCGAACCACCATATACTGGCCCACACGAAGTGGTCAGACGCATCAACGACAAAGTCTACATCATCAAAATCAAAGGGGCAGATAAAGCAGTCTCCGTAGACATGCTTAAACCTGCCTACATCGAGGCAACAGACAACCAACAGCACCAGGATCAAACACTGACACCTGCCAACACCACCACCAAGAAAAGAGTCTCGTTCCATTCTCTTCCAGAGAAAGTCACTGGGGAGGGAGTGGATGTGGCGTCACCGACACACCAAACTTCACCACCTATTACCGACCAAGCCAACTTACCCACGCTACCAGCACTGCCATCCGCCACACAGCATGCGTGCACCTCGGATGCACCGCCACGCTACCGACGGAAGCAAGTGTTAATTCCACGCCCGGACTTCTAGCGAGATTATCCTCGCGGTCCGGTAGTCTAGTCTCTCGTTGCCAGAGCTACTAGAAGCGTCGTTTTAGTCACTACACTTGTAGCGTACCGGGCAATCTGCATATCACCCACTATTCGCGTCCTTTCTCTAACGCGTCTTGTTGATTATCATGTACGACTGTTGTAATAAATATTCGTCAATCATTATCCACGAGTGTCTACTCAATTATTATAGATGAACCAAATATCTATAGATCTGTCGATTCACAATGGGAAGGTCCCGGGTTCGAATTCCGAATCAGGCGCCCCGCAATAATGGCGAATTTTTTCAATAGATGGAGTTACACTTATGTGGATATATACGCGATTTGATATGTATGCTATTTTGTTGTATTGACAAGCTTCAAAACTTCATATGTAAAATTTTCTAAATCTATGATTAGATATAGTATATAGTATAGTATAGAATAGTATATACGAAGGGGGGCTTTGCCCTCCTGCGCTCTTCGCGCACTAACCCCCCCCCCCCCCCCCCCCCCCCGAAGAACTCTCCTATACGGTAGCGGTGGCAGTTGCGATGGGGCGGCGGCGAAATATCTTTATAATATAGAAAGGTATCTGTAAAACCTCAGCTACAATTGATTTCCTCACGGTCTTTTGTGATGGTCCTTCAAGGTCCGTCAAGAATAAAATAAACAGAACTATTGCAAGAAACGACGTACTGTAAGTGTTCTTTTTGTCCTCTCGTTGCTTGTTGGCAAAATACTTTTGCTTAAGACTTCGAACGATACTATTAAAATATAAAAATAACTTTTATTCCGAGGGTTAAGGTATATACGTTCGTTACTGTCAAATTAGACTCATCAGTGATGTTATAATAGTTTTTACTGGGAAATTATACCGTCATTGACTCGGTATTCGGTAGATTCGTCCAATAATAGCGCATGGACTACACTTCGTTCACTCGAATATCGAATACAAAGCATGCTTTTCTTACATTGATTTACAATCTTTCTGGACATTGCCACTGCTTATTCGCAATTTTTGAAAGACATCGCAGCTCTGAACTTTTTCACTCAAGGAGCCAAAGAATACCTCGTACCAATAATCCTGGAAAACATGAATACCCCGCCTTTGGAGGGAGGGAGTAGTTCGTTCCATGAACGGCATACTCCGATCGAGGACATGTCGACGGTATGACTTTTCCGTAAACAAAGTATCGCTTACACAAGTTTTCGACGTGAAGAGCATTAAATTAGATTAAATTAAGGAAAAACAAAATTGGAAATAAGAGGAATCGAGCTTTTGAAACTCGAATAACAGAATATAATACAGAGTGCTGTACAATTATGGTGTAAAGGACGATGCGCCTTCGAAGCAATTCGATTAGAAAGTTTTGCGCGTGGCTTATTTTTCGCTTTTTCTTTACTTTCCTTACAGGCCCGCTAGAATGACTCTCGGATCCTCAACGGCGTCTTTGATTTTTCGCAGGAACATGACGGCCTCACGACCGTCAATAAGTCGATGATCGTACGTCAGAGCGATGTACATCATTGGACGTATGACGACCTGGAAAACAGAAGAAAAGATAATATTTATTTGTCATTTCATTCAGAAAATTAGATGTTCTACACTCTTTTGCGAGTAAAATGTAATGCACATTTCTCTGCCACAATTGATCTTTCGAATAAAAGAGGAGAATGGTAAACTGCAGCTTATAATTGTACAATTCACCGTTCTCGTTTTTTATTCGAAAGATCAACCATGACAGAGAAATTCGCGATGAAAAAATTCTGCTATCTCTCTTGCACATATGGCGATCCGAAAAAGACAGACGACATGTCATCGTTAAGTTGATGTGGATTGTGATCTCGAATTTCTCCGCAACAGTTGATTTGTCGGATAAAAGACGATAACGTTGCTCTGCGAAGTTGTTAGGCGAACAGCAAAGTTTTTAGTTTTTATCCAGCAGATCAATCGTGACAAAGAAAAATCTGTATTTGTTTACCTATTTTTTCAAAGCAGCACGATATTTCTGGACCTAAAAACGAATTGGGTTAATGCGCGTAATGAATAGATGAAGATGTACCTAATTCGCCTTTATCCGGAAATCCTGGGTACCTTTGAAAATAAATAACAGTTTTTCATACCGACTGCGGCATGATATATAACCTTTAAACGATTTGCTACATGCTCTGTCGTTCCCTCTGGCTTCACTGCAATCACCTGTTTCATTTCATCAAGGTGATGTATATATTAATCATTAATGATGTATATATCACTCGGTTTCGTAGTCACTTAGGTTAAATATTGAATCCTTCGTGAACAGCAAAAGAATTAATGACGAGCAGTGGAATTTTTATAATTCCAAAACATAGAAATTTAACTTTAAAGTTTATATCAAATTTCGTATTCAAAATTTATCTACGAATATAATTAAGAACTTTCTCAAGTCTGATGAAATATCTTCTATTAATGATGTTTATATTACTCAGTTTAAAAGAATCAAATTCTGCATTATAACTGGAAAACTGCAAAATACAATTTTTTAAAAATGTTGTTATGTTAAAATATTGACTACGACTTTAATTCTACGTAAAATAGGAATAGATTGACCGAAATTTTTGTAGAAAATACAAAATATTTACCTGTCCTTTCACAGCGATGGGTCTCTCGAAAACGCCATGCATGCCAAGAATAGCACTTTGCGGCGGATTGATAATGGGAGTTCCCATTAGAGATCCAAAGACTCCACCGTTGCTGATCGTGAAAGTACCGCCGTCCATATCCTCGACCGAGATTTTTCCTTTTCTCGCTTTGTCACCGATTGCTGCAAGAGCTATCTCGATTTCGGCGAAGTTCTTGTTCTCGACGCTGCGTAATACGGGAACGACGAGACCTTTTGATGTCGCGACGGCAACACTCACGTCTACGTAATCTCGGTACACAATGTCGCAACCATCGATCACGGCGTTCACGACCGGTTGATCTTTAAGGGCGTAAGCACTCGCCGCTATGAATGCACTCATAAAACCCAACTTCAAACCGTATTTCTTCATGAATGCCTCCTGATTCCATTTTCGGAATTCCATCATACGGCTAGAAGACATTAAACAAATAAATTCGACGAAATACAGAAATAAATCAGCGAAATTTAATAAACAAGGGTGCAAAGTAGAATCTTGCACAGTGCTACCGCCTTATTTTTCATTTGTCAGAAAGTATACCTCTACGAGGAAGTATGTTAATCAATTTTCGCTGCCTCATAGATAATGCTTCCACGGAAAGGTGGAAAATAATGAGAAAAGGCCTGAGCAACCGAATTCTGCTAGTAATTGCATAAAACTTTAGTTTATTTTTATATATTTAGTAATTGTATAAACTGAAGTTTTATACAATTTGAAAGATAAGAAAATTCACAAATTCAAATTGCTCTTAAAGTCATTGCTTCAATATATTTTAACGAAGACTGTAACTAGCCAATAACGACAACTTATTGTGCGACCAGTATGACAATTTTTCGATAGATTACACAAGCGATTCTCAAATTTCTCGCCTTTCACCTTATTTGAAGAGTTGCGGCCAATTCCTTCAAAAATGTATACGTACAGGGTGTCCGCCGGGAAGGTATACTACTTTGTTTGTTTATAATTTTTGATTAAATGAAAGAGAATGGATCTTATATTGATAAATGTTTTATTTAATGTCGGCAATTATGTATGGAATACAATATCGGATAAATGTCCGCCTCTGTTAGCCTCACAAATGCGAGCCCTTTTGAGCACATTTTTCATTACATTCTCACACATTTCACGCGGTATTTCATTAATTTCATCACGAATATTTTGTTTGAGTTGCTCAAGCGTTTCTGGTTTGTTTGCATAAGCCTTGCTTTTTAGATATCCCCACAAAAAGAAGTCCGGAGCAGTCAAATCAGGCGACCGTGGAGGCCAATCAACATCATCATTTTTTGAAATAACTTGTTGTGGAAAGAGGTCTCGCAGTAATTCCATTGTAATCTCGGCTGTATGCGATGTGGCACCGTCTTGTTGATACCACATGTTAATCAAGCCCAAAGCATGCAGTTGTGGCGTTAAAAAGTTTTCAATCATATCACGATATCGCTCCCCATTCACAGTTACCGTTACGCCGTTTTAATTTTCAAAGAAGTGAGGTCCAATGATTCCTCCTGACCAAATTGCACACCAGACTGTCACTTTTAATGGATGTAAAGGTGACTGATGAATAATTTGAGGGTTTTCCATTGCCCAGAACCGACTATTCTGTTTATTCACATATCCATTTGTTTCTCCCAAAAATTTCACGTAACTTTCTCATCGTCACAGTAATCGATGATTGATTTTGATAAAATGTTTTAACGATTAAAACACGTTGGTTTATCGAATATTTTTCCATAATAAATTTGCCACGTGTCTACTTCACGACTGCCAAATATGAACTGTCAAGACTAACGTTTACCAAAATGGCGGCAAAACAAATTCGTATACCTTCCCGGCGGACACCCTGTATAAGGCCGCAGCTATTGTTAAGATTTTTCAGGTCTTTCATTCTGCAAGCAATAGCAATCTTGAATTATAAAATTCAATGTTCTATAAAATTTAAATGCCGCCGTCGATTTTGATCAAATTTAATATAGAACATTCCTTAACATCCTTACATATGTGTACAAGATTTTAGCTTAATTCTTTGAAATATTTCAAATTTATAACACTGACGAAATGAAATATGTAAAATCACATAAAATTCCAACCCTTCTACCGATTTTGCCCAAACTCAATAGCGAGCACCACTGATGTTAATTCGCCTTAGTAATAAAAAATCAGTTAGATCTATCAAATCCCATAAAATATAAACGTCTTTCTTCTAAACCTCGGCTTAAACTCAAAACCATCCCTTCTAGAACATAACTTATTTTGTAAAGAATTGTTTAGCTGGATATTTCAAAATGTGGGCCAACTAGAGCAGCGTATACATACAATTTGATAAATTCAAAATGCTATAAAATCTTAACCGCTGTTTTAATTGTTACAAAAGTTGCAGTAAACATAGAGATACTGCTACTTTACTTGTTTTTTTAAATTTGAGCAAATTAGTTCAAGCCATTCCCGAGTTATAAACTCGATATTGACATGAAAAGCAGGAAAAAACATGTTTCATGTGTAAAAAACTTTTAAGGGCTTTCATCATAGTGGAAATTTGAAAAAAAAAATCGGTTATTTCTTGCATAATCGCAAAGTTTGAAGTTTTAAGAATAGTTTTAGCCACGCCGGATATTAGAATTACAAAAATTGACTGATTTATAGCGATTTAGCCGAGACGTTGTCGACTGTGGTGTCCATAGCAATTTTTTTTAATTGACATAAAAATTCAAGCAGACTAAAAAAATGGTATAAAAAAATATTTGAACCTCATGTCAATCTCGTTGAAAGTGGTGAGCATGGCGTTGGTATTTTGGGCGTCTTTAAGACGCTCGGCAATGCGAAGCCGCATACGATTCATCTTGACACGTTGTTCCGTTCTTGTACCAATGATTTCGCGAGTGTAATCGGTCGGGGGCAGCTGAACCTTTGCTCCCTCCAAGGACTGCAAAAAAAACATTGCTACTTACGAAAAAGTATTCGACTTATCTAATTTCCAGAGGAAAAATTTGGCCTACTAACAGCTCTAAGTCGTTCTCAATCAATCAATCCAGTTGAGTCTAAAATAAGTAATTTACTATAATTACAGACCGTAACTAAAATAAACTTATTTATTGCAAAAAGGTTATTAGAAACAAATAAACGCCATTATCATGAATAGGGATAACATAAAATAAGGATGCAAAGTAAAATGTTGCACATTGCTTTTTCATCATTTTCCACCTGTTTTAAAGTTAACTCTATGAAGAAGTATGGTGATCAAGTTTGGCTTCCTCATAGAGGAAGCTTTGCTGGAAAGGTGGAAAATAATGAGGAATTGCCTACGATTTCACATTCTTCTAGTAATTATAAAACTAAAGCTTGACAAAATTTAAAAGAAAGGAATTTTTTATTCATAATGCTCTTAAATTTCACTGCTTTAATATATTTGAACGAAAATTGTAAATAACAATGAAAATTTATTGGATACCTAATGTAATCAATTTTAGATTGATTGATTAAGTGATTCTTAAACTTCAGGGCTTTCATTCTGTAAGCTATCGCAACTTTTAATTTACAAATTTAATGTTCTATAACATTTTGAAGCCTCCAGCGATTTTGATCAAATTTGACATCAAACATCTCTTAACATCCTTACTTATGCGCGCAAAGTTATAATTTAATTTCTTCAATTTTTTCAAATTTATAGCATTGACAAAATTGAAAATATCGAACACCGTTCAATATTATTTCACCTTTGTAAAAAAAAAAAATCATTGGAATCGATAAAATTCACGGAAATTAGAATGTGATCTTGTTAAAAAATTCAAAACCCCACAAAATCTGATTCGCTTTACAGATTCGGCTTAAATTCAATACCATGTATCATTGAACCTAACTTCATTCGTAAAGAACTGTGTACCTAAATATCTGATGATTTGTGACAACTACAGTGTATACAGACATTTTCCGAAAAATTCAAAATATCATAAGATTTTAAATGACTAAGATTTTAAATAAATAAGATTTTAAATGACTGAACCCGAAGAACTCGAAGCACCTTATAAATATAATTTGATAAATCAGGTAATTATCTCTATATTAGAGGTCTCATATAGGACCCCCTTGGTTGAGGATACATTGAATTCTGAAATAACGATTTGGAGGGAAAACTAAAGACGCCTGGGAAGGGAAACAAAACGTGATCTGGAGAGGAAACATAAGATGGCCGGAAGGGGAAATCAAAGAGCGATCGAAAAAGGTAATAAAGATGTTCAACCAAGAAACAAACGACGACCGGGGTGGGTGATTGGTGCACGAAGCGAGTGAAGTGAAAGACGATTCAGGAGGAGGGGTTTACAAAAAGAACGATTAAGTGATGAGTGTATGCAGTTACGCCGCGCTTAACTCCAAATAGATGTTGATTTTTTATTTATTAATTTTATTATTTTCGCTACACTGAGAAAGTAGCATTGGATCCACCAACGTGCAAAATTTCCGCCCGCTAATTTATACTGTTCTCTAGTTATAGGCGATTGATCCTTTTTACTCATCGCACGCAAGACGCACACGACTGCGCACGGACACAAACACACACACAAAGAGTACATTTTTCGAGTATGATTTTCATATTAGTCAGCGTATTTTAAGGGGAGGTGAAACCTCCATATTTAAACAAATGTGCTGTTTCTCTTTCATTCCGCTGTGTCCGCCATACTAGTTCGACCTCTTTCGCACTCATGGATGTTTCGCCTCCCCTTAAGTACTGACATTAAAATCTCGAAAAATGTGTATTTTCTATAAGGAAGCAAAAGTAAAAATGTGATGACTAATAGTAAAGAAAGTGCTATGTAGTGTTTGATATGGTTTCAATAAGGATTATGTATTCAATTACTTGAGGCTGTAATGAAATTTAAAAGAAAAAACTTTTAAGTCATCGAGCGAACGTGACCAACTCAGAATCTAGGGTAGCGCCTTATGTGGAAAATATATACGTCATATCTAATGTCGCTTGCAGAAAGTATGTCAATCAATGCATCCAGCGAAAAATAAATGTTGTCGGTACGGCAGGATGTAAGTATCACAGTGGCGGCGTATGTTATATGATGGGCCTCGGTCGCCCTGATTGATTTTTAAACTCTCAAGTACCGTTGACTCTGCGGCGAGTCGTATCCTACCAATCTGAGTAGCCGGATAGAGTACATATATAAATTTCATTGCATATAACTGTGAAACGACTAATTTAAAAAATTATCAAATTCATCATTGAGAGTAAGGAGTCTAGATTATTTTTCCAATTTAGTATTTTTAGATTGATAGTTTACGATAGTTGATAGTTACGAGATATCGAGTTATATACCGGGTATTTCACGCGAAGTGAATTTCATAAATTGCAACTTGGACGCCATATATATTAGCCAAGCATTGACGAAAAAAAATTTACTAGCGAATTTCGACTATAAAATTCAATCTTTTTAAATAAAAGAGTCGGTTTTTTAAAGTATTTCTCACGTCCCAATGTGTTCTAGAATTCAGTTGTCGGAGAGGTAGTGGACTGTAAATATTTGTAGATTGAATTAAAACGCAGTACACGGATGTTAACAATAATAGCATTTATTTGCTCCACCTGTCAAATGACAGTGGACACATAAATATACATAAATAAACAAGTAAAATAGCAAATAAAATAGAAAAAGCGTATAGAGAAGGGAATAGATGAGGCGTTCGGAAAAAAGTAAGTAATGAGGCGTTCGTCTTACCGCACACGATTATAATAATCGTGTGCAATTGCTGAAAAGATCTGTCACGACCGGGCCTTGCGGTGAAGCTGGCACTGGGTGCGTGACAAGATGAGTCCAATGATGATGTACCGGTGTGCCGACGTCGATATATCACTGCTGATATGATGGCTGAGTTGTAGGGACTGTAGGTCGGCCGAGCTGAACGATGAGAACTTTAATTACGATGCACAGAACTTTAATGAGCACGCACGAACAGGGTGGAGAAGAGAGCTGTCCAAGAGCAAAACGCAAGATGGCTGCGTTATACGAAGCAGCCGTTTTCTCGCCAAGCAGTCGTAGTGCGCTTGCGCGCAGCGACCTGTTGCTTGGCACGCTTACCTAGTGTAGGATCCACAGCTCCTGCGTGGTGCTGCCGCTGAGTGGCAACAGCAAGCAGTTGCCCATGCTAGCCTGCAGTGCGCAGTCTCGCTACGCTCAGCAGAACGTTCAAGCATTCTCAAACACAATGATTAAATAATGTAGAAGATATGCATTTAATTTTTTTTTACTCAAAGTTACTTTTGTTGTCCCCAAATTTTTACTATAGGCAGTTTGACACAAAAAAAAAGTCTGGTAAGAAAATATAAATTCTCTTCATTTTGTTTTCGTGGAATGAATTATGAATACATTTTTTGTTGCAAATATACATAAAATAGGGATTTTAGTGACATGTATTCTTCGAATTTATTTTTCATAATTGAATAACGAAGAATAATTAAGATTACAACTCGAAAGTGCAGCTCGTTATATTTAGGAAAAAAATCTACACTTGCATGAAAACAATTAAGAACGGTAATTTACTTTTTACACCATGCCTTCGGTTCACGTTGCACTGCATTCACTACAAAAATTGAAACTAAAAAACCCCCTTCAGGTTTAAATAAAAGTTGATATTTTTTCCAGTTCTTATCAGTTTTTGACACGTTGGCAATATGTTGAAATATCTACTTCTTGTTCATTTGTAAAGAGGGTTTTATTTATTAATTTTTTAAAGGTTTAAAGGTTGAAAGGTTTTTGAGGTTTCTAAGGGTTTAATTTTTGCAACGAAAATTCACTAGTGAACTTCTTTTTGGTCATTTGATACCTAAGATAGATGGAGTCAAAATTGAGATGAATGATTAATTCCAAATTTAGATTCTAAAATGATATGCCTAAGCATCAAATTCAACTCGCTGTATGGAAATTATTGATGCCGAGAAAAATATGAACAATTTCTAAAATAAAGCCGGAAGATCTCATAGATTTTGCACATTAATTGTTGAAATAAATGCGCCATCTTGGGAACAGATCAAGTCTTAATGTCGGAACTTTACAGAATTACTGAAAAAAATAATGATAATTTTTCTTTTCACACGCTCAAGCGTGTTTTCTCTACCCTTTGGATCACGACGCAAAAATTCACAGCAAGACGTAATTCTTTCTAATATTTAGAAAAAATGTCCGGACGTATGCGTTTATGTTTGTATTGTAACCTAATGGAACATTCAATTAAGGACAATTCGGATTATGAGTAGCAAGCGGCTAGACGTAGCTCAGTGGTGAGGCTGTCGATTGACAGTCGGAAGTTCCCGGGTTGAAATCCTGGCCCATACGCCACGTATTTATTTCGTTCATGTATTTCACTTTTTCTGGGTTAAAGTATGTTTGTCTGTTTGTTGTTTCTAATATTTAGAATAAATGTCCGAATGTATGTATGTTATATACCAGGTGTAGAAGTATGAAATGCGGATTTTTTTTTTCTAAAAAAAAAACATCATAAATTCGGAAGAATGATAAAAAGTGCTTTATTCAAAGTATGCTCCATCGCTTGTTATACATTTTTCCCATCTTTCGGGCAATTTGTGAATACCACGCTAGTAAAAATCTTCCCCTTTGGCTGCGAACCACTCATCGAGCCATTTTTTCACATCTTCGTACGAACCAAAGCGTTGCTCAGCAAGTGCATGACCCATCGATGCAAACAAGTAGTAATCATTGTCATGAAGAAAAATGACTTTGTGTTGCCTCTTTCGGTATTCTGGCCATTTTTCAAGCAGCGCACGGTTCAAATCGGTCAATTGTTGTTGGTAACGTTTAGTATTAACCGTTTCCCCAGGTTTTAACATCTCATAATAGACCATGCCTCTCTGGTCCCACCAAACATAGAGCATCGTCTTTCTGCCAAAGCGATTCGGTCTTGCGGTCGATATGGATGGAGCGCCTGGGTCTACCCATGATTTTTTACACTTGGGATTCTCGAAATAAATCCATTTTTCATCCCCTGTAGCTATACGATGCAAAAACGACTTCCTTTCGTACCGAGCGAGCAAAATGTCACATGTGTTTTTGCGCTTTTCCATTTGCCTGTCGTTCAGCTCATGTGATACCCATCTACTGATCTTCTGAATCTTTCCCATTTCTCGTAGCCGATGGAAAACAGCTTGCTGACTAACGCCCACTTGCTCGGCAAGTTGTTTTTGTGTTTACGAATCATCTTCGTCCAACAATGCTCGCAATTCCACATATTCGTATTTTTTTGGCCGCCTTCCACGTTCTATGTCCGCAACTCCATCTGTTGTCTGAAATCCGCATTTCATACTTGTACCCTTGGTATGTATTGTAACGGAACGCAGTTAAGGCGATCCGCTACCACAACTGACAACCTTAAGCCCATCTAACAGACCAACCCACACAAAGAAAAACAAGACACATAGCATACCAAAATCAGACAAAGCCAACAAAACAAGTTATCGGTAGACAAAACACTCCATAACATATCCAAAGAAGCACCCACCGGACAAGGAGAATAAAAAGGACTAGTAGGTACACACGCAGAACTATAAGTACACACCTTAAACGTAATGGCGTAAATAGGAGGCCCGCCTAGCCGGGAGATTCGCAATGTAAACAAAACAGAAGGCGTAACGACAAGCACACGCCGGCATACTAGACCAGGGCAATAGCCCCGCCCTACACAATCACCGGGACAAGCCTTAACACAGACGACACAACCCCAAATAGATCACACTATCCGAAAGGCGAGAACAGCGAAAACGCCACGGCACGGCAAGAATTCATGGAACTCTCGAGATCCCACGAAACACAGAGAAAGATCAACAGGGTAACTTCTCATGAAACTTCGCTACGTACCCCCACTCATGAATAAAACATTAATATTAATAAAACACGTAAAACAAACTTATCTCGAACAAAAACCAAGAAACACACATAGAGGAAGACGATCCTCACGTAGGAGAACTCCGGAAAACAACAAAAACATAAAAATCCACGAGAAATCTGTCAAAAACACAAGAAAAGAGATAATTAACAACAATTAATTATCCCGGGCAACTATT
The DNA here is from genome assembly GCA_963942595.1 of Cylloceria caligata. Classification (NCBI taxonomy): domain Eukaryota; kingdom Metazoa; phylum Arthropoda; class Insecta; order Hymenoptera; family Ichneumonidae; genus Cylloceria; species Cylloceria caligata. Next base: position 72,414,594 of record OZ012703.1, read on the forward strand.
GGTCAATAAAACAGCAAGACAGCGGCATACAAAACAGGGGAAGACCCATATGGGCCTGAAATGTAGAAAAACCAAGATCAAACCAAAGAAAACACCGATAAAAAGTTTGAACCTACAACAGGTAGGAAGATAACATTGTCCTGCGAAATTCAACCTCGCTGAAACCTCGTTTCAAACCCTAGAAGGACAAAGATCGGCTAAGAATAGAAAATCAAGAAATAACGGTACTCCTACACGTCACCCCGCACCTCTCTCACCTAGTGATAGAAGTGCGACAAACATCACGTGACCTACCCCAAAACACCCTCCCGGGGTCCATCCGCCAACCTATATAAACCGCGACAGAACAAGCCTCAGGGCTCTTGTCAACTCTAATAAGTCAAGACGAAGTGCTGCTCGACAGCACACCCAACACATAAAATTACACATAAAATCTCGAAGTAATAAAGTCGTGTTCTTTCGATCAAACCGATTCCCCTGCATTGCGCTTGGCCGTCGTTTGACCGAACGAACCGATAAGAAGAACAATATACTAACCGTTTGGGAAATACCATGTCAGAACGAGTGTTCTTTTTCTCAACTGATTCCCCTGCATTGCGCTTGGCCGTCAGTTGAGTAAACGAACTCATTAGGATACTCTGTGAGGAGTAAGGCTCCCCTGCACTGCGCTTGGCCGCCCCTACTCACAGCGTCAGGGCACACTCCACTAACGGGTCCCCACGCACGGCGTCGTGGCTATCCGTCTCTTGGAGTGTGAAGCAGCACGAGTGACGCAAGGTCAAGGGAGTGGCATCCCGACTGAGTGCACCGCGCATTAGACTCGTAGGGTGTACCTGCGTGGGTGGGACCACGTTAGGGCCTGCACCAGCTACCACCTGCATCTCTCGGATACCTCGACTGGTCGCAATTATTAAAAAGCCAAGTCGTAAGCCCTTAATGGCACGATAAGGTGATTAATTAATTGCGAATATAAGCTTCAGTATCCGGGGTCTAGGACGAGTTAGCTGGTCGAGTTGCGAACCCGGTGTCTCTTGCGAACAGAGAGCTATAGCTAGGGACCCAAACAATAACAAAGACCAGTAACGATAGGTAGGTAAAATCATACACACCACCTCACCACACTATACTCGCGTCCTTACTATAACTCTTTACGCGACGATCAGCAAGGCGGAGCCTCAAGAAGCAGATCTCGCGAACGGGCGGTCCCAAAACAATAACATTCCAAATAGCAACACCAGCTAGACGTCCGATGATTAAAACAAGGCGGACCGGTACATCTTACGAAGGTACCAAGGAACGCCCCGTATGAGGACTAAGCCCAGCAACTAGGCGACACCCTGCTAACATCTAGGTAGAGACACACGAAACAAGACCGTGCCAAACGATATCCTAAAGAAATCGCTACATAAATTACACCAGATTAGACAACCCCGAAATAGATAAATTGAGTGTTGAGCTCCGTAAAGTTGATACCTAATCACTTTACGAATAATAAAATCAAAACCCATAAAATTGGAATTTCATTATTCCACGTACGTAGTCTTAGAAAAATCGCGTATTAGCAGACGCGACAAACCCTTGAAACAAGTAAATTGAGTGTTAAGCTCCATACTAGTGAGATCTCATCACTGTACGAATCACAGAGTCAAAACCCAAAATTACCGGAAGCAATTCCGTATACGTAGATCTTAGGAATAACCCACGCAAGCGAGCGTGAAATTCACACGAACGACCAGATCGTCTCACGAACATCCTACCTTGTCTGAACTAACAATCGATCACTAACTTACCCAGCAATCACGTGCCTTCAGCACAATAAAGAAAAGAAAGAATTACCCAATCAATAAAAAGACCAATGATGAAAGGGTAAATAAACCGCACGTCTGTCACAGACAAATGCGACGCAACAAAAACCTAAACTGAGGTCTCACCAACAACAACAATAAGTTACTAATAACAACCTAAAATTGATTGCAAATCTTTAAATGCACAGATCCTCTCATTCCATCCAGCTCAGTGCACGAACTAGTTTCGAGCAAGCCTCCTCTCCACACGATCAAGGACGATATCGCTCGAAAAAAGATTAAAAACTCACGCGATTTTACACCGCCACCGAACACGCGCGCATCGCAGCGAAATTGACAGTGAAAGAGAATCGCGAAACGTTTCAGTATGTATGTATGTATGTGCTGACCTTGAAAAATTCAAATGCACATGTGACCGATATAACAAGATGAGGAAACAATTTTTTTGTTACCTCATAGAGGTAGTTTTGTGATCATGATGAAAAAAATTTCGAGTTCATTGTGCCAGTGGTTGAAATGTTCAAAATAGACAAAATCACAATTAGAAAAAGTCTGGATCTATGGGTCTGTGTGCGTTGCAAAAATGTAACCAGACCTCGAAAAGGACTTGACCAATCGTGCTTAAATTTTGCATACAGGTAGATCTTCATACTTTTGATTGGTACAATTTTTTTTTTTAATTTTGGATTTGAGGTGATTTAAAATTAGCCTAAACTGTCTGGAAACGATCGAACTTCTTCAAATATGGAGATGCCGGGAAAAGTTTTTTTACTATAGAGTATCACGGAAGGACAATTGGCATTGGATGTGGCCTAAATCGATAAACGGCTTTAGGTTTTATGAAAATTGAAATATTTAGAAAAATATCTGTGAACGCTCTGATTTCAAGATATTGGGTTAAATTTTGTCTACATAGAGTATCATTAAAAGATGGTAAAATATGGTTGGTAATGAATTTGGAGACAATCGATAGAGGAATTCAGATTTGATAAAATTTTCATTTCGTCAAAAATCCCTGTGATGGCTCTAACTTCCACAATCTATGAGATATAGTATTTTTTACGTTAATAGAATATTATTGCGTCATGATTGGTATCAAATTTGGCGTGGATTAGTGAGAGGGGTGAGATTTCATTACATTTCCAATTTTTTGAAAATATTTGATTCCAGTAAAAAAATCGTGAAAATTACAAACCTACGCATCGCTTCTTCCATGACTTCAGGTCATTCGGAAAGCTTCCACTATGAGTATGAGGTTTTGAAATCTTGGCTTCCAATGTGCAATTTCGAATTTGCACGATTTTTCCTGATTGACTTCGATAATTGAAAATTTTTTTAAATAAAAAATAGTGTAACATCTGAACCCCTTTACAGATTCTTTTCCTACTCAATACTAAATATAGTTGCCCCATAGCATATTTGTGTACGAAGTCTTGACCTGATAGCTGAAAATTTACGAAAGTTAGAACGGATACGGAGACTTGTTCAACATTTTTTTAAATTATAAAAATCTAACCCTGCTAAGCGATTTTTGCCAAGTTAAATACCAAATATCCGTAACACTTTACTTCATCGTATAAAAAAATTTAGCCCGATATCTCAAAATTTGCGGAAATTTTAACGACCACGGACATGTTGTAAACATTTGTAAATGCCATAAAATTTGTAAGTTTTTTCTAAATGTGATTTCTCGACGTTTTCAAACATTATAAGTGCTCTGGCATGAAAATCTTGATTTTTTTCCTCATGAAAACAAAGCTTCCTCCGTGAGGAAGCGAAACAACCAGATCAAATTCAGTAAAAAGAAGCGTGCAAATTGAAAATTTGCAGAATGTTTTCTAATTTATGTTATCTGGAAGCCACAATTTAAAAGCTTATGGTAATGTGATGTGCCACGATAAGAAAAGGACACCGGCATTTATTCTTGTTCTATTCCACTCACTCTCACAGCACGGTACACTGAACGAGCTACACAGTAACTCCACGTACTGTCGCTCTCGCTCTCGCTTTTTCCTTCACATCTTTTACATAAGTTTCACGTATATAAAAATAATATATTGTTCCCATGTATTATATATACTACTGTGTTCAAAAAGTAAGATGAATTTTTAATTTAAACTTCCCGCGTTAACCGAATCGGACAAATGAATTTTTTTTTCAAGTTGGTAGGACTGTTAGTGACATCTGTGACAAATTACATGTCAATATCATCATTAGTTTTTAGTTTACGCTTGGTTTTGTGAACAAAGTAAAGTGAATTTGGCGATTTTTACGATGTCGAATTTTGTTGAGCAAAGAAGTGCTATTAAATTTTGCTTGCGGAATGAAATTTCCGCCGCTGAAACGTATCGAATATTACAAAAGGCCTTCGGTGACGAGACTATGTCACAGAAAAATGTTTACAAGTGGTACAAAGACTTCAAAGAAGGCAGAGAACGTGTGGATGATTTGGAACGCTCTGGACGACCATCGACGTCAATTGATGAGCAACACATCAAGAAAATCAAGGAATTGGTGCTCGAAAATCGTCGATTAACAATTCGAGACCTTGCCGACATGCTTGCAATATCAATTGGATCAGTGCAAGCAATTTTGAAGGATCATTTGTGCCTCAGAAGAGTCAAATCGCGTTTGGTGTTAAAATTCGCGTTTGGTTCTTCGTGAGTTTTTCGCCAAAAACTCCACTCATGTCGCTCCACAACCACCGTATTCGCCTGATTTAGCACCGTGTGACTTCTGGCTGTTCCCAAAGCTCAAGAGACCACTCTGGGGAAATCGTTTTGAGTCGATTGAAGAGATCAAACGTGAATCGCTACGCGCATTGAAGGCTATACCTGAGGACGACTTTTTAGCATGCTTCAAAGATTGGAAAAAACGTTGGCATAAGTGTATTGTAGCTAGGGGGGATTATTTTGAGGGGGACGAAATCGATTTGGAAGAATAAATAAAAAAATTTTATTTTAAAACAAAATTCCCCTTACTTTTTGAACACAGTAGTATATATATATATAAATGGCTGGACTGCAAGGCAGCGTGGGCAAACGCTCGCTGATGCTACGTGGCGGCAACACCTCACGGTAGCATACAACCATACGGAGTAAGACTCCTAATTTTTCAGATACTTTGATACATTATAGATAGAATTGTGTAATTGTCGAGCGGGCTGAGGCGTTTTTTTTACTGCGAACTAATCAGTCCCAGTTCGATCCCCGGCCTGTCCTTTTTTTCCGAAGAATTTCTTTCCGGTTTTAAGAATATATAATATACTAGCAGGGGTACCCGGCGTTGCCCGGGTTAAATGGCTAAGGCTCAGAGCTGAGGGTTTACAGTTTTCCTTCTGTCCCCACAGTTTAAAGTGCTTCTTGATAAACAATATTTACTGTCTTGCCTCCTGGTGCAAAAATGAAGAGATTTTTTGGAGAAGCTACTCGAGAGCAAGCTACAGAGCAAGCTGATCTGGCCTGTTGCTTCTTTCTTGCAGCTGAAGAACTACTGCTTAAGTTGCCAGAATTTCGTTTAGGTCCCATAGTTATTTGTTTGGTTATGGATTAAGGTAATTGTGTCTATTCCAAAAAGAACTGACAGTTTAATGCAAAGCTACAGGCTTGTGTTTGTGGTTAGGATGTGTTTGGTATTGGTCAAAACGTTTGTGGCTTTGATCACTGGATAACACTGGTACACTCTACTTATAAAGTAAGAGAGGCAACTTTTTATTGAATTCATCCATTACCTTAACTTTTTGGACAGCGACCTCTGTGGAACTTACAGAAATTACTGTCACATTATTTGCCCTTTAAACATGTTTTTAGTTAACTCAGTTTGAATATTTAAGATTTTTATATCCCGGAGACAGTGATTGCTGACAATCTGCTCAATTATCAATCCATCCCCTGAAATTTTAGTCAAGGTCAATAAGTGACCTTTGACCTTGGATCTGAGGTCATTGATTTTCTTAAACTCTATGCCCCGATCATTTTTTCCTAATTACACTTTTTGACATTCTGCCTCCTTCGGGTGCTTTGTGTAGTGCCAGAAACACCTTTTTGCCCCCGGAGCCGCCCCCGGGACCCCGATCGGGGTCATGACCCCCCTATGTTGTGGCCAGGGTCAATACACACCCAACCAACCACTTTGGGCAGGGCTAGCTTCAAAACTCTGGGAGCTATGGCTGGACATACATACAGACATACAGACCTACAGAAATATATATAATATATAGTTTTAGAGAGCATAATCCGATGGAATAAAATTCTGAATAAAACGAGGATACATAGTAGAATCTCGCATGTTGCTTCCTCATTATTTTCCACCTTTGACACAGTCACCTCCGGTTTAAAAGTTGGAGAACAATTTTTTGTAAAAAAAGTAAAAAAAATTAGTAACATTACACTTTTAATAATATTTAAACTCCTTATTTGATTCTCGCCAAATTTGAAACCAAGTATTCTTGTCGTTATAGAAAAAATTGATTTTTTTCGAAAAGCACATAAACTCTTAATTCTATAAAATCTGAACATCTCTATCAATTACTGCCAAACTTAAGACCGAGCAACCTTGTCTCCTCGCCTATGAACTTATTATCATTTTTACATCATTTTAGCTCAAGGATCCTTTTCCCATAAAATATGAAATAAAATAACGATAGATGTAATACCACATTTAATTGGACATACATGACGTCTGAAAAAAGGATAAACGTTACCATAAGTCTGACCATTTGTTATCTTATGTATAACTGAGAAAAAAAATGACAGGGGCAGGCATCGAACCAGGATCTTCCAGTTTTCGAGATAGAAAACGCTTTATACTGTCCGACCATAGATTCACTATTCGTATATATAATATTATGAAAGTAGATGATTGTTCGAACGCCACCCATATGTTTACAGAGGATTACAATGTCATTCTTTTCACTATTACCCGTCAATATACTAGCAAAAGATGCATATTCATTTATAATTCCGCTTGCTTTGTGGGATAATTGCATGAATACGAGCGAAAAATACCGCCATCTCAAGCATTTGAGGGCGCGTGAGTCTGAGCGAGAACGTAACATCACCCCAACCGTTCGAAGCGCGTTAGCGCGAGAGAGACACCATCACCCCAAGCGCACACTGTTCGTAGCATAGTAAGAGGGTGGAGCTAACCATGTGGCAGTGTATTTGTGCACACAGATACAGGCAGTGCTAGCGGGGGCTAGGGTGATCACTAACCGATCACCCCAAAAAAGTCTGCCAAATGCTTCCATAAGACCTGTGCTTTCATATAAATCTCTGTTCGCTGGTTCGGTACATCTCACCTTGTGCGGCGTATTTCTCAGCTCATCAGTTTTTTCGGTACTCAAATAGTGTTGAATAATCTCAAGGAACAGCGAAATAATTAAAGTGAACATCAGACTTTAAATCAGCTGTGAATTGTGTGCAACTCAACGGTGCATCCTCAAAACCGGTCTCCCCTGGTGTGTCGTGCCACGTCATTGGCGTTACCACGTGGTGTTAGCACACCGGACTTGCTCAACTTAACCTTACCGATTAATATAATCGAGTGCTGTGTCGGTGCGGTTCTCAAATCAATCGTTATTTTGTGATTATGACTTTTTCTGTTATATATTTTTTGTTTATTTGTAATGCATCTACTGCATCTGTTATGCGGTGCAATAAATGCTATAATTTCCTAACATCTGTGTACCGCTTCTAATCTTTATTTTGAATCAATTACAATCTACTACCTCTACCAACAGCGTTCTCGAACATAGTTCGTTTATTAGACACTTGGCGCTTCGTATGCCCTCGCTCTATGACTCTTAAGAGTCATCGAGCACACGTGACCAACTCAGAATCGAGGGTAGCGCCTCTCGCGGAAAAAATACACATTGTAGCTAGCGCCGCTTGTGGCAAGTGTGTCAACCAAGGCATCCAGCGAAAAGTAACAGTTATCGGTATTGCAGGATGTAAGGATTTCAGTGGCGGGCCGTGGTACATGTGGGCCCTGGTCGCCCTGATTGATCCTCCAACCAGAGCTGCCAGAAAGCGGCCGCAGCAGCACGACCCACACAAGCGCACGCCCGTGTACGTGTGACCGCCCGAGCTCGTGGAGCATCGGACAATTGAAGGAGACAGATATATGACTGTCTGTCTCTTTCGCTCTCGCTCGGCTCGGGCTGCTCACGCTGCTACTGCTGCTAGTGCTCGGGCTGTTGCGCGATACATTTAACTCTGACTGAGACGAGCGCATAACGTATGTTAATTTGCGGTCGATGATAATTCGAATCCACGCAGTGACAAATTTTTTTTTCCGTAATTATTGCATTTTACGATTAATTAATTATTGTTATTTTATATTTTACATAATTTTGCTATTTCTTGTTTTATTACGTATGTGATACGGGCCATGTTATACCTCATAAAAACCGTATCAGTACTATTGCTGCAAAGAATGGACTATAAAATGTAATGGTTGCTTAAAAAATTTGACACAACGAGAACTCGAACTGTCATCGGCCGCGGATGAGAGATATAACGCGCACGCTTCACTGATTATCGTTGTTAAGCTGCATTAGCAAATTAAGATACTCAAATTTGATTCAAAGCTTCTGAAAACTAAAAATATGACAGTTAATCCAACTAACCACGTTAACGATTATTGGAAGAACTACCAAAAGAACGCAATCCATTCTTGGCCAACGTGTACGTTATTTTCTTCTTTGGTATATATATTTTTTTACAATATATGTGCAGAATGTACATAGAAGCGAAGTTTGCCGAAGTAACGCAGTTGACTTCGTTGTAATTCTGTCCAATACTTGACTGAATTATTATCTTAAACGACCCAACGATAATTGATCGTTCGTTTTAAGTTGTGCTGTTTGCATTTATTTGAAAAGGATAACGGTGAGTCTATATACATTTATCTCTTTTCTCTTGAAAAGTATATTAATAAGCCATTCATAAACATTGAGAATACTTCAAATTTCCTCTTGTTTACAATACGTTAACAAAAAAGGTTTATCGAGTTTTATGGAATTTTTACTTGACATGTGTCGCTGCAAGATTGTCTTCCACATATCATCGAAATTAAATTTAGAAATGATCTTTGCAGTAAAATTGACAGGTAACGCAAATTGCTGTTCTTATTCATTCTTCATCAAAGCCACCAGTACAGTTCTCGTTATGTATGATAGTAACAATATTGAAAAAGGAGATCTATTTTCATATTTGACAGTTCAATCCATGGTATTAACTTTACTACAATCTTTCACGTTTATATTGATCAATTTTACAAGTTGCGAATATTATATTGTCTCAGGATCTGCGTATCAAATGAAACATTTAAATTATGTTTTGTTCCACAGATGTGTAAAGTTTTATCAATAAAAACAAAATTTTCTTCTTTCAGGATCATGAACGACATGTTTATTTTGAACCACATAAAATCCTGTTTTATTACTATTTCGCTGAAACAAATTGCAAAATATCATAGTAAAACAATCATCTGAAATATATTGAAAATAAAAGATTAATCTATCCTTTAGGAGCTTCCCTGACAAAAAGAAAAGTAATTACGATAAACAAAAGTGTACGAAGTATATTTTTTCAAAAAATAGTTTTAGAGTCAAATTTCATAAGCCAAAAATCATAAGCTGTTAGGCGTTCTAAAGATAAAACTCAAGCATATTTCTATTTCAAAAACAAAGTATAATAGAAAAATGTTGCTATCATATCAGTCAAATTTTCCTTCAGGCACCCAGCCACCTTGTAAGCCATTTTTGGAAAAAATACACAGAACAAACATTAAACGTATACCCAAGGAATACCTAAGAAACACTTAACTGTCAAAATTATATTATTTGAAGTCAAAATGATGTCATTTAGACTGCGATGTATTCCTTGGGTATATGCACTGTTGACATAAAGTGTATGGAAATCTATTTAAACAATTAATTCTCCTTGCAGAAGTTGAGTTTTCGTGATTAAGCTGTGCATACAAAAAGTAAGAAAATTCCATAAACATTAAGTTCTACAAAGAATATCGTTACTTGGAAGGAATATATATTAAAAGAGCTTATAGAATATACAATAGGTACTCTAATTTAGAAAATGCAAATGTTTCTCGGTGTACATTGCATTATAGTCTGTGGCATAAAAGCATGGGCAATATTGATGAGAAATGACAAACAGATTATTATAACATATTTGCACGCCAGTACCTCAATTAAAATATAAATGTATAGAATAACTATTCCGGCTAGTACTTTTTTATGACATTTAGAGATTAGTATTTTTCAGGACTTTGTATATCCACACACAATAATACTGTTGAAATATATACTTAAAGAATTGTTTCACTTCTAAACCATGTTTTCATGGTTCACACAAGTATTATAAATTATATAATACGTCTTATAAATATTTACAATATTTCAAGAAAAATGCAAAAAACTGTTCCTGACAAGAAATATCATATTTTAAAATGCAATAATGTGATGAAAAAACTACATGGAACAATTTGTTATATAGCACTTTTTAATGGAAGGTTTCTCAAGCGTTTTTTTTAAATAGCTTATTTTGAAATAAATATTTTCCCTCATAAAAGTGAACATTACATGAAATAAAATCAGCAATATTCTTAAAAAAATGATAATTTATAAATGTGATGTTTAATAAATCTTTTTCGACAACTGCTTTGTAAGTAAGAGGAAATTGGAAGAATTCTCTATGTTTATAAACAATTATTAAGATATTTTTAGCGAATAAAATGTATATCGCCATCGTTATTGTTATCCTTTTAAAACGTTAATACGGACACTACGAATTCAACAACATACAAATGAACGATAATTGTTGCATCGCCTAGGATATTAAATATTCTATCGATTATTGGACCGCATCACGGAATAAACTCTATTACTTCGACAAACTTCGCTTCTATGGAGAGATGCATGCGACATAATGCACATAAAAAGTATTATGTTTGTTGTTGATGCTGATATGTTGCCAATGCGCGTTTGTAACGTTCATGTAGTGGTGAGTAAGCATTTTATCAAGACGATACATCGAATATATAATATTATCTGCATGAACAATAGAAGTTGAAGAGTTGATTAAAAGAAGAGGATCTGTTCGCACTGTCGCTTAGCACAACTTACAAGAATCAACGTAGAAATGTTTCATTCATTACTTTTGTATAGATAATTCTTATTATCACCTAATCCGCAATTTGTGCCATTGGTGTTTCTTCAAGAAACAAGAGGGAGTAACAATGGAAATTATTTCAATTGAAGAGCCCAAGAAGACCAACAATTGTAGTCATCGCTCCGTGTGGATTTTTCATAAGAAGACGGATAACTACGCAAAAATGAAGACTGCAACAACCTGCACGCAGATTATATGAAATGTAGTTTGCACATACAGTTCATAATGTAAGACAGCGAGGCTAACATCAAGATACATTACAGGTACATACATATTGTACGTGAGGATATACACTATTTTTGGTGCGATTTAATTTATTGTAGCACTTTTGTCAAGCAAAACAGCTGCATAATCCCATTGGATGTATGTGACAAGAAAAGAAATAGCATAAGAAAGAACCATGAAGAATTATGCATATATATCCTACGATAAACTTGCACAAAAATCGCATGCAACGTTATACAAACATCCAAGGAAACAACTTCGAGAAAACATGGAACAACCTTAGGACTACGTGATTGCTATGAAAAGAAGCACGACGTTTCATTCAAGAAATAAGGGACACCCTATTATTGTCATCTATAGACACTCGAATATAACTAAATCGAGCAGCGTGAAGTGTATAGATTTCGTAACGTTTAGTGACATACATTTATGCTAAAAAGATATTGGCTAAAAAGATATTCAATTTTTTCATAAATCAAATGTTTACATATAAAACGAAATATTTCAAATCGCAATCTTCAACTTTTCTCTTAGTTGCAATGCATATCATGCAAAAATGTTTTTAATAAGAATGTGCAATAAACGCTACTTTTTGTAGGAGAAGAATCTCCTATTTCATAATGTGCAGTCTTATGAGGAAAAAGCGTAATTATAAAAACACTAAACAATACAAACTTAGTTTTAAAAAATGCTATTTGAGAATAGTTAATTTTTTTCATATATGAAAACGTTCACAAATATGATATTTCTTGCTGGAAACAGCATTTGATTACATGTATCAAACAATATTTAAAGCAAAAAAGAATAATTGGCGAAGCACACACATACACCTAAAAACTAGGTATGACATCCGAGTTGGACCAGTGTGTACATGATTTTTGCCACCGACGTTTCGTGAAGATTTCTTTTTACTTTACTTTTTCAGGTTGATCCTAATTCAGATAAAGTGAATTGACATATTCACAAAACGCATCGGATTATAAATCAATAACATGACTTCAACCCACATGTCTAACCTAGTGATGCAATTTATTTACCGCAAAGAAACCACAAATTCACCGCGAAAGTGTTTGATACAAACATAACAAATTTTCTGGAAACCAAAAATAGAAAACTATTTATTTTGCACGGATTATTAAGCATAATGAATAAATGCATAGTGATACGTGTTAAATAAATTGTATTTCATCTCCGTTGTCTTCAGTCAATTTTATTTATGTAATGTGTTTCGCTAATCTGGTGCTTAATTTCCTGTTATTACTTAAAGTATCATGTTAGATATAGTACGTGAATAGATGAGAACTCTATCCTGCTCTTGCATAACTTTCCCGTTTCTATGAACTAACGTAAGAAAATATTAAATAATTGTTTGTTTCATTTATTGATATTTGAATATATTCCAGTTCAATGTATATATACATTACAATTTCCAGCGAACATCAAATAAGAGTAATAGCATCAATGTCATACTTTCCTATTCGATAATGTGATGTTACATATACGTTATAATCACAACGTTATACGTGATACTTATATACGTTATATTTACACTGTTGAGTAGGAAATTTAAAGATTGGTGTTCTATTACTGTTAGTTAGTCTTTGTTGGGTTGTACTTAGTCGTTTTTTTAGTCGTATTTGCTTCATTATAATTAACAATTATTAATATTTTCTTGATGATGGAAGAAACCACCACCTTCTCGCGGTTTCCGTCGAGCAACAACATGTACGTCGTACATTTATGCGATATTATAATAACAAACACATGTATATAATTAAAAAGAACATAACGTTGCTTTCATTTCATTCGTGTTAATAAATTATTAAGTATATTGCCAAACATATATATATATATATATATATATATATACTAAAGAAGAAAATAACGTACACGTTGGCCAAGAGTGGATTGCGTTCTTTTGGTAATTCTTCCAACAATAAAACGCGGTTGGTTGGATTAACTGTTATATTTTTAGTTTTCAGAAGCTTTGAATCAAATTTGGGTATCTTAATTTGCTAATGCAGCTTAACAACGATAATCAGTGAAGCGTGCGCGTTATATCTTTCATCCGCGGCCGATGACAGTTCGAGTTCTCGTTGTGTCAAATTTTTTAAGCAACCATTACATTTTATAGTCCATCCTTTGCAGCAATAGTACTGATACGGTTTTTATGAGGTATAACATAGCCCGTATCACATACGTAATAAAACAAGAAATAGCAAAATTTTGTAAAATATAAAATAACAATAATTAATTAATCGTAAAATGCAATAATTACTGAAAAAAAAATTTATCACTGCGTGGATTCGAATTATCATCGACCGCAAATTAACATACGTTACGCGCTCGTCTCAGTCAGAGTTAAATGTATCGCGCGACAGCCCAAGCACTAGCAGCAGTAGCAGCGCGAGCAGCCCGAGCCGAGCGAGAGCGAAAGAGACAGACAGTCATATATCTGTCTCCTTCTATTATCCGATGCTCCACGAGCTCGGGCGGTCACACGTACACGAGCATGCGCTTGTGTGCGTCGTGCTGCTGCGGCCGCTTTCTGGCAGCTCTGCCTCCAACTCCCAAGTATCGTTGGTTCTGCGCCGAGTCGTATCCCACCGATCCATGTGGCCGGGTACAGTAAATAAACTTTCAATCGAGAAACCAACATAGATTCTACAGCAACATTGAGTCAGAATAGAAAAATGTCTTGTCTCGGGGCCCGCTTTACGCTTATGCCTTCACGCCCGCTTATCCGCTTATACCGACAACCGTGAATCGCGAATCTACCGTCAGGAGCTGGAACTAACAATTAGATAGCATAGACTGCAATATGGCCGCGAACACGATTTTGACATATCCATTCGTACTTTTCGGATTATCGCTTGGATTTGCAATGAAACAAGTTAGAATTTTTTTGTTTAAGTGCAGTGCAGTGGTAAGCTTTGCGGTCTGGTCCAGTGAAGTGTAGCAGATATGCGTGAAAATTGTAGTTAAATGAATTAATGAGATCGCGAGAAAAGCGTCATGGCTAACGACAGCTGCCACGAATTTTCGATAATTTATTGTGTCTATGCAAAAAAAATTGCATGGAGAGACGGACCAGACCGCAAATCATACTAAACTTAAGAATTCATTTTTAATGTTTTTTTATATAATACTATTGTATTTTCGGCGAAATCCGAAAACTACGAAATCGTAGTTTGCTATTTGGCCACTTGGCGCTTCGTATGCCCTCGCTCGATGACTCTTAAGAGTTCTCCCGGAAACCTGTTTTTTAATTTATGTGCAGATTTTCGATAAATTAGTAGTCCAAATATTTCCAACGAATTCTCAGCTGTACATAAGATGTATCTGTTAATAATTAGTGTAAGTCCTTTCTTTCTGTTGATTTATCTTTCATATGTCACACGGTTATGTACTACGTTCAGCTTTCCCGAGGCGCTATTAGCTGCGAGAGGGCGCGGAAGTAAGTCTCGATCAGTAATCTTGAGCGCGCAGTGTCGAAGAGATGTAGTGACAACTTATTCGTGCAGTTATATACGATCAATAAAGAATCTACATTAACACTGTGTGGCCTCTATTCACTCATTACAATTAATACGTGTATCTACACCGATCCTCGATTGAGGATACAACATAATTGGTCCTTCGAGCCGGATTATTCTGGCCATTGTCTCGCAAGCTTCTCTACGTGGGACGCCGAGGCAGAGCAGTCCGCACGGCGGTTCAATCTAGTGAACATAAGAGGCCGTATCAACAACACACGCAAGCAATTACCAATAACAGTGAAGACCACCTGAAAGTAAAATAATAATAGTGTAAAAGCATTAGAAGGTGAGTCAATCGATCGCTTAAGCATTCGTGGCGCATCACAGCATAAGTGTCCGCCATTGCAAGAACACGAATATCGATCGGCATTGTTTGGCGTCGATCAGTGGCGCGTCACAGAAGATAGCATCGCGCACGCGCGGGCTGGTGTAGTGCTGTTGCTTCGGCAAGCATTGTTGGTGTGGCAGCTACGCTATAGAGTCGCGCTCAGTCACGCGCGTCGAAGCTTGTGGTGAGAGACGCGAGTGGCGCTGAATCGCCGGTTAGCATCAACGTAGGTCTCGAAGAAAGATGGCAGAGGATGCTGCAGTTGTTGCGCAGCTCAAAGGTTTAAAAGCGAAGCGTGCGCAAATTAAAGCACAATGTACGCGATTTCGTGCGTACTTAAGAGACATAAACGTACCGGAGACGTCTCTAATAGAATTGCGCCAACGTCAACAAAAATTCATCGAAAATTGGCAGGGCTTCGATAACGTGCAATCGCGCATTGAAGAAATCGAGGTAGATGAGGCCAATTTAGAGAATCATCAAGAAGAGAGAGCCCAATTCGAAACAAGGTATTTTTCTATCACTGTTGATTTAGAAACGTTGATCGAAAGGAAGCTAGAAGAAATGAGGCCTACCCAGAGGTTGACAGCTGGTCATTCGCAAAACACGGCGAATGGAATCGATGGCTCTCATGGAAGTAGCGTCACAAATGACTATTTGAAGTTACCCCGCATAAGTCTACCAGAGTTCGCAGGCAAGTACGATGAATGGGTACCGTTCAAGAATATTTTCACTACAATGTTTCATGATCACCCTACACTTCCAAAGGTTCAAAAAATGCAATATCTGATCGCGGCTTTAAAGGGCGAAGCTAAGGACGTCATAAGCTCATTCGCGACATCGGAGGATAATTATGAAGAAGCCTGGAAAACTCTGAAGGAGAGATATGACGATGACAGCCTGATCATTCAAAAGCATATCAGAGCGCTATTCGAGCAACCAGTCATAACTAAGGAAAATCATCTCGCACTTAGAAAATTGCTGGACAATGTATTAAAACATTTGCGAGCCTTGAAAGCTCTAAAAAGACCTACCGAACATTGGGATGACCTAGTAATTCATCTCGTAACAAGCCGACTAGATTCAATAACAAGCAAAGAGTGGGAAACGTCAATAAAAAGAGGAGTGACACCGACGTTTGCTCAGTTAAACGATTTCATGGCTCAACGCTGTAGAGCATTAGAAGCCTCGTCGCGCACCCAGCGATCTACGGGAACTTCGGCGAGTCAAGGAAAGTCTGAGTACAGCAAGAGTGCCTCAGTGCACGTAGCCACGACGAGTATCCTGTGCGCCTATTGTGGAAAAGAAGATCACGCTATTTATCGATGCGGCGAGTTTGTCCAACTCGATGTCGATCAACGGATAAAGGAAACTAGAGCACGCAAATTATGCTTAAATTGCTTGAAGTTGACATCGCATCGGGCTAAGCAGTGCAGTTCAGGATCGTGTCGAAAATGCGGAAAACGTCATAATACCCTGTTGCATTTGGAACAAACTCCGAAGCGTCATCCAGATCCCGCTATAAACGGGGCCGGCTCTAAGTTCGACGAGGGAGCACCGACCACGAGTGTGAACCACTCCGCAGTGAGTCAAGAACGACAGGTATTCCTTGCAACGGCAATCGTCAATATCTTGGACGCTCAAGGGGTACCACAGCAGTGCCGAGCGCTATTGGATAGCGGATCGCAGTCCTGCTTCATCACGACCGATTGCATAAAAAGGCTGGGATTAAAACAAATTCCGACGCACATTCCAATCTCAGGAATAGGCGAACATTCAACGCAAACTCGCAGCCTGGCAAAGATAACGCTACAGTCGAGAGTAAACGGATTTCACGCTAAGCTCGACTGTCTAATAATCGATAAGATAGCTCAGCTTCTTCCAGCTAATCAGATCAATATTGACGAGCTGCTAGTGCCGGAGGGCATCACTTTGGCTGACCCCGAATTTAATCAGCCATCCAGGGTGGATTTACTGTTGGGACCAGAAATATTCTTGGACTTGTTGTGTATAGGAAAGATCAGGCTCGCAGATGATCAACCAATCTGGCAAAAAACACTCTTTGGATGGATAGTTTCTGGCAACTTCAGGATAGGAAAGCAGGCATTAAAGGGCACGAGGTGCGACCTAGCAATAGAGGAGCAACTAAATGAAAATATCAAACGGTTTTGGCAACTCGAGCATAGCATTCAGCAGAATACGTGAACTCCGGAAGAACGAATCTGTGAGAAGCATTTTGTAAATACATACAAGCGTAACGAGCAGGGTCGATTTGTCGTCTTTCTGCCCACAAGGGACGAACAACTTCAGAAATTAGGAGAATCAAGAGAGATCGCAATCCGACGATTTGAGAAATTGGAGCGTAGCCTAGAGTGTAAACCAAGCCTTAAAAGGGAATATTCTGGCTTCATGCAAGAATATCTCAATTTAGGGCATATAAGAGAGCTCTCGAAGAACAGTTCGGCATGGGAGGCACGGCAAAGCTTCTATCTACCACATCATTGTGTAGTTAAAGAGACAAGCGTCACCACCAGGCTGAGGGTCGTGTTCGATGCATCATGCAAAACAACGAGTGGCATTGCACTGAATGACGCCTTAATGGTTGGGCCAGTGGTCCAGCAAGACTTATTGTCAATACTCCATCGATTCCGTAGTCAAATATACGTTTTAACGGCCGACATAGCCAAGATGTATCGGCAGGTAATCGTCGACGAGACTCAAGTGCCTTTACAGCGAATTGTCTGGCGCGATTCTCCGTCAGACGAGATCAAAACATACGAATTGCTGACGCTTACCTACGGCACGGCTCCTGCCTCATTCCTGGCCACCCGAGCTATCCATCAGCTAGCCGAGCTGGAAGAAAACCAGCATCCTAAAGGAGCGTTTATAGCACGTAGAGATTTTTAAGTCGATGATCTAATCACGGGTGCCAGCACAAAAGAAGAGGCAATGGTCATTCGCGATGAGACAACTGCGTTACTACAAAAGGGAGGATTCAGTTTGCGAAAATGGGCATCGAACGACGAAAGCCTGTTAGCCGGCTTAACAGCATCGTCAACATCCAAGCACGCGATCGCATTGGACAAAGACGGAATGACGAAAACTCTAGGAATCAAGTGGAACCCTACAAAGGACGTATTCCAGTATGAAATCCATTTGGAATTGACGAAAGGATGCTCAAAGAGAACTATCCTATCGAGCATCTTATCCATATTTGATCCACTTGGGCTCTTGGCTCCTACGATAATATCAGCTAAAATCATGATTCAGAAGTTATGGAAGCTCAAGCTCGGCTGGGATGAATCGTTGCCGTCGGAAATGTATACGGGGTGGACAGACTATGCCAGTAAGATTCACGAGTTTAACGGATTCGCAATAAAGCGTGCAACCGTCAGCAAGGACTCGAGCTCGAAAATCGAACTTCACGGGTTTTGCGACGCTAGCGAGCTTGCATACGGTGCCTGCATCTACGTGCGCAGCACCAGCTCGAAGGGAGATTGTCAAGTCCAATTGTTGTGCGCCAAATCGCGCGTCACGCCAGTCAAGACGATTTCGATTCCAAGAGCGGAGTTGTGTGGCGCTCAGCTGTTAACGCAACTAATGAGCAAAGTCAAGAGCGCTGTCGAGCTCACCATTTCAAGGACCTATTACTGGACTGATTCCTCGATTGTCATTCATTGGATTAAAGCAGCGAATAAAAAATTGCCGGTATTTGTGGCTCATAGGATTGGTGAGATCCAGGAAGCAACTGCCATCGAAGAATGGAACCATGTAGGTACAAAGGAAAATCCCGCGGATTTGGTGTCACGTGGCGTTTCGCCGAAGGAGTTAATGAGCTCGCAATTTTGGTGGCACGGACCTCTATGGCTACAAGAGAACAAAATTGTAGTGGAAGCCGCGGCAGCACATGAGGTGGACGAGGATCAGCTGAGCGAAGAGGGAGACACCAGGGTGGTTGCTACGTCAGTGCAAAGAGAGGTTGATGAACTGGATAAATTCTCGACTCTCAATAAACTCATTCGTGATACAGCGACGTGCATACGCTTCACGCATATTTGCAAGAAGAAATACGCTCATACGTCGAAGGGTCCGCTGTCCGTCGAGGAATTAGAACGCGCAAGGAACTGTCTAATCAGAAGGGAGCAATGGACGGCGTTTGCAGACGAATTAAAGGCTCTGCGAGGGAACGAAAACATCTCAAATAAGAGTCGGTTAAAGCACATGAGTCCGTATCTCGATGAAGAAGGCCTATTACGTGTCGGTGGCAGGTTGCAAAACTCGGAGCTTCAGCAGGATGCAAAACATCCCATCTTACTTCCATATGACTCAAAGTTCGGTACGCTGGTCATAAGACACGAGCACGAAAGGATGATGCACGCGGGAGCAGACGCAACTCTTGCTGCTGTTCGATTGTCTTTTTGGCCTATTAGGGCGCGCGGCACTGTCAAGCGAGTGATTCATCGATGCGTCACTTGCTTCAGATCAAGACCTCGTATCTCTCAACAGATGATGGGAAATCTACCTGCTCAGCGAGTGACGCCTTCTCGGCCGTTTACAAGTACGGGCGTCGACTTCTGCGGACCCATATACGTCCGTGAAGGAAAGCGAAAAAGTAGCAGGCACATTAAATCTTACGTAGCAGTATTCGTCTGCCTGGCCACGAAGGCAGTACATTTAGAGGTGGTGTCAGAAATGACAACTGACGCATTTTGAACGCGTTCAAACGGTTCGTCGGCCGCAGAGGAAAACCAGCCAATGTATTCTCGGACAACGGAACCAATTTCGTGGGCGCCAACCGCAAGTTAGAAGAACTTCGAAAACTTTTCAATCAAGAAGAACATCAGAACGAGATTTGCAATTGCACTTCAGCAGAACGATTAAATTGGCAGTTCATACCGCCCCGAGCCCCGCATTTTGGTGGATTATGGGAAGCGGCGGTAAAGTCGTTCAAAGGTCATTTCTACAAGGTGGCTTCAGACGCAGCTCTGACATTTGAAGAAGCGTCAACGTTCGTGATTCAAATCGAAGCTATCCTCAATTCGAGGCCGTTGACGGCGCTATCATCGGACCCAAACGATCTGAGTTATCTAACGGCTGGACATTTTCTTGTTGGCAGCTCGTTGATCGCTTATCCAGAGCCAAACATAACTCACCTAAAAGGCAATCGCTTGTCAAGATGGCAACGATTAGAGCAAATGCGCCAACACTTCTGGAAAAGATGGTCGTCGGAGTACTTGCTTCAGCTGCAAAGACGCACGAAGTGGCACACGAATAAGGGTGTTCAACTCCAAGTCGGACAACTAGTCCTCTGCCGAGAGCAAGGACTACCGCCCTTGAAATGGGTACTTGGACGAATCCAGGAAGTCTGTCCCGGGAAGGATGAAATAGTCAGGGCGGCTGTAATAAAGACAGCAAAGGGCACCTTCAAGAGACCAGCAGCAAAACTCGCTATTTTACCGTTGGAGGCTGATCAGGACGACGCGAGCATGACTTGATACATTAGAGTGCCTCGATAATGTTCTAGCTCATTAAAGTGTTGGCGCGAATGCATAATCTTGGCATGCGCATAGTTATCATTATTTGCATTTTAATTCCTTATTGCATTAATTTATTCTAGAGCACATTGAATAATTAATAGTATTTCACAAATTTTTTATATGTGACGTCGTGCCCGGTAATTGCGAAGTTGATAATCAGAGGTTATCAAGGCGCGCGGTATGTTAATAATTAGTGTAAGTCCTTTCTTTCTGTTGATTTATCTTTCATATGTCACACGGTTATGTACTACGTTCAGCTTTCCCGAGGCGCCATTAGCTGCGAGAGGGCGCGGAAGTAAGTCTCGATCAGTAGTCTTGAGCGCGCAGTGTCGAAGAGATGTAGTGACAACTTATTCGTGCAGTTATATACGATCAATAAAGAATCTACATTAACACTGTGTGGCCTCTATTCACTCATTACAATTAATACGTGTATCTACACCGATCCTCGATTGAGGATACAACAGTATCCTTTTGAGGAAAATGTAGCTATTTATAATAGAGACAAAATTTCTGAAAACCCATAGACGTGAACAGTGATCTTATACATGATTTTCTAAAATTAATTATAACTTTACTAATTATGACACAAAAAAGCTATGTTAACGCCGTGAGGATACATCTTACGCACAACTAAGATTTTTTTGAGAACATTTGGTCTACCGGTTCTTTTTTAAAAGTACACAGTGTAAAAACAAATTAATATATGGTAGAATACCTACAATAGCTAGATGCTTCTACCACAGGACATAACATTCTTTGCTTTAGGGTGAACAGTATATATATATATTCTGTTGAATGCCAGCAGCAAAACGAGATATCCCGCAACGAATAACAATGTGCAATGTGCTCCGTTCCTGCAATGTGCTGTGTCTTTAGTACTACTTTTGTATCTAATATTCGGTGTTACTCCGTAAGTCGACCGACGTAGTCGATGGCAAAATGTATATATCGGTAGTTTGGCAATGCTACCCGATCACGTAAAAATAAAAATTTTACTCCGCGAAACTAGAACGGTTAATCACGTAAAAATGAAACATAATTGGGCAAAAAAATTATGAAGTAGAATAATATTTTTCTGAAACAACAAAAAATATAATAGCAAGATTTGAGTAACTTAAAATTCTTTTTTTTAATCTCATCACCGTACCCGATATCAGAAATCGGCATATTCCGATTGCAAAGGGAACCAAAATCAAATTGACTACAGCGCTGCCTCAAAATAAAATCTGGCGTAACAGGTTCTCTTTCTCAACGTAGACGATCCAGCCAGTCACAGTGTAAACGCGACGGCTAAGATTTGAATCCCCGTATTTAAGGAGAAGCTAATGCCGTTACCTGAGCATGTTTGATGGCAGCAACCGGCATGGAGGCACTGGGTGTTTGGGGAGGAGGAGGGCGTGCGGCAGGTGGCGATGGAGCGGCTGGGGATGGTTTAGTCAGTGCAGCGGCCGGAGCAGCAGCAGTAGGGGCGACTTTCGACCCGACCGCAGCAGACGCTGGTGCAGATCCTCCGCTGGCACCGATGTCGATAGAACAAAGTTTTTGACCCGGTTTCACCGTGTCGCCATCTTTTGCGAACAGTTCTTTAATTACACCGGGTTCGGGTGATGGTACGGGCACGGAGGTCTGCAAATATTAAAACACTATTGTCTTAAAATTGAACAATAGACCTTCAACAAAAATATGCTACATTGGTAAACAAATGATAATCAGTTTTAATTTGTTAAAAATTTATTTTACCTTATCAGTTTCGATCTCGCATAAGACATCATCCTCTTTCACTTGATCACCAACTTTCTTTTCCCACCTGACGTCGCCCTCGCTGATGCTGTCCGCGAAAGCAGGGACCGTCACTTCTTTTATGTCCCCTTGAAAATGTAAATCATGACGATTATGCGAAAACATAATTTAGTAAAAAAAAAACTATCTAACAATATTCATAAATAAATTTATAAACAATTCTTGATATCGATGAATACAACAATATGATTCATACCCTCTGATCAAAAAGTATCTGGAATTTCTCATTGAAACGAACCACCCTTGAGATATTGTCAAAATCATTTTTTTCTAGGTTGGTACATCTGTCAGTTGTTTACATGTCACTTTTAAGCGCAATGTGTGAGATAGTTCGTGCGTAATATCTTTGTAAACAAGTAATTGTTTGGTGTACTCTGCGAATTTTACTATGTCGAATTTAGTTCAGCAAACAGTGTGCCTGAAATTTTGTGTTTCTAACAAAGTATCATGTGCGGAAGCGTTGAAAATGTTAACGGTAGCTCACGGGGACTCGACAATGTCAAAAACACAAGCATACGAGTGGTACAAAGAGCTTACAGCGGGCCGTACTGTGGTTGATGATTTGCCTCGTTCCGGTCGTCCATCCACCTCTGTGACTTACGAAAACATTGAAAAAGTTAAGAAAATTGTGCTCGAAGATCGTCGTGTGAGCATCAGGGGCCTAACAGTAAATAAGGAGTATTATGTCAGCGTACTGAAGCGTTTGAGGGAGAATGTTCGTGGCAAGAGGCCGGAATTGTGGAGAAACAACTCATGGTTTCTTCACTACGATAATGCACCGGCTCACACATCTCATCTTGTACGCAACTAATTGACCAAAAACAACGTTAATACCGTTCCGCAAACTCCGTATTCACCTGACATGGCCCCGTGTGACTTTTTTCTGTTCTCACGACTCAAGTTACTCCTGCGCGGAACGCGTTTTGAGATGATAAAGGCGATAAAGGAGAATTTGCAGAAGGAGCTGTAGACGATTCCAAAATCGGCCTATGAAAAGTGTTTTAAAGATTGGAAGAAGCGTTGGAATGTGTATTGCTTACGATGAAGATTACTTTGAAAGGAATAAAATGAATATCGATGAATAATTGAACCATTTTCGTTTTATTGACAAAGTCCGGGTATTTTTGATCGTAAGGTATGTTCACAATCGTTTTAGAGGCCATACATCAAACAAGTAACGCTTATTTCTAAATGTACGATTCCCGCTAACATACGTGACTGAACATTACATGGCGCAAAGTGTCCCACCACCCTGCGATGCATGACGTTTCCAGACTTACTCCCTCCCCTAACAGCATCACATTATGGATGACCTCGTAATAGATTACTTCATATTGCCAATAATATTAGAGAAAACTGTTGAAACCAAACTTTACAATAAAACTTTTAATTCACTTGAAAAAAGTTCGACAGCTATTAATTATAACAAATTAACATAATTACAGTCGTAATTCCATAATAATATCCTAATTGATGTCCGGGAAATACTGGCAAACCACTAGCATCGCTATTACTAATAACTAATTTTGTAATTCCAGTGGTAAAAAGCATACACATTTTGAATCATACTACACATTGCTTTCTCGTGATTTTCACTGACTCACAGATTCCTCTCTACACGTAATGGTAACCTCAACTCTGGCTTCCTCATATAAGAAGCGGTATTCAAATTTTCAATAGAATTGACAATTAAGTAAAATTGCAAATTTCATATAGTTTAAACCATTTAATCGATTTTCACCAAATTCAAGACTAACTATCCTTATCTCCTAACGAATTTGTATGCTAAGTTTCAGTTTGATAGATAAAAATGTACAAAAGTTGGAGGAATTTCTTTTGTTTTTACAAAAAGGCATGATATAATAAAACCTGAACGCCTTGATCGATTCATGCCAAACCTAATACTGAATAATCTTGTCCCCTGGTCTATTATTTTAGAAACTTTTAGCTCGATAGCTCAAAGATTACAAAAGTTAGAGATATCACACCCTTTTTTCCAACAATTGAAACTATGATTTCATACCCGTTAGCGATTTGCGAAGTCAAAGGAGGTTGTAACCAGACCCATGTGCAGTTTCCAAGATCCAGTAACCCATTCTCGAGATATAGCTATTTAAATTTTGCAAGCTCATCACACATAGGGACATTTTTTCTAAACATAATTTTTCTATAGTTTGGAACATTTTAAGTACTCTGACATCAAAATCTGAAGAAATGTTTTTTTTACGAAAAAAGCTTTTTTAATGAGAAAACAAAAAGGTATAAAATTAACAAAAAATGTTGATTATTATGGCGTGATATGTCCTTTATGCCCTTTTATTCCTATCTATGTCCCATAAAACTGCCCATTCTTGTTCTATAAAACTGGTTAAATTCATAATAGACTCACATAAGGCCTGTGTCGAACGGATCTGTCTCATCTGAACCTTCCAACAATAAAAGACACGAGGTTTGTTGGACCTGCAAACACATAGTATAGGAATGAAATATTTTTATTGCAAAATAGATCATAGGGGTAGATTGTGCAATCTCTATTGCTTCATTTGTTTAAACTCTAAAGTGCAACTTACAGAGTTACGGACTCGTTGTATCTGCATTTTGATTGGAGAAGTAGTGTACCTGCAAAATGCCATGAGTAAAAAAAAAGTGTCTCAAGTAATATATTTGTCACTGGGCTATGAATGATCGTATGATTGCCGACTAGTATTATGATTACCTTCTTGATGAAACATCCTCATAACCTGTACAAAGAAACAAACAACAAATTGAAATAATGTGAAGATAATGCACTCTATAGTGAAAGTCGTAATTATTAAATTTGTGATAATCTGATTTTGAATTAGAAAAAAAAAAATTTTTTTTATGAAACCTGGTATTTATGTGTATATATTTATATATTTAGTTAAACTGTTAGAGCCGTCAATATGTTAAAGAGCTACACATAGATTTGTGAGAAAGGATGAATGGTAAAAGAACCTAAACAATGTGAAGAAATGTGGAAAAGAGTTCAGCAGTCAGAAATAAATAGAAGAATACATTAAACATTCTTAAGGCTCAAATGGCAAGAATGGCTGAATAAACTAAGTAAACTAACAAACTATGTATATATATATATACATATAGCTTATTATATATACTAAGTTTCTTTTTAAAATTGTATAGAGCTTTAAGCTGTTGAGAATTCATAAGCAAATAAAATCTCTAATTCTAGAACTAAATGAATAAATAAATTAGGTAATCAAAGTGCTGAGGCCTGGCTAACTGAATGTAACAATAGATTTTACTCTATAGTTTAAATCCGTTTGTTGCAAGTTGACAATTTTTTATCAATGACTTCTGAAAGTCAAAAATATGATTTTTAAAATAATAATTATCCAGCCATTGAGGTCATTTTTTGTGAAAACAGAGGAAAGTTTTTCTCCACAGATTGTGTTAAATTAACAAAACTAATTGGAAATCATTAGCTATTCATGTTTTTTATAAATGTTAACCATACATTTAATGAATGCCTTATATTGTTATTGCCAATTAATCTATAAAACCAAGTAAAATCAATATTTTGTATAATTCGTACTTAATTGATCATAAATGCCATAAATATATAAATAAATAAATAAATAATAATTAATCATATTTGCTGCTCTCGACTATATAAACATAATTATTCTTTCCGACCCATCAATATATTGCAAAATGCAAGAATCATATATCATTTACAAAGGCATCCTCAAAAAAGTATCGGCCCCCAATTCAAGAATACAAATAGGCAAACACAAGCTCCAGATACTTTTTAACATATATCAATAATTATTTTATGACATCATTTTCAGACATTCGAGAAAGGGATTAAAAAGGAAAGAAGCTGAAGAGTAGGCAGGGTGCAGTGGGTTGCCGGTAAGTAAAAAATAAATTGTCCGTCTTGACTAAAATTGCGAAAAATTCCATAAAAGTAATGCTATCATAATACAAGCTAGCGGGCGAGGTGTCGTTGGGTATATAGGATTTCACCCTTATACGATAAGATATCGTAAAAATTGTAACAGAAAAAAAATTGTCTCGGCGACATTGGCGAGAGTTTGAGGAGCGATAGTGAGAAAAACGATGATTATATAACGACGAATAGGAGCAACCTCGAAATTTCGATGAGTTTAGCCAACGACATTGGAGCTAAAGCTCAGTGACTATTCGAGACGAGCTTTCACACCAGTTAAACCGAGCAACGCTGTTGGCTCCTGCGCGAGCGCACGATAGGAAGAAAAGAGTTAATAGAAAAAGGCACTTACCTTCGTTCGCAAAGTTGCTAGATTGAATAGGCCGCGCGGCACGATCCGCGAACAATTTGACAGCATCACGGCCTTCTTGCACTAAGGTAAAACTGGGTAAAATGTTACTCCTCGAACGTTCTCCCGTGATGATGACAGAGAAAAACTCACAGGCCCAAAAAGAAATGTAGCACTACGGCATTCGTTAGCGACGTACCAATTCTGTCATCCCACTGGTACTAGAGATAAGTAGAGAGATTGTCGATGAGCCGAATTTCTTGGGACCACTTTGATGTTGCGCGTCGACGCGCAACTTTAACGGAGGGCCCTCGAACTATGCACACTTTATTATACCGGGTGAAATTCTCGAGCTTAATCTCACCATTTACGCTCACCCGCGGCGATTCTATGGCTAAGCCAGAGACATTTTCGGGCTCATGCTTGCGTCGAGCTAAAGTAAGCTTGTAGATCGACTGACCCTTAGGGCTAACACTTGTTCACGTCTGAATGTAGACGTATGAATTGACTGCAATACATTTTTATGAACTGTATGCATGATTCTTGATCGACGAGCGGTCTCAGGACTAACTAGAGACATTGTCTTGCTTAAAGGCTACTTCGAGTAAGAGTAAGCTTGTCGATCGAAAGACTTAAAGGTTCGAAATATTGTTTGAACCTACAGCATATTAATTTTAATAATGTCGTGGTGATTTTCGATTAACGAGCGGTCTCTGGCTAGGCCAGAATCATTCTCTTGCTGCAACTAGCCTTGAGCAAGGTTCAGCTTGTCGATGATAATGTTTAAAGGTTTAAAAACATTATTTAATGTGCAGTCAATTCATGTGTTACAGTCGATTTTCGATTGATAAATGGTTTATGTCTCACAAGGAAGGATAGTTTGGCATCCCCCTTCGATTTTGATGAAACTCACGTATGTATAATAGTAGAGCATCGAAAACTAAAAGACACGTATTTTTTTATCGGCGGCAAAACATTTCTAAGGGGTGAAAACTCCCTCTAAAGTTAGGGGTGATTATGCAGTTTCACCCCGGCAAATTAATTTTTTTCTTCCACTTCACGTGGAATTTTTATTGTCTTCAATGAGCAGTATTTTGGCTTGTAACGGTAATTTTTTATCGTTAACAAATATTTTTATTTTTCGTGGGAATTCGGGCTCGATCACAGGACTAATTAATGTAGACTTCGTGGTGGTTGCGAGTGACGCTTTATTCACAAAGAAATAATTTCATAAAATATCACTATTTAATTTCTGGTTACCGATATCCCGTACACTGCGTTAAATTTCGTAATTTCGATGATTATTTTATAATTCTTATTTTATTTCGTGTACCCAGATTCTCGGTATTCTCGGCTTGCAATTCCTGTTATGATTTCGGACGCTGGTTGGAGCGGTACGCTCGTTGCACACACACACACACACACACCACCAGACTCGCCTAACTCGCTCGTCGAACCAATGTTTCGCTCGTTGCTCTCTTTTCCTCTCTATTTGACACACGATTCACCGTCTGGCGTTCTCTTTCGCACTCTCACTTACTTATACTCTTCTCGATCATCCTTCCTGTTTATATTTAATATTTCTGACCTGATTCTATTTCATCGATTTTCTCTACTTAACTCTATTTACTTAATTCTATTCACTTTACACCTATTCGTTTAATCGTATTTAATTAATTCTATGCACTCACTCTATTCGCTTAGCCAACTATTTCCTTAAATATATTCACTGAACTGATGCGAATTTTTTTATGTTATCAATGTGACTCGCCTGTCTCTCCTTTTTCTGCGATCTCCGTTTTTCACTGACTCAATTTTTTATTTATCGAAACCCGAATTTTTACAAAGTATAATCCATGATAAATTTTTTTATATTAACTCGTAACTTCAGAATGTTTCGTTTCTTGATTGCCTTGTACTATTACACTGGTGTTATCGGCGCTAAGAGAGCTTTTCTCTCCCCGCACCGACCTTTTATAGGCTTCCCCTGCCTATTTTTCCATCGTAATTTTAAATGTAACGCATCTTTAGACTTTTGCGGTTCGCCGCTGCCGCGCTCACCGCCTTCCCCTCGCCGCCGAGCAAGGCCAGCTGGTCGCTGACCTGCTGTTTACGTCAGCGTGGGAATTCCGGAGCGGCGACAGCTCCAGTTTTTATACTAGGTGCGATGTCCTCATGCCCGCAAACCTCGGTGCTATTGTATCGAGTCTACTTTTGCAGGTATTTTCGCATACCCTCGGCTCTTATAGCCATTTGATATAATAAAATAAGCTGCTTGATTTTAACTATGATATGTTACAGGCTTTTGTTTAATTAAAATCGGTTGACGCCTTCTGGGTGAAACTGCATAATCACCCCTCGACATGCCTAACTTTGAAGGGCGATTTCACCCATTAGAAATGTTTTTCCGCCGATAAAAAAAATACGTGTCTTTTAGTTTTCGATGCTCTACAACATACGTGAGTTTCATCAAAATCGGAGGGGGATACAAAACTATCCTTCGTTGTCAGTCAAAGATATTCTTTCATTGAAACTTGTCTCACGCAAGAAAAAGCGTATCCCTCCAAAAAAAATTTAGTTTAAAAACTGAGTTTTTACTACTCGTACCATATAAATTTGGTTCAAAAGTGTACGCATTATTTATCGATCGACGGATAATCTTTTGCTAAACCTCAGATTTTCACTTGCCTAAGCTCGCTTCCCTTTAAAGGAAATTCGTCGGTCAAAACACCCAAATTTTTCTTGGTGCATGCTCAAGACTAAATGATGCACTACACGTGATGTTACATTTTTTATCGTAAAACAATGAGCCTCAGCTTTATAAATAATTACTCTGTCTCATCCATAAATACATACATCTCATAATTAACCGTTTCCTAACGGACTGCTCCATATCGTCTCCTTGCATATCGTTGATTTCTAAAATCTGTATAGTATATGGGCAGTGTAATGGAGGATACAATCAGACTTCAGAGAACTCTTCAACTCCTTTTTGATTCTCTTCATCATGAACCAAGTGTGAAATAGACTTCGGAGACCCCTACCGTTATCGCTATGAAAGAGTCTTGAAAGACCGATGCAAGTGTATGTTGGGATGAGAGTTTATCGTAAGTGCGACTGCGTTGCGGCCAAGCGAAAAACTTAAGCGAAGTCGCGTCGAGCTCTCTTACTCCCGGCAAGAGAGTTTCAGTGAGAACACACGTTTTTTATTGTTCCTTTATAATAAAAGTTTATTTCTGTTTTCTTAGCGATATTAATCCGTGTCTCGTATTAATCATTGGTTTCCTAAAATGTATTCCTATATTCCCTGAAAAATTCTACAGTGTATTCTTAGTGTACAAACTACGAAAGAGTTTTCCAAGGTTGCTTCAATTTGTTGTTACAATAGGCAGTCTGTAAAAGGTTTGGAAGGCCGCTCTAAGTGTTGTCGCAGTGTGCAAACTATGAAAAAGTATTTCGAAGGTCTTTGGTTGAGGTTAACCGATTCATTACACTGCACCACGGTCTCATTTAGAAGACCGGGTACTATGCACACTGAATGCCAAAAAATGCTTAGATTATGATAGTTCACAAGCACAAGAAAAGACTGAGCAATAAATCAGAAATACTGAGAAATAAACCACAGTAATAATTATGGGAAGTCTACTAATTGGCATTTCGAGCGAGAAATTAATCATTAGTTATAACTAAGCATGAGTTTACACACCGCAGTGTGTAAATAATGTTGTATGTAACAATATTGTATATATCATTCACATTCGCTAGAAAGCAATATAATACAACATTCACAGCCGATTATGAATACTGATACCTTTATTATCGTTTTATTACAAAAATGTCTGCGTAAAGAGATAATTGTATTTGAAATATCACCTTACGCTTTCAAATACTATTAATTTTCGGATTGTCAACATTTTTCTTAGAATAAGTTTATATTTTATGAGATTTAACAACATAAAAATCTGTATTATACAGTAACGGCTGAACGATTATATAATGATATTAGGAACTCAGTTCTTGATTATCGTTTCAGTCTTATTTTTTCTCATTTTTGTGTCTCCCAAATTAAATTTTCGTTGCGATGTCCATTTCTCTATCGTGCTCTTCATCTCGTACATCATCTTGATCTTGATCGAAATCTTCTTCAAGTTCAGATAGTTCCACTTCCACATGACTCGTCTTCGACTGATATCGGAGCTGCTCTCAGTTTGCCTTTTTGGATACTTACCTTGGAGAGCTAAATTTAGGCAATATACGTCAACATGCATGTACGTTTTATTGTCAAGCGGTTACGCTTTGTCCAATGGATCCATCCGTAGGTACTGAAGGAACGTTCGGTTGCCGATGTCGGAGGCAAGTTCAGAATTCCGACACTGATCTTGCTCAGGTAATTTTGTTACAGATTCCTTTCCAGTAGTTAACTGCAGATATGTTACGTAAATGGCTCTTTGCACGTACTTCTTACTCCAAACTCATTGATTGGCCATATAGTCCGTGAGTTTAGTCAGAAGTTTATTGTCGTCAACTCGAATTTTATTGCCAATTCGAAGGCAAGAAACCAACCTGCCTACCTATGAAACCTATGATCGATTCTTCGTCCGACAAGTGTTTATCCTTATACGCCGGCTCCAAGACATTTGCCGTGAAGTGGATTGGATGGGGCGCCATATCACGTCGTTTCATCAACGCAGACATAAATTTTTCAGTTTCCGTGACGGGAAAGAGACCCAGAGTCGAAAGCCCCAGTTCTTGGTGAAAGTGCAGTTCCAGTTCGTAGAAAATTTCAGGAACCAAACTCAGCATTGGCGCATCGCTTTACAACTTACTCATAAACGTACCGATAGGTCTAGGGAGTAAGCATTTTATCGAGTTCACCCCAGAGTTCTTCTCCGAGAACAACTAGTTTCGTGTCTCGTTTCCAAAACGATTGAGCTTTCGGCAGAACCGCGAGTGCTTGAAGATTATGTTTGTTCTGCCGCAAACTTTCGAAACAGTAAATGATTATATCCAAATCGAGTCTTCATAGGTACCTTTAGAGTCGTTCGTATTGCGGCCTCTTCTTCATTTTGGACTTCAGCGAATAGGGCTGAAATGACATGACCATCTTTGATTTCTTCAACTATCGCCGTTGCGTTTTTGATGAGATGTGCAACTACTGGCTGAGTTGCGATATTCTAAATCAACAAATTAAGAATATGAGCAATGCAACCGTAAAACGCAATCTTCTCAACCGCGTACTGGTCGTCCAATATTTCCCAAGTTCTCTTCATAGCAGCCGCATTTTGGCAGTACAGACACCGAGAACTTCATTAGTGCCGATTTTCTGGATTACCTCACTCATTTTTTTGCACGAATTCCTCCGTTTGCGAGTTGGTCTTAGTTGAGATATTTTCAAAGAATACTGGATTCGGTGTAGTCACGATCAACTTTATACCAGGTGTACAAGTATGAAATGCGAATTTAAAAAAAAAAAACATGTTAAATTCGGAAGAGGGATAAAAAGTGCTTTATTCAAAGTATGCTCCATCGCTTGTTATACATTTTCCCATCCTTCGGGCAATTTGCGAATACCACGCCAGTAAAAATCTTCCCTTTTTGCTGCGAACCATTCATCGAGCCATTTTTTCATATCTTTGTACGAACCAAAGCGCTGCCCAGCAAGTACGTGAGCCATCGATGCAAACAAGTGGTAATCAGAAGGAGCCATGGCTGGTGAGTAAGCCGCATGGGGTAGAACTTCCCAGCTGAGTGCTTCCAACGTGTCGCGAACCGGTTTTGCCGTTTGTAATGGAGCATTGTCATGAAGAAAAATGACTTTGTGTTGCCTCTTTCGGTATTCTGGCCTTTTTCAAGCGGCGAACGGTTCATATCGGTCAATTGTTGTTGGTAACGTTTAGTATTAACCGTTCCCCCAGGTTTTAACAGTTCATAATAGACCACGCCCCTCTGGTCCCACCAAACACATAGCATCGTCTTTCTCCCAAAGCGATTCGGTCTTGCGGTCGATGTCGATGGTGCGCCTGGGTTTACCCATGATTTTTTACGCTTAGGATTCCCAAAATAAATCCAGTTTTCATCCCTTGTAACTATACGATGCAAAAACGACTTCGTTTTGTACCGTGCGAGCAAAATATCACATGTGTTTTTGCGCTTTTCCATTTGCCTGTCGTTCAACTCATGTGGTTCCCATCTAACGGTCTTCTGAATCTTTCCCATTTCTCGTAGCCGATTGGAAACAGATTGTTGACTAACGCCCAATTGCTCAGCGAGTTGTTTTTGTGTTTGCGAATCATCTTCGTCCGGCAATGCTTGCAATTCCACATATGCGTATTTTTTTGGCGGCTTTCCATGTTCTTTGTCTGCAACATCGAAGTCATCACCTTTGAAACGCCGAAACCACCGTGTACACGTATCTTGCGATGGCGCATATTCACCATGAGCTTCTCGAAGTAATCGGTATGATTCTGCAGCAGTTTTCTTTAAATGAAAACAAAAAACTAATGCTGTCGGTGAATGCACTTTATGCGGTATAAATTTCGACATATTGAACACAACAACACAATACTATACACACACTTTTCCAATTTATCTCTCGTGCGCGCCTCACACTTGTTGATGACACAACAAAATGGCGCAGTGTCAAATCTTTATAGCACAAACTGCCTTCGTGCGCCATTTGTTGTCTGAAATTCGCATTTCATACTTGTACACCTGATAATACTCTCGGTTCAAAACATTGCTCCATCCATCGCATTGAATGCCCACGGTTGGAGCAAATACCACGTTTTCCTCAACACCATTCTTGACCTTCTCATGAGCATTATCGAGTGGACAATTCGATAATTCGTATCTCATTGGCACTTTGAAGGAAGGGTGAGCTGCTGCGAAGAACTCTTGCCAATAAACGTTCTCCGTAATAGAAAGAGGAGTGCCCGATGCAAATATTGCCAATGCGAATTTACTTCAAAGATTTTTTTTGTTTACTTTTCGTTATACTATCACAGGACTTTTTATCGAATCACGCTGCTCACTTTTCTATCAATTTAATAATGTTGATTTGCTTATGCCATTTGCTTCACGCGCTCGTCCGAGACTCAAAGGATCATTCAGACGTTTTCCAACGGCCTCGACATCCTCAACGACGAAAGATTTTTCGCTGCGACTTGTTTCTGATGAGTGACTAAAGTGACAGTGACAATTCCGCCTTTCTTTCTTGCGTCGGTTGATGCGCTTCACTGGAGATGTGAAAAAATCTTTTATTTTTTGTGGACAACTTTTGCAACCATCTTTCAGGTTGTAACGATTATATCTTTTCCGGCGTTACCAATATTCAAAACCTCCTTACTCGATGATGATACGTAGGAATAGGTACAGGGCATAGTAATTCAGGCATTCAGATAGTGGTTGTAGATTACCGAGGCGATGCGAAATATTGCCATTCTCGATCCACGGGTGATCCTCCGGACGGTAATATGAGCTATGGAGACGTTTAGCGTCCTCCAATTCAATCATTCAGACGACGATACCTCAGATGTTTGCGGTAATCTCCGTACAGCGGAGATGTCACTGTCATGTTGAAATAGACATTCATCGATGAAATAAGTCGGACTCTGTGCAACCATGCGAACAACTAACAGTGAATGTCATAAGAAAACTGTACAGCGCGTCTAGTACATAATGTCTAGTAATTACGCTCTACCACTCGCTTCGCCGGTTCTTGCGATTCTGACCACTCGGCCGTTGTACCTGGGGTTCACGCGAGAATGCACATGGACTCTCTTTAAATTTCATTAGAAACTGGATTTCACTGATGAGGCGACACCTAACACTAGGAGCTTGGACGGCGCGAAATACAAAATAATATAGTATTCCTACAAGATACTTGACCATACTTGTGACGTTTAGAGTGTATTTTTTTACAGTGATTGCAGGCATACTTCGTTGCCTTTTTATTCGGCTGAATGCCGAGCACTATGAAGTGCTTTTACACAAGCGCCTGTGTCCGAATTGTCTTTCTTGAAGGAAATTCAAAATGCATTTTTTAGTAAAATTAAACATTAATAATTATAAGACGGTAAATTTTGAACTGAAACATTTCTAACCTGTCTAGCGACCCAAGCCTCGATTTTTTTGTTCTTTGTACTTCGATGTCGAAGTCAACCAACAATCTACCGTAGTTACCGCAATAGAATCCGTAGAAAAATTTTTACGAAAACATATTAAGAAATTTCAAATTAATTGGATTTCTGCATTACTCACTAAATTATCCCAGAATCAGGAACCACAACTCAATGTCCATCGACATAGCACAGAGTGATCGTTAAGTCGTCGAGTACATACCAGGTGTACAAGTATGAAATGCGGATTTCAGACAACAGATGGCGCACGAATGCAGATTGTGCTATAAAGATTTGACACTGCGCCATTTTGTGTGTGCATAGTGTTGTGTTGTTGTGTTCAATATGTCGAAATTTATACCGAACAAAGAGCATTCGCGGACAGCATTAATTTTTTGTTTTCATTTGAAGAAAACTGCTGCTGAATCATACCGATTATTTCGAGAAGCTTATGGTAAATATGCTCCATCGCAATATACGTGTGAACGGTGGTTTCGGCGTTTCTAAAGTGGTGACTTCGATGTTGCAGACAAGGAACGTGGAAAGCCGCCAAAAAATACGAAGATGTGGAATTGCCAGCATTGTTGGACGAAGATGATTCGCAAACACAAAAACAACTCGCCGAGCAATTGTGCGCTCGTCAACAAGCTGTTCCAATCGGCTACGAGAGATGGGAAAGATTCAGAAGACCGGTAGATGGTTATGAGTCATGAGTTGAACGACGTACCACATGAGTTGAACGATAGGCAAATGGAAAAGCGCAAAAACACACGTGACATTTTGGTCGCTCGATACAAAAGGAAGTCGTTTTTGCATCGTATAGCTACAAGGGATGAAAAGTGGATTTTTTTGAGAATCCCAAGCATAAAAAATCATGGGTAGACCCAGGCACACCATCCACATTGATCGCAAGACCGAATCGCTTTGGTAGAAAGACGATGCTCTGTGTTTGGTGAGACCAGAGGGGCGTGGTCTATTAAGAGCTGTTAAAACCTGGGGAAACGGTTAATACTAAACGTTATCAACAACAATTGACCAATTTGACCCGTTCGCTGCTTGAAAAAAGGCCAGAATACCGAAAGCGGCAACACAAAGTAATTTTTCTTCATGACAATGCTCCATCACATATAGCAAAACGGGTTCGTGACACGTTGGAAGCGCTCAGCTGGGAAGTTCTACCCCATGCGGCTTACTCACCAGACTTGGCTCCTTCCGATCACCATTTGTTTGCATCGATGGGTCACGCACTTGCTGAGCAGCGCTTTGGTTCGTACTAAGATGTGAAAAAATGGCTCGATGAATGGTTTGCAGCAAAAGAGGAAGATTTATACTGGCGTGGTATTCACAAATTGCCCGAAATATGGGAAAATTGTATAACAAGCGATGGAGCATACTTTGAATAAAGCACTTTTTTTCATTCTTCCGAATTTAACATGTTTTTTTAGAAAAAAAATCCGCATTTCATACTTGTACACCTGGTAGCAAAATGTGGCGAGAAATTACGCTGACACGTTATAGTTCAATTTTGTGATCCATGTGGTCATTTGATTCACGGTCACGTACCAGTATGTGACGGTAAATTTACCGGCCACGTTTATCACTTACATTTCTAATCTTGTTATGTCATACATGGTTCGGTGTATGTAGTTCCAGCCCTATTCGATGATCATTGACCCCTAATTTATATTAACTCGTGTTAGCTACACTACTCAGCCTTGCTTCCCGTCCACGTAAAAGCTAACTGCTTCGCTCTAAGCAACCTGCGTCTTACCGGAAGCTAGGCGAATTGCTATGCGGCTGGCTGGGTCTCTTGGGCTTCACGTGGATTACCTGGGGGGTCGGGTAGGAAAATAAATGAATAGACACGAACTCTCAGGATGCATATGAAAACGATAACTGTTAACATCACACTCCCGCTGTGCTTCCTATATTGAATGCGGTGTCCACTTCGATCATGCCGACCGGCGTCTTACCGCTGAGCGGTGCAAATAATCACGCGGCCGGTTATGTCTCGTGGTCGTCGCGTGAATTTACCTGGGAAGTCGTGCGGAAGAATAAAGGTATTCACGTATACTCAGGATGAATATGAAATGTAACGTTGCGTAGAATATATTGAAAGATAGTACTATAATGAATAAACAGTTTGATAATGATCGCGTACAAAGAGCATGCGGTACGCCATTTGCCTTAAGCTCTGCAATGGCCGTCGTCTAACGCTCCAGCCCGTCTGCTGAGAATACGTGGGCACGCCTCGCGCGATTCACGTATCAACGATCACTATCGCTATGCCGTCCTCGCGGCAACCTACGGCCTCGTCGGGGGGGGGGGGGGGTGTACTCATGCGCAGACAAGCCGACTCGGATCGTCTGTAGTCGGCTTACTCCGGGGCGTCTGTGCGTGACTCCGGCTGCGCATGGCCCCTGCCGTTAACATTCGGTCATCCTATAGCTTCTCGTCCTCGAGGATATAGTCTTCCAGTCGTGCCGGCTGTTGTCGGCGCCGTTGTGGTCGCCCCTGGAGGGGCGGCTCTGGCCTCGCTGGTGGTGCGTCCACCGTAGGTGGCGTAGCAGGGGATTCTACGTTGGCGTCTGGTGCACTGTATTCGCTTTCTTCATCGGTGTCTCGATTCTGTTCGTCCGAGTCGAGATGCGGCTGCCACTGTCGCAGTTGGCTTACATGGGCAATGATGGCAAAATGTTTATTCCGCGGCCCCTGGTACAGGTCGAATATGTGGTAGGTGTCCGGTGTTACCTCCCAAACAATCGTCATCGGCCCCCTCCATTTGGGCGCCAGTTTCGTAATCTGCCCTGCTGCCGGCGCCGGTGCACTTACGAATATGAAGTCCCCGGGTCGGTTATGTACCGACTGACGGTCATTATCATACGTTTTCTTCAAGTTTTCCTGCCGGTCTTCAATAACATCACGTGCTTCGTCTTGGAGCTTCTCCGATCTGCGGTACACGTCTGTTCCCTCCATCAGCTGACGCAGCTCTCCATCGTTCCGTCGGGATTCATAACCGTACAGCAGCTGAAAAGGCGACTTCCGCGTAGTGCCATTCCATGCCTCGTTTAAATTCCGTTTATCGAGCCGTAATCCCGATTCCAGATTCTGCTTTCATGGTTACGTAGATTCTATTATAGCATGGGTATGAGCGTAGCATTAACATGTTCCACCTGCCCGTTGACTTGTGGGTATTTCGGCGAATTCAGCGTGTGTTATATTCCATGTTGTTTGCACCATTCGGCAAACTTCTTGGCTGTGAAACACGTGCCCGATCGGTCACCACCCTTCGCGACGTCCCGTGTGTGTTAACCAAGTCCTCCACTGCTTTGAGTATCGGTTCTACCCGTGTACTATTTACCGCGTATCCGCGTATGTTATCAAACTGTCAATCGCCACTAGCAGGTATTCGCTTCCTTTTGCCGAGGTAATAAAAGATTTCACGTGATCCAAGTGTACCACTGCAAACCGTCGTTCTCTTGGCGGAATTGGGTGCAACATCCCTGCCTGCTTTGCCGATCTTCCCTTCGAAAAGATACATGGCAGGTAGCTCTGTACATGCTGTCGCACATATCGTCGTATCACCGGGAAAAAAGTATTGTTACGTTATTCGTTCGCACATCCGTTCAACACCAGGGTATCCTTGTAAGTCGTGATGGCGTATCGTAATTGATTTTCTCATGGCTGCTGGCACTATGAATAGCAATTTTCCGTTACGTGATTTCTAGATTATATTGTGATGCATCTCATAGCCTACCGTCTCACTACTATCACTTGGTGTACGGGACTCAGCGGCTGACGTAAGCAGTTTCCTGTTCTGCTTAATCTCCTCGTCTGTAGATTAAAATAATGCAACTTCATCCTCGATTGTCGTTATTTGGTAAATTGCTGGCTCAGTAGTCGCCTCGGGAATTTTGTCGACGTCCTCTATCGGCGTTCGACTTAACGCGTCCACATATTGCATCTTCACCCCCGGTCGATGTACGATGTCGAACGAGTATTCGCTTACCAAGTCCGGCCATCGGATTAACTGAGGATTCAATGTCCGCTGCGTGCAAACATGCATGAGTGCTTGGCAATCCGTTATTATTTTTAAATTTATGTTTGCTAACTGTGGCCTCAACCGCGTGACGGCCCACAATATAGCGAGTAACTCGAGCTTCGAGAAGTGGTAATTCTGTTCGACTGTGCTCGTCTGTCGAGTAAGGGCGTATACCATTCTCCATTTTTCATCTTGGTCCTTTTGAAATAGTATGGTCCCCAGGCCGACCACGCTCGTGTCCGTGTGCAGTTCGGTCGGTCTGGTTGCGTCAAAGGCCTTGAGGACTGGTTTGTCGCTCAGGGCTCATTTTAAGTTCTCAAATGCTTTGAGAGTGATTATGAGAGAGACATATAGCCTGTCCTTTTATAGATTTTATTTTGCGGGGAAAGATCTTCCAATACTGTAACGACACTCTCATCCGTAATCGAAGTGTACACTGAGAAAAGAATTTATTTAATATTAACAAATCCTTGAGTTGGATATAGCGAAATAAATATTCAATTATTATACCTAAATTAAAGTCGAGCCAAATAAGATTTTTTAGCTGTTGGCAAATGTTTTCTAGCTTTATTTGACCCAAACCAATAGTATAGAGTTCAACTAAAATTATTATAAGTAAATTAGTGTTGGAAACACAGTTGGCGCACGGCGATCGATATTCGCCGTGCGTCGACCTGTTGCTGCTGGGTAGCGTGCTGCGCTCGGCTATGCTGGAGATGGCCGAGGCAGTGCCTCGCGAGCATGCTGCTTGAGGCAAGAGGCTCGCTCTCTCTCGTTTGACTTCAGCGTCACACGACGACGCTTTTGTACAACGCAGCCATGTTGCAAAATGTGACACTTCTGTGAAAACCCGCTTGGACAGCGCACACATCCTCTACATCTCTCGAACTTTTCACCATCTCACCGGACTCAACAAACAGGTACGAGTACACCGTTATAATTTATCATAATTCAATGACGGTGAGGAGTGTAAAACTCATTGGTGTATCCTCATAAAGGTCTCACTCTGTGGCGTGCTCTGCAGCGCGGGCTGTACCACGTTTCACATCACACTAATTGCACACTCAATTAATATAATTGCATATGCTTATTATTCACTGTACTTTCCCCCAACTAAACTTGCTGGGAAAGTACTGTGAATATATTCTTATCATTTGTGCATCCTCCAAACTCTCATTTTGCCGTGCTCTGCAGTGCTGAGTGCACCACGTTTTCCACCCCACATTTTCACAAGTAATGTAATGGTATATGCCAGCAATCATTCACAGTACTTTTCCCCAACTAGGTATGCTGGAAAAGTACTGTGAATATTTTGCTCACTTGCGCATTCTAAACTCCTCATTACGTGGCGTGCTCTGCAGCGCTGGCTGCATCACGTTCACTGTACAACTTAAAACAACACGCAATTATAATTATACTAATTGTGTGCTGGTCACTCAAAATCAATATTAATTTCATTTTATTTAATTGTATTTTTTTAAATATATTTTTTTTGTATTCCAAATTAATACTGAAGGTATAATAAACCGCTTTCTCTTTCAACATCTTCAGTCTGGTTTCTGTTTCCCTGCCTCGAGTGAATACTCATTATTTTCAATATATTACAGATTCCATCCGACATCATCAACAGGAATTCTCAACAATTAGAGTCGAGCCAAATAAGATTTTTTAATTCTTAACAAATATTTTCTAGCTTTATTTGACCCAACCCAATATTATTTAGCACAACTAAAATTTAGTAATGATAACTAAACATTTATTTCCCCATATCCAACTCTAGATTTGTTAACATTAAATAAATTGTTTTCTCAGTGCACTTACGTTAATGAAGGAATGCAGTCATATTTTATATTGTTTCGTATGCGTCTAGCAGGAGTCAGACGAATCAAAAAGTGTGGTACTTAGTCTTTTTGTCACGACAATGTACTGTCAGAAAGTGAAAGTGAAGTGATTGTAGTGCACTATTCATTTGCCGACGGCTGCAAATTTTATGAGCGTTTTATATATTTCTTTAATTTCATTATTAATTAATTTATATAATATTATATAATATTTATATATATTGACATTATAATCTTTTATAGCTCATTGCATAAAAGCCCGCGCAATGGCTTTTGTGAAGTGGGTGGGGCGAGACAGCGTAAAGCGTAATCGAGACGAGACTTGTTACGAGGAGCGCAAGCCTTCCCCTGATGCGCCTAGCGTGGGCAGCATGGTGAGGGCAGTGAGAGAATACCCCTACCTCTCCCGCCGGCATCACTGGGCTCACTAACTCATTCTCGTCGTCTCCTTGGCAACCCATAGTTTGTGCGTCGGGGGTTTATACACAGAGAAGCCGACCCTGTTTGCGTGCAGTCAGCTTAC
This sequence comes from Cylloceria caligata, assembly GCA_963942595.1. Classification (NCBI taxonomy): domain Eukaryota; kingdom Metazoa; phylum Arthropoda; class Insecta; order Hymenoptera; family Ichneumonidae; genus Cylloceria; species Cylloceria caligata. The sequence continues at coordinate 72,455,825 of OZ012703.1, forward strand.
CCCGAGGCGTCTGTGCGTGACTCCGGCTGCGCATGGACCCCTGCGGTTAATACTCGAGATCGTCAAAGCATGCTTGAGAAATGTAAGCCAGATTACTTGTTTCCGCCCGGCTGATGACTTTTTCACTTCCTTAAGCATTGTTTTTTTTATTAACAATGCCATGACAGATGCAGGAAATCAGATACGTCAGTTTCTTCTTCTTGATATCATGAGTTATCTGTTATAATACCCCTCCGCCCCTGTATAGCTCACATCGGGGTGCGAGTGATACAAGGTCGGGTCTCAAAACTCAATTATATTCGATTACAACGAAATGTAAGAGACGTGTGACAGCTTAAGAGTCATCGAGCGAGGAGATACGAAGCGTCAAGTGGTCAATAAGCAAACTACAATCTGTAGTTTAAAATTGCACTACACTTTAAGAAAAAAGCCAAATGCAATGTCAATCAACCTTAACCCCTAGTCTTTTTGTATACAAAAGTGTAGACCTTATCTGAAAATTTGCAAAAGTTAGAGCGACTACGGACATTTTTTCATATTTCAAAGTGCCATAACATTTGTAATTTTTTATAAATGTTAATGTTGAGAATCCGTCCAGTGTAACTTGACAGATCTGCGAATGTATTGGAAAGGAATGTAGCCTCACTCGATACAGGGTGATAAATAAACCAGACACATTGTTGTTATCGTGAGAAAGCGGTTTATTCTACCTTCCACTTATTACAAGAAGAATGTCAAATCATAGAAAATATTTGTGTTAAGATAAATTTAGAAAAAAATAAAAAATTGATATAAAAAATAAATACAACAAAGAACTGAGAATTACAATTATAACCAAAATGACTGAATTAAATTTAATGTCAGAACTGAGAACCAGCACACAATTATACTAATTGTGTGCTGTGAGGATTGAGAGTGATGCGCGTGCCGCAGTCAGTGCTGCGTAGCACGCCACGCTAAGAGAAAAATGAGTGCGTAGAATGTGTAAATTATTCACTGCAAGCTCTCAGCAGTTTCGTCGAAGAGAAGTTACAGTGAATAAATGAGAGCACTTGCAATTGAATTGCTTGAGTGCTGTGAATGGATGTGAGAACAGCTACGCAGTCAGCACTGCGTAGCACAATACAACTTAGACTGAGGATGCACAAATGAGCAGAGTATAGTTACTGTATTTTCCCAGCAGATTTTCTGGGGGAAACTACAGTGAATATGAAGCACATGCATAATTATATTAATTAAGCCGGCAAAATAAAGTGAGGAGAACGTGGTGCATCATGTGTTGCAGCGCACGCCACAAAGTGAGACAAAAGTGCTGATGTACCGCGATTTTCCTCCTCACTGACAGTGAATTACTCTGCATTATATCAGTGTACGCTTATCTTGAGTTATGAGGCCTGGTGAGCGAGAAGTTGAGCGAGTCCGATGTATTGTGACAAAGAAAAACGGTCCGAGAGTCCTTTTGGTGCGTGTGCTGTTCAGCGGATGCGTTGCAAAAGTGTCTAGATTTTCAATATGGCTGCGGGTATGAAAGCGTCGTTGGGCGCTAAAGTCAATGGAGAGAGATAGCCGGTGAGCGAAGCCGAATTCAAGCGAGAGAGACATCCTCTCGCTCAACGCGGCGTGCCTACGAGGCACAGCCTCGGCTCCGCGAAGCCCTGCCGCGGCTATCTCCGGCCCAACCGAACGTAGCGTGCTAGAGCACAGCAACAGGTAGGCGCACGACGAATATCGATCGCCGTGCGCCAACTGATTATCCAACAGTTAATGCTTTACTTCTATACAAACAGGTAGCACTGCAGCTCAAACCGTTCTCGAGTTATAGACGTTTAAATGTTACAAAGACTGTACAAACATACATATACATATATGTGGGAATGCGAGGTATATGTATGAGAGAGACTATGAATGTGTGCGTGTCCGAGTGGAACGGGGAGAGTGGGGATGAGTGAGTGGGTCGGAGTCGTTGACGAATTTCAAGAGGATCAGTCAGTCGCTGGAGAACAAAAGAAAAGAGTGTGTCGTGCTCGAATCGTAAAAAAGCAAATTACAAGCCTATGTTAATCGTTCTCTTTTAAATTCAATAAATATATTTTCTCACCAAGTCGAGCCTACTTTAATCGATATATATATGTCCAGACATTATTCTAAATGAGATTTCTCGATTTTTTGAAACATTTCAAACGATGGCATGAAAATCTCGACTTTTTCCGCATTAAATTGAACTCTCTCCATAAGGAAGCAAAATCCAAAAATTTCCACTTACATTGTTATTTACGACTTTGTCCAACAGGGGACGTCGGCGATGACGCGCGGCACGTTGACGAGATATTTCTGTAACAAAAACCCATTCAATTTTAGACACTTTTTCCTCGACTCACGCGACGGATAAATATACCAAAAGTAACAATTTCTTATGTTTTATGCGAATAAAAAATCTCACTTACTATTCGACATATCAGTAGGATTGCTTAAGGAAGACTGCCAGCGCTCGCAAAGTAATCGGCCGCTTAACACTACCCCTGTTGCTCCTGTGCGCTGTTGAAAAAAGTGCGAACGCAATTCCACGCGTTGTCATATGCACACGTTGGGAATCGCGAAGCTCACATTTTGCGATAGTAGAATAAATTTTGCAGTTGTTTCTTAAGAGTTTTTGTGTTTATTTCCTACTGTGTGGTGAGCGTGTGATAATATTGTAAGTAAAGTATAAAAAAATATGAATCGTCGTTACGCCGACAAATTTGCCCATCTGTGGCCATCAAAAAACGATTGAGCAACATAAAGAAATCTCGTAAACGGTAAGTATGTTTGTAATGATAAGGTGTGTGCATGGACGCGTGTGTGCACTATGAGGGGAAGAGCGGGAGATGAAACAAAATCAATTACATTAATCTTTTTCTCACTGCAGCACGTGGAGTTACCGTGTATCTTGTGCAGTGTCCCGTGCTATGAGAGAAAGAGGGGGATAGAACGAAAACAAATGCTCGTGTCTTTTTCTTGTCGTGGCAGTCGCATCAGAAAGCAATCGGCAAGTGTCTAATTTGCACGCATCATTTTACCGAATTCGATCTGGTTTTGTCTCACAAAGGTAGCTTCCTTTTCATGGGGGAAAAATATCGACATTTTCATGGCACAGTGCTTGCAATGTTTCAAAACATCAACAAATTACATTTATAGTGCATTCCACTGGTGCACTGTGCGTGCACGGTTCTCAGTTTTCTAAACGCGAGCTAGTGAGATAAGAATACACTCAGGGCATACATCTACTATATATTTGCATGTTGCACGAACAGTTTTACTAGCTAGAACCGGTATATAAAAATATGTCTGGGTCTACGTGGGTGGGTGGGTGGATGGGTGGTTATGTATGTTTTTTTTTTTTTTTTTTTTTTTTTTTTTTTTTTTTTTTTATTACAGAGGAGGTTGCGTCAAAAATGCATTTACGCATACCAGGTGGTTATGGGGGACTCAGCCAAGGTGGCAATACCCCCTAAAAAACGATCCTCCTCTCGACTGGACTTCGATTCTTTCTTTTCTTTTTCCCCCGCGGGAGCCGCCGTTAAGCATTACTTCGCGGGAGGCCAGTCTATGCCTTACAAGGCCCTTCTAGCCGATTTCCGGGTTTTCGTTGTCTCTTCTCCTTTCTTCTTCTCTTCGGACAGCAGTCAGTTTCGTCACGACCGCTGCACTAAAGGTTAACACCGCGTTCCATGTTCTTTGTGAAGCAAGCAGGGTCCTTCCCATCCCCGCGGGCGTCAAGGGGCCAACCCATAGCGCCCGGAGGTGTTCTCTTTCTTCCGAAAATCTTGGACAGTAAAAGAGGACATGTTCTACGTCCTCCTCGATACCACTGCATGCAGGGCATTCCGCGCTTTCCATCACGCGGATGCGGTGTAGGTAGCTACGGAAGCAGCCGTGGCCCGTAAGAAGCTGAGTAACTTCAAACGTGAGAAATCCATGCTTTCTGCTCACCCACTCTTCGACGTTAGGGATGATGCGGTGGGTCCACCGGCCCTCGCTTGCTGAATCCCATCGGCGCTGCCACTCTTCTCTGGTCCTCCTGGCCCAGTGGTCATGGTCGCGTTCCTGGTTAGCGGCGTCATCTTCCGTTGTCCTTTTTTCACGGTATATCTCCGCTCTTTCGACTGCCAGTAGATCCACAGGGGGGATCCCCGCAACCACGGACGCTGCAATGTCGGACACGGTACGATACGCTCGTGCTACCCGCAATGCACCTGCTCTACAGGCACGACGGCAGGTCGCTCCATAGCTCTTGTGGCTCCTAATCGCTTCCGCCCAGATTGGGGCTCCGTAAAGAATTACTGAGCTCACGACCGAAAAGAGAAGTGCCCGTCGTGGTTGCTTTGGCCCACCTATGTTCGGCATAATCCCTGCCAGTGCTCGGGCTACGTTCGCCGCTTTCAAGCCGGCGTTTAAAATGTGTTCTTTGAACGACAACCGTCCGTCAATGATGACTCCAAGGTATCTGATAGAGTCCACCGTCTTGATGTTTACGTTCTCAACCGTGAAAGTGGCGTACATCCGTTTTTTCGTCCTGGCGACGAGTACCGCCTCTGTTTTTTCTGCTGCCAGTTGCAGCCCGTGATCGCTTAGCCAGTGAGCTACGACTTCAATGGAGTCATCACCGAGATGCTGCAGTTCGTTGATGTCCTTCGCGACAACAACGAGAGCGACATCATCCGCGAATGCCACCATCGACGCCCCTTCCGGGAGCGGCTGTCTGAGTAGTCCATCGTATAGGACGTTCCAAAGCAGAGGCCCCAGGACCGAGCCCTGTGGCACGCCTCCCGTGATGTTGTAGGAATGCGCGCCGTCGTCGGTGTCGTAGAGCAGGGTTCGATCATTCAGGTAGCTCGAAATAATTCTTCGCAGGTAAAGCGGCACTTTGAGGCGTTCGAGTGCTCTCATTATATGGTCCCATCTGGCTGAGTTGAACGCATTCCGGATATCTAGTGCTATAACAACACACATGCGCCTGGTGTTCCGGCTGCCACTGACGGCGTCCGTTGCGACAGCCACTACTCGGCTGATGGCCCCAACTGTTGAGCGACCCTTTCGAAAACCAAACTGGTTGTCGGAGAGATCCCCCGCCAGCTGTATAGCTTCTTCTAGTCTATCGCATATTACCCTCTCGAGGAGCTTTCCTGCGATGTCGAGCATGCAGAGGGGCCGGTACGAGGATGGCTCGTCCAGGGGCTTGTTTCCCTTGAGGAGGAGCACCAGTTTCTGCACCTTCCACTGAGTCGGGAAGTTACCTTCTCGTAGGCATGCGTTAAATGTGTCCCTGATTATATCCGGGGCATTTAACGCGGCGGTCTTAATTGCTAGGCCAGGGACCCCGTCAAGCCCAGGGGCCTTCCGAACGGAGATCCTTTTAGCGGCTATCTCCAGCTCCACGTTGGTTACTGCTGGCGGCTCGGCTACGCCATCATCTGCTGCTAGACCCGTTGTAGCTGATCGTTCCCGGTGCTCGGGGAAGAGGTGGCGGACCACTCTGTCGAGGAAGATAGGGCATGTCGGACAGCTTGTGCCCTTGGGCTTAATCTTATTCATAACCGTTCTATACGGTCGTCCCCACGGATCACTATCCACCTCTGCGCAAAAATCCTGCCAACACTTTCTCTTGGCTGCTTTAATGGCACTCTTTAGTTTCTTCCGTTTCGCTTCGTAGGACGCCCTTAGCTGTTGGTATTGCGGCCTATGGACTGCCCTTTGGCAAAGCCTACGAGCTCGAAAGCACTCTCGGCGGATTCCCGCAATGTCTTCATTCCACCAATAGACTGGAGGGCGACCGCGAGGGTTGGACTTACCGGCCATGGAGGCATCGCAAGCCACTGCGATGGCTTGTGCAAGACTCCGAGCTTTTTCTTCGGCTGTTCCATCCACCGTTATTTCTTCTAAAGAGCATAGAAACGTCTCTCGGTCGAATGTCGCAGGTGCCCATCGTTCTTTTCTGCGTCGGCTCGGTGTACTTGCAGACCTGTCGTACAGACTGATCTGGTAGACCAGGGCCTGATGATCACTACCTGTGTACCGATTGCTAACTTTCCAGTTCAACCTTTCTCCCATGAGTCTGGGATCAACGAAAGTCAGGTCGATTATGGAAGACTTGCCGCCCTTGGTGTAGGTTGGTGTTGTCCCTTTGTTAGCAATCTCCAGCTCCAGCGTCGCAAAGGCCTCGAGGAGGGCGCGGCCACGCTGGTTGGTTTTCGCGCTGCCCCATTCTGTCGCCCATGCGTTAAAGTCCCCGCCAATTACGACTGGTAGTTTAGACGTCCTTGCACTGGCTACGATGGCGTGCAAGGTTCCTTGGAACTGGTCGGATGTATCGTTGGGTGGTAGATAGCAGCTGTATATTCTTATACCGGCCACCTCTACCCAGGTGAAGCCGGGCCGTGAGTCTGCTATCTTGTTGGATATGTGGAGAAGTCCGCAGTTCCAGATGGCCGCCTTGTTGCTACTATCATTTACCTAGTTCGGTTCCCTAAGGTCCCGATACTCTTCGCTGATGATGGCGATGTCGGCCTTTTCCTCTTCGACCAGCCGGGCTAGAAGGTCTTGGGCCACCATGCAATGATTCAGATTGAGTTGAAGTACCTTAGCCATTCTGTGTTCTGCCTTGCTGCGGTACTCGCTTGATTGTGGCCCTGCAATCCATTACCATATGGCCTTCCGCCCCGCACCGGAAGCACTGTTTTGATCGGTCGGTTTTGCTTTTGCACTCGCTTGCTAGATGTCCGTTTTCATGGCACTTGTAGCAGCGGAATGATCTATTGCGCGCTCTTGCCCGGCAATTCACCCATCCAATCCTTACCTTACCAGCCTGCAGTATTTTTTTTGCAGCCGAAGCTGGGAGCAGGACCGTGGCTGCCTGCGTCTCGCTGTATGACTTCCTGAGGTGGACGTTCTCAGGCGCCACCGATCCTGGTGCGGTAACCGCATCTATGGCCTCAGCCACCTCTTCTGCAGTCGTGGCCTCGTCTATATCCACAATGATGAGGGACTCTTTGTGGGTCAGGGTCCTCACCTCCGCTGTCTCTCTTAAAGTAGACGAGACTATCATCTCGAGCTCTGGGGTTTGCGCTCCCGGCCTTCCTAGTTCGAACAGCAGTTCACCTGCTTGGGTGCGTCTGATGCGGGTGACCCTGTCTCCGAGAGCCTTGAGGTCCGGTGCGATTCTCACTTTTCTTATAATATCGGCATATGACATCTCACCCGTGGCCTTGACTTTGATAGCATCAGGGCGAGGGGGCCTTATCCTTCCGGGATTAGCGTTGAGGGGTGTCTCGGTTTTCTTGTGCCCAGCCTCCTCCGTTGTATTCCCGCTTTGCTTCTTCTTTTTCTTCCCAACTGTATTCCACTCCAGAGGTTCCTGCTGGTGGTTTCTTACGGGTCGTTGTTGGTGTCGCCCCTGCACAGACTTATTTCTGGCTTCAGCCTTGCGAAACCTCTTGCTCGGAGGTATCATGGGCGGTGATGTGCGCTCTCGCTTGCCCATCGCATCCACCGTCTCTGCCCGAAAAATAGGTGACGTTTGGGTCTCCCCATCTTCCATCGGAGGCACAGTCGTAGCCATGTCCATCACGCGCCATGCCTTCTCGAACTCCTTGAGTGCTCTGGCGGTGTTCCTTGACATGTCTATGTATGTATGTATGTATGTACTAGCATATTACCCGTGCTTCGCCACGGGTATCTTTAAATGTAATTTCTAAATAGGTCAAAACAATGCCGCACATCCGTACTTAACGCTTACTTTTGCCTATAACGACTCTACAACGCGTTCTTGGCTTAAAAAGTAATATGATTTAATGTAATGTAATGAATACATTACATTACATTTGTCATTACAGTACAATACATTACATTACATTAAATCCTATTACTTTTTTTGTTTTTTTTTTTCTTCTTTAGTGAGGAAAAATCCTTCATGGACACCCCGGGTCCCTTGTAAGAGGACACCCGGGGTAGTGCCGGACTCCTACCGGCTAAAAAACCTCACTTTGACTTCTGTACCATGTGTTATGGATTATCCCAGGGATGGCTTCTTTTGTTCCCTATTCGGTGTCGTCCTTCCGTGTGCTGCGCACGTTCGACGGCTCGTCGTAGCCTATGAGACTCGGCACATCGTTGCACTTGAACGCGTAGTAGACCGCCCGCGTGGCGTCGTACCTGGCTTCTTTGCTTAATGTCACCGATCGTATCGTTTCGCTACCTGACGCGCACTCGCACTAATTGTCTTCTCAGCTGTAGGGTTGGGGTTCCTTTCGCCATGGTGTTCCTCCCGCTTGGGTTGTCGTTAAAGGTCGACAATTTCTTGTTGTCGTCGAAGGGCTTTTTGCTTTTCCCCATCGTCGTGTCTTCCTTAGCTTCGCCTTCACTGCTAGTTTCATCTGGCGTTGTTCCTTCTTGCTTCTCGCTTCTTTCTTCTATGATTTCTTCTGAAATTTCTTCTGAATTTTGCTTTTGCTGCTTCTTTCTTCATTTTTCTGTAATTTCTTCTGAATTTTGCTCTTGCTGCTTCTTTCTTCGTTTTTCTGTAATTTCTTCTGAATTTCGTTCTTCAAGCTTCATGCTTCTTTCTTCGTTTTTCTGTAATTTCTTTTGAATTTGGCTCTTGCTGCTCCTTTCTTCGTTTTTCCATAATTTCTTCTGAATTTCGTTCTTATTGCTTAAAGGTCAACAATTTCTTGTTGTCGTCGAAGGGCTTTTCGCTTTTTCCCATCGTCGTGTCTTCCTTAGCTTCGCCTTCACTGCTAGTTTCATCTGGCGTTGTTCCTTCTTGCTTCTCGCTTCTTTCTTCTATGATTCTTCATTTTTCTGTAAATTCTTCTGAATTTTGCTCTTGCTGCTTCTTTCTTCGTTTTTCTGTAATTTCTTCTGAATTTCGTTCTTCAAGCTTCTCGCTTCTTTCTTCGTTTTTCTGCAATTTCTTCTGAATTTTGCTCTTGCTGCTCCTTTCTTCGTTTTTCTGTAATTTCTTCTGAATTTCGTTCTTATTGCTTAAAGGTCGACAATTTCTTGTTGTCGTCGAAGGGCTTTTCGCTTTTCCCCATCGTCGTGTCTTCCTTAGCTTCGCCTTCACTGCTAGTTTCATCTGGCGTTGTTCCTTCTTGCTTCTCGCTTCTTTCTTCTGCAATTTCTTCTGAATTTTGCTTTTGCTGCTTTTTTCTTCGTTTTTCTGTAATTTCTTCTGAATTTCGTTCTTCTTGCTTCTCGCTTCTTTCTTCGTTTTTCTGTAATTTCTTCTGTAATCGTTTGGGTCTCGTCTTCCACTACGCATAGTGGTAGATCGGGTACGAGTACTCCATCGATATTTACGTCGGCGATCGATTGTCCTGACGATTCGTAAATACCAGATGACTTCCCCCACGCGCTACTATTACTGCCTTTGTCCTTACTTTGTAGTATCACACTTTGTCTTTATTTTACATGTTGTCTTTATTTTAAACTTTGTCTTTATTTTACACTTTGTTTTTATTTTACACTTTGTCTTTATTTTACACTTTGTCTTCAATTTACACTTTGTCTTTATTTTACACTTTGTCTTTATTTTACACTTTGTTTTTATTTTACACTTTGTCTTTATTTTACACTTTGTCTTCAATTTACACTTTGTCTTTATTTTACACTTTGTTGCGAAATCTTTTTTCCCGCCTGTTGCACGCACCCGTTGTGCGTCGATGCTCGTCTTCTTTCACGTTGTTGCGAATTCTTTTTCCCGCCTGTTGCACGCGCCCGTTGTGCGTCGATGCTCGTCTCCTTTTCGCACGATATCACACGCCTCTACTTTATTTGCGATAATCCCACTTCAATAACGCTGGATTGTTATGAATTATCCCAGGGATGGCTTTCCCTATTCCCTACTCGGTGTCGTCCTTAACCGAGGTGGTCCTTAACACATGTCATAACACTGAAGGACTTCTTTGTAGACCACATTAGTAGTTCTTCCCTGAAGTGGTAGAATCACCAGGCTGCTTGGTGAGCTCACTCTGGAGCAGGCCACATAAAACTGTCCATGTGAGAAACACTCCTCCCTTAAATCAATCCCTGCCATCTTCAGCGACTGCCCCTGGGACTTGTTGATGGTCATAGCAAAGCAGACCTTGAGGGGGAACTGCAGCCTCTTGAACTCGAAGGGGTACTCTGATGGTATGAGTGGTATGCGTGGTACAAATACCGACTCCCCTCGAGCACAACCAGTGAACACTGTGGCCTCAATAACGTTTCTATAAAGGGCCTTCACTCGTAGCCTGGTGCCGTTGCAAAGTTTGGGCGGGTTGAGATTTCGCAGCAACATCACTGGAGCCCCCACTTTGAGGAGAAGCTTGTGGGGTGGGAATCCAGGAGGGTTGAGGGAATTGAGAAACTCCACGGGGTAATGGACGGCGTCATCCATTTGCATTACTGAATCCACAGACCTATATTCCATTTCTGCCTCTTCGAACGAATTAAGTAGAATGTCATTAATGATGGCAGCGTTATCATTCTTGGGGGTCAGAATGGCACGCTCGCACAGCCAGTCCATAGACTTTTCCTTGATATCGGCTATATCTGGGTATATTCTGGTTGAAAGGTCTGTTAGGGTCATCACTACTTCGCCCAGGCCTATAGGGATAGTCACCTCTCCCTCGGACTCAGGATATTCTCCATCCCCTATTTTCAGTAGAAGTTCGGAAAATTCCCCAGCGGAGACATCACCTCTCAAGTGGACCCTCATGTTCTTCCTGAGAGAAAGTTTGCAGATAAAGGGCCATAAATATGACGCCTTGATGCACGCCTTAATCTCGTCAGCTCGAGTTCCCCTTGGCACTACTGGCAAAGTCTGCCGAAAGTCTCCAGCAAGCAACACAGTGACTCCCCCCATCACTCCATCGTTGCCTCTGATGTCTTTGAGGGTTATGCTCAGTGCCTCAAAACCCCGCTTGTGCGCCATGGTGCTCTCATCCCAAACAATGAGCTTACAATCTCTCAGCACTTTGGCCATATTGCTTTGTTTTGAGATGTTGCACAGAGGTGTTTCTGCATGAATGAGATTGAGGGGCAGCTTGAAGGCAGCGTGGGCTGTCTTGCCTCCCTCCAATAGCGTAGCAGCGATGCCAGAGGATGCGACAGCCAAAGCGATGCCACGATCACTCCTTACCTTCGCCAGGAGCAAGTTGATGAGGAAAGTCTTCCCAGTACCACCAGGAGCATCCAAGAAAAAAACCTGCCCAGCACCTGACTCAACGCTGCTAAGGATCTGCCGATAGACAGCGAGCTGCTCATCCGTTAGTAAACCCTCGTTATTCGATACCATTTGTGCCAAGGCGTTTGTATCGTAGCTGGTCTCCCTCAGATAGTCCTTATTTCCCAAAACTTTTCCAGACCTTGTTGGTTGAGGCAAGCCGTACTGAGGCAAACCCTGTCCTCCCAAAGCTAACACTGCGTCCTCAATCAGCACCAGGCATCTATTGTACACCTGCTCCTTCATCTGCTGCGCACTATCTTGCAACTCTCTTTCCACCTGCCGCGTGATATCTTCTGAAAAACTGTCTTTGTACTTCTCCCAAAGACTAAGAGGATCAGAGAGTTGACAAAAAACCAACATCACTGTGAAGAGCTCTCGGAGCTTAAACGGAGAATCACACAGGGCAGCTTCCCCCAAAGTACTATCCCAGTGATTGTCATCCTCCAGCAAACCTAATGCCTTGCATGTAGACTGGAATGTAGGATGAAGGACACCATTCACAATCTTCAACTCTGAAAAAGACGTTGGGCCTCGAACCTCATGTAGCAACAGACGGAGATAATAACATTCGGTGTTACTTGGGTGGATGGTGTACACCCTTCCCAGCGCATTGCCTCTCTTCACTCCTGACCAGCCATCGACATCGTTCCCTTGCTTCCTTCTCCCAAACTTGTAATTTTCCCATACAAAGTAAGAAGGGACCTCAGAGTACAGGAGGGTTTTTGCAAATTCGTCATTTTTGCATAACTCGAAAAAAGCCAAGAGTGTTGTCTGAGGAGGGTTGCTAAGCTTCTCGGCCAAGTTGTCGGAGTTGAAGTACACACGTTGACCATTCTCGAGGTGAACAGCCAGATGAAAAATAGTGGGATACCTCTCATGAATAGGGAACGCTAATATCCTCCAAACCGCCTCCGAGCTACTAATGTACCGCCCACTCTCATACATCTTTACTTCATCCTTCTCATTCTCCAGAGCAAAAGACGCCTGGTCACTGCCCTTGTTCACGTACTTGCAAATGTATTTAATGGACTTAACAGAGTTACATAATTCTACATTGATGTGAGCATCGAAAGTGCGTGACAAGACAGGGTTGTAGGGCACCACCCAGCGGTTGTCCAGTTTTATCCTATTGATTTCTACAGTGAAGCCACCGTCAGCTGGAGACCTCCTACGATACTGCGGATATGTATCGTCTCCTGTCTGAGTGTTCTTGAGAAGTGGCCGAGGATACTTCTTGCTGCAACTACCTCCTTTCATGCAAGGCGAATTGTAATTCAAGCTGCCGCAGGGCCCATGAATCATGTTGGCCTTGACAATGTTGTGGAGGAGAGGATCTTTCTCAGGATCAGGTATTTCAGCACAGATGACTTTGTCGATCATGTCAGAGAAGATGCGCTGCTCTAGCCACAGCAATATGTGAATGTGAGGCAGACCCCGCTTTTGCCACTCGACAGAGTACATAAAACACCGTACTCTACCAAACAGACTGCCCTTGTTCAAAAGAGATATCATCTTCTTCACCTTGAGATGGAATACCCTGGCTACGATGTCATGACGATCGTGAGACTTTTGCCCAGGCAGCAGTACATTTGTGATATCCTTCCACCTGGGATTACAGGTGAAAGTGATGAACAGATCAGGACGGCCGTAATGGCGAACATATGTCATGGCGTCTTGAGTCCGCTCATGCATATAGCGAGGTCCCCCAGTGAATGATGAAGGAAGCACTACCATTTGACCCAGCTGAGCAGCGTCAGCATCCTGTCTACTCACAGCGTCCTTTAGGTGAATATAGCTGTCTGCCCTCAGCTGCGCCTGATTGTTCCTGATGTAATTCAACCTCTCAGTCTCTATTTTGGCATACATGTCAACCAGAAATTGACTGAAAAGGGAGCGGAAGTACAAAATATGGTTGACCTCCCCTTGCCTGACCATAATACGATAAGAGTAAAACCTCGCTGCGGAGACTGTCTTATTGAGGAGCAACTTGGTCTTAGGATCGCGCTGAGGCAAGGCAATAGAGTACCCATCCTCGCCACGGCAAAACAGAAGCGGATACTGCAAGGCGTCGTATGATCGATGAATTTCACTAATCCGCTGCAATGTGTTGTTATGGCTCTGCAGCACAATGTCTCGATGCTTGAATTGCTGACCAACAATCACCAGAGCTACCTCATTTGCTGTTGGTGCATTGAAGCGACCTCCATGAGCGTCAGCTGGCTTTTTATCTGCATGGATAACGACTTCGAACTTCTCGCAGGTTGGAGCTACCTTGTCCATGGCAGTCTTCAGATCCTTTATATAGCTATTGATGTCGTGTAGCATCCTCTGCAGTTGTTTGACCAATCCCTGTTTGACGTCAGAAAATTTGCTGCACCTCAAGCGTACTTCCCTTTCGTCGTCGCCCACAAAATACATTTGCAGAAATTGGGCTTCCTGTTGAGGTGCTGGCAGCAGACTTCCTATCAAATGATACACCTGCCCCTGAACTTTAAAAGTCGGTATGAAGCCATCTCGTAGAACCTGCTTAGCCCCAAATGATGTCATGTTGAAGCAGCCATTATACTTCCGAATACGTTCCATGAAGTGGACGTGCTCAGGGTGGATATCCATTACCAGGCTGTAAAGAGGCTCGGGCAGAGGTTCGAAGGGCGGAAGCTGCACCTTGCCAGCGCTGCAGCACATGCCGCGGGGCTCTTCCTTCCACTTCAAAGCATTGCAATATATGCATTTGTGGCTCATAGTACCCAGATCTACAGTGCTGTCTGCCTCATAAGCCACGTCAGGATCATATGCCATGCCTGAGTGAGCCTTGACTTTCCATGGAAGTGCTCGCCTTTCTACTCGTCTTCCAGGATTGCTTTGCTCATATCGAAATTCTGCCGCTCTGTGCACTTCAGGGTGATCTTGCTGGTACCTGGCCACCGCATCACGGTGCACTTCAGGATGATCTTGCTGGTACTTGGCCACCGCAGCACGGTTCACCGCAGGATTATTCTGAGCATATTTCCTCGCCGCATCCTTAAGTTGCTTCCTCCTTTTAACATCGGAATATCTGGCACGACGTTTGCCAGGAGCCTTCTTGAGGATAGGAAGAGGTGATGGCTGTGAGAAGTCTGAATAGGAGTCGAGCTGGAAAAGCGGGGAAAGAGGTAAAGGCTATGAGAAATGTAAATAGGAGTCGAGCTGGGAAAGAGGTAGTCAGATAAACACTTCTTCAGGTTCACGTGGCAGGTACGCATCGAAATGGCCACTAGAAAGGTCCTGCGAAAAACGTAACCTCCTCACGGGATGACCTTCAGCACCGACACTCGCATACAGCTCGCCATTGCGGTAAACTTCGAAGACGAACTCGAACAATTGGCCAGCCGCCACAAGTTCGCATAAACCACCATAAGTAGAGGGTCGGGACATGTGAGCGAGGTACTCAGCGGAGCTGGTGTAGTTATCCCCCTCGCTGTTGTGGGACATGATGGAGAACTCCTCCCAGGTGTCCACCACGTGCCTGACGATTAGCTCACGCACCTCCCTAGCCAATAACTGATTATAATATATAAGATATGAGAGGGACCGGAACAGGCAAGCTCCGTCTCCCGTGATGGGGATAATAGTGTGAGGCACCATCTCCCCATTAATATTTAAAAATTCAATTGACATACTAAAAAACAATGAAAAGAAAGGACAAAACTTATAGTTAGTGAGTCAGTGAGTCAGTCAGGACTTATCTTTTTATGTAGATAGATTTCTCTCGCGTCTCTTCCGTCTCCCTCTCGCGTCTCTTGCGTTTCTCGTGTTCTTGGTGTCTCTCGCGTTACTCTCTCTCTCTCTCTCGCGCGTCTCTCTCTCACATATCTGACGTTGAAACAAATAATAACCGAAATTTTACAAAGCTTATAGTACCGGAACCGGAACCATACCGTTATGCGTTTCGGATAGTAAACTCAATATACGTAAAATATACGCCATGTATATACATCAAATCCGTGTACATACGACTCACGTAGATGAATATATGATACATTTACGAATATTCTAAGAATATCGTGTGAACATATGTAGTATGCATATGCATTTCGGATAGTAGCCTCAATATACGTAGAATATACGCCCTTGCAACTTACGCGTTTACAATGAAATATTGCGAACGACGAAGTGTCGTATACGACGAAACTATCTATATGTATATGAACATATACATATAATGTTCGGCTAATATACATATGTATATTGTATGAATATCCACTGAACATACAGCGCGTTGCATTCATACATAGGATATGTCATATCCGCGGATGTATATATGCAATGTATATACACTGCATGTCAAAATGCTATCTGGGACAGCACAGAGAGAAATACAATATGCAAAAAATTCACAAATTATTTCTCAAATATCGCAAAAATTTTCAATAGCATATAATACATTTTGTTAAGGAAAGTCAACAATCATTTATCAAAAATCGTAAAAATAACAGTGTTATTGAAAAAACAATTAATTATTCCAATTAACATTCGTAAAAACGACACAAAACGAAATACGATATGATACGATATGATATGATATGATACGATATGAAACGAATTTTTTTCAGAGGATGAAGGGGGTGGTTTTCAGGGGTGAGATATATACAGTCGCCTTCCTTTGGTCTTTGTTACGTCCTGGGTCTCCAACCCCCTTTGTGAATTTTTGAATTTTTAATAATTTATATTCGATTTATTATTCATTCTTTTTGCTAACGTCAGCGTTCACACGCTGGCCGGCGAGACGCGGAGCGTCGGCGTGATACGTTGCCATCCGCTAATAATTTGCTTAGGTCAGCGTTCACACGCTAACCAACGGGACGCGGCGCACCGACAAGACGCGCTGCGCCCTGCAAATAATTATTACGCGTGCCTTCTGCACTGCTTTATTCATTTTGATTAGTTAGTCCATCTCCGGGGGCCGACCACGACGGTCGGTCCTCGTAACAATCTGCTTCAGATATTTAATCCAATAATATACGGTTAAGTGTTTTAATATATACATATATGTATAATGACAATATTAGTAGTGCTCGGTTACTTTTTGGTACGTTCCGTAATTTAAGTGCTCCAATCTAATAAGTCGGACAATTGTATTAATTCTGCGTTCCAATAAACATTATAATATAACATTTATTCTAATACATATAGTGACTTTAGTTATCGCAAAAGTGAATACTATTTCGATGACTTTAATTTTAGTGGTTTAAAGGTTTATAAAATGTTTGAATGCGCGACCATTAAACTGTTATCATATATACATATACACATACATGTTCTCATCTATTTCGTGTTAACTATTTTAATATATATATATACAGTGAAGGACTATTCGGGACAATACTACCGTACATAAACGTTTACTGATTTACAATTGTGCGCGCCATTTTAATGTTCGTGTCAATATATAGCGCATCTTATGTTTATTTTGTGTTTATTTATTATTTGTTAATAAAATTCGCCATTCACCATCCGTCCTCCAATCCCGAGCCAGCGCATTCTGGCTCAAAATGGAGAAAAGAACAAAGTCCGACAAGTCCAGGACGTAACAAATGGTGGCAGCGGTGGGATTGTACGGTGGTGATCGGCGGAAACGAAAGAGAAGTGGGGATCTTCAAGAAGATCAAAATCTTCAGGAGCTTCGCGATTGCGGTCTTGTTTCCTTCGAGAAGAAAAATTAAAACTCAAGATGGCCGAAAGAAATTTCACGGCGAAACGGTAGTCATCACGGGGTGGCGAAAATAAAATAATATTTAACACCACCGAAGAAGGCGGGAACTCACCATTAGAAGAGTTCCACGACCAGGTTGGTGAATCCTCCAAAGGTGACTGCGAACCCATAAAGGCGCAGAAGATTCCTCGTGGGGAGTGCTGTGCTCACACCCATAATAATAATGGGGTGGCGCATTTAAAATATCCTCCAAAGGTGACTGCGAACCCATAAAGGCGCAGAAGATTCCTCGTGGGGAGTGCTGTGCTCACACCCATAATAATAATGGGGTGGCGCATTTAAAATATCCTCCAAAGGTGACTGCGAACCCATAAAGGCGCAGAAGATTCCTCGTGGGGAGTACTGCGTTCACACCCGTCGTGCAAAAACCGTCGCCGCAACCAATATCAATATGAAAGGAAGAAACCGTCATCAAGAAGATTCATCGTCAAGACTTAAGACGCCAGACTTCTAATCAACAACCGAAGACCCCATCCACCACACAACGAGGGAGGACCCAGTCCGTTATGCTCGCCCGCGGCTTCATGGATGCAGAGCCCAAGCACAGCATCCAACTAAACGGGGGAGGTGTTACGTCCTGGGTCTCCAACCCCCTTTGTGAATTTTTGAATTTTTAATAATTTATATTCGATTTATTATTCATTCTTTTTGCTAACGTCAGCGTTCACACGCTGGCCGGCGAGACGCGGAGCGTCGGCGTGATACGTTGCCATCCGCTAATAATTTGCTTAGGTCAGCGTTCACACGCTAACCAACGGGACGCGGCGCACCGACAAGACGCGCTGCGCCCTGCAAATAATTATTACGCGTGCCTTCTGCACTGCTTTATTCATTTTGATTAGTTAGTCCATCTCCGGGGGCCGACCACGACGGTCGGTCCTCGTAACAATCTGCTTCAGATATTTAATCCAATAATATACGGTTAAGTGTTTTAATATATACATATATGTATAATGACAATATTAGTAGTGCTCGGTTACTTTTTGGTACGTTCCGTAATTTAAGTGCTCCAATCTAATAAGTCGGACAATTGTATTAATTCTGCGTTCCAATAAACATTATAATATAACATTTATTCTAATACATATAGTGACTTTAGTTATCGCAAAAGTGAATACTATTTCGATGACTTTAATTTTAGTGGTTTAAAGGTTTATAAAATGTTTGAATGCGCGACCATTAAACTGTTATCATATATACATATACACATACATGTTCTCATCTATTTCGTGTTAACTATTTTAATATATATATATACAGTGAAGGACTATTCGGGACAATACTACCGTACATAAACGTTTACTGATTTACAATTGTGCGCGCCATTTTAATGTTCGTGTCAATATATAGCGCATCTTATGTTTATTTTGTGTTTATTTATTATTTGTTAATAAAATTCGCCATTCACCATCCGTCCTCCAATCCCGAGCCAGCGCATTCTGGCTCAAAATGGAGAAAAGAACAAAGTCCGACAAGTCCAGGACGTAACAGTCTTCAACAATATTTGTGTAAGGTTTGGTTGAAATCAGTTGATTCGCGTGAATATTTTTGAAGAATCTTTTTTTAGGGGGTGAAGAGGGTGGGGTTTAGGGGTGAGATATATCCAGTGACCTTCCTTAGGCTCTTAGCAATATTTGTGCTTGGTTTGGTTGTAATCGGTGAAGGCGTGTAGATTTTATTAAGAATCTTTTTTTAGGGGATGAAGGGGGTGGTTTTCAGGGGTACGATGTGTACAGTCGCCTTCCTTTGGTCTTCAACAACATTCGTGTAAGGTTTGGTTGAAATCGGTCAACGCGTTTAGCTTTGTATGGCCGGACAGACAGACAGACAAACATTCATTTTTTTTATATATAAGATGAATGTTTGTCTGTCTGTCCGGCTATACAAAGCTACACGCGTTGACATTTGTTAATAAATAAAATATTTATCGAAGACGACAGCATTTCGGCAATAGTGCGCCTTAAGCCGATTTCTACGAAATAAACAGTCATATAATGACTGTTAGATCTCTTGTTTTTCTTTTTCATATATTTATACAGTCTTATGCATATTTATTTGATTTTTTTTATTTTTTAACTTAATCTGGATTTGACCCTTTAGGGCCGATTACGGCAAAATGCTGAATTATGCATTCATTTTTTTACATCGAGTTAATTATTGTAAAGAGCCTCCATATTGGTAAAGAGTCTCGGGCATTGATTTATTTTTAAAGCTGTTAGGTTCTAATGTTTAAAAAAATGAATATTATGGCGCAAATTTGTTTATACTCGAGTAAATGTGAGAACAGTGATGGTTTCTTTGCATATGTATGAGTATCACAAGTCAATCAATGCATGCAAATTATATTACATAGAAGGATATGTGATATTATATTCATCGGAGCATCTAAGCGGAATTACATCCGCACAAAAACGTATATAATTGGTATCAAAATGTACGCTTTATAGCTCTGAGAAACTGTTATAGCGTTAAACCATCGCCCTTCGACTGTGCCTTTGACTCTCGAACCGGTACAGCAACCGTGTTAGAGCACATATGAAAGAAAAATATAACGAATGAACAATTAGCCATCGTAACTCGTGGCTGGTTAGCTCCTTCATGCTTACAAAAGGGTTGAAAAGATAGTTTTTTATTTTGCTACGTCCTTAACGTATATTCGAACAATAATTGTTGCTGTTATTATTATTTCAATGCAAAAGCACTGCTAAGAAATAAATAAATAAATAAAGAAGGTTGCCGTCGCTACCGCAGATTTCGAATTATCTTCAGATCAGTGACAAAAAAGACGACACTGACAAGGACTACGACTATAAATACGATGACGATGATGGAGTCGATGACGACGACGACGATGTATTAAATTTTGAATTTTATTAAACTCCGTCTGCGACACTACTACACGTCTGTATCATTTAGGTTTGCTGTCTATGGCCAGCGTCATCTTTTTTGTCATCGTCTCCATCATCGTCGTCAGCACACAAAAATATTATTTAATTTTTTACTTACAATAACTTCTCTTCAAATATATCCCTTGGAAACACTATTTTCTTCAAAATGATAATGATAATGATATTAGATAATGATCTCGCTTGCTCGCTCTTTTGCTCGTACGCTCTGTCGCTCGTTTGGTCAGAAATTGCCGTTTGACAGATTAATGCTGTCGACACGAATGTAGCCACAACGGACAAAAACATATCACCGTGAAAAAGAGACTTCTGTCGATTCGATACACTCGAAATCGAGATATCACACACTTGTTAATAAATAAAATATTTATCGAAGACGACAGCATTTCGGCAATAGTGCGCCTTAAGCCCATTTCTACGAAATGAACAGTCATATAATGACTGTTAGATCTCTTGTTTTTCTTCTTCATATATTTATACAGTCTTATGCATATTTATTTGATTTTTTTAAATATGGATTTGGCCCTTTACGGCCGATGAGGGCAAAATGCTGAATTATGCTTTGCAGAATTCTGTTTGCAGATACGTAAAATCATATTTAACCCTTTTACACCCCCTAAGGGGTGGAATTTCTAAAAATCCTGAAATTAGTTTTTAGACATTTGTTTGAGTAACATTTGCAAGCGAAAACCAAGGCGATATCTCATCGTGCCTAAGACATATGGAGAAACACGTAAAAACAGATTTATCCCTTTTACACCCCCTTAAGGGTGGAATTTCTAAAAATCCTAAAATCGGTTTCTAAACATTTGTATGAGTAACATTTGCAAGCAAAAACCAAGGCGATATCTCATTGTGCCTAAGAGAAATACGTAAAAATATATTTAACCCTTTTACACCCCCTTAGGGGTAGAATTTCTAAAAATCCTAAAATCGGTTTCTAAACATTTGTATAAGTAACATTTGCAAGCAAAAACCAAGGCGATATCTCATCGTGCCTGAGAGAAATACGTAAAAATATATTTAACCCTTTTTCACCCCCTTAATCGTGGAATTACTAAAAATCCTGAAATTGGTTTTTGAACATTTGTACGAGTAACATTTGCAAGCAAAAACCAAGGTGATGTCTTATCGTGCCTAAGAGATATTGAGAAATACGTAAAAAACATATTTAACCCTTTTACACCCCCTTAGGGGTGGAATTTCTAAAAATCCTAAAATCGGTTTCTAAACATTTGTATGAGTTACATTTGCAAGCGAAAACCAAGGCGATATCTCATCGTGCCTAAGAGATATTGAGAAATACGTAAAAAACATATTTAACCCTTTTACACCCCCTTAGGGGTGGAATTTCTAAAAATCCTAAAATCGGTTTCTAAACATTTGTATGAGTTACATTCGCAAGCGAAAACCAAGGCGATATCTCATCGTGCCTAAGAGATATGGAGAAACACGTAAAAACAGATTTATCCCTTTTACACCCCCTTAGGGGTGGAATTTCTAAAAATCCTAAAATCGGTTTCTAAACATTTGTATGAGTAACATTTGCAAGCAAAAACCAAGGCGATATCTCATCGTGCCTAAGAGAAATACGTAAAAACATATTTAACTCTTTTACACCCCCTTAGGGGTGGAATTTCTAAAAATCCTGAAATTAGTTTTTAAACATTTGTATGAGTAACATTTGCAAACAAAAACCAAGGCGATATCTCATCGTGCCTAAGAGATATGGAGAAATACGTAAAAACATATTTAACCCTTTTACACCCCCTTAGGGGTGGAATTTCTAAAAATCCTAAAATCGGTTTCTAAACATTTGTATGAGTTACATTTGCAAGCGAAAACCAAGGCGATATCTCATCGTGCCTAAGAGATATGGAGAAACACGTAAAAACAGATTTATCCCTTTTACACCCCCTTAGGGGTGGAATTTCTAAAAATCCTAAAATCGGTTTCTAAACATTTGTATGAGTAACATTTGCAAGCAAAAACCAAGGCGATATCTCATCGCGCCTAAGAGAAATACGTAAAAACATATTTAACCCTTTTACACCCCCTTAGGGGTGGAATTTCTGAAAATCCCGAAATAGGTTTTTAAACATTTGTATGAGTAACATTTGCAAGCAAAAACCAAGGCGATATCTCATCGTGCCTAAGAGATATTGAGAAATACGTAAAAACATATTTAACCTTTTTACACCCCCTTAGGGGTGGAATTTCTAAAAATCCTGAAATTGGTTTTTAAACATTTGTTCGAGTAACATTTGCAAACAAAAACCAAGGCGATATCTCATCGTGCCTAAGAGATATATAGGAGAAATACGTAAAAACATATTTAACCCTTTTACACCCCCTTAGGGGTGAAATGTTGAAAAATCCTGAAATCCGTTTTGAAACATTTGTATGAGTAACATTTGCAAGCAAAAACCAAGGCGATATCTCATCGTGCCTAAGAGGTATTGAGAAATACGTAAAAACATATTTAACTCTTTTAGACCCCCTTAGGGGTGGAATTTCGAAAATTCCCTTCTTAGTGAGCGTCTACGACACGAAGGGAACATATCCATAGAATTTCAAGTTTCTAGGCCCTGGGGTTTGGGCTGGGCGTTGATGAGTGCGTCAGTCAGTCAGTCAGGACTTTTCTTTTTATATATATAGATGTATGTATGTATGTATGTATGTATGTATGTATGTATGTATGTATGTATGTATGTATGTATGTATGTATGTATGTATGTATGTATGTATGTATGTATGTATGTATGTATGTATGTATGTATGTATGTATGTATGTATGTATGTATGTATGTATGTATGTATGTATGTATGTATGTATGTATGTATGTATGTATGTATGTATGTATGTATGTATGTATGTATGTATGTATTGTAACATAGTTACACCCTTTAGCTCATTTTATTATGTCAAACGGCTATAAGAGTCGACAGTAGGCGAAAACACCTGAAAAATTAGACTCGGTACAAGTGTACCGAGGCTTGCGGGCACTGGGCCATCGCACTCGGACATGAAAAAGTAGATACGTCACACCTTCGGAATTCCCTCGCTGACATAAACAACAGGTCAGCGACCGGCTGACCTTGCTGGGAGGCGAGGGGAATACGGGTAGCGCGGCAACAGATAGCCAGGAGTTCAGGAAATGCGTTAGATTTTAAAATAAAAGCCGATGATGACGTAGGTTAAGACGGACCGAGGGGAAGGCTATAAGAGGGCCTGCGCGGATTGGGAGAGCTCTCTTGATTTAGCGGCACGAGTACGGAAGGAGAAGAAATAAAAAAGTGTCTGCGTAAAAGTATAAAATTAAGAAGTAATTCTTTTGCTATTCACTTTGAGATAAAACACGTGAATAAGTGAGTGCAAGTGCGTGAGTCAGGAAGAACAGCGGAAAAACAATAGTTTCGTCGAGATATTACTAGGAAATTAATAATAACCGGTGATTTAGTGGAGAAAATCTCAAATCACAAGGTCTTAACTGGTTTATAAAGTAAATAGGATAGATGCGTAGAATATAAGAATCAAATTAAGCGGATAGTTTTAAGAGAATCGAATTAAGTGAGTAGCAACTAAGAGAAGTAAAGCAAATCGTGTGGTTTTTAAATCAGCCCTATAGTCGAAAATTATACGTACGTGTGGGCGAAAGAAGGAAAGAGAGAAAATGAAACGAGAGTGAAAGAAAAAGAATTATAAATAGAGTTCATACACTCTATCGAAAGAGCGAATGCGAAGCAGAACAGTTTGAGTGTGGTATATCTGTGCACCGAGTATACAGCAATACTGCCGTACATCAGGAACGGCTAACGTTCGAGAGTACCGAGAATTGATGCACGGATACGACGAAATAATAATGAAATAATCACCGGAATTCCGAATTTAAATGCCTCATTCTATATAATAGAGGCCAGAAACTGTGAAATACTTGTTGTAAACTGACTCATCCTATAAATAAACCCTACTCTCACGTACTTCGAGGTCTACAATTAATTAGTTTCGTGTTCGAGCCCGAACTCCCACGAAAAATAAAAATAATCGTTAACGATATAAAAATTACCGTTGCAGTATGTATGTATGTATGTATGTTTTTTTTTAATTTTTGGGAGGAGGGGAAATCTCCAAAAGACACCTTGGTGTTCGGGTAGTGTTGGATTTCTACGGACTAAAACCCCTCCTCCATCTCCACACACCACACTGGAACCGCGTTACCATTACTTCAATGTGGTGTATTGTCCTATTGTAGGACCTCCACTGTTTTCTGGCTACTGTGCTAGTTTCCGACTTGCTGCTCGTCTCCTGCAGTATGTGCGTTCAGTTCGACTCTATTCCGTTCATCAATCTCCATTTCTCTTTTTTTGCATCGTCTGTTTTGTGTAAGACGACACTGCTGCCCATGCATCCACCCCGCCGAGCATCAAGTTCTCCTCGTTGATTTTGCTTCGAAGTGTCGATTCCAGACACTTCCTTTTTTCCTCCGTGGCTGTACATTTAAAGATCGCGTGTCGCGCATCGTCCGTGATCCAGCCACAACGGCTGCATGCTGCACTGTCTCTTTTTAAAAATCTTTTCAAGTATTCGTTGAAACATTCATGACCGGATAGAGCCTGTATGAAGTAGTAATCGATCTGACCGTGTGGTCTCCGGTACCACTTTGCTACATTGGGGATCAACTTGTGTGTCCAGCATCCCTTGCTATCCGCATCCCATCGTTCTTGCCACCGCACTAGTAGCCTTCGATGAGCTCTTTCTTTTGCAGCAGCCCTGGCTCCACCCGCTGCTGGTGTCTCCTCATTCTTATGTGTCTCTTGATAGATCTCTTCCTTCTCCCGTACTAAAAGACCGATGGGTGGCGTGCTGGCGAGCACTAACGCTGCGTTTTCAGAGATCGTTCTATATGCTGATATTATTCTTATATAGCTTCGCCTTTGTACTGCTGCTAGTCTCTGTCGCGCTGCCACCTTTCCCATAATTTCCGCTCATACCTCTGCCTCGTAAAAGATTTTCGCGTGGACCACGCTACTCAGCAGCCTTCGCTTCATATCGGAAGGTCCATCGACATTTCGCATGAGTCTCGCTAGCGCTGCCGCTGTCGAAGCTGCTTTTCCACTCGTAATGTTAACGTGTTTCGTGTAGCGAAGTCCACCATCAACTTGGATTCCTAGGTACCTGAGGGACTTTCCTCAGTGAACGTTCTGGCCCTCCAGCCTTAGCGTCGGTTCTGTGGCATGCCGCTTGTCCGTGATAAGGACTGCTTCCGTTTTGTGTACTGCAAGTTCCAGGCCACTATCCCTCAGCCACTTGCTGGCGTGGCGGATACCATGCCCGGAATCTGTTTCCTGCCGGCCAACTTTTTCATGACAATCTTATATGGCAGTCCCTAAGGGTCGCTGTCTACAGATCGGCATAATTCCTTCAAGCATCTTCTCTTGCTGCTCTTAATCGCGCCTCGTAGGTATTTCCTCGCCGACTTATGCGTCAGAACTAGATCAGCTCGCATGTTACACGCTCGCTGCATTTTGCTACGTGCTGCAAGACACTTCAACCTCAACGCAGCGATCTCTGCCGTCCACCAGTGGAGTGGTTTCCGTCCCCTTGGTGCCGTTTTTCGCCTAGGCATAGACGCGTTACACGCCGCTGTCATGGTTTCCATGACATAGTTCACCAGTGTGTCGAGGTCTTGAGTCTCAGTCGGACGTGCCAGTTCTCTGCTTTGCTTTGAAGCTTCAAGGTATGTTGTGAGCTGTCCTCTGTCCAGCTTTGACACTATCCATCCACTCGCTCTTGAAGTGTTGGCGGGCCCTGATGCTTCTTGTCTCCTCCTTTGTTGTCTGGGTTCAACCTCGAACATGAAGTACTGGTGGTCGCTTAGCGTAAGATCATCCAGCACCTTCCACTTCGACGCCTCGCCTGCAGTGGTTGCGGACGCCAGTGTAACATCGATTACCGAACCTGTGTTTCCTCTGCAAAAGTTGAACGCGTTTCCTTCGTTCAGCACAACGAGGTTCAGTCTCGCGATCATCTCTGAGAGCGCTTCATCTCTTCTATCTAGCCGTCGTGAACCCCATTCGGGCGACTTG
Source organism: Cylloceria caligata (assembly GCA_963942595.1). Lineage (NCBI taxonomy): Eukaryota > Metazoa > Arthropoda > Insecta > Hymenoptera > Ichneumonidae > Cylloceria > Cylloceria caligata. The sequence goes on from OZ012703.1 coordinate 72,481,815, forward strand.
CTGTTGAAGTCCCCAGTGACCAGGGCTTCGCCTGTTACTGTTTGAAGACTGTGCTCCAGTTCATCCAGCTAAGTGATGAATTCGTCGTGAGGCGTATTCAACGAGAGGTAACAACTGTAAATCCTGACTCCGTCTATATCGGCCCAAACATAGTTATCCGCCGTTACGCCGACTGCCCGTAGTACTAGGTCGGAGTTCAGTAATACCAACGCTGCTCGTGAGGTTTTGTCCTCGTACCAGCATCCGTTGTTCGGCTTTCGGTACAGCTCGCTAACTAATAACACGTCAACTCTCTTTTCCACGGCCGTTTGCATAAGCAGGTGTTGTGCTTCCCGACTATACCCAAGGCCGTAGCTCCTCTCGAAAGGATGCACACTGCGCGCTGCCGAGAATATGCTTAGTACCCTCTTTTTCATGCCTCTCTTCGCGTATCACGCAGCGAGGAGGATTTCTACATTCCTTGGCAAGGTGTTTTTTGAGCCCGCAAAGGCGGCACTTCTTCGATCTACGTATCTTCCTGTGTGCAGTTCGTCGCGTAGTGGCCAAAACCTAAGCACCGGAAGCAACGAGTGACTTAAGTTCTCTCTCTGACCCGGCACATCAACCATCCTATTTTCACTCGCCCTTCCTTCAGGAGCTTATCTGCGAGCTCTGATAGCATGCTCAGCACCGCCTTTTTTGTCTCCCGAAACATTGTTTTGACCGCCCTTATCTTGATCAGTTGCGGGTCGATATCACCAGTCGCTTCCTGGATTGCCTACTTCAGTTCTTCTTCCTCGGTGGCTTCGTCGATATACAGGATCTCTATTGTCACGCCTTGCGGCATAGTACGCACCGTTGCTTTGCCCTCGAGTGCCCCAGCTACGGCTTCTCTGAAAGATTAGGCTTTACCGCCGCCTCGGCTAATCTCTACTAGAATTTTCTGGGTCTACTTTTTTTTTGAGGTCTCGTAGCACGTCTGCGTAGAAGTGCTCCCTACTAGCCGTGACCATGAGGCCTTCGAGCAGACGTGCGGCGCGTGATCGCTTTTTTCGGGCGAACCTATTTTCTCCGTTGCTTTCTTCTCTCCTTCCTTTTTTATTCTGTACCCTCGTCCACGCTTGGTCGTCTGGTACATCCTGTTCCACGTTTCGATCCGGTCCTCTGAACTTGCCTGGCTGCGCTGTGGGCATTCCTCCCGCCCTCGAAACAGTAGCTCTTACCGAGCCTCGCCGCTTGCGCTCGCGCGGGCCTTCCTCCGATGATGATACCGCTCCTATTTTCTTCTGCTCGGAGAGAGGCGTACTGAGCAGTCTCCTAGCTGTTTTAGTCCCTGGTCTCACTTTCTGTCCATGTTGGGTCATCAACATGGTAGCCTTCACTGCTCCCCCGCGTTGATATCCCCGGTGCACAGTCTCTGTCGCTTTGCTTGTTTCTTTGGTGAGACCAGCCCATCCGGCGCTTGAACCTTCAAACTGGCGTCTATACCTTGGCCTGGTCTCCGTTAGGGTCACTCTGCACTCCTTCAAGTGCTCATAGTGCACCACCGCCTCGCCGATCGCATCCCTGATGGCCTTGTGGCTGTTTCTGGTATCCCTTACGATCTCGTTTATAACAGTGAGGTTCTTCCCCAAGTTCTTTAGTGCCTCCGTTTCCTCTTTGTCGAGGAGCTGGAGTTGCTCTTTCACGTCGCTTCCTTCCCCTGGGTTTGACTTCAAGCCAGGCTGGGCCTCCTCGTCTCCTCTTTCTCCTGTAGCCAAAGTTACGTCAGGGGCCAAGTCGATCCCCCCTGCTACCAGATGTATGTATGTATATTTTTTTTCCGTAGAAAGGTAAAAAATGTTCGAAACATACTATATGCCCGTACATCTAGTGATGCCGGATTCTTACCGGCTAAAAAACACCTCTTATCCACCTGCTATCAGTCCTCCTGGAACCACCGTTAGGTACTACTTCGGGAGGTGGGGTTTACGATATCGCACCTTCCCGGTTGCTTATTCAATACTCCATAGCTTACTTTACAGTTGGTTTCTCCTTATACGCTCGAGATGTCGTAGTTCCTTAATAATTGCTGATGCGAAAATACCAACGGCAGACCAGCAGTTGCTAGATTCTAGCATTCGTGGTACTAGATTTTCTGGTGTCGGCCATAGCCCGAATGTATTTGCGAGTATTCGTCTTGCTTCTTCGAATCGCGGACACTTGAAGAAGACATGTTTCGCATTCTCCGGTACCCCTTTACAGTTAGGACAATCGGGTGCATTGCCGCGGCCGAACCTGTGCAGATATGCGCAGAAAAATCCGTGCCCCGTCAGCAGCTGTGTCAAATAAAAATCGACCTCCCCACGATGGCGGTTAAACCACGCATCTATTGAAGGTATTAAGCTAGAAGTCCATCTTCCCTTCTCAGACGTTTTCCAATGGACCCAATACCGAGCCTTGCGGAACACCCCCCTTAATATTGTATTCCCGCATACCTGCATCCGTGTTATACAGGGTGCGCCATCTCAATCTGGTCGATGGAAGTATTGAATAACTTAGAGAATTTTCAACAGATTTCACAAAGTCGTATTTTTTTATTAAATTTGATTCATTACAATTTATTTTGATTAGTTTCCAAAAACCACATCGATCAAATGTCCGCCTTTATTACTGAGACAAAAAAGAGCTCTTTTTTCGGCATTTTCCATTGCATTTGCCAGCGTCTCGGGCGATATCGCTGCGATTTCGGCTCGAATGTTTTTTTTTAGCTCCTCTATGGTCTTCGGCTTGTTGGCATAGACTTTACTTTTCAAACATCCCCACAAGAAGAAGTCCGGTGCAGTCAAATCCGGCGATCTTGGTGACCAGTCAATATCACCTTTCTTTGATATCACACGTCCTGGGAACTTCCGACGCAAATAGTCCATTGTTGAGCGCGCAGTGTGACATGTCGCACCATCTTGTTGGAACCAAAATTCCTTAAGACCTTTTTCACGCATTTGTGGTAAAACAAAGTGTGCCAACATCCACCGATATCGATCCCCATTGACAGTTCCACCAGCTCTGAAGAAAAATGGTCCAATGGTGGTTTTTGAGCAAACACCGGCCCAAACTGTCCATTTCTCATCGTGCAATGGAGTTTCGTGAATAATATGAGGATTATCGGTGCCCCACATGCGACAGTTTTGTTTGTTGACAGCGCCAGAGAGGGTGAAATGAGCCTCGTCGGTCATCAGAATTCGCTCCCAAAAATCCGTCTCAGCTTCCTTCATTCGACTAACGTTATTATCGTAAGCCAAGCGTCGCGGCTTGTCAGTTTCCAATAATCTTTGAGTCAACTGCACTTTGTACGGAAACATGTGAAGATCTTGCTTTAAAATCCTTCTCAAAGTGGTTCCACTGATGTTTAATTGCTGAGACCGGCGGCGGTATGAGACATTTGGATTTTCTGCAACACTCTGTCGAACAGCTTCGATATTTTCATTTGAACGACCTGGACGTGGTCGAGCTTGATGTTGGAGATTCGCTACAGACCCGTGCTCCATGAAATTTGAAGCTAAATGACGGATAGTGTCGCCTTTGGGCGCAGAACGTCCGCGATATTTTTTACGATACGCACGCTGAGTTGACACAACTGAACGATTATTTTCAATGTAAAGCGAAACTATTTCGGCGCGTTCTTTCGGCGTATAGCGATACATGGTTGAAATTGTACTGAAATAACCCATACGAAACGTGTTGTACGACGCTGGTCGGTTAAAATCTGTCAGAGTTATTCAATACTTCCATCGACCAGATTGAGATGGCGCACCCTATATTTTAGGATTCTGCATCGGAAATAACTTCCTACAATCTTAATGCCATTGTGATACAGCTCCACCTAGCAGAGTTGAACGCATTCTTGATGTCTAGGGTAACAATGGCGCAGTATTTTTTGCTACCCCCTTTCCAGCTGCCGCCATGTAATGCTATACTCGCCGTATTTACCACCAGGTTTATAGCATCAATCGTTGAATGGGCTTTCCTGAAACCATATTGATGCTGCGCAAGGTTTCCAGCTTCCTCAACGGCTTCCTCGAGTCTGTTACAGATGATACGTTCTAATATCTTGCTAGCTGTGTCTAGCATATAAATCGGTCGATATAACGAAAGTTCTTCTGGTGGTTTTTTCCTCTTGGGAAGTAAGACCAACCTCCGCCTTTCCCATCGCGCAGGAAATGTTCCTTCATTTAGACAGGCATTGAACATGTCAAGAAATTCTCCAGGTTTAGCACGAATTGCTGCTTTTAGTGCTATATTTGGGATATTGTCCGGGCCCGGGCCTTACAATTTCCAACTTTTCTACAAGCTTTCATAAACTTCTCCATGGTAATTGGTGGGACGACTTCGAGCGGTACATGTCCGTCCATTCTCGGCACATAATCCATATGCACCGGAAATAAGATGGAGACAATCCTACCCATCATAATTGGACATGTTGCAGGCATCAAATTTGTACCTTTGAGTCTCGACATTACTGTCCTGTATGACCTACCCCATGGATCTTGATCAACTTCATTACACAGGTTCTTCCATGCTTAACGCTCGCTGCGTTCCATAGCGAGCTTCAAATCGAATTTTTTGAATTGTCGCTGGAGTGTAGCAAATATATCTCTGCCTCTGGCGCGCTGCGATAGCCTTTTCACTCGATGGCATTTACTACGCAATTTAGATATTTCTTCATTCCACCAGTAGCAAGGAGGATGGCGGTTATCTACCACCCTTCTAGGCATTGCTGCATCGCAAGCTCTAGTCACACTTTCCATAAGTTGGCTTGCTTTAATTTCTACCACACCCTACAGGTGAACCGCATCCAACATTGTGATAAATATATCCTCGTCAAAATTCTTAGCATTCCCCAACCAGTGATCCAACCTATTGATCATTTTAGCCTAGGCTTGCGACCCTGCAACTCGAAAAATATTTCTTGGTGGTCACTGTGGGTGTACATCTTCCTAACTTCCCACTTGATTCCGGGCCTCATAAGGTTGCTACTAACGAAGGATATTTTGATTATTGAACTCGCCTCACCCCTGCAAAATGTCGGGGAATTTCCATTATTGCATAACATAATATTGAGAGACGATAGTGTCTCAAGAAGAACATGCCCTCGGTTGTTAGTAATCGTGCGGCCCCAGTCTATGACCCATGCATTAAAATTCCCAGCAATAATCAATGGCCTCCGATTCCTGGCATCGTCAACTAGACGGTCCAAAAAATTTTTAAAGTCATCAATCGATGCACTTGATGGTAGCGTAGCAGCTATAGACATATATTCCTTCTATTTTTACCCCAGTAAACCCAGCGTCGTTGTTTATTGGGCCCTCCTAAAAAGGCCAGTTGGAGCATGACCAAATCCCCGCTTTGCCAGTTGAATCCGTAGTCCATCTGTCTCTCTCTATAGTCCTATACTGCTCATATAGAATAGCAATATTCACCTGCAGTTCCCGCATAGACTGAGCTAAAAGGTCCTGTGCGGCCTCGCAATTGTTTAGGTTTAATTAGAGTACTTTCATTATCTCCGGGCCACCAGCAGAGCTCTCCGGTACGCTAGACATCTACTACTACCCGTCATATGGTTTCTATCCATATTGGTACCTCTTTGCATACAAATCATGCAATCTGCGTCGTTAGTGCAGTTCTTAGATATATGACCCTCCTTACCACATTTAAAACAGACATCCTTCTCGCCGCCACTTTAGGGAGACAATCTACTGCTGTCTGAGTTTCTCCGTATGCTTTCCTCAAAGACTTGATTACACTTATTTTAAGACCTTTCTCTTCGTCAAATTTTGCCACTAGTGACTGGAAAACCTCCTTCTTTGTGGTGACCTCGCCTATGTCCTAAATTTCTATAAGAACCTTATCCACCCCCTTTAGGGTTTTTACCTGTGCTTCGTTACCTAATACGTCCACCAGAGAGGCTTGTGGTATTGACGTATTAGCACCCGCGGTTCTTTCCAACTCCAGGAGTAAACTGCCCTTTTCCGTCTTTCGGATTCGGGTTACATTTTCCCCGAGATCTTTGAGGCCCGGATTACTCTTCAAGTTTCGTAAAATCTCCGCGTATATAAGGTCACCAGTCTTGGTGATCTCCAAGGCGTCCGTATGGGGGGGGGGGGCCTCTCCCGTCGCCTTCTATCTTTCCGCTTAATGGCGATCCAATTCGGGGCTTTCCCCTCGTTTACGTTTCGAACCGCTTCATCTTGCTGGGGATTTACAGCCCTTTGCAGGGGTTGATTCGTCTTTCCCTTCTTCAGTTGTTTTCCGCCTGACGTTAGGGTTCTTTTCCTCTTACTATTCGACGTTTTCAAGTTCACTACCTCATCTTTTGGCTTTTGTTCCTGGACAGCCGGTACTATCTTTTTTTCCTTCTAAGATACCTTCTAATCTCATCGTGCGCATTCGATTTGTTCTTGATGAACTCGGAAAGCTCATAAATATGCTTTCCCATAACCTCTATATTGGTCATCAATCGCGTGGACCCGATTTCACATAGCTGCTACAGCAGCCAAGGACACCACTGCTGGAGCATGGCAGTAATTTGATGTCGACGGAACGGAACCCACGCGCTCACTTCCTAAACCCGCCGGTACTGGGAATCCGGATCCCTGCACCGTAAACTTCTCCTTAAAACATCCTACCATGATTGGTTTATTGTTCGAGGTTCCTTCCCCTATCAGTTTTGGTCCGCGGATGGTATTTTACTTGCCATCTACCCACCGGCGATCCGGTGAGGGTGTCCCCCTATCCGCCACCCAGGGTCGCGTTCGATGGGAGAACCAGCAACTCCGCACGGTATGTATGTATGTATGTATGTATGTATGTGTGCATGGATGTATGTATGCACGTATGTATATGGGTACGCCAGCAGCCACCTCGTACTCCAGCGAATCTTCTTCCGTGTTTAATATGAGCGTCCTTGTTACGTCAAAATCGCGGCCTATTTTACCAAACCCACGAATTGAACATAGATGCACGTTTCGGTGTATATTTTCTGTGCTCTGGTGAAGGAGAATAAATCCTCCCTTTACCACACCCGACGAGAAAATACCGAAGACGCAAGCCTGTTTTTGAATCTGACCTTGTGGAAAATCACTCGGGATAAGGCTGGAGTGCGTTTGGTTCTTTGTTGGGGACAATCACTTCACGAATAATGGGGTGGACTTAAATGACAGTTTCGCGTGGAGCAAGATTCCACTTTATTTGGTAAAAGAAAATTATACTTCCGGTTCTTTGTTGCTGTGGTTATTGCTGTTGAACGTTGGTTGGACGTAGACTGGTGAAGTCGGACCAACTCAAGATTGTACGTATACGGTGGTGCGTATTAATAATTGTTTATTGAAATACAACTACATGAGTTTACTAGTCGTATGTTGCACGTTCAATATTCCCGATTTTGCACGCGTTAATAATAATAAGTACTGTCGATCTCTATATTCCCGTACTCTGTACTTCCTGTCCCGTACTCTGTACTCTTTACTCCCCGTGCAACCGTCCTTCCGTGAAACTGTGTCTCCGGCCGTTTTCCGCGGCCTTTCATAGGGTTCCTGAGCGTCAAGATTCCTGTCGTCAAGCGCGTTAAAAGAACAGAAGGGACCCCGCAGAGTAGCTTCCCGAGATGCAAAGCAGTAGTTCTATGCAAGTGCATCGGTATGTCGCCCTCTGATTTGTTCGCGTGATGTGATACATAGAAGACCACACGATTAGGTGAGGGAACGCGCTCGAGTCGCTTTTCCCCTTAAAGTGAGACGATTTTTACCACCCCGCTTCTTGTCCCATTTTCGATAGAGTTTCTTTGTCTAGGTAATATCCTGTAACGTAAATTTGCACCTCCACGTACCACGTCCCGTGCAGTCGGTCGAGGCTATTTTTCCTCCCTTTATTTTTTCTCTTTCAAGTTGGGCGCCAGGCGCTTACGCGTCAGGAGGAAAAATAACAAGGTTGTTGATCAGACTCAGCCCAGACTAGCTACAACTGTTCAAGGCAGAGTGGGTGGTTCGAACTGTCAAGGTGGTAATAAGTCAATTCCATAAATAAAGTCAATAAATGAAATCTATGAATAAAGTCGATGAATAAAATCAATTAACAAAATCAAATAATAATATTCATAAATAAATCAATAAATAAAACAGACAACAATTCAAATACGGAATTCACAAATGCCACTAGGACAGATCGTTTCTTTATTAAAGAAAAAAATGATTACTGGTTTAGCAAAATATCACAATAACAAAAAAAGTGTAAAAGAAAATATCCCGTAAATAATCTCTGGAGTTTAACAATGGGTACTCTTAATAAATTCGGCAGCATCAATTATGGCGGCATTCGCTCCTTATCTCCCACACTCCTGCATAGCTTATATCTCGATCGATTCCCCACAATTCGAATTAGTTCACGTCTAACAGAATTCCAAAGAAGAGTAGGAACAAACAACATAGAGTCGAACAAAGTCAAATAATAAGCAACCTCGAAAATTTTGCTTGCGATACGGCTGATGCTGGGTCAATCCCACACATGCGCCTGGTATGCAAGAATCGCAGGTACGACCAAGCTCTAATAATGACAGTTGTATAAACTCCTGATAAAACGACGAAAGACCATAAAGAGAACGGAAGCTCACCGGGACGATGCAGAAGCGATGTTCGATGTCAATCCAAAATAATTCCAAAACCGTCTCGCAATATTCCCTTCTCGATTTAATTATCACTTATTGCCAAAGAGATGCTCCGGTACGATAACGACTCGCCCAAGGATTCCAATAAGGCAAAAGGTAGAGCCGGACAAAGATATGCTCCACGTTACGTCCTACTAGTTCAAAAGTAACCGCGAAAAGCCCCAAGGTCCTGCCGGCGCCCGTGCCCGTGAACTATGATCCCCTCCTAATGAGCCAAACTCGGTTAATTGGGGGAATCGGTATCGCTAGATAACCGCTAATAGCGCCTCACCTGGACAACGCATAAATTAACAGAAGATAATAGACATGTGTAGCCCAATGCGGCAGGTAAACCCAATTGGATATATTGGTTATTGCTTGTAGATCAGATTGTCGATGTTAGATAGTAGCATATTGGTCGTAGATGAACGTCGAGCGGGACGGCTCTATATCCCGCCAGCGTGAGGTGGAAGATGCTTGTATTTTCCTGCTTTAAATCGAGCCACCGAATCCCGAAGCCGACCATCTGTGAGTGCGGTGCGTTGCTTCTCTCTCTTTCTCTCGGTCCATCCGAACGTACGAATAACAAGAAAGGATAGAAATACGAAAAACAAAAAAAAATAAATAAAGCCCTGCGATCTTATTCTAGAGCTCTGCGAGTTCGTGCTGGAAGCCGTCGTGCGACGAGGACGCAGCGCCTGAATATTTTGCCGCGTTACAATCTTTAAGCTCGCTTCTATATGGATGTGTCTATGGTATGTCTACAGATTTTAGTGTTTGTACGGAGATTAATTAAGCGATTCACATCAAATCACTAGTAATAATTTTGTTACAGGCTTTGTAGTTAACTTAACGTTATCGTACGCAAGCTAATTTTTGCGTTTATCTCTTATTAGTATGTATATTTTTGTTGAATTATGGCTTATTCTAGTCGTTATTGATTGTTCGTTTAATTAGTAATTACTCTACTTATCGTTCCGCCCTTTTACTTAAATAACCTGTTAGTAAGACAATTATTCTCGTGGCATACAAACGAGAGAGAGAGAGAGAGAGAGAGAGTATTTTTTCTTGAGAGCGACTCGCCCGACTCGGTTACTCGTTTATTTCGTCCGTACGCATGTCAGCTAGATCGCTGTTCAGCCCTCGCGGCAAGGCGTTTATCGTAGCGTGGAGAGTCGGCCATTCTCACTTTCCTGCAGAAGAAGCTTTATTGAAACATGTTACAGTTTCCTCTCTTTTTCGTTTCGTCTACCTTTCGGTATTTTGCTGTGAAATAATCTTAACATTTCATTTTATTCTTTCTATATATACATATAACATATTCCATACATATAACCTGTTGGTAAAACAATTACTTTCATATCATGGCGATGACAGAGAGAGAGAGAGAGAGAGAGAGAGAGAGAGAGAGAGAGAGAGAGAGAGAGAGAGAGAGAGAGAGAGAGTATTAAAAAAAAAGTATTAACTATTATGCCAATGCCAAGCATGGGAACAGGACAGATAGAAAAGAGCTACAGCGGAGCGGTAAAAAAATCAAGAATCGGTGTTATCATTAAACCTAAAGATGGAGAAGAGAATAATTGAAGTGAAAATACAAAAAGAGACATAAAAAGAATTGATATCTCGAAACTGCGAGTGGAAATCATAAAAATGAAGAAAGTGACGAAAGGACCAATTGTAGTGGGATGCAATGAACCAATTGTCAGTACGAGTGTGTGTGTGTGTGCATGAGTGAGTGTGTTTTTCTAATAAATTCGGTTCTTGTTCCTTTCACTTGGTTATTTTAGCTTTTCTGATTTTTATTGTATGCGACGCATTCAGCATCAAGAGACCGAGCGCGTTTAGGGGCGGACAGCACAGCACAAATCCTACAAAATAAAGAATAAACCCTGCACCTCACGCAAGGATTTGCTACGTTTCGCTACAAGGCCTTCAACTCGGGACGTAACAAATTGGTGGGAGCGGTGGGTTTCACGTTGTGCTTATCTGTCGATACTGGTGGTTGGAAGTTTAGTAAATTCTTTTGGCATCATTTCTCGATAATTTTCTTTTGATTGATTGCTATTATTGATTGTGTGGAAATTTCAGTAATTGGTTTAATTAAAGTAATAGAAAAATATTGGGTCTGGGAAAAAGTTCGTGGCGTTTTTCCCGATAGATGGCATCAATTGCAAATAAGTCAAGAAACACAGATCGCAGCGACACCACTAAACACTCGTTGGAAAGGTGACACTTCGAGCGTTACTTTGACTATATAAACATCGAAATTGGTGCAGTGGTTGGAAAGTTGTTTGCGTTTGAAAATGGAGAAAAGTAATGAAAAAATTCGCTATATTTTGCAATATTATTACGACAAAAGGACGAACGCTGCGCAGGATTGTAAAAAAATGTGTGCTGTGTACGGTGAAGGTACTTTATCAAAATCTGCTACGCGGAAATGGTTCGCTCGCTTTCATTCTGGTAATTTTGATGTGAAAGATGACTAACGCTCTGGTCGTCCAATCGCTGAAAAAGCTGATGAAATTCTTGAAAAAGTCCAGCAAGACAAGCATATCAGCAGTGTCGATATTGGTATGGAATTAGGCATTGGCCACAAAACTGTTTTGAACCATTTACACAAAGCTGGCTACAAAAAGAATCTCGATGTATGGGTTCCTCATGAGTTGAGCGCGAAAAACATGATATACCGAATTAACATCTACGATGCGCTGCTGAAACGTAATGAAATCGAGCTATTTCGGAAACGTGTAATAACCGGTGATGAAAAATGAATCAGGTACGACAATCGGAAGCGACAAAGATCGTGGACAAGGGATGGTGAGCTGTCACAAGCGTTCGCGAAGCCAGAATTGACGGCGCAAAAGTGATGCTGTGTGTGTGGTGAGACTGGAAGGGAATCGTCCACCATGAGCTACTTCCAGTTGGTCAGACGATTGATTCTCAACTCTACTGTGGACAACTAGAGAGATTACGCCAAGCAATTGAAAGAAAACGGCGCGAATTGATTAATAGGAGAGGTGTTGTCTTCCATCATGACAACGCCCAACCACACACTTCTTTGATGACCCGTTGATGAAAAATTGCGAGAGCTTGGTTGGGAAGTTTTCATGCATCCACCGTATAGTCCAGATATAACACCCTCTGACTATCCCTTATTCCGATCTCTGCAGAACTCTCTTAATGGAATTAAGCTGCTTTCAAAAGAAGCCTGTAAAAATCACTTGATTCACTTTTTCAACCAGAAACCACAGAAGTTCTTCACCGATGGCATCATGGCTCTACCCGAAAAATGGCGAATTGTTGTCGATAATAATGGAGCATATTTGGTATAAATTAATTAATTTTCACGCTATAAGAAAACCAGTTGAATTTTACTAAAAAAACGCCACGAACTTTTTCTCAGACTCAATATACAGGGTGGCCGATTTATCTGAAGACATTGAAATATTTCGAAAACTACGTATCGGAACAAAAAAAGTTCTAAATAAAATTTGTTTGCCTGGAAGGGGGTCATCCAATGATATCAAAGTTGACCCCTCACCCCTACCCCCTGGGGTGGGGGCAAAACCTGATTTTTGCGAATATCTCGAGAAATTACACATCGGATCGAAAAATGAAAAAAGACATGTTTCATTTTTCAAAAAGCTATTCAGCGATACGAAACTCGATCCACCTTCCCCCCCATCCCTACCCCCCTGGATGCGATGGGATGCGGATGGACCGGATGCGAATCTTGGTGGATGGTGGGCGCAGCGCGTGGAAAAAGGAATACGATGCTGACCCCCCTACTTTATAACTTGACTCTCTAGCTAATATCGCCCTCCGTGCATACAAAGATGCGTTACCCACTTACATAAGTGACGCGGTAGACATTCGAGAGCCGAAAACCATGGAGGACACGTTTAAGTTAGGAGAGAGACACTCTATTCGAGCCGAGATCGGACGCACTGGCTTAAACGATTCCTCGCGGCAAAAATTAACCTAGTCGTCGGTACTTTTTGCTAGGGACGACACGAAATTTAATAATCTCATTCTTCTTCGCCTACTCACGACCCCTTTCAGCCACGGTGGCTCTGCCGGGCTCGCATTTCTCAGGCAGGCCTCGTCCAACGGGGATATTAGAATCAGCAACACCCTATAGACAGAGAGAGAGAGAGAGAGAGAGTCGAGTCTCCATAATGACGGCGACCACATAGAGTATGAGCTGCGCTATTGCTGTCTGCGTAACACGGGTTGCACTTGCTGCCCGTGTAACAGAGGATCGAGGCGTGAGAGAGTAATAGCGAACGGTTGGTCGCATCGCTACTGCTGTATGAGAGGGATGGGATGCACATGCTGCCAGTGGAACGACTGGGCTCCTCGCCTGGGTCGGAGCCCCCGGAACACTTTGCCTATACCCTCCCGGCAAAATCGTACAGAAAATGCGTCCGATAATTTAAACTTTCAACCGACTCGCCTCAGCCGATTGACGGCGAGCCAGCCGGATGCGAAGAAGTCAGGAAACCCAAAGAATTCTGTAAGATTCCTGTCAACCCCCGAGTAGCGATCTCACGGGGTGTCGAAGAGGGCGAAGTCGAATTCCCGGTGGTAAAAATGTTAGCTCCTGAGCTCAGGAATTTTTCTGACAATTTTTACTGTGACACGGGATCTGACCTAAATCTAATCAAGTTATCCGTGCTCCATGAGGAGGTCCCGTTGACCAGAGTGCGAGTACCGCATTTGAAGGATCAACTAAATCAAATGCTCCTACTCTTGGCACAGTGGAAATCCACTTCAGAGACAAGCCTACGATATTCTATGTTGTAAGAGAATTTCCCACGCAAATCAATGGAGTGTTGGGAAAACCTTACATTTGTCAAGAAAAGGCAGAGGTTTCTTTCCATCATGAGATTCTCGTAACCTTAAATGACCCCATACGTCTAAAAACCTTCCTCCATACGAAGACGGAATTTGCACAGAATGGGGTTTTTGGGCGTAGAAACCCGGGCAAACACGTTTTCTTGGTGAAGGCATGTTCGCGAACTCAAGTACCTCTGCCTATTTTGAATTGCGATTTGTCGGAGGGGTATCTACCACATGTCGATGCACCAAAAGGCCTATTTTTAGGAAATGCTCATGTCCGCCAGAAGAATGGCATTTGCCACCTACTGGTAGTAAATACTCAAGACGAAAACGGGGAACTATCATTTCCACCGGTCGAGCGGCAGCCTTTCGAGTACTGTCGCTCGGACTCGGATTATACGTCGGACGAAAATGACTCCTCAGATGATGGGGCGTCACAGCCGACGGATCGAGTGGAGGCGATTTTAGGAGCCCTGCGCCTCTAAGGTCGGAATGATTTGGAGAGGAAACACATATGTCGATTAGTCGAAGAATTTCCTGAGCGATTCAGATTGCCAGGGGATAAGTTGCCTTGTATGGATACGGTTTCTCATCGCATCCCCACGATGGACGAATTACCGGTCAACACTCGACAATATCGGTTTCCTATTATCGATCGTGACGAGGTAGAGACTCAAGTCCGGAAAGAGCTTGATAACCAGGTGACAGAAAAGTCTCAATGCCCGCGTGATTCCCCTGTATGGGTAGTTCCGAAGAAGGCGGATTCTCAAGGTCGACCTCGTATGCGTGTGGTGATTGATTTTCGCAAACGCAATGAGGATACAGTCTCTAACGCCTACGCTTTACAGAATATAACGGACATTCACTATCAGCTGGGAGAAGCTTAGTACTTCTCAACATTTAATTTAGCAAGCGGCTTCCAGCAGATCCCTATGCACCTAGAGGATCGCAAGAAAACCGCATTCTCGATGACAAATGGTTACTAAGAATATGTTCGTATGACCGAAGGTGTTAAGAACGCGCCAGCAACCTTCCAGCATCTTATGGACAGTGTGCTGCGGCGTTTCCAGGGTACGAATTATTCATATACTTGGACATCGTGGTATTCGCCAGGACGTTGGAAACGTTGTGAAGAACACGAAAAGTAGGTTCGTCGCCTCATGAGTAGATTGGAGGAAGGGAACCTCGTACTTGAGCCAGATAAGTGCGAATTCTTGAGAAAAGAAGTCGGATATCTGGGTCATATCATCGGCCGGGACGGATTGAGACCCGATCCAAATAAATTATTGTATGTAAAAAAATTTCCAACCCCGAAACGTCACAAAAACGTGCGACAATTTCTAGGCCTCACTTGTTATTATCGACGTTTTATTCCCGATTTGTCGAAGATCACGCAACCTTTATCAGATTTGACAAAGAAAAACGCGCCCTTCGGGTGGACCACCGCGTGGACGCTTCCGATATCTTCGCAAGCTCCTCTGTAGAGACCCTGTTCTGCGGTATCCAGACTCTAGTCGGCCTTTCATCCTCACTACCGATGCCTCTGACGTAGCCGTCGCGGCTGTGCTTAGTCAAGAGCAGGATAGGCAAGATCGACCCATCGCTTACTTTTCAAAAATTCACAGCCCTGCCGACTGCAACTACGGCACGACAGAAAACGAATGCTTGGCCGTAGTGAAAGCTTTAGAGAATTTTCAACCATATTTGTATGGGCGAAAATTTAAATTGGTCATGAACCACGAGCCTCTTAAGTGGATTGGTTCGACGAACGATCCGGGTAAGAGGCTGATACATTAGCGATTAAAAATAAGAAATAATAATTATGAATTTCTGTACAAGCCTAGTCGTCTGAATAGTAACGCGGATGCTCTTTAACGTAACCCGGTAGTTACAGACAAGAGTACCGCTTCCAGTGATACAGAGTCATCTTCATGTACCAGCAAAATATACCCTGATGCGGAATGCCTTAAGGTCCCAAAACCCGTGCGCCCGGTAGCACGTAGCGTGGGCCGGCTGAGATAAATTTTTGACCGACTACGCGCGCTCGCAGCAAAACAAGTCGGGTCGTTAATAAAGAAAATCCTCGAAAAGGCTGTACAGGCGGACACAAACGCGATCGCCACACGTACGAGAACGAAGGTAGGGCAAGCGTCTACGGTCGAGCACGAGGATCCAAGTACGAGATCCAAATCGTCAGGGGTTCCCATACATCGACTGGATCGTACCATAGTTCACGCACCCCTCCCTCCCTGAATATAGACGCCCACTTCATCTCTTCGGATGGAGAATTAATGGGGCCCATTGGAAGTCTTTCGGTCGATTTAGGATTAATAAAAACCTCGGCAATTAAGGCCAAGAGCCTCGTCACGGGACAAATCGCAATTACGCCCAACGGTAGATACAATATTTACGGCATGGTCGTAAAAGAAAAATAATATGACAAAACGTCAAAGGAAACGATTTATAACTGCTTTAAAAATTTAAACAGCGTCCTGCAACATCAGCGCGTAGATACCGTTTGAATATCCAGGTCAAGCGATATTATGGATGAACTACCCAGCAACGAATTCATTACGATGATACACGAGTTGTTCAGATGTGCTGATATCACCGTAATTATGTGCTATGGCAGGATTATACTACCCCCTCAGGAACAGAGGCGTGAGTAGTATGTGTGCACCTTTGCTGCATCTCACTGCTATCCTCACTCCTTCGCCTACCATGCGGCTACCCCCATCACCCTACTTTTACACCGCCGTGCTACCCACTCTGCTTAACCAGTGTCGCTAACGTAGAGATGGTGAAGTTAGGTGGTGTGGGTACTCTGGTAAACAAGGAAGAATAGAGAGAAAAGCAGGAGTAAAGGTGTACACATACTTGGAATAAAATTTGTAACCTACCCTTATGCTGGCGGCACCTGCGACGGCTCTCCAGGGTGACAACCACAATAATTCCTCCATGGCGCACATACATACGCACACTCTCTCTCTTAGTCTCTCTCTCACTCTCTCTCTCTCAATCTCACTCTTACTCCCACTTACACATCAGCATCCGCAGTTACGCGTCCGGGTAATATGGATTACCCGTACCCATGGAGCGTGGGTACCGTCAGAGGTATGCATCCGAATCCCGATTAGTGTATCGTTGCCGCACGTTTCTTCGATCAGATCTCGATTTCCGTCTTCGTCAATTGCATGATCGAGACCGAATACTACGCACTTCACGAGCAACATTGGTAACGTACTAATCAGCGGGGTGAAATAGCTGCGCCCATCGACGTATATCGTGTAACGGTAGTTTTAATCGTTAACCATATTTTTTATTTATCGTGGGAATTCGGGCTCGAACACAGGACTAATTAATTTCAGACTTCGAGGTGAGTGAGAATAGGGTTTATTAATCAAAGAAATTATTCTATAACAAGTTATTTTACCGTCTCCGGTCTCTATTTCTAAGATAGTGCATACAAAACTGGTAATTTCGGCGATTATTTTAATATTATTTCCGTATTACGAGTGTACAAATTCTCGGTAACTCTGGAAGTTTATTGTTCTTCTCGTGCAGCAGTATTGCTGTACGTTCGGTACAGAGATATACTCACACCACTAGTCATTCGCATCGCACTCGCTCCGTGTACAGAGTGTATGAACCCTGTTTACAATTCTTTCTCTTTCACTCTCGTCTCACTTTCTCTCTTTCTCTCTTCCATTCATCCAACCGGGTGATTCCCGTTTAGACTGCGGTTATGATTCACTCGATTTAATTCTATGCTTTATACTCGATCTGCTTATATGTACTGCTTAATTCTATGCACTTTATTTTACCTAGATTTATTCTCTACCTCCTTCTCGTTTGATATTCCGTCCTGCATCGATATTAGGGAATTCCCGCGATTATTTTATTATTATTTCTTCTTCTTCGATCGTAAATTCTTGGTATTCTCACACGCATCAGCGTGGACAAAGTGTATCAACTCTGTTTACAATTCTTTTCTCTTTCGCTCTTGTCTCACTTTTCGCCCTTTCTCGCTTTCACTCGCAGGAATGGGCAATTCCTGTTGTCCCCGCCGGTTTAAAGTCCACACTATATTATTTCAATTTTCTTAGACATTATTCACTTATTTCGATGCACTTAATCTTCTATACTTAGATCTATCCACGTAATCCTATCTTTCCTACACCTATCTAGAGTTATTTCACTTTAAATCCTTCGACTAATTCTTTCTTCCTGGTTTCTTTAAATATCTCTCCTCTCTAACTCTCAACCTTTATCGCTTCGTATGTTCAAAAAAGACTTGTGTAAGCCGTATTTGCAAGAGAAACTGATTCTATCAAAAGAAGAGAGCCTTCCCTGCGGTGCAGGCTCTTATATAGACTCTCCCCCACCCTGGTTCCCTCTATGTCATGATTAGCTGGGATTTGCAAAATTCGCTCGATTATGCGAGCTACCGTTGCCATGCCCCCTTGTCTTTCCCTCGTCGCCTAGCAAGGCCAGCTGGTCGCTGACCCGCTGTTTTCGGCGACGAGCGAATTCCAGAGGCATGACGTCACCCGTTTTTACACTAGGTCGGGGTTCGTTGGCCTAGCATCGGCTGTACTTGCCATCTCGCATATATACTTTTGGCTCTTATAGCCGTTCGAAATAATAAAATAAACCGCTCGACCGTAACTATGTTACAATCGATTCCTCGAAATCAATTCGTTGAATCTCGCAACACCCGTTATTATAGACGTCGATAATTTCTCCGCGCACAGCCCTCTGATTACGTACAATCGCACAAGCCACCCTAGCGCACAAGTCCTCAAACACAAAACGCCTCCTCGCAATGAACTCCCTAATGCACAACCTGTCCAAATTATCCTCCAGATCGAGTAATGACACGCACATTAGCTCCGTCCACAGGCACACAGTATTGTCATTCGCACTACAGATCGCCGGACACGCAAAATCTTCGGCTAGCTTGCCGTCAAGATATCGTGGATACATTTTTTTCTACTCTCGATATGCGCTACTAAATACAAACTGAATGCTCTGAATGCTGCTGGCGGGTATCAGGGGAGCTTAAGACTAACAGACCCCCCTCTAAATCATAACTAGGTGTGCAGCGCTTTAAATGCAAGGTTAACGGTTTTGCACGTGGGTATCGCTTTGCGTATCATTTTACGCTGTGCCCCTAGCAAAACGGTTGCTCTGCAGTAAAAGGCGCAGACTATGATATCGCACCAAGAGGGACTTCAATTATAAATTGATAAAATTATAATATAATGATATATAATTACATATAATTATTGTAATAATTTATATATAATTATAAAATAAGAGACACAGTATGACGAGGTATTTGTTTTTAATTAAT
This sequence comes from Cylloceria caligata, assembly GCA_963942595.1. NCBI lineage: Eukaryota > Metazoa > Arthropoda > Insecta > Hymenoptera > Ichneumonidae > Cylloceria > Cylloceria caligata. The sequence continues at coordinate 72,500,669 of OZ012703.1, forward strand.
CAATATTTTATTTAAATCACTTTACACACATTTACCGTCGCATGCAACATCGCTGCAAACACGGTAATCTTCGCTCGGAGATTCCTTCACCGTTAAATTGATTTTTACCACTGTCCGATCGTCGAGAGGTAAAGCATTGTAATATTCACGTACTATTTTATCGTTTCTCATTATATTATTGCTAAAGAGATTATTAAATCACGACACGGTGAATCCACACGAAATAAGATACAGGAATACGATACAAAATTGTCCACACACATCCGACGTATTAATCTGTAGGTGCTTGAGACCGCACCGATGGAACTTGCAGTTTCTTCGTAGTCGTGCGAGATGTTGCGGTATAATCGGTGGTAGCCCATAGCTATCAAAGTACATTCTTTTTCCATGCTGGTTAACGTACATGGCGATCCAGTGCTCTCCGGGCCCGTCGCGGTTATCCGTGTTAACTACGAATCCGACCGGTAACGACTATACACGAGGATTTCTGTCAGCTGGGTATACTCCAACGGTTGAAAGTGGTAGATACTGCAGATTTTCGTAGATTGGTTTAGTATTCATGCCGAGCACAAAGTCAATGATGAAATGATGACATATACGTTTTGATAGACGTTTATATGAAAAATTTAATTCACAGCATCGTCGACCGTGTCACGACTTCATGGTGAAGATTTCTCCTCTTTCTTAATTTCTTCCTCTTCATCTGCCGACCAAACATCCATGTACGATTCTCCTTTAAACGGGTGCTCGCGGAGCCAATTTTTTATTTGGAAAGCCTGGCTCATTTCACAGTGTGAAGACGCTGTATCGTTTATCATGGCATCTCTGAAGCATTTTCGCAAAGATTTCGGCATAAATGTATACGATGGAGCGGCCTCCTTATCCTCCAGGTTGGAAATTTCACGACTCGTGATATCGCGAAGAAGTATATCCTTCTCGTGACCGCGTGTATACATACATCTTGATTTGTCGCAAAATTTCACGCAAGCTAGCATATGCTTGTTTACAGCTCACATCGCCCTTGTACCATTCAAGACCGTGAAAATATTTCCAGTGAATATTATTCTGGCATCTCGAATTCTGCAGTAATTCGGCAAAGTGACACGGTAGTGCGACGATCCAATGGACAGAGTACGGTCTATCCACTGCTACCACAGCATTTTCTTTCGGAATGAATTCCGAGTCTTTAGCACACATTCCCTGTATATCCACGACGATATCCATTTTCACGTCTAATCTGTGCAGATACTCAAATTCAACTGATTAGTTACGTACAAAGACGCTTCTACGTCTCTTACAAGCAATTTTATTCCGACATCAGCACAACTTTTCGCTTATCCGGTAAAATCCACCATTAGCTGCCGAGAGGCATCGATTTCAAGGACATTATCATATTCCGATAGACAACACAATTTACCGTTGAAGCAAGCGCATCCTCAAATCGTACCTCTATTCTCACACTACCATACTTTATTAAATTCCAATGTGAATTGCTGTTCGTCGAAAGATCGGGTGTCAAATCAAAAGCTAACAGACAGTATCAATCGCGATAATTATCGCGATCGATCGAATTACCATCTTTCAAGAAATGTATTCCAGTTCCCGAAAACAACGTTTGAAAAGCATCCACATACAGGGGATTTTTCGTGAAATAAGGTTGTAACAGTTTTGAAGGTATTTAAGCACCATCTACACACGACGAGAAATAATTTATCTTGTAATTTTTTAAATTGAATGGATACATACTGAAGTCGCCGTTACACGGTTTGTTATCGTCAAAATCAATAATTATACGCTGCGGCAATTGACCTAGCACGATATTATCGATCGTTTCCCGATGAATATAGGAGTGTATTGATACGGCCTTTACCTCGAATTTCGTAAGAGGATATTTAGCCGTAGATTTTGCCAGAGTTCTAGCATGTGAGAGCAGCACACCAGGAGCTATTTTTATTCTACGAACGAGAAGCGTTGCTTCGAGAATCTTTAAGCTACATTGGCCATTCTTTGTAACGCCCACGAGACAAAATAAATTTCTCGACCGCACCAGTCGTAGTCGTATCCCGACACCGTTTAATAGGAATCGCTCCTGATTGAATATATCGCAATGCAGATGGCGGAGCAAGGCTACAGTTTTTCCGACATTTAAATATTGTTTTCTCTTTAGAAGACCCGCATTTCCCGATGTTATTCATCCATTTTTCCGGGGGTATCATCGTACCAGATAACGCTTGTGAGATGCGAATTTTTGGCAGCTGGACCGTAATTCAATAGTGTTTCTATGGAAGCTCATTAAACGAAGGCATTATTTGGAAGTGAATCTAGTTTTTAATTCAGGTATACATTCACCTGATTGAACATAAAATGCAGGAGATTATTTACAGAGCCGGTACTTACGTTTGTTGCTGCACCCGCGGCATTTTCCGTAGAAGGAGATGTTATTTTCACTTTTAGACTGAGCACAATATGCGCGAGATCCATATACTCATCACCCTGTCCAGGAATAACAAATTCAATAGGTGAATCATCTGTTAGCGAATAAATTGGCTTACAATACGCCCAATTAGAGTCTTCGATAGTAGTTTGCGTCGGTGGGAGTAAAAATAATTCAAGTTCCGATTTAAGACAGTCGCACGAGTGCGCATGTAGAAAAGCCATCTTGTTTCAGCTATCCAAAATATTTGTAACCGTTCGTTGACGGGTCTTCTTCTTCTTATTGTTCTTATTTTTCTTCTTCTTCTTCTTCTTTATTACTTTTCTCTTTATTACACAGTTCTGTTTACGGTAGATACATCGTGCTTTACGTTCATTCGATGAATGAGCAGTTCGCGAAATTTTGCGCTTTTTATAACCAGACCCCCGCAAGAGAGTGTCAATGTTTTCAGAGGCTTTGCGTTTATGATTACTGCCAGATTCTCGCGATCTCTCGCGAATAGCATTTTTCACAGCTATAGTTCCATCGAGAGTATCACCGGCTATGTTTACACCAGCACGCAATGCTTCTTTTTCAACTGCTTTAGCACACTTCTTAAAAAGGGGCAACATTCGACGAAACAGGCCCCCGACAAAGCTGCCGGTACCATGTCCTCGTTGATTAGTAGTTCCGATATTAACATGGCTAATACCGTTGTACCTGCGACGGTCCCATCCGTGCTGCACACTGCTAATGTCATCCATATTGGCGTAATCAATCGTGGGAACCTTTGACATGTAGTGACACAGTCAAAGTTCCCTGTTCGAATGGTATAGGATTTCCAAACTCGTCTCTTATATCGAATTCCATAGTGTGTTAATTGTTGCGCAAAAGAGGTATATATCGTGGCGCCGAAAATGATTAAATTTTTTTGTAATATATTTCGTCGTCGTATTATCCGGAAATACTGCATAATACTGTTGCTTGGTAGTACGACAAAGGAAGAGCTATGCTTGAAGCTCATATTTATCAGGGACGATTCCGAGTGTTTGTCCTCTTTGTCCTCTTCTTCTCTTTCGTCTTCTCAGGTGACGGAAGCACTCATACTTGCGATAATTCTGCCTTGTAGAAAATACCGTCGATAGTCTCGGTATTCAGATCGTGTAAAATATACACGAATGGTTCTCGATTCACTGATATTCGCTGAATCTTGAATAACTCGTTACTCTAACCACGCTCGTATCCTTTCACGAATGCTGATTTAGCTGTACTGATACGTACCAAGAAACCGACACTATATTTAGGCTTTTTAGGTTTTCTCGCGTTACGTTCGTAACGCCATGCCACATTTTCTCGGGCTATAGAGGCATTTTCTAGAGTCACATCGATCCACATGAGCCAAATTATTTGCTCGAAAATAGGATGCAGAATGAGCGGTGTCATAATAGATTTTTTCAAGGATTTTCATCAATTTAACGACGACCAGTTAAATGGATGCTTGTTCTTTGTCTTTACTAACGGTGCGGGGGACTGATATTCGCTGGGGTATCGTTGGCTTTCTAGTTGTGCAATATTTTGCAATTGTTCGTCCTCTTCTTCCTCCCCCTCCGCCCCTCAATGATGTTATTGTCCGCCGTGCGCATTAAATCTCTGTTTGAGTGTACGGTCTCGGCCTCGTTGTTGCTACTGTTGCTGCTGCTGCTGCTATCACTATCCCATGGTAAAATGAGACGCCGCTGCGGTGTCGAGAATGATGCAGGTGTAGAATCGTGTAGTATCTCGGGATTGGTGATAAATTCACGTGGCATCTGTATCGTTCGCAGGATTTTAGCAAAGTGAGATCGAACGACGGGTTTCTCGCCTTTTCTAGCTCTCATCATTAACAAGATCAACGATATTGTAATTTGAAATTTACTTCGTTCATTAAAACATCGTCGATTTTATTCTTGCGTCTATCGAGTATTGCTTTTTTTCGTTTTGACGGAATATTCCGTATTGTATTATCGTACTCGATCAAGTGAAGATAACGCTGTAGAACCTATTAGTACGCTGTCCATTTCTCTCTCTCGGTCTTGTATGCGTGAGAATTTAGAATTTTTCTCAGCTCAGTGTCGAGATGCGATAATGGTGTACCGGTCGTCTGTACGGAGAGCGGGCGTAGTAGTAGTAGCAGTAGTAGTAGTAGTAGCAGTAGTAGCGAGACCCGCGAGACGATGTATGTTATCATGAGGAATAAGCACCATCTTTCTGGCATTTTCCATGGGTCGTATAGGCCAATACCGGCACAAGAAACAACTTGAGAATTCCGACACAGCACTCGACGATGATCTTCCTCTTACCACTCCAATTTCCGCTTTTCGCGGTCAGTCGTCGAAGAATTGTCGCGTCGCTCCGAAGATAATGCTTTTGCACGTTGTTCAGACTCACGTTTTCCTGTAAAACGTTTAGAGCACACTCGCATATACACCGTAGGAGCGCTACATCTGCTTGGCGCAAAATTGCATGTTGTTACTCTTGCTTCAGATAACACAGTACCTGCAATGTAATTATTAGCTCTTTATCGAGAGGTCCGTGCAACACCATTACAAATGCATTTCTGGAACATCGTGCATCGCATCGCGAACCTTTATTGCTTTTTGAGGCACGTAAACGTAATGGTATACGGGTTGTTGAATTTGCGCGCGATTTCGGGGATTTTTGAAGACAACGATATAATTAGCGTTTAAGGTGATATCGCGCTGCCCGTGACCCTGATGCGAAAGATTTTGCGTGATGAAAATGACACTAATATTTTTATGATGGCTACCCTTGGTGAAAATATAGACCACGGTATTCTTCGATGCCTCGCGCATTAGATCTCCAATGATCATAAGTTTAGGCCTTGTATCATTCGAGTAGTCTACTGCTTGCGGCAAACCCTCGCGAAATTCGATATTATCACCGTACTCTGAATACACGGACTGCAACTCTGAGTAATAAAAATGAATACGCTCGAACGCGAGATACGTCATTTCGCGCATGTATTTAAAGAAATTTTTGACAAAATATGTTGTACCACAGCCCGTAGGACCGCTTATCATGGCTACCCATGGATTCCTCCCTCGTCATCGTTACACTCTGCTGGCGGGCCACTCGCCTACTATTCTATTTTTAGGAATGTGTTGATTTCCTCGGCAAAATGACCGCCTCGCCTAATTGTCCAGTCATACTGCGTAACAACGTCTTGCCAAATTTCATCGATACGCGTCACCTTATATCTGAGTGAGACAGCGTTTCTCAGCTCGTCCACGACCTATGCGCCGTCAAACGTTCGCTCAGTCATGTCATTGTGAGTGCAGCCCGCGGATGTGTCTATGTCTGAACTGTTCCCCCTGTTCTACACAGGGGGAACAGTAGTTTCCTATGCATGCAAACAAGCAGTACGGGCAGATATAAATCGCGCAGTGCTACTACGGTGCACTTCATAATACCATCGACGACACTTAGATCGTTTTCATACGAGTTCTCGACTCCTACCTCCACGTAGTATCCGTCGACCGCCGGTAGGGTAGTCGGAGGTCGATACTCTCTCGTGCATCCAGCATGAGCGATAGCGCTGGTGCTTTGACGCTCGAGCCATACGAGCCATACGACAGCCTTGCGCGACTGCTTATCGCCCCAGCGGTACCCCTCTGATGGTAACACCGCAATACGATTCTTCTGTAGAAAATTCTTCCGAAATACTCTTATACATGCTGATGCTATCGTGCAAGCTTCTGTAAAGGGCACACGCTTCCGCAACGTATAAGTAACTCTTGAAAAGTAAGACATGCGGGCCTCAAAACCATAACATCTGTACGACAATATTACACAAAGTCCGTCGCAAAATCAAATTTATAATCGATGCGACTCGATTCTTCCTCATACCATTTCAAAAATCGCTTGCGATCTGCTGAGAACATGGTATCGGGTGAGTAAAAGTGCAGAACCCCTAGAGGACCTGTGTCATTTCGATATTCTTATGTGTTGAATAAATGCGGAAATGTACCTTTTGCCACCTCATCCGCAAAACCGAATGCCTTAGGTAAAGCACTAAACGCCATGGGTAAACAGTCTAGACTATCGAGAAAAATAACATTGCCAATTTTCATCGAGACAATTTTCTTACCATTTATAATCAGAACGGTCAGCTGTGTTTTTTGCACTTAGATTAGATACCGTAGAATAAACTGCGCGTCGAAAACTCTTGTATTATGAGCAAAACAGATAGTCTTTTTAAATTTTTGCGATAATGCCAATTTCACGAGCTCCCCAACACCATTGTCGACAAATACGAATTCGCGATTACCACAGTCCGCACAATCGATCTCTATATCTGTGATATGAAGACATGTCATACATACACATTGTCAAACACACAAATTCGGCTCGTGAATTCGTGTCGATTTATCATCGTGCAAGCGTTCGTGTTGCTGCGTCGCAAAATCATAAAATCTCGTCGAAGGCTTGTCTTTTTGCTTTTCCTTTTGTGCTTCTGGTTTTTTAAGAGATGCTATAAAACACGCATGCGTAGTCGGTCGAGTTTGCCTGCATGTAATACAAAACGATATACCACATACATGCATCTTTTATCTGTGGTTTTAATCATACGCGAGCGGCCTCTACAGATTTTCAATGCTTTACAGATACTATATCGTCTATATTTATGAGACGTTATGCCCGCGGAGTCCTCACCCTTGTCATGAGTGAAGCAAACGCTAAAGTACGAACGATTACAATCTGCGCGATACTGAGACTAAGAGTCTCTATTACCGTTGCAATAAGTGGATTTACACCGAGCACATTGATAGCTACAATAATGCTCGAGTACTCGATTATACTTAGAATTACACTATGTACAGAACCCCCGACTACCTATCGCATCAGGGAGGTTAATATTGGTTGGTAGTGATGAGAACGCTCGTAATAGAAAATAAAGAGCGTATGATTAATTTGACCTATTGCCGAGTGTACGGATTTTCACCCATCGTACAGAGCCAGAACGCTTTTTCCGAAGGTGAGAAGTTCATAATCAACGATCGCTATACCCTTGTGAACCAAATCCTCCTGAAAAAGTTGAATCTCGCGCATCCCACACCCTCTAGATGGTGTCGTTACCCCCGTATTATGCGTGAGCTCTATCGCTGCTGTATATTGCTCTCCTCGAAACCCGTTCCGAATTTGACACCATCATCTGTGTAGCTCGCCCATACGGATTTGACCGCGTTCGGCAAGCGCTCGGGCTGTGACAAGGGAACGTTGTAGACACAAATTATCGCTATTACTTATGCGTAAAATTGACTTTTTTGCTATAGACTTGTGAGTAAGCAAGGTGCCCACATCGACGCGTTCAACGCCTCGTACTATATACGTCGTCATACTACAGGTACCATCGTTCATTCGAAATTCGCGGGCGCTCTGAGTTATACTATTAATTAGTCGCCATATATCGTCAGGAACGATGTCACGAGCCAGTCGACATGATAACCATACAGATCCTTGCGCGAACGACGGCACGCTCAGAGTCATACCCACATAATCATGTCCCTCGCACGATTCTGTAAGACGAGTGAGAACATCTCGTACACCGCCCTCGAACCAAGTCAGATGATCAATACCGTGGAAAGCGTAGAAAATATCGGCTCTGCTCATTGTCGATACCGAAGCGTCCACCAGGAAGCAAAATAACACCTGCCCATATAGCAGTCCTTCCACCGCCAGTCTGTCCACTTTCAAGGATAATTAAACTATTTATTAGAATTTTTTATTTAATTTAATTTAATTTAATTTCTTGTTTGTCACTAGCTAAATACTATGTATATAAATTGTGAAACGTAAGAATTACAAACATATATTTGCTTCTAATCCTCGAATCCCTCGACTGCAGTCGGGAATCGCTGACGCATTTCGTAAACCAACTCGAGTGTCAGCGGTCTCGGCACAGTGAACCTCGCAGAGCGAAAAACGTTCGGGTACGACTCGTACCCTGTTTTTTCATTTTAACTGTTATTATCCCTGTTTTTTTTATTTTTGCCAGCGTTATTGTATTACTAAAAGCTTACCTGAATCTACCGGGTTTTCCTCCTCCTCCTCGTTATTCTTCTCACTCTCCACGTCACGCGCCTCCAACCGTTCTTCTTCTTCTTCTGCTTCATCATCACTTGAACTGTATTGTCACGATGGACCTATGACGGCTCTACCGGGTTCTTTCGCAGGACTGACCATGAAAAGACCGTTTGTTGGTTTATATCCGCAGAACGGCTGGGTAAAATTTACCCAATGATTCCCTGCAGCGCTGTCACCATCGTTATCCCTGTTGTGATCTTTTGAATGTTTTCTGCCCTCCTCATTCAAATCATAGCGATCGGATCCCATTTCTTCTTCTTCATATCGTCGAGCTATATAAAAATCTTGTAAAATAAAGGAAGTAAAATAAAAGTAAATAACGCAATATATTACTTACGTCTTTCACTGAATATGGGTTGCAAAGCAGGCTCATGCAGCCACCCGCGGCTATGAATAACACGTACAACCGAATCAATTATTACTTGATTATCAAATAGGCCATTATTATGCACAACAACTAAATCGCGATGATTACACTCGCACAGCATACCGTGAATCTTGCGAACAACCGCTTGCATCGGAAGTTTCCATAGTGTGATCTATATATTTCTTCATCATTGAGCGCTTAACCACACTGACCATGATTGTGCTGTTAGAATAGTAGTAACCACAGTAAATCAGACAATTGACTAGAGATTTTTCAAAGCGGCACGCTCTTATATATTTTTTTTATTACGCTCTTTCTCTCTTTCTCTCTCTCTCTCTCTGATTATTAACTCTATTAACCAAGAAGATAGCCGCACACGATCACTTTACAAAAGCAAGACTGTTACGTCCTGGACTTGTCGGACTTTGTTCTTTTCTCCATTTTGAGCCAGAATGCGCTGGCTCGGGATTGGAGGACGGATGGTGAATGGCGAATTTTATTAACAAATAATAAATAAACACAAAATAAACATAAGATGCGCTATATATTGACACGAACATTAAAATGGCGCGCACAATTGTAAATCAGTAAACGTTTATGTACGGTAGTATTGTCCCGAATAGTCCTTCACTGTATATATATATATTAAAATAGTTAACACGAAATAGATGAGAACATGTATGTGTATATGTATATATGATAACAGTTTAATGGTGGCGCATTCAAACATTTTATAAACCTTTAAACCACTAAAATTAAAGTCATCGAAATAGTATTCACTTTTGCGATAACTAAAGTCACTATATGTATTAGAATAAATGTTATATTATAATGTTTATTGGAACGCAGAATTAATACAATTGTCCGACTTATTAGATTGGAGCACTTAAATTACGGAACGTACCAAAAAGTAACCGAGCACTACTAATATTGTCATTATACATATATGTATATATTAAAACACTTAACCGTATATTATTGGATTAAATATCTGAAGCAGATTGTTACGAGGACCGACCGTCGTGGTCGGCCCCCGGAGATGGACTAACTAATCAAAATGAATAAAGCAGTGCAGAAGGCACGCGTAATAATTATTTGCAGGGCGCAGCGCGTCTTGTCGGTGCGCCGCGTCCCGTTGGTTAGCGTGTGAACGCTGACCTAAGCAAATTATTAGCGGATGGCAACGTATCACGCCGACGCTCCGCGTCTCGCCGGCCAGCGTGTGAACGCTGACGTTAGCAAAAAGAATGAATAATAAATCGAATATAAATTATTAAAAATTCAAAAATTCACAAAGGGGGTTGGAGACCCAGGACGTAACAAAGACCCATGAAAATATTCAGCGATGGTGATATAGATGTAAGACCCCGTCATGTACTAAGTTATCGAGTTTCGTCGATGAATGTCATATTGTTTTCATCTAATTTCAAGGCACTCGGCCATGAGAAAAATCATCAAATTTCGTCGCCGAATATTATTTAGTTTTCATGCCACTTCTTATCTGTATCTCAAGGTGTGAGTATGCACATACGTGTGCGAGTCTATGCAAGTGATTTGGGATATATTTGCTGCTGCTGTTACTAGGTTGTTTAGGAGAATGCGACAAATCTCAAAGGATATTCGGTAAAATAATCGTCGCCGGTCTCAAGTTGAACTCTGCGTGTCTTATATCAGTGGTGAAAATATTGTCGAATACATTTACCTCAGGATTAAACTCAGTGCGGACAAGTGCCGAGACAGAGAGAAAATGTGAGCTGTCACAGTCCTAAAACCGAAGCATCAGCAACGGTCTGCAACAGAAAGAAGACTGAGCTCTCGTCTTTGTTTCATTAACACAGCAGATCATGGAATACGTGCCGATGTCGATTAGCAGCGGAGCTTGGTATGTAAAAATATCAAATAATTAAAGAATCGTAATTTAAAAGCATGTAATATTTATTTTTAATGAGAAACCAACACGGAAGGCCCGTTATTTGTGTTATGGAGAACGAGAGGAGGACACATACACTGTACAGCTAGATCTAGCTTCGGGAAAGTAAAGTGTCACCCGCCATCCTTATCCGCAGTTAACGTCGGTGACAGCAGATCATCAATGCTGCCAACTTTGTATAATGAATCGTAGCATATCAGGTAAGACAGTACCAATTGTTCTGTACACGTTGTTTTTATTGACCAATGCGTTCAATGAAATACTTGTTTCATTCTTTTTTTCAGAAGTACACTGTGATGATAACGTCCACAGCGAAAAATAATCTAAAAGCAATATTATGAGTGATAATACAAATTAATTCCGTATAGCGATAAAAAGAAATTTAAAGGTGGAGGAATCGTCGAGTGCGGATTACCGTGTTTGCAGGGATGTTGTATAAGATGGCAAATGTGTAAAGTGCTTTCCATAAAATATTGATTAATTTTTCAAAAATACCTGATCTTTATAGCGTAATAATTAGAGAATTATAATTGAAGTCTCTCTCTCTCTCTCTCTCTCCCCCCCCCTCTAACAGTCAGATTCAAGACAATTATAAATAACACAATAACGTGTAGTATAAATTTACTCGTGAAATACAATCGTGTGCCGCGTCATATTGTGCAGCACGTTATAATTATATAGTACGAACGTAATAGTGGCTGTAATTTAATCATAGGCAATTAAGGAATAAAGAATTACCATCAACGAATGAGATTGTAAGTACGAGTGTTCGTGTGTATGAGTGAATGTTCATTTCAATAAATTCAGATCTTGCTCTTTTCATTTGATGAACTTTGGGTTTCCTGATTTTTTATTGCATGTAACCTTTCCAGCATCGAGAGACCGAGCCCGTTAGGGGCGGACAGTATAGCAATCTCACAAATAAAAATTTAAATAAACCCTACGCTTCACACAAATATTTACTACGTTTCGCTACAAGGCCTTCAGCTCGGGACATAACAGATGCGTCGGGATATACGATCGGAGGCACCTTATCCCAATGTGAAATAAGAAAAGATTTACCAATTGCGTATATTTCAAGAACTTTGAGCGGTGCAGGACAAAATTATTAAGTCTGCGAAAAAGAACCTCTAACTATAATTTACACTATGAAACAATTTCATCCATATGTTTACGGAAACAAATTTACAATAATTACTGACCATAAACCACTAGTTTGGTTCAAAAATTCGCAAGACCCAACCTCTCGAGTAACGAAATAGAGATTCAAATTCAGAAATCACGAGTACGATATAATCTATAAAGCAGGAAAATGAACATAAACGCGGACGCTTTATCTCGCAAACCAGTAGAATTATGTCTTCGTGCTATTCAAAATAACGAAAATCTAACATACAAAATATTGGGTCTGGGAAAAAGTTCGTGGCGTTTTTTTGGTAAAATTCAACTGGTTTTCTTATAGTGTGAAAATGAATTTATTTAAACCAAATATGCTTCATTATTATTGACAATGTTTCGCCATTTTTTGGGTAGAGGCATGATGCCATCGGTGAAGAACTTCTGTGGTTTCTGGTTGAAAAACTGAATCAAGTGGTTTTCACAGGCTTCTTTTGAAAGCAGCTTACTTCCATTGAGAGAGTTCTGCAGAGATCGGAATAAGTGATAGTCAGAGGGTGCTATGTCTGGACTATACGGTGGATGCATCAAAACTTTCCAACCAAGCTCTCGCAATTTTTGACGGGTCATCAAATAAGTGTGTAGTCGGACGTTGTGATGATGGAAGACAACACCTTTCTTATTAATCAATTCGGGCCGTTTTCTTTCAATTGCTTGGCGTAATCTCTCTAGTTGTCTACAGTAGAGTTGAGAATCAATCCTCTGACCAACTGGAAGTAGCTCATGGTGGACGATTCCCTTCCAGTCCCACCACACACCTTTTTCGCCGTCAATCCTGGTTTCGCAAATGTTTGTGACGGCTCACCATCCCTTATCCATGATGTTTGACGCTTCCGATTGTTGTACGTGATCCATTATTCATCACCAGTTATGACACGTTTCAGAAATTGTTCAATTTCATTGCATTTCAGCAGCGCATCGCAGATGTTAATTCGGTCTATCATGGTTTTCGCGCTCAACTCATGAGGAACCCATAGACCGAGCTTCTTTTTGTAGCCAGCTTTGTGTAAATTATTCAAAACAGTTTTGTGGTCAATGCCTAGCTCCATACCAATATCGACACTGCTGATATGCTTATCTTGCTGGACTTTTTCAAGAATTCCATCAGCTTTTTCAGTGATTGGACGACCAGAGCGTGACTCATCTTTCACATTGAAATTACCAGAACGAAAGCGAGCGAACCATTTCCGCGCAGCAGATTTTGATAAAGTACCTTCACTGTACACAGCACAAATTTTTTCACAAGCCTGCGCAGCGTTCTTCTCTTTGTCGTAATAATATTGCAAAATACAGCGCAATTTTCCATTACTTTTCTCCATTTTCAAACGCAAACAACTTTCCAACCACTGTACCAATTTCGATGTTTATACAATCAAAGTAACGCTGGAAGTGTCACCTTTCCAACGAGCGTTTAGTGGTGTCGCTGCGATCTGTGTTTCCTGACTTATTTGCAATTGATGCCATCTATCGGGAAAACGCCACGAACTTTTTCCCGGACCTAATAGTTACTGAATCAGTCATTCATGAAGAGCTAAAATCCATATAACATAAATTACGGTCGAGAAAAAGTACGCGAAATAGAATGGAACCCCGGAGATTGCGAGATGAACTAGACGATCAGGTTGAAGCAGCTGTCAAAACTAAAACCATATATAAAAATAAACAACTCAGAAAAAAACGGTCGTTCAAAATAAACTTAACAACTAGTGCAGACAAGTTATAACGAAATAAGAAATTAATGCAGTGATTCAGAATTCGCGAACCATTTTCACGAAGACGAAACAGAGGAACAGAAAGATGAAGGAGGAGGAAATGAGGTAATAGGAATCAACGAACACAATGCAATAGGGAAAATTCAACATCGGCGAAACATACAATATTAAAATGCATGGACCAATTATTTATGAGAAGGGACAATTACGCATACTTTATATCAGAAACCGGAGAACCATGCGATCTAGGATCGTCATCGTTAAACAACGGAATGATTTTCCGAAATTCGAAAATATAGGTTTCGAAGTAGCTCAAGCTAAAGGACACAAAAATAAAATTCATATCGGTTTACCAATTCGACGATTTAAGGAGGATCTAACAAATCGTAATGTCTGACATAGAAAGGACATTGCGGAGTCTGGTACAATTTCTAAAACAAAAGGATGTAAAGACCATCAGTATTGATGATCAAAACAAACGAAATAGAGATGATAGATTGAAAAATAATAATAAAGATTTTATGTGAGAACGGCGAGTTGACAACGACTAAAGTAATTATTTATACCGGAGCAATTCAATATGTAGAGCTATCAAAACGTAACGAAGTAATTAAGGGCATGCACTCCTCTGCTATTGGTGGACACAAGGTAGTTTCAAAAACTTACAGTAGAATCAGGTACCGTTATTGTTGGAAAAAATGTAGTTGGATATACAACAATTCATAAGAAATTGTTTAGCTTGTGAATTAAAAAAATTAGTTCGAGTAAAAAAAAAGAATTCAATGATAATTACAGATACACCAAAATCGGCATTTGGCAAGGTTGCTATGGATACTGTAGGACCATTAGTCAGAACAAAAGACAATAACGAATACATATTGACAACCCAATACCAAGTAACAAAGTTTTCATTGGTAATTGCTCTTCCAAATGCAACAGCAGGCACGATAGGTAATGCCTTTGCGAAAAGATTTATTTGCATTTTCGGAGCATAAAGATCTGTTCTTACCGATGAAGGTAGCAATTTTCTCAGTAAAGTATTGAGCAGTCATGCAAGACAATTCGGAACCCAGCAATTTAAAACTACATCGTTTCATCCTCAATCCAATGGTTCCATTGAATGGTCCCACCATGTCCTGGGTGAATATTTAAAACAATTGGCAAATCGAGAATAGGAATGAAATGATTCGTTGGAACTCGCTACGTTCTCATATAACACGAGCACCTATGAGGGAGCTAAGCACACTCCGTTTGAATAATTTTCCGGAAATTAGCAAGAATCCAGTGATCCCTTAATTTACGAATTCAAGATCGCGTATGATGAGTATCTCACAAATTTTGTAACTCATTCACATGAACTTCAGAATTTAGATCGAGACAATTTGATAAGGTCCAAAATTAACTGCAAAGGATTCTATGATAAAAAAATCAAACCTCAAACTTTAAAGATTGGTGATTTTGTATGTCTCCAAAAAGGACATAATCGCGTGTGTCGATTGTGGCACATGAGCAGCTAAAATATTTGTCAGATTTGTCACGGGTTGCCTGTCAACAATTACACGTCTCAGGAATACTTAAAATTGGGAACGCTCTCATTACAGATGTACGTAAAAACCAAACGGCAACTCGTAGTATAACTTTAACAGGGTCAGTAAAAACCGTCGGATCTTGTCACGGGTCACAGTATTCTGATCCGTACAATAGCTGGGACGATGTAGTAGTGCAAGGTACGATTAAAACACTCTAGCAGAGAATGAAGCCCCCGCAAATTCATACGAAAATGTAACTAGTGTAAAATCCGGAACAGCTAACCTAATAGCGAACCAAAACTGCGTAGATCTCGAAGGAGGACAGACTTTTTGGGATTCATTATCAGACGATAGTTGCAAATTCAATAGCTACGATGTACGGTACGAAGGAATAGGAAAAAAAATAAAAGATATGGGTTACACTTATCCCCAAACAGTCTATACCCTTTCAACTCAAGATACAACATTTGCATTAACAACGAAATCAGAAAAATTGTTGTGCGGTTATACGCTAATACGCATATAACATCCGAAATTACTTATATTCGAAACTAGAAAAGGAGAAACGTTCGCAAGGTCCTCACCAATACCTGTAGAGAATCTAGATATATTTGCATAAATAAACTCGAAATTCATTTTTGTCGATAAACATATGCGAAATTAAATTAATCAATTGTATCTTGATGTTTTGATTCAACGATGCAACCTCGAACAGCAAGTACTGAGGAATGCTCTCATCATCGCAACTCAGTCACCTGACGAATTCGCCTACCACATGATGAAGGGACCTAGATACATGGCAGTAGTCGCGAGTGAGGTCGTTCACATTGTCAAATGTATCCTAGTCGACGTCAGGGTACGACGGAGAGGGAATTGTTATCAACTTCCAGTGTCCAGAGGGAATCAAAGCTTGTTTCTGTCACAACGAATACATATTATCATGCAAACAGGAGCAGAAATTATCTGTGATGCATTACTTCCGACACAGTATCTCTTGACCGACTCTCGGTATAAAATGCTATCAGGACCAATACAGAGTCTGCCACCAAGAGTCATCAAGCCAAACCTACTTGGAAGTACACCAATCCAGCATCTTTGGCAACAAGTGGAATATATACGAAGGAAGATCTCGATAAACTCAGAGACCATATCATGTTTTCTATCGAAAAACTTGCTGTTTTGAATATGATCGCCTGCGGAGTTTCTGGTTGACCAATTCAGTCTCAAGGCCTAGCGTTATCCAATATGTTGGGTACATATGGATTACGAGACCTCACAGTATGGAGCAACATGTGGGGCTGATTCGTGTTCTTTGGAACCGCAAACGCTGGCATCATCGGGATAATAGTTCTAATCAGAACCTCCAAACTCATCGTGAATACAATTATTCATGGTTATGCTTTATATACCATATACTTTATTTCTACTCGGGGCCATCTAGAATTAAGTCACGTATCTCCGTTTACACTTGAGGAGAAACGCAAATAAAACACCAACTGAAGAAAAAGACATTGCAGATTCACAAGAACGCACTGAAATTCGTGTATCGACCACGCAAGACGAAGAACAGCCAACAATAGTACAAACCACCAGGACTATTGCATTAAAGAGCTAAGCAGTTTACAAGATTAGCTACGTCGAAAAACGTTCGAGATATCCCCTTTTAAGAAAACAAAATATTAATGTTGCCCTCTTAGATTTAATTCAAAATACGTAATCCATTACCAAACTTAAATTAACTAAGCCTTTCTAGTTGTTTTAGATAATCTCAACCTTTTATCAAATGTCACCTTCATCACATTTTTTCTACGCCGGCATTTGATCTCAGCAGGGAAGTGCTACGTCCTCAAAAATGCGACTTTTTTGACGCTGCGGCATGGCTCAGCCGAAGGGCCGCTGCAGTAGGCGCTCAAGATAAGGCAGAGGGAAAACGGGCCCCCTGCTCACTTGAGATAAGAAGTAAAACTCCTTCTAGACTATCAGGCACATGAGAGATGGCAGGATCTAACCAATCGGGCATAAGGAACTTGGCCTGTCCAACCCCTGTTGAAATAAAAAATAAGAGTCATTATACCATATTAACCCCTTGCCCTACCACGTAAGATTCAACAGCGTGGTCCCAAAACGCAAACCGAACTGCCGAGCCTTCGAGCCATTCCGCGCCTCGGCAAATCTATCTTGTACCAATCGCACACGACTTACGTCGGGTGTCGTACCTATTAGAAATACATAATTCGCGAAAAGAATAAATCAATAACACTTAAGTCCAATTTCTGAATACATTCTTATTGCACACAATTAGCGTTTTTACAAAAATTAACGAAAATTAATAATCTTTAATCGTGTGATATTTTTCGAAGCATACTGGTACATGTAACGGAACTTTGCATCTTTTGCACTCCCACGTTGTTTCACTACGTTTTTTATTTTTCGTACAAACTTTACAGAGCCTTGTTGGTTTTGACTTCGATGATGTTGGATCAATATGCTTAGGAAAGTGACCCCAATGTTTTGCGTGCAGTCTCTCTGGTAAATCTCCGTACGATAATTGTCCTCGTTGTTTATAGTCTGGTGTTGGTATACTCTTCAGTAGAGATTTGGCAATTTCAATCCTGTATTCCACGTAACTCTGTTTTTTTCCGTTATTTATTTTGTTGAACAAAATGTATGAGTTGAAAAGTGCAATATCGAACATATAAAAGAACATTTTTCGATATCCTTTCAGATATTTTCTCATGATCGGAAAGCACGCTAGCATCTGGTCTTGCCGATCAATTCCGATCATTCCTTTGTTATACTCAATGACACATTTTGGTTTCGAAGTACGATTGAATTCATTTCTGCCTTGTGTAGTCATTTCTGCAGTTTCGTGTTTTGTAGATAAAATATGCACATCTCGTTTGTCTTTCCATTTTAAAGCCAGTATTCCGTTACTGCTTCTCATTCTATATTCTCCCGTTTTTAGTTTTGCTTTACAGAAATCTTTTGGCATGTTCTTTCTATTAGAACGTACTGTGCCAATGACATTAGTTTTATTATTGCGTGATAGTGTCATAAATAATTTTGGTGAAGATTACCAATTATCGATGTATAATGTGTGTCCTCTGTGCAACACTGACTGTGATAGCTCTTTGACGACACTTTCAGAAGCACTATCATCAACATTTATTTTATCACGGCCTGTATATATTTTAAAGTTGTAACAATAACCGGAATCTGACTCACACAATTTGTAAAATTTAATGCCGAATCTTGCCCTTTTTGATGGATTAAATTGTTTGTAAGACATGCGCCCCTTATATTTCATGAGCGACTCATCGATGGCAATGTCTTCTTTCATTGTATATACTTCTTTAAATTTTTCATTAAAAAAATCGATCACAGGTTTTACTTTCCTTAACTTATATGAACTGTCACCGGTATTATTATTTGCAAAATGCAAACATCTGGTAAATTGCAGAAATCTTTTTAGCGGCATCGATTTTCGAAATATAGGTGTTTCGATAACGGCCCTCTTAGACCAATTCATTTGAATTGTTGGTTTTTTCACCTGAGCCATTACTATGGATAATGCAAAATATATTTTCATTTCATTACCATCCACAGGAAACCAATTCTTGTCGATTGTTCGTATTTGGTTTGGGTTGGTCTTCATTTGTTCCGCGTATCGATTAGTCTCTGTTACAATATTTTCCCAGAACCGATTATCAAATATTATATTAAATATATTTAATTCGTCTTTATTTTCTCCTAACTGACATAAGGTTGTCGCTTTTATGCCAGGAGTCTCTGTATAAACCCAGATTTTTGGATTATTTTCCACGTCTTTCCAAATCCAGTGCTCTGGTTGCTGATGATAAATGCCATCTTCATCATCGGTATCATCCGATGTAACTATTCACCTCAAACTTTTTCTTACAGGACGTACAATGTCACTACTGTCATTATCACTATCCGAAGTATGTAACAAATCACAGTCACTGTCACTGTCCCCAACAGAAAATTTTCTTTTTCAAGATGTATGATAATGAGTGTGAGTAAATTATATCCGGCTCGAAGGACCAAAAAATGTATGTTAATGAGTATGAGTACATTATATCCGGCTCGAAGGACCAAAAAATGTATGATGGTTGAATATGAGTATATTCTAAATATTTGATAATGTTCCAACAAAAGTGTTAAAAACCTTTAAGATATACACTAACTGATGCGGCAAGGCACTATGAGATGAATTAACAAGTGCGTAGAGTAAGTGCCTATTGGGACTGAGTACAACATAATAAATAACAATGAATATAGTGCTCTGCACAGTGAACCTGTATCACTTGAGTATTACTACGCTGTTGGTGGATAGCGGGTTGATGCATTCGCACGTAGCATGTCGAGTGACAGATGCGAATAGTAAGATTAAGGATCCTGGTGACAAGTATAAATAATTGAAAGCACTCGGTAATGAACAATAATAAATTCAACGTTTATTGAAAGTATGTAACATTGGCTGCATGAAAAAATACCTGTTGATTGTGTTTAATATATTACTGTGATTGGTCTGGCCTGCGTGTTGATGTACTGTTGGTGATTGGGTCTCAGGCCTGTGAGTTGCCTTGGTGATTCCGTGTGGTTGATCCTGGTGATAAGGTCTGATTGTAGAGCTCGAATAGTGCCACACGGCAGTCTATGAGAGTCCGGACGCCGATGATCGGTGCTGAGCAGAATGGCGTCTGTGCAGCCAACGCGCGAACCACGCCGTTGACGTTTATGTGATTGGTTCTGTGGTTCTGATGATCTGCTGTGAGTTTCACTAACACTGAGTTTAAACACGGGTGATTTGACCAAGAATGTATTACACTACAGAAATGAATCCGCACTAGAGTGATTAGAACAAGAGAATATCTCCGTGAGCTTTACGCGGGAACGTGTACAGCGAGCGACTCGAGTGAGAACAATGGCCACATCCGTCGACCACGCGGCAGAGTATCAAGAAGACGGACGTGCGTCACGGCTTGCTTGTGATTTGCTGTCAGCGATGGAAGGCGAGACTTATGAGTGGTCTTGCCGATGGGGCCACGCTAACAGCGTTGGCCGCTTGAGTGAGCTTCGATCGAGGATGTGAGCAGATGGACAATATGCATGAGTGCGCGGTCGATAAATCGATATAGCATACCTGCGAGCTATACCATATGACGCGAGGCGTCAGATGATTGTGACTGTAGCGTATGCATGAGTTGAGTGTGTCTGGTAAGCGTGAAAACTGAACATTCCGCCCGCCATCAGCAACGGTGTTGATGATTAAATGTGATCTGTTCTTCATTCAGTTTGAGCTGGTAAGATGGCGAGCTTGGTGATTGGTCGAACGAGTGTTGTTGTTGCAGTTTTAAGTGACACTACCCTGGTCAGTCCATCCTTTCCTGGATGGAGTTGAGTGACTCTGGCGAGAGGCCATTTTGATGGTGGAGACCTCTCATCAGTGATCAGTACTAATGAACCGACCTTGATGGTGTTCGATGGATGATGCCATTTCGATGTAGACAGTTGGCGCTGGAGATATTGAGTTGACCATTTGGACCAAAAATATTGAAGCCTTTGTTGTATTAGTTGCCATCGTGATAGTCTAGTAACGTTCAGATCTGTGAGTGATGGCTCTGGTATGGCTGTGAGCGGCTCTCCTATGAGAAAGTGAGCTGGTGTGAGTGCTGAAGTATCTTCAGGGTCTTCTGTGAGTGGTTGCAATGGTCGTGAGTTGAGCGTTGCTTCGATCTGGATGAGCAACGTAGTTAATTCCTCGAACGTGAGTGCGATGTCTCCTACTGTTCGGTTCAGGTGATATTTTACTGATTTGACTGCTGCTTCCCATTTTCCTCCCATATGTGGAGCTGCTGGTGGGTTGAACTTCCATGTAGTTCCATCACTGGTGAGTGAGCAATGCAGTGAGAGTGATTCTGTTGTACCTTGAGTGAAGAGTTTGGTGAGTATGGCATCTGCTCCTATGAAGTTTGTGCCGCAATCACTATAGAGAGTGTTGCAGATGCCTCTGCGTCCAGTGAACCGTCTGAATGCAGCGATGAATGAGTCAGTTGAGTAGTCACTCACGGCCTCCAGATGCAAGGCCGAGGTGACGAAGCACACGAAAATGCACAGCCATCCTTTATGTTGTTTGGCGCCTCTACCTTTCCAGGTTTTGATGGTCAGTGGACCAGCGTAGTCCACACCTGAATAGAAGAATGGTCGTGCTGGGGTGACTCTCTTGGTTGGTAATTGACCCATGAGTTGTTGTGCTCTGACGCCACGTTGTCGAGCACATTTCATGCAGCTGAGTATATGCGACCGTACAGGAGCTCTACCACCAATAATCCAGTACGATTGCCTTGTGTAGTTCAGGGTGAGTTGAGTGCCTCCATGCATGGTTTTGTGATGTGCATCTGCTATGATGAGTGTAGTGAAGTGAGAATGTCGTGGGAGTATTGCTGGGTGAATTGCCTCAAGTTCCAGTTGTGAGTTGGTCAATCTTCCTCCAACCCGAATGATGCCTTGAGTGTCGATATAGGCAGTCAGGCGATTGAAGGGATGAGCTGTTGGTAGTTGAGCTATGGTGATCAATTTGAGCTCTGTTGAGAAATATGCTGCTTGAGTTGCTTTGATCCAAAATACTCTTGCTCTCTCAATATCTTGTGGCGAGAGAGGGTTAAAGAGCGTTGAGTTTGGCAATTTCTTGATGAGTTGACTTACTCGAAAGCATATTGCGGTTACTCTGAGTAGTCTAGTGAGAGAAGAGTGTCTGTATATCATCTCCCAATGATATACGGCTTGATTTGTTGCCACTGTGAATGCGAGCCCCGGTCGCTCTTCCTGATGAGTCTGTGAGTCTTGTTGATAGTGTTGAGTTGGCCATGAACATTGATCGCCTGTGAGCCACTGTGGTCCTGTCCACCACAGGAGGTGCTTCTGGAGCTGGGAGATGCTGATGCCCCTTGAAGCACAATCGGCTGGATTGTCTTTGCCAGGAACAAATTTCCATACGCTGTTTGGAGTTAGTTCTTGAATTGCTGACACTCGGTTCCTGACAAAGTCCTTCCACCGTGATGGGTGTGAGTTAATCCAGGTGAGCGTTACTGAGGAATCAGTCCACAGGAACGTTTGAGTGTTGGTGAGTTCCAAGGTTGTTTGCACGTAATTCATGAGCTTTGCTAAGATCAGTGCTGCTGTGAGCTCGAGTCGAGGGATGGAAAGTCGCTTGAGTGGTGTTACTTTTGATTTCGCGCAGATGAGTGTAACCTTGGTTTCTTCTCCTGGAGTTGTTGTTTTGATATAGATAGCAGCCGCCATTGCTATTTGAGATGCGTCGGAGAATCCGTGCAACTCCACAAGTGTTGAGCTTGTGAGTTGAATCCATCGTGGAATTGAGATTTCATCGACTTGAGTGAGCTCTTGTCTGAGCAACGTCCACTTGGTGTGTATCTGATCTGAAACTTGATCGTCCCAGCTGAGTTTCTCCAGCCATAATTCTTGTAATAATGATTTGGCCTTGATGATGAATGGTGAGAAAAACCCGAGTGGATCGTAGAGTTGTGCTGTCTCAGACAAGATGATTCTCTTGGTGAGCTTGGAACTTGAGCATGGAGGCTTTGCGTGGAACTTGAATACGTCTTCACGAGGTATCCATGACAGGCCGAGTAACTTGGTACTGCTATCTTCGAATGAGTGTGAGTTTGATGGTGAGTGGTGGTCGATATGCTCGATGAATTGCTCGATGTTGCTGTGCCATTTTGCTAGAGGCAACCCGCCCGCCATGCAGAGCTGGGTGACTTGATTTGAGATTTCGATGAGTGTGTCAAGCTGATCAGCTCCTCCAAATATGTCATCAACATATCTGCCTTTCATGAGTGGTCCAATTGTGAGCGGGAAGCGATGACCTTCGTCTTCAACTAGTTGAAGCAATGATCTGATTGCTAAGAATGGTGCTGAGCGAGTTCCATACGTCACTGTTGTTAGGTGATATGGCACCATATTGAGTTGGTCATCTCGCCATATGATTCGTTGCAAATCCCAATCGTCCGGGTGGACTTTGATTTGTCTGTACATCTTTGTGATGTCTGTTGAAAAGATGAGTTTGTGCTGTCGGATCCATAAGAGCACGTCTGAGATGTCACGTTGACATTTTGCTCCAACATGCTGGATGTCGTTGAGTGATACTTGCGACGTCGTTGGGCTGGATCCGTTGAAGACAACTCTCAACTTTGTTGTGATTCGATCTTCTTTCAGTACACCATGATGAGGAAGATAATATGGAGGATGAGCGTAAGTGTGTTCTGACAATTGATCTTCCGAGACCCTCAACCCTCCTGATGCTACTGCATCATGTGCCAAGGTCGTCTCGGTTTCACAATAGTCATGAACAGATTCGCTCATTTGAGTTGACTGGTGGTAGGATGGTACACGTATCATGTGACCACACTCTTCATACTCTTTCATGAATGAGTTGTATAAATTGGTGTATGAATTATTTGTTGAGAGTTTCTTCATGAGTCGTTGTAGACATCGTTGAGCAGTGAGTTCTGAGTCTCCTAGACTCGATGGTGATGATTTGAGCGGGATTCGCACGATGTACCGTCCTTCTTCGTCTCGAGTGTGAGTCGTTTGAAAATGCTTTTCACACGCTTCTTCGTCTGGGGTGAGCTTGTGATCTATTGTCGATGGTGTTTCTTCTTGAACCCAGAACTGCGTGAGAAGATCTTGAATTTCCTTGTTTGATGATTCTACTGTGATGTGGTATGAGTTGCTTGGTGTTGAATAATTCTCTGGGACTGGACCAAGAATAATCCACCCAAAGATTGTTGATTGTGCAATCGGTAAGAAGTCCGAGTGTTTCTTGATGCCAGGCTGGATGATGAGCCCGTATGAATCAGCCCCGACGATGATATCTACTGGCCGTGGTGTTAAGAAGTCAGGGTCTGCCAATTGCAGTGATGAAATGTGTGGCCACTGCTGTGGTTGAGTGTGGACTGAAGGCAATGTACTCGTCAATTTATTGAGTATTTGAGCTGCGATGGTAACACCACGTGATGAATGAATTGATCGTAATGTTAATGTGGTGGTACCTCTGGTTTGTGTTGATCTCGTGTTTCCAATGCCAATGACTGGAATTGATGAGTGTTGACGAGTAAGCCCATGATCCGATACAAGTTGTTCTGAGACGAAGGTGAGCTCTGATCCTGGATCAATGAGTAATCTGACTTGGTGAGTGCCGAAAGATGTGATGAGTAATGCTTGACACGTTGCTAGTAGAACTGCTGTTCTACCGTGTGAGTTAATGAGTTGGCAAAATGGCACGTCAATTTCTCATTGACGTGAACTGGTGCTTGGATGAGCTGTGGCAGGTGTAGCTGAGGTGCTTGGTTGATTTGACTTTGGTGTGGTTCTTGCGGTGGATGGCAAATGAATCATCGTGTGGTGTTTGGCACCGCACGTCTTGCAGTTGATGGTTGATTGGCACGAGTGGAGGTTGTGATGACCAAAGCAGTTGAAACACAGTCGGTGTTCAGTCACAACTTTGTGGCGATCTGCAGGTTGTAGCTCTCTGAATTTAGCACAGCTCACTATGTAATGCGAACCACCACAGTGATCGCATGGATATTGGTGTGTCCTCGGTTGAGTGTACGCATGGTGAGCCGGTCTTGCTGGCAGAAGTGCAGATTTTGTTGAGTGCTTCGAGATGTTGCTGGCTCTGTCAGCCGATTGATCAGGGTTGATAGGGATGACTTCTAAAGCCCTCGCTCTGGATTCGATGAATCCCATCAAATCTTCAAACGAGGTTGGCTGCTTGTGCGCACTCCGTTTGTATTCCCATGCTTCACGCATGGATGTACCGAGGCGTTGAGCGACTACGAAAATTAACACATAATTCCACGATTCTGTATCAATTCCGAGAACGTTGAGTGCGTTGATTATTTCCTTCGTTGAGCTAACTAATGTGTTGAGTGCGGCTGCAGATTTTGCCACTGGTCGAGTGTTACTAAGGAGTTTCTCAATATAAGACAGGATGAGTCTTTCTTTGTTGTTGAATCTGTCCTTGATTATTTGCCATGATGAATTGAACGAATCATTGTTGATCGGCACATTGGAGATCAGTTGAGCGGCTGATCCTTTAAGGCTGATCTTTAAATAGTGTAGTTTCTCTACATCACTGATTTGGTCATTGTCGACCACCATTGAGGCAAACAAGTCTCTGAATGCCGGCCATTTTGTAAAATCACCGTCAAATTCCGGCAACGTTATTTTTGGCAATGTTGATCGGTGCTGACTTGGTTGACTCTGTTGATCAGTTCTGCCTGATATGGTCTCTTGAGTTGCTGCGATTGCCTTCTTTCGCAGGATGAGTGTGAGTGCCTTGAAGTAACTATCAAAGCCTGATTGGTACACCTTCTCTGTAACATACGGGTGAGTGAGAAAAGCACGTTTACATGTTTCTCCCATTTGATCATGCTCGTTACAAAAACAGTCCCAAGTGCGATTTAAAATCTCTAACTGGCCGGTGAGTTCTGCAGAAACGCTGCCTGGTGAGTTTTGCAGGTGATCATGTAGCTGGTTGATCATTGCTATCCTCGCATGCTGTGATGCGACCTTATACTCCATGAGGTTAGCGTGATTGGTGTTTGGTGATGGTGATCTGGTGCGTGGTCTCTGTACCGTGGGTGGTACATTAAGTGTCTCGGTGCCGCCTGTTGCTTCATCGATTGCTTCCACATCACCATCATGTGAGTCGCCTTCCTGCGAGGATTTGCTTTGGTCTGACTGCGCTTTCTTATCGTCAGCCATGATTTGAACTAGTTGAGCCTGTTGAATGGTTTACAAAAAATGATTAGTGCACTTGGGTGAGTATTTTATTATTATTGAGCATTGTCTTGTATCGATGCATGCTGAGTTGCGCAATCTGTAGTGTATTACATGTGTTGATTGGTGATTCATGTGAGTATCGAGGCATAAAATTATATACTTGACCAGGATCCGGCTCGAAGGACCAAAAAATGTATGATAATGAGTGTGAGTAAATTATATCCGGCTCGAAGGACCAAAAAATGTATGTTAATGAGTATGAGTACATTATATCCGGCTCGAAGGACCAAAAAATGTATGATGGTTGAATATGAGTATATTCTAAATATTTGATAATGTTCCAACAAAAGTGTTAAAAACCTTTAAGATATACACTAACTGATGCGGCAAGGCACTATGAGATGAATTAACAAGTGCGTAGAGTAAGTGCCTATTGGGACTGAGTACAACATAATAAATAACAATGAATATAGTGCTCTGCACAGTGAACCTGTATCACTTGAGTATTACTACGCTGTTGGTGGATAGCGGGTTGATGCATTCGCACGTAGCATGTCGAGTGACAGATGCGAATAGTAAGATTAAGGATCCTGGTGACAAGTATAAATAATTGAAAGCACTCGGTAATGAACAATAATAAATTCAACGTTTATTGAAAGTATGTAACATTGGCTGCATGAAAAAATACCTGTTGATTGTGTTTAATATATTACTGTGATTGGTCTGGCCTGCGTGTTGATGTACTGTTGGTGATTGGGTCTCAGGCCTGTGAGTTGCCTTGGTGATTCCGTGTGGTTGATCCTGGTGATAAGGTCTGATTGTAGAGCTCGAATAGTGCCACACGGCAGTCTATGAGAGTCCGGACGCCGATGATCGGTGCTGAGCAGAATGGCGTCTGTGCAGCCAACGCGCGAACCACGCCGTTGACGTTTATGTGATTGGTTCTGTGGTTCTGATGATCTGCTGTGAGTTTCACTAACACTGAGTTTAAACACGGGTGATTTGACCAAGAATGTATTACACTACAGAAATGAATCCGCACTAGAGTGATTAGAACAAGAGAATATCTCCGTGAGCTTTACGCGGGAACGTGTACAGCGAGCGACTCGAGTGAGAACAATGGCCACATCCGTCGACCACGCGGCAGAGTATCAAGAAGACGGACGTGCGTCACGGCTTGCTTGTGATTTGCTGTCAGCGATGGAAGGCGAGACTTATGAGTGGTCTTGCCGATGGGGCCACGCTAACAGCGTTGGCCGCTTGAGTGAGCTTCGATCGAGGATGTGAGCAGATGGACAATATGCATGAGTGCGCGGTCGATAAATCGATATAGCATACCTGCGAGCTATACCATATGACGCGAGGCGTCAGATGATTGTGACTGTAGCGTATGCATGAGTTGAGTGTGTCTGGTAAGCGTGAAAACTGAACACAAGACATTGTGAGGGATACTTTGAAATATATTTTTATGTGCGAACGTAGTCAAGGATGACATGCAACTAAGTGCACTAGTCAACACGTTGTGTTTACATTTGGCCCGGAGGACGTACCACGAGCCAGGCTCGTGGTAGTCGTGTTTGGCACGAACGGTGTACCACGAGCCAGGCTCGTGATAATCAGTTTTGGCTCAAAAACCTGACCACGAGCCTCACTCGTGGTTGTAGGCGAAAGGGTTAAGGGCAGACTTCTTGTAAGACACCAGGAATGTGGGAGACCGGGAGTTCCTAGTCAATTAGGCCTAGAGGAACTTGCCCTCTACAACTCCTGTGTACCATGAGAGGGGTTTTGGATTAGTATAAAAAGGCCGAAATGTGGCTCTTTTAGTCTGTACCCGTCAATCTTAAAAAACTCCAGTAGGGGAGTAAATCTCGTGATGCAACAGCATCAGCTACAAGACAAGGCAGTCCAGGAAAGGATAAACGAAGTGCCATCGGCCTGCCAGAGAGCAAGAGTTTGCCCTGACGCTACCGGCAGGGCAGCCATATGGGTTTGCGGCAACCTCCATTTTTCCCGCCGACCAGACATTCCTTTACCAGACTTTACCTGGGTAGAGGTAACGGGCGTCAGAATTTACAGCTGCTACTTCCCACCTAGCACGACCATTGAAGAATTCCAGATATGATTGGACGCCCTCGTTACTAGTGCGAGATCTTCCCGACTACCGCTAGTCATCGGTGGCGACTTCAACGCTTGGGCAATAGAATGGGATAGCACGAGAACGAACCACCGCGGACGCACTCTCCTGGAAGCGTTCGCAATACTGGAATTGGAAATCGCCAATACGGGTAATGACCCAACATTTTCCAGGAAGGATAGATCGTCCATAGTCGACTTGACGTTTGTTGATGCTCGCGCGATCATCTGAATTGGCATGTTAGTGATAGTTATACTGGCAGCGACCATCACGCCATAATGTTCCAAATTCCGATGACCAGTCAGGCGGCAGGCAGAGTAGATAGCGACAGGAGAGGGAGATGGGCTGCTGCCACGTTCGACAGCGGGACGTTCCTCAGTCACCTGGAGGGCACGGCTGTAGAGGGCAACGGAAAGGAAAGGGCCCGTGGTCTCTCGAGTATTATACGATCGGCATGCAATGCCTCCATGTCCAAGAAGAGCAATCCTCGCGGTCGACCGCCGGTCCATTGGTAGAACGGGGACATCGCACAGATACGCCAAGAGTGCCTACGGGCTAGGCAACATCAGAGAGCCCGAGGGCTGCGCAAACAACAGCTGAGTGCAGTCTATCAGCAGAAGAGAAAGGAATTAAAGGCGGCCATAAAAGCTGCAAAGAGGAGGAGCTGGCAAGAATTCTGCGAGAAGGTGGAACAAGATCCCTGGGGCATTTAAAAAAAATTTTTTTTTAAAATTTTTTTAAATTTATCTTCCTGTGCACATTGTGCGGCGGCTATCGAGCTCTTCGCTCATTTCCGCTTTAAAACCCGTTTGATTTCTGTTCTTTTGTTTCAGTTTTTGGACTCACCTCTACATTCCTTTCCTTCCCGATGTTATCTTTTCCGTTTTTTATTCTCTTTTAATTTGTTTTCTATTTCACCCTTCCAATTTAATTTTATTTCGCCTAACACTCTCTCTATTATTTATTTATTCATTTATTTATTCATTTTTTAATTCATTTCTATCATTATTATTATTGTTAATTTATCTTTTCCTTTCTTTCTGTTTCAGGTTTTTCTTTTTCTTTTTCTTTTTTTTTGTTTCAGGTCTCTTAGCCGGCTGTCCATTCAGCCGTTTCCCGTCCGTGCCGCGTGGAGGCGGACCCGTTTTCTACTACTAGCGTTTACCGTGCTACTCTTCTTCCGGATCTTCTTCTCTCTCTACGTAAGCTTTTCTTTTTTCAAACAACTCCCTCGCGAAGACGTTGAACTTCTTGAAGAGGTTCTCTGTGCGGATGAGCTCTTCGTGTTCCCGTGTACCCCGGAGCTCAAGGTATCTAAACTCCTCATACGTTTCACAGTCCCACAGCATGTGGTCGACCGTTTCCCGCTCCCCTGTGCCGCAAACTTGACACACGCCTTCAGCTGTCAGGTTTCTTCTTTCCAGTGAGTCATTTATGGGCCCATACCCCGTTAGTAGGTACACTGCGAATCTACTAGGGGCAAACCACTTATTTCTCTCTCTAAAAGTAACTTCCCTGATTAACTTATAGAGGTCACGTCCATGATCGTCTCTTTCCTACCTATTTTGCCACTCATTTTGTATCTCCTCGCTAATCACCTCTTTTTGTCTTTTTAGGTCAGCGTCCAGATTTTCGTCATCGTCTTCGGGTACGTATTCGTAATGTCTCCATCTTATGTACTCCTTCTTTCTCAGTCTATACCAGGTGTATGCATAAGTTTTTTCCGGTTTTTTGGTAAAAAAAAAAACACGTAATTTTCAAAGGAAATTAATTTTTGTTTTATTCAAAATATTGGCCATTGGCTTCTACACATTTCGCCCATCTTTCAGGTAACTTATGAATATCATGCCAGAAAAACTGCTTGTCTTTTGCGGCAAACCATTCGTCGAGCCATTTTCCAACTTCCTCGAAATTGCTGAAGTGCTGCTCTGGGAGCGCGTGCCCCATTGATGCGAAGAGGTGATAGTCAGATGGCGCCAGGTCTGGCGAATACGGCGGGTGCGGAAGGATGTCCCATCCAAGCGATTTCAAGGTGTCTTTCACTGCTTTTGCTGTGTCAGACGGCGCATTGTCGTGTAACAAAATCACTTTGCCATGTCTTCTGGCCCATTCCGGTCGTCTTTCGATTAATGCGTGGTTTAAATTAATAATTTGTTGGCGATAGCGTTGTGTATTAACGGTTTCGCCGGGCTTCAAGAGTTCATAATACACAATACCGCTCTGGTCCCACCAGACACAGAGCATGGTATTCTTGCCGAAGCGATTTGGCCTTGGTGTTGAAGGACCGGCTTCGCCAGGTGAAAGCCACGATTTTTTCCGCTTCGGGTTTTCAAAATAAATCCATTTTTCGTCACCCGTCACAATTCGATGCAAAAATGATTTCCTTTCGTGGCGTTGAAGCAGCACTTCACAAGTGACTTTGCGATTTTCTATTTGACGTTCATTCAAATCGTGTGGGACCCATTTACCGAGTTTATTGATCTTCCCCATTACTCGTAAACGTCTGCTGATTGTTTCTTGTGACACATGTAATGCTTCTGCTAATTGCCGTTGAGTTTGAGTTGGGTCATCATCCAATAACTCCTGCAATTGCTCGTCTTCGCATTTTTGTGGTCTACGAGAGCGCTCACTGTCTTTCATATTGAAATCACCACTTTTGAAATTGTCGAAACCATGTCTCACATGTTCTAATCGATGGAGCGTGTTCACCATATGTTTCTACCAGCAAACGTTGACTTTCAGCAGCCTTTTTCTTTTGATTAAATAAGAAAAGCAATGCGTGCCGCAAATGTTCTTTTTCAGGCACAAAACTCGACATGATCACTGAACGATAAAACAAAGACGCTAGTTTTTGGCGGACTCAACTTGCGTGTGTTTGTAGGTTAATGTCAGACGAACAAAATGACGTATGTGTCAAATTAATACGCTGCGTACTTTTCGCTAGCACCATCTCTTAGTTAAACCGGAAAAAACTTATGCATACACCTGGTACACTAACCCTCTTTTTACTGCCTCTAGGTCCAGAGGAAGACACCCAGCCACAACCTGCATCGCTGCAGTTGATGTCGTCCGTCACGCCCGAGTCATTGACAGAAGCATCGCCCTCTGTGCCGCATCCATGTGCCGCCTCATCATCACCTTGCATACCTCTCGATACCAGAGGGCCGCACCGTACACCACGATAGGTACGCATCCTCTATATATTGTGGTCATGACATTTGCCTTCACTCCCCACTCATCCTTGGCTAGCCTTTTTATCGCCATGGCGAACTTGGTGATTTTTCCTCTTTTGTCTTTTACGTGTGGTACGAACGAGAACCTGTGGTCAATCTGGACTCCCAAATATTTGTACTCAGTGCAGTATCGGATCCGATTTTCGTTTACTCTGAGGATAGGAAGCCTCTGCTGGTCAAGCTTTCCCTTTACAATCATCGCCTTTGTCTTTGTCAACGATAGCACGAGTTTTTGCTCCTCGCACCATTTTTCGACCATAGCCAGGGCCGCTCTACTGTTCTTCCACGGCTCTACGCGAGTCCTCCTTTACGATCAGTAGAAGGTCATCCGCGTACGCAATGACATCCACTTCGCTCTCATCAAACCTATCCGTGATGTCGTTTAGGAGCGCATCCATGCACCAACACCAAGCCGCAGGTCCTATGATGGAGCCCTGCGGGCAGACCGTTTAAAACGGTTATGCGGAAGATTAAGCAGGGAGTCACAACGGCTCCAACTTGTCCCATTTTCCTTGACAGAATCGTCCGCCACCTGTTCCCACAGCACAGGCCGCGGGTTGCCGGCACTGACCTCTTGGCAGCTGAATCTGAGGAGGAGCCGCCAGATATCAGCGAGGCCGAAGTAGAATTTGCTGCGCGAGGGATAATAAGTCCGGAAGGCTCCCGGAGTAGATGGGGTACCCGGACTCGCCATAAAAACCGCCGGGCCTAACGTTACGAAACTATTCCGGGACACTTCCAATGCGTGTTTGAGAGAGGAAACTTACCCGGAGCAATGGAAGGTACAGAGGCTGGTACTACTTCCAAAGGGAAATAAGTTCCCGGAGGAGCCATCGTCTTACAGACCACTTTGCCTACATTCCGGACATCGCCGGGAAGTTGTTCCAGCAGGTTCTTTACGGCAGGCTGGATGCAGCAATTGTACGGGCTGGAGGTCTGTGTGACAACCAGTTCGGGTTCAGGAAGGGTCGTTCAACGGTAGACGCGATCAACCGAGTTGTCAGCCTCGCCACAGACGCCATCATTGGCACCCGGTGTACAAAACGCATGTGCGCTATCATCGCTTTGGACATGCGGAACGCCTTTAAGTCGGCAAAGTGGGAGAACATTATGACAGCATTAGACAAATTGGAGATACCGCTCTATTTGCAGTCAATTGTGCACCGACAACGGCACCCCCTCCTACACCATCACAGAGGGGTCCACAGAGCTCGACACTGGGTCCGTTTATCTGGAACGTCATGTACGATGGTCTGCTGAGACTGTCGCTTCCGGATCGGATATCCTCGGTAGCTTTCGCTGACGACTGCGCGCTGATAGTCGCCGCGAAAAGCATTTCAGAGGTGGAATACCTCGGAGGCAGAGCGATAGAAATTGTGACCTCATGGTTGATCGACTATGGGCTGACGCTGGCGGCAGAGAAGACGAAGGCGCTGCTTACAGCTCGCACTAAGAAGACGGCATACGCCACATTCACGGTTGGAGACAAAACCATCCGGACAAAAGACGCCTTGAGATATTTGGTCACACTGGATGCGCGACTATCGTTCAGGGAACACCTGGAGAATGCGGGCACGAAGGCATCTAAGGTAGCGCGTACGCTCGCGTCCATCATGCCGAATATAGGGGGAGCGAAAGAGCCAAGGAGGCAACTCCTGGCATCAGTTGTGAACTCCGTGGTCCAGTATGGAGCACCAATATGGGCCAACGCGATGGCAGTAAACAAGAGCTACGGAGCAACTTGCCGGCGAGATTGTAGAATTGTTGCGCTCAGAGTCGCGAGCGCGTATCGCACGGTATCGGATATCGCACTATCGGTGATCACAGGATGCCCGCCTGTTGACCTTTTAGCTCTCGAGAGGGTTGAACGTTATCAAGGAAGGGGGCACATAATGGAGGGATCTCCGTTGGAGCCTCGGGCTAGGTGGTCAATAGCGACTCTCGACGAGTGGCAGTGGCAATGGGATACCGCAAGAAAGGGTAGATGGACACATGGCGTCATACCTGATATCGAGAGAGAGACACTTCAATTATTATTCTCTAATTATTACGCTATAAAAATAAGAGACACAATAAGATCAGTTATTTTTAAAAAATTAATCAATATTTTATGGATAGCACTTTACACATTTACCGTCCTATGCAACAGCCCTGCAAACACGGTAACACGCGCTTGGAGATTCCTCCACCGTTAATTTTATTTTTATCGCTATACGGAATTAAGTTGTATTATCATTCGTAATATTGCTTTTAAATTATTTTTCGCTGTGGGTGTTGTCATCACAGTGTACTTCTGAAAATAGAATGAAACAAGTATTTAATTGAACGCACTGGTCAATAAAAACAACGTGTATAGAACAATTGATACTGTCTTACCTGATATGCCACGTCTCATTATACAAAGTTGGCAGCGTTGAACATCTGCTACCACTGAAGTCAACTGCGAATAAAGACGGTGGGTGACACTTTTCTTTCCCGAAGCTAGATCTATCTGTACAACGTTTGTATTCTCCTCTCGCTCTCCATAACGCAAATAATGAGCCCTTGGTGTCGGTTTATATGCAGGGGCTGCTTGCTCTGCAAGACATTATTTTTTATAATTAAAAATAAATATTACATGCTTTTAAATCACGATTTTTTAATTATTTTATATTTTTTACTTAGCAAGCTCCGCTGCTTGCCTGCTAATCGACATCGGCACGTATTCCATGATCTCCTGTGTTAATGAAAGACGACAGCTCCGTCTTCTTTTTGTTGCAGACCTTTTGTTGCTGATGCTTCGGTTTTAGGACTGTGATAGCTCACATTTTCTCTCTCTCTCTCTAACATTGATAGAGTTTATATTTAAGCGTAGGCTGTCCTTGAGCTCGCGGTGGGGAGAAGAAGTTTACAGATCACCCTATGGGAACTTCCGACACAAGCGGTTGTTCGTAAGATTTGCGATATGCTATGCGAGTGTCATCAGCGCGATTTAGTTGATGCGCATAATATTGAACTGATTGATAATCAAATAATTATTGATTCAGTGGTGCGTGTTATTCGTCGACGCGGGTGCCTGAATAAGCCTGCTTTGCAGCCCATACTCAGTCAAAGACGTAAGTAACATACTGCGTTATTTACTTTCATGTTTTTATATAGTTCCACGTATGAAGAAAAAGAAATAGGAACCGATACCTATGATTTCAATGAGGAGAGTAGAACCGATACAGATGATCATAGCAGTGATAACGATGGTGACAGCACCACAGGAATTCGTTGGATAAATTTCACTCAGCCGTTCTACGCGTATAAACCAACAAACGGTCTTTTCATGGTCGGTCCTGTGAGAGGACCAGATGGAGCCATCGCAGATCCATCGCGACAATACAGTTCAAGCGATGATACCAATAGCAATACAGACAACGGAGAAGAATAAGAAGAAGAAGAATTAGAACGAGAGGAGGAGGACGAGGAGGACGAGGAGGAGGCGAAGGAGGAGGAGGAAGACCCGGTAGATTCTGGTAAGCTTTTAATAATACAATTACGCTGACGAAAATAACAAAATTACGGGGATAATAACAGTAAAAATGAAAAAGACAGGGTACGAGTCGGACCCAAACGTTTTTCGCTTTGCACACTTCACTGTGCCGAGGCCGCCGACAATTGAGTTGGTTTACGAAATGCGTCGGCGGTTCCCGGGTGCAGTCCAGGGATTCGAGGACTAGAAGCAAATATAAGTTCGTAATTCTTACTGTTGAGAATTCCTGTTGACGGTGTTGGATGGAATCTGCAGTATATTAAAAATAATGAGTTTTCACTCGACGTAGGGAAACAAAAACCAGACTGAAGATGTTGAAAGAGAAAGCGGTTTATTATACCTTCAAAATTTGGAATACAAAAAAATACAGATGAATATAAAGTGAATTTGAATAATTGAAATTGAGAAGTACACAATTATATTAATTGTGTGCTGTATTTTCCTTGTGTAGTGAACGTGATGCAGCCAGCGCTGCAGAGCACGCCACGGAGTGAGAAACATGAGAGCGTAGAATGTGTCACTTATTCCCAATAAATTCTCTGAGAGCACTTGCACATATATTACTTGAGTGCTGGAAGTATGATGTGAAAGAACGTGATGCAGTCAGTGCTGCAGAGCACGGTACAGTGATAGCTTGAGGATGCACAAATGAGTGGAATAAATTCACAGTACTCTCCCAGCAAGCTTAGTTAAGGGAAAGTGCAGTGAATTAATAAGAACACACGCAATTATATTAATCGAGTGTGCAACAAGCGATGTGAAAACGTGGTGCAGCCCCCGCTGCGGAGCACGACACAGTGTGAGACCTTTATGTTGATGTACCGATGAGTTTTCCACTCCTCACCGTCATTGAATTACGATAAATTGTAACGGTGTACTCTTACCTCAGTTTTGAATTCTGGTGAGCACGGATATGTTGAGTGGATCCGGTGAAAAGCGGTGAAAAGTCTGAGATGTCCAGAGGATATGTGCGCTGTCCAAGCTGGTTTTCACAGAAGTGTCAAAAATAGCAATATGGCTGCGCTTTACAAAAGCGTCGTTGTGCAACGCTGAAGTCAAGAGAGAAAGAGAGAGAGAGAGAGAGAGAAATAGTGAGCGATGCTGAAGTTAAGCGAGAGATAACCTCTCGCTTCAAGCAGCATGCTTGCGAGGCACTGCCTCGGCTCTATCTCGGCTATAGCCGAGCGCAGCACGCTACCCAACAGCAACAGATCGACGCACGGTGAATATCGATCGCCGTGTGCCAGTTGATTTTCCAACACTTGCGTTACACAATTTATATACATTGTATATAGCTAGCGATGAAAAATATTAAATAAAAGAAAATAAAAAATTGTAATAAATGGTTTAATTATGCTTACAGGTGATATTCTGCCTCCTCATAAACGCTTCGGTATCGACAAAGAGCAGAGCCGATCTTTACCACGCTTTAGGATGCAGGATTCGGAGACAGACTTTTATTTTCGTCAGCCACCGGACGATATTAATTATCTAACTTGGTTCGAGGGCGGTGTACGAGATTTTCTCACACGTTTAACAGAATCGTGCGAAGGACATGATTATGTGGGTGTGATTCTGAGCGTGCCGTCTTTCGGGCCAGGACCTGTATGTTTATCATTTCGACCAGCTCGTGACATCGTTCCTGACGATATATGGCGACTAATTAATAGTGTAGCTCAGAGAGCGCGCAAATTTCGAATAGACGCTGGTACATGTAGAATGACGACATGTATAGTACGAGGCGTCGAAGAAGTCGGTGTGGGCACTAGGCTTACACACGAGTCTATAGCAAAAAAGTCAATTTTACGCATAAGTAATCGCGATAATTTGTGTCTACAACGATCCCTTGTCACAGCCCGAGCGTATGCCGAACGCGGTCAAATACGTACGGGCGAGGCACACAGACGATGTTGTCAAATTCGGAATACGCTTCGAAGTGCGCAATATACAGCAGCGATAGAGCTCACGCGTAATGCAGGGGTAACGACACTGTCTAGAGAGTGCGGTGTGCGCGAGATTCAACTCTTTCAGGAGTACTTGGTTCACGAGCGTACAGCGATCGTTGTTTATGAATTTCTCACCTTCGGAAAAAGCGTTCTGGCTCTGTACGATGGGCGTAAATCCGTACTCTCTGCAATAGGTCAAATTAATCATACATACTTTATTCTCTATTACGAACGTTCTCATCACTACCAGCCAATATTAAATCTCGCTGGTGCGCTAGGTAGTCGGGAGTTCTGTACACAGTGTAATTCCAAGAACAATCGAGTACTCGAGCATCGCTGTCGCTATGTGGTCGATGTAAATATACTTATTGCAACGGCAATAGAAAGTCTCAGCCTGACTATTGCACAGACTGTAGTCGTTCGTTCTTTGGTGCTGTTTGCCTTGCTCATCACAAGGGTGAGGGCTGGGTGGGTATTACGTCTCGGAAATATAGACCGTACAGCGTCTGTAAAGCTTTGAAAATATGTAGAGGCTGCTCGCGTATGTTTAAAACCACAGATAAAAAAATGCACAAAACGCGGTTTATCGTTTTGTACTATATGCAGGCAAACGACTACGCATGCGTGTTTTATAGAACCTCTTAAGAAACCAGAGGCGCCATAGAAGAATAAAAAAGACAAGCCTTCCACGAGATTTTTGCTTTATGACTTTGAGATACAGCAACATGAACAATTGCACGATGATAAATCGACACAAATTCATGATTCGAATTTATTTGTTTCACAATGCGTATGGATGACAGGTCTGGATATCACAGATATAGAGAGCGATTGTGTTGACTGTGATAAACGCGAATTCGTGTTCATCGATTATCCTGTTAAGGAGCTCGTGAAATAGACATTATTGCAAAAATTTAAAAAGACCATCTGTATTTCTCATAATGCAAGAGGTTTCGACCCGCAGTTTATTCTACGGTATCTAATCGAAGTGCAAAAAACACAGCTGCCCTCTTTGATTATGAATGGTACGAAGATTGTCTCGATGAAGATTGGCGATGTCGTTTTTCTCGATAGTCTAAACTATTTACCCATGGTTCTTAGCACTTTACCTAAGGCCTTTGGTTTCGCGGATCAGGTCGCAAAAGGTACATTTTCGCATTTATTCAACACACCGGAATATCGGAATTACTCAGGTCCTCTGCCTGCTTTGCATTTTTACACTCCCGATACCATGTTTTCAGCGGATCGCAAGCGATTTTTTAAATGGTATGAGAAAGAATCGTGTCGCGTCGATTATAAATTTGATTTTGCGACGAAACTTGTGCAATTGTTGTGTCGCGGAATATTCCACTTCGTATTTCGTATATTCGGGAATATTCCATAGCAAAGAAACATTGGAATTCGTTCAAGACAGGAAACGAAGTCTGTTTGAAAATTCCAGAGGATGTTGTTGGAACGATCTGTGAATATATCGGAAATCATGAAACTTCACTCAAGACAGGGTGAAAATAAACAAGACACATAGATGGTATTTTGAGAAAGCAGTTTATTATACTTTCCGCATATCAAATACAAAAATAAGTTTTAATTTAGAAAATATATAAATGATAAAAGAATAAATACAAAAATAGATGAGGCTGAATTTTGACAAGATAAATATTATATAAATAAATGCACCGAAATTCAGAAAATTAGAAAATGTCTTCAAATAGATAAACTGAATTTGATTCTGACTATCTGGACTGAGAACCAGCACACAATTATATTAATTGTGTGCTGTAGGTACAGAGAGCGGTGTGCGTGCTGCAGTCAGTGCTGCGGAGCATGCCACGCAATGTGATAGATGAGTGCGTAGACAAATTCAATGCTTGTCACCAAATACTTAATGAGACAATGAATTAGAATTTGCAGCAAGTGAGTGCTAGCACATGAAAATCTAGCCACTGTATCTAATTCTAGTGTGACAGGCTATGAAGCAGTCTACGCTTCAGAGCATAGCAATGTAAGCTTGAGGATGCACAAAATGATTAGACTGAATTCACAATACTTTTCCAGCAAATTTGATTGGGGGAAAGTACTGTGAATTGGTAAAACACACGCAATTATATGAATCGAGTATTCAAATAATTGAGTGAGAACGTGGTGCAGCCCGTACTGCGGCACACGTGAATGGGTGAGACCTTTTATGTTGATGTACCGATATTTATAAATCTCCTCACCGTCAGTGAATTATGTTAAATTATGACGGTGTACTCTTACCTTAATTTGAGTCCTGGTGAGCAAGAAGGAGTTGAGATGATCCGGATGAGAAATATGAAAATTGTCCGAGCCTTGAAAATGCGTGCGCTGTCCGATGCGGGTTTTCACGTAAGTGCCGAAATATCCAACATGGCTGCGGGATACGAAAGCGTCGTTGGGCGCTGAAGTCAATTGAGAGAGATAGCCGGTGAGCGAAGCCGAAGTCAAGCGAGAGAGGCATCCTCTCGCTCAACGTGGCATGCCTACGAGGCACAGCCTCGGCTCCGCGAAGCCCTGCCTCGGCTATCTCCGGCCCAACCGAACGCAGCGTACAAGATCACACCAACAGTTCGACGCACGGCGAATAACGATCGCCGTGCGCCAGCTGATTATCCAACAAAGTGCCCGATCGTACGAACGACACCAAGAACGCCGACGCAGCATGAGCGACTCGCTTGGCGATCGACGACAGGCTAACGCTAAAATTGCGAATTAAGGGATTTTCTTGAACACAGTTAGCAGCTGCTTTACGAAAATCAGTCATAAATTAGACTCAAAAGAGAACGGGTTGGTTCCTCGTCAAATACTCGAAACAACATATTATTGTACATTCTTACATTGATTTTTAAATAGACAACGGAAAGTTACCGTTGCCTATAATAAATACTTCCTTTTATATAAATTCGCATTTTCATCGATAACTCGAGATTTATCTCCTTATCGGCAAACGATCCCAAAAATAATAACTTTTTAATATTATACCGAATACTGAATAATCCAATTACGCGGTACCGGCATAACACAATATTGTCGTACAGATGTTACGGTTTTGAGACGAGCGTATCTAGGTTTTTGGGAGTTACTTATACGTTGCGGAAGCGTGTGCCCCTTTACAGAAACATGCATGATAACATTAGCATGTATGAGAGTATTTCGAAAGAATTTTCGACAGAAGGATCGCATTGCGGTGTTACCACCAGGGGGGTAAGTAGAATAGGTCCAAAATATCGAGACCTGTGGGCGTGGTCTCCCCTCTTCCTGCTGGCTTGTGATTAGTTCCCCACCTCTTTACCCCCACCTCACCCCTGCACATGCTTGGTCACCTTACCCTAAGCCCCCCGACTGACGCGCCACCTAGGCGACACGTGCGCTATCTGTCGGACGCTGGACCGTCGGTTGTTGCCGATGCGCCATCTATTGTAAATAATTCACAGGATGTATGTTACCGACAACAGGTAAAACAGAGCGATAATGCGACGGTCGGTAATGTAGATTTGATGTAGCTATCGATAAGTAGATTGGGTCCTCCAGGCGATACCACAGATTGGGCCCTACCATCGAAAAAGAAGGTTGCAGCTTGACATCGGTAAAAAGATTTGCGTCCGGTCGTGTCCTACACATCTAAGGTTTTGCTTTTTTACTAGTTGACACTAATTAAAAATTAATCTTTCGAATCACTCAAACCAGTTATTGATATTAATAGTAATTATAATAGTTGAAAAACATTTGAATAACAAATATGTTTATTGACACTAGCATTATGTATACAGCTTTAATAACTCTAATTTATATTAAGCGAAACATGGGATGACGACGAGACGGCGCAGCACATAATTAATACAAAGTCAATCAATAATTATCTTATTATCTACAATTAGTAAAATTAATTATTATCTTTATAACCATGTGTTATTATGTGAATTATTAAATACTACTTTTAACTAGTTTGTACACTCGTTCTCCGATTATTATTATTCGATCGGATTTGTAGCTATTAGAGAAATGTCTGTGAGTAATTTTTTCACTTCATGTGTTATGAATAGAATACAAAATACCTTCAACTCCAGGAACAGTATATCGAAATATTCAATGAATGAAGGATCGATTCGATGGCGTACAGCATCATACAGATTGGAGCTATTCTGCGTTAAGAGTTCTCTAACGCGCACTT
This sequence comes from Cylloceria caligata, assembly GCA_963942595.1. Lineage (NCBI taxonomy): Eukaryota > Metazoa > Arthropoda > Insecta > Hymenoptera > Ichneumonidae > Cylloceria > Cylloceria caligata. The sequence goes on from OZ012703.1 coordinate 72,541,789, forward strand.
GATCCACATTTTCGGCTAGCTCTTTAGCAGGAATATAAATAAGTAATTCAGTACCTAGAATTTCGATGCAGTTTTTCACATAAACGGTGTAGCGTTGGCGCCGTCGCAAGCGCTCTTCGACACACACTATTATGGCGCATAAACCGTCAAATGATTTCTTTTGCATCACTATAGCCGGTGAATAGATGTTCTTCTTCTTCTTCGCTGGCGGTGGATCCACCCGACTCTCTTCGTTCTGGTCAATATTGTCCTCAGTGGTTGTCTCATCAATGCTCCGATCGAATACAATGGATTTGGACCTGAACGATGTTGTAAAGTATACCTCGAAGTCTCCAAATTTGGGGGTCTTTGAGGTACGGTGAGCGGTCCGCTTACCATAATTCCTACACTCCTTGAAATATGAGTCTATTTCCGGTAGTGCATCTTGTAGTTTACCCCAGGTAGTGATATCGAGGATGATTCCCCCCGATGAGTTATTATTCTGCCGCTTGATGATTGGTACGACATCGCCATTTTCATGCGGCTGAAGTCCCACACTTATCTTCTTTGTTTCTGAATAATTCAGATTGTATGTTTTACCAAGAAGCAGTGGTATCTCGAGATTTTTCTTATCATCGGCAGATATAAGCCGGTACATGGCGCCCACACCCATATCGGCGGAACTCATATTGAGCAACACGCGTAAACTTGACGAAAGAGATGGTGGTCGGAAATCTATCGCAGATAGCTGTAGTTTCTAGTGTGTCACGGGCCTGACTGCCGGTTATCCCTTTCTACGATTCGTTTTATAGGTAAGTATGGATAACCATATTGTATATTGTAACGTGTTGGTCGCCTAACGAACGCGCGGTGCACACAGCGAGGCATCGCTACCGCGCGTTACGCACACCGAGTAAGACCGGCCTATACCTGACAACTCAAGATGCGCGGTACACACACAACGAAGCGCCGCTACCGCGCGTCACTCACACCATGTAGGCCGGTACGTCGAAGACCAAGTCCCGTTACTTATTTGAAAAAGCACCAGTGGAGAATTAAAAACCAACGACAAATTTCAAAAAGACCAAGGCTACCAGTGGGCTACAGGAGATGGGCCACAGGACCGCCCCCAGCTATAGTAATACCAGAAGCATGGGACGGACAGACGGGATACTGGTATAAAAAGACCAGAATTTTGGCATTCGGGGAACAGTTTTGTTCACAGGTCCCGCCAACGCAGAAGTCCAGGAAGGAAGAGCAAACGAACCCTCGCTAGCTGCAGCCGCACTAATACACGGAGAGCCCAGCTGTGGTACCAGACACATACCAGACGAGAAGCAGCTGAGTCGGTGCTGCGCTCGAGTTCAACGCACCACGGGCCATCCAAACATCAACAAAGCGGTCTATATCTATCTCGCTAGTAGCCGAGGATAGCACGATCCAACAGGCTAGGCTCTCAGATGAAAATAATCTCTACACATATTAAATAACGGAGATATAATATCACCATCCTAAAGAGGATAGAAATTACACGATAGCGTAGGGAATAAGATAGGAAAATAATTAATGTATAGATTCAGGAAATCTCAAGGAAAATATAAAAGACACACGGCCCTGATATAGCTGCGCATGCGCCCAAAGTGCATTCTACTGACGCCGGATCGCAGCGGCGGTCAGGTGGACGAGCGAGTCGGCCTTCACAAAGGACCAGGCGGGAGCTCCACTCCCCCTAACGGGCCTGTGATGTAAGAAGCGAGTATCGACCAACTCAGTAGAAATCCGAGGCTAGTTCAGATACTATGAGCAGCGGCCGACCACTTAGCAACGATACGCGTGCTAAAGTATCTTACCTAGTGAACGCGACGGAAAGAAAATAATTATCGACCGCCGTTTATTTTTACTTTATGAATTTAATTATCAATCCACGTTTCTCTTAACATTACAAATTATATTCTCGACAAGCGTTATAAGAAACATTTTATCAATAGATTCCGACTATAAATTATATTCTTGATCAATATTCATCCTCAGATTACAAAGCAGATAATCGATCAATTTCTATTATAAATTATATTCTTCACCAACGACTATCTTTGAATTATAAGTTTCTCACACATTCTTCAGATTCTCGAGCGGACACGATTATAAAGGCATTGAAGAGCCCGGGAAAAACTTATTGTAAGGCGCGTGGTAGCCAAAATACCAGGAAAACGGGATCAAGATCGCAAATCGAATTTCATATTTATTTCCTTTATTTAATGTATCACCAAAATTTACGCTGCATTTCTTGTGTTGTGTCGCGGAATATTCCTCTTCACGTATTCTCAGGAATATTCCTTAGCGGACACAGCTAGAGATGTAATTCTGAAAGATAGCTGTCATACAAGACAGGATGCGAAGTAGACGCCGACGCAGCATGAGGCGACTCGCGAGGCGATCTACGATAGGCTAAAGCTAAAGCTGCCAACTAAGGGATTTTAGCAAACGCAGTTGCTAACTGCTTGAGAAAAATCAGAATTAATTTCGACTTAACAGAGAACGGTTGGTTCCTCGTTCAATACTCGAAACAACGCATTATTGTACTTCTTACTTTGATATATAAATAGGCAACGGAAAGTTACCGTTGCTTATAATAAATACTTCCTTTTATATAAATTCGCGTTTCCATCTTTTACTCGAGATCCATCTCCTTATCGGCAAACGATCCCAAAAAAGAATAACTTTTAATATTATACCGACTACCGAATAATCCAATTACTCGGTACCGGCATAACATTTGGTGGCAGCGGTGGGATCTGCCGAAGTTAAGTGATTCGCGATTTATTAGGATAAAAGTGTTTTGGACAAAGTTAAGAATACTCTGAAGTGACGACTACGACTCGTGCAAAGGACGCCAGTGTAGTTCGTAAAACCCGACGAATCTAACGCGAAGACGCGAAGTGAACGTCGGTGCGGGGTGACGTATCGGTCAACCGTTAAAGTCCCAATTGACGGTGTCACGTCAAGTCGCGGAGAACCGCACAAAGTGTGCAACCGAGTACGCACAGCAGCTACTCGAAAAGAAGCCGTCGCGCAACCATTGGCGACGCACTAAGGACGAACCCAGGAACCAACGAAGAAACGGGTCAACAGCGTTAAGGAAGGCGTCAAGGACCATCGACAGAGAGGAGCCGCAGGACATCAAGTCGGCAACACCCTAGAACAACACCATGGAAAGGACCGTCTACCAGATCATCTTTCTGTAAGTGGCGGTTACTTTATACTCATACATAGCCAATAAACTGAAGCCAGACAGGAAAAATTTTTTTAGAAAATTTGGAGGAAATATCTCTTGAAATTTTGTGAGCACATTTTAGAGTTTTGTTCACCGCGAAATTAGCAACATGCCGATGTTTAGGGGAGCGAAACCGAAACGTAGAGTCAATTCATTAGGAACTGCGACTCCCGGCGAAGGGGCAGACTCCACAGCTGGATTAGCTGCCGCCGTAGGGGAAATAGTATACGAAGCGCGCAGGGCGTTAACAGAGCTCTCGCCGCCGGGACGAATCCCCACCGATAGGCAAGAAGCCGTCGCAGGCCGACTGGACGCCGAGTTCGGCGTAAACCCTCTCAGGGGCACGGCATTTCGCGATAACAATAGTATAGGTAGCGACGACGTGTTCAATATGGCTACTGGCGAACGAACGCCCGAACACCTAGATGAGGACATGGATGAGCGGGAAGTCGGAAGCTTGCAAACGATAGATCGCGTAGGTTTCCCGACAGCTACTGGTACGACGGCACGATCGGTGACTTCGAGAGTACAAGATCGGTTAGAGGCGATCGACCGGAGCCACCGTGATTTGGTAAGAGCTCGACGGCAGTGCGAAAGGCTGCAGCGCGAGCATGAGCAAAGTCGACGCGAACTCGATCGCGAACTTCAGGGGGTTGAAACACCGTCAGCAAGATGAAACTTGGCGAGCACGCTCAACGAGGTAGGTGCAGACGAATACGAACTAATCCACTCCTTACGAGAGCAAATTGCCGAGCTCCAGCGACGGCTAGGAGGAGCAGGGATGGAGGACACCCCGCCCCCGCGCTGCCCCCGAGACGCACGCGGTTCGAGGAGACGCAGAGGCCCTCGAATATGCTCAGCCTCAGTCTCGGTATAAAAATGGTAAAAACATTCGACGGCAAAGATTCGAAGGCATTGCCGCTCTTCTTAAAGTCCTGCGAGACGATATTCCGCAGGGTAGCAGAGGAGGAGCATGACACTCTCCTCGAGTTGATCGTTATGAGTAAGCTAGAGGGTGCAGCAGCAAGACAACTGCAGCACAAAACCATCAGCACCATAGCGCAACTCAGGAGCGAGTTGGAAGCGTTGTACGGACAACGGAAGTTCCTGGCCGCGCTGCAAATGGAGTTCAGCTCCCTCCGGCAGGGACAGAACGAGGACATCGCCGCCTACGCGGCACGGACGGAGAGGATCACGGTAGACATCGCCGAAATACTCTGCGAGCCGTTGCAAACAGAGGATCAAAAGATCACCGTCGAGAGCGTCACACGACGAAGCGCACAGGCCAACTTCGAAAACGGCCTGCACGGCCAGGTGCAAGTGCTGGTACGTGCTAGAAATTACCAAACGTTGCATGACTCCGTGGCCGGGGCCATAGAGATAACCAACATGATGCAGCCTAAGGGAGGGCTAGGGAGAGCGTCGAGCCACCCCAGAAGGTCCCAGGGCGCACCGTCCCGGCAGAACGAAAATTGTTTCACCTGCGGGAACGCCGGACACATGGCACGAGACTGCACCCGGAGATTGGGAAGAGTGAGCCTGCCAATGCCCAGTGAAAACAAGTCCATACACAACGTCGACATCGTGTGCAACTACTGCTAGAAGAAGGGCCACGTGTGGAGGGACTGCAGAGAGAGGTTATCGCTAAACCAGAGCGAACCCGCTCGGACGACACAGCAGCCCCAACGTCAAAAGGACTCGGAAGATAAGGAAAAAAAAACGACAGTAACGACGGGTACCGGTCGGAATAGTACGGACACCCGCCCGCTGGCAACGATGAGGCTGAACACACTAACAGCCCAGCAAAAGCCCGCAAGCGAGCTACAACTGCTACAAGTAACGTTGCCGGCGTCGAGTGCCACCGCCAGTGACTTCGATATTATTGCATCGCTGGCCGTGACTGGGGTACTCACCCTCAAGGCAGACACCGGAGCCCAATGCAGCATCATTAAAGAAGACTGTCTCAAACCTGAGACTATGGTGAAAGACTGCAAAGTGGAACTGCAAGGGGTGGCGGGCGAAAAATTTACTCCTCTAGGAATAGCGAAAATCACGCTCGAGACGCCGGCTCTAAATGTAGAGCATTGGTTTTACATCGTTCCGAGCGCCGTGCCACTGAGGGTCAACGGACTGCTTGGTATGGACTTCATTAAACATCATAAAGCAGATATCTTGCACGGCGAAATGATTAAACTATACGGACATTGCATGCCGCTTTTAGATGGTTCGGTGAAGATGACCCTGCCGCCGCGCAGCGAGACCGTCGCTTACGCCGCGACCAAGAGCAAATTTATCGGACTGCTCTCTAAAATGGAACTCGGAAACGGAGTAATAATGGGAGCCTGCATCACGCCGCCGCACGGTAGCAGCTGTGCAGTAAGTCTAATAAACACCACAGAGAAGGCTGTTGAGGTACAACGCCCGGTGGTGGAACTCGAGCCTCTAGAGATAACGGCAGTGGGTCACGGTCCCGAGGCCGCGACGCCCGAAGTATGCACCGTCAGCGCGGAGCGAGGGGCCGACCGCCTCGCGCGACTAGCTCAAGAGCTAGACGCGCGAAATCTCAATAAGGAAGAGCGCGAAGCGCTCGATGAGATCACGAGAGAATACGAAGATGTGTTCCACCTCCCAGGGGACAGGCTGCCATGCACGCCTATGGTAGAACATGTGATACCCCTTAAGGATGGGGTGCAGCCCATTAAGGTGCACCCATACAGGCTGCCCGAGACCCACAAGAGAGAAGTGGAGAGGCAGACCCGCGAAATGCTTGAGGAAGGCATTGTCCAACCTAGCCAGAGTCAATGGAACGCCCCGCTGCTGGTTGTAGCAAAGAAACCTGACGCAGCCGGAGTGAGAAAAATGCGCGTAGTAGTGGACTTTCGGAAGCTGAACGAAGCCACCATCGGAGACTCGTACCCACTGCCTAATATCACCGAGATATTGGACCAGCTGGGAAGGGCCCGATACTATACGACCTTGGATCTCGCCTCTGGATTTCATCAAATCCCGATGGCAAAGCAAGACAAGGAAAAGACCGCATTTTCCACACCACAGGGCCATTTTGAGTATAACCGAATGCCTTTCGGACTCAAAAACGCTCCACCGACTTTCCAGAGGTTGATGAACTCCGCGCTGGCAGGACTACAGGGCGTCAAATGCTATGTGTACTTAGACGACATAGTAATTCACGGCAAGACCTTCAAGGAGCACAATGACAGGCTGCGAGAGGTACTGCAGCGGCTAAGAGAAGCCAGATTAGCAGTGCAACCGAGCAAGTGCCAGTTCCTGCGCAAGGAAACGCAGTACCTTGGCCACATCATATCCGAAGAGGGCGTACGTGCTGATCCGCAGAAACTGGAAGCAGTAAGGGAATTTCCAGTACCGAGAGATATAAAAGGAGTACAATCTTTCCTCGGACTAGCTGGCTACTATCAGAAATTCATCAAAGATTTCTCGAGAACCGCCAAGCCACTCACAGAATTAACCCAGAAAGGGGTTGAATTCGAGTGGACCGCAGTAAGAGACGCTGCCTTCGAAGAACTGAAGACAGCCCTTACCACAGCACCGATACTGCAGTATCCAGACTTCACGAAGCCATTTGTTGTAACGACAGATGCCTCAGACAGGGCGCTCGGCGCAATCTTATCGCAAGGCAAGATCGGGGACGATTTGCCCATATGTTACGCGAGCCGCACCATGTCAAAGGCCAAGCTCAATTATACAACAACGGAAAAAGAGCTACTCGCCATAGTTTGGGCTCTCGCTCAATTTCGACCATATATTTATGGTACACGTTTTACGGTAGTGACGGACCACCAACCGCTCACCTGGCTGTTCGGAGTAAAGGACCCAGGTTCGAGATTAATGCGTTGGAAAATTAAATTGGCCGAACACGAATTTAACGTTAAATATAAGGCCGGAAAGCGTAATACAAACGCCGATGCGTTAAGTCGTATATTCGCTACTACGAGGACCCAAGCGAGAGCTAGGAACGAAGTCCGTGAGTCGGAAGAGGACAGCACGATGGGGCAACTCGGCACAACGAATGACCGCACAAAGCGGACGGCCGAAGATACCCCGTATAGCCATGGTAGCTCGCTGGAGCGAGAGGTCGAGCCCGCCCACGAGAGAGACGAGGACAGCAAGCGCCCGAGTACGGACAGCCGCACAAAGCGGAGAGCCAAGAATACAGCGGGCCAGCCGAGCAACGTGGCAGAGAGAGAGGCCGCGCCGGCCAATGCGCCAGAAGAAGATAGAGAGATTCGCAGCGTACCTGCAGATCGCTCTACTGAACCACACAGCCCCGTCGCGAAGCCGAGCGGTCGGGGAAGGGGCAGACCTCGCAAGCTAGTGCAGACAGGCACGAGTAAGACTGCGAACATCACTGAAAAGGACAGAGCGAGCGCAGCAACAGCGGAGCTAACGGTGGGCACGCCGAGCGAAGAAATTGCGGACAGAGCACCGCAAAGGCCTGCTGAGGAAGCGAGGAACGGCGGGGCCCGTAGCCTACGAACTTCCAGCAGCACAGAAGAAGACAGCGTTATGAAAAAGCGCAGCGACTGCCGCAGTGGCGTAGCCGCTCCCTCCTTCGAAGACCGCCTGAAAATCATAAAAGAATACCACGACACCCCCTTAGGAGGGCATCAGGGTATCAGGCGTACGCTGCAACGGATCCGGACCAAGTACGACTGGCCCGGCATAAGAAGGGACTTGGAAAAATATATAACATCCTGCGAATCCTGCCAGAAAAATAAAATCGGGAAAAGGGAACGAGTACCAATGGTGGTAACTGACACCCCATCGAGGTCGTTCGAAAAAGTTGCGGTCGACATCGTAGGACCGCTACCGGAAAGCGTCAACGGGAAAAAATATATACTTACGATCCAAGACGCACTTACCAAATACAGCGCAGCAATTCCACTGCCGAACCAAGAGGCTCCGACAGTAGCAAAGGCGCTCGTAGAAGAATTGATTTGCCGGCACGGGACACCGGAAATAATATTATCGGATCAAGGCACGAACTTCCTCAGCTCGACCTTCAAAGAGATATGTTGACTGCTCCGAATCAAGAAGATACAAACGACGGCCTACCATCCGGAATCAAATGGCGCGCTAGAAAGATCGCATCGCACCCTTGCTGAATACCTGAAAATTTTCATAAATGAGGACCAAGGTAATTGGGACGAGTGGCTGCCGTACGCGATGTTCACGTACAACACCACTCCACATACCGGGACCGGATTGTCACCCCATGTATTGGTGTATGGACGCGAAGCGGAGTTACCGACCGCAGTGAAGCAGGAGCCCCGTCGCACCTATGCATATGACGACTACGTCCAAGAGCTACGCGAACGACTACGCGCCGCATGGACTGTAGCACGAGACAACCTGGAAGGCGCGAAAAGACGGTCGAAGACTACATACGACCAAGGCGCACAGGCGCAGGAGTACCGCGTCGGCGAACGCGTACTCCTCCGTGACGAGACGGTGCACAGGGGGCGGTCGGCCAAGCTGACCCCGAAGTGGACGGGACCCCACGAGATAGTGGAAGCGAGGCCTCCCGTCAATTACATCGTCCAGAAAAGACGGAAAACTCAGGCGGTCCATGCCAACCGCCTGAAACTATTTATCAATCATTAAAAGCTAAATAAAAACTAAATAAATGAGGGTAGGGAGCTCCACGGAGCGCAAGGTAGGAACTCCATTAACTAGCGAGGTGAATTCGAAACTTTTTAATTTTCATAAAAACATAAAATTTCGAAAGTAAAGTTGTAATTAATTAAGCAAAGATGGCCCCGCAAGCGGGACAGGTACAAAGTGGCCCCTCCGCAAAGAGCCGGCGCAGCCCAATGAAATCGAAGTATGGCTCTTCGTCCCCGAGCCAAGGCCCCAGGCCCCACAAACGATAAACCGCACGGCGGTTGTCTCGGCGGCGGCTGCGTGTAGCCGCGCGCTCCAGAAACTCGTTGGAAAGCCAGCGACGACTAGGCCCTGGTACAACGACCAGGCAGCTCTGAAAATAAAAATTAAAATTAAAATAAATAAGAATTTTATAGAAAAAGCACTAACATTAAAAACCCAAGCAAGGTAAGGAGAATACTCACCACCAGCTCCAACACCTCGGGAGATAAATCTCTCCCGGTACACACAACGGCCCCGTGAGCCCCGGAGACTTGAAAAAATACCGTTGCAGACATGCTTAGAGCTTGATTGTTAATTGAAGAATGAGCTAAAGAGCCCTCGCCCAACGAAACCCGCGAGACTGCAACAAAAGAGGGAGAACTCACGCTTTCCTCCCCTCGCCTGATTGCAGATTAATCGCAGTAAGGTGCGGACAAACCACAGCCACACCGCATACGGCCGACTACGTCGTCAGCACTTTTGCCAGCACTCCGGGCATCTACTACGAGAACATAGGGAGCCTTACAATAATTCAATCGACGTGGCGACTGATAATCAGGCTGGACCTCGCTGCACTACTGCACCGAGAGGGGGAGATAAGCGAAAGCCTAGAACGTCTGACGGAGCTGTGCGAAAGCGAAACTCGCGCCAACGATATATGCCCCGTCATAAGCGACTTGGTTCCGAGAATGAAGGGAAGAATAGAGACAGGAATACTGACCATATTCGACCTCCTCGGGACGCGCCCCGTCAGAGAGCGCCGAGGATTGGTAGATGGCCTCGGAAGCATAATCAAAGCCATCACGGGAAACATGGATGCCACCGACGCAAAGGAACTACACGAAGAGATAACGCGCCTGGAGGCGTCCCACCAGACCCTGAAGGAAGGGTTAAAAAATCAAATACAGGTCATAAAAACCACGCTCTGCTTGTTTAAAGAAATCGCGCAACACATACAGGCTAACGAACAGACCCTGCTGTCCCTGATGCAGCATATCAACCGCACGCTCAACAGCGAAGTATACTACATAGAGAGACGCCAACACTTGGACGAGACGCTCAACGCGATAAGTATTGCGGTCGAAGCATTACTTGGCGACGTACAGGAGCTAGTGTGGCTGGTGGACGATATAGCTAGCGGTAAGGCCCGAGCAACGTCCCTGCCGCCACGCACACTCGCTAGGTACCTCGTAGAGGCACTACCACACCTACCGTCGGGCAGTAGTTTCCCGGTCGCAATAGCGCCTGACCAGGTGTCAACACTTATGCGACTGGCAGATACCAGGGCTTACAGCGAAGGCAACGCAGTGGTACTTGTGCTGGATATACCGCTGATCGGGCAGCAACGATATAGTATGCAAAAAGTATATCCCGTACCCATGCGAGCGGACAACGGCAGGCACTACTACATAGAAGCGACCGAGTCCCACTTGGTAATAGATATAGAGAATCGCAAGTACCTAAGGATGACATACGATGACATAAAAATTTGCAAGGTACTGGGCAAATCGTACATTTGCCCACCAACACACCTAACTATGCCGGTCACACGCGACGCGCCCTGCGAAGTCCTAATCTATGCGAAAATGGACACCGGTAACGGAAAAAATTGCGCGAAAAGGGTTGTCGAAATCACACATCCCTTAATTGTTCCAATGCAACAGCAAGGACGATCGTTATACGTCGCGCCAACCCCGGTCCCCATAGGAATAAATTGTGGGAAAAATCCCACTCAGCACGAAATATTAAATAATTCGGGAATACTGGCTTTGGTAGGCGTATGTATAGTAACCGCCCGAGATTTCAGCATCAAAACCATCGGGCGAACATTGCAGATCATACAGGAAAACTACCTCCCGTCGTTTAACTTGACATTAACGGAGATCGAAGCCCGGGCGCCCCCGCCGCAGACCGAGAGGACCATCCCACTACAGAGCGTGCTGCGAGACCCCGAAGAGCTTCGGAAGCTCGGAGCTCGAGCCGACCAAATCATGGACAACCTCCATACTGCCGGAGACGGGATGCAACACATCCACAACCTGAGTTTCTACTCCCTGGGCGCTATAGCGCCGATCGCCTTGGTTGGCTACGTTCTGTTTAAATGTTACAGGTACAAAAGAACCAGAACACCACCGAGCACTAGAGAAGCAATAACCCCGGCAGACGCCGAGGTAACTATCAACCTCGAGCCTCTCGGACGACAACAGCCAGAGGAACGACTGCGAACCGAGCTGGCCAGGTCCTGCAATCGACCCCCCAACCGAGAACGGCCTGTTCGACTCGAACGACGCTAACAAACTGAAATGAAAATTTTACACACATATTATATATCATATATTGAACCGTAAAATTGTATTAAAATTGTAAGGTACGGGAAACCGACTGAAGAAAAAATTTTTTTTGAAAATTTTTCCTTTTAAGGGGGGAGGGATGTTGTGTCGCGGAATATTCCTCTTCACGTATTCTCAGGAATATTCCTTAGCGGACACAGCTAGAGATGTAATTCTGAAAGATAGCTGTCATACAAGACAGGATGCGAAGTAGACGCCGACGCAGCATGAGGCGACTCGCGAGGCGATCTACGATAGGCTAAAGCTAAAGCTGCCAACTAAGGGATTTTAGCAAACGCAGTTGCTAACTGCTTGAGTAAAATCAGAATTAATTTCGACTTAACAGAGAACGGTTGGTTCCTCGTTCAATACTCGAAACAACGCATTATTGTACTTCTTACTTTGATATATAAATAGGCAACGGAAAGTTACCGTTGCTTATGATAAATACTTCCTTTTATATAAATTCGCGTTTCCATCTTTTACTCGAGGTCCATCTCCTTATCGGCAAACGATCCCAAAAAAGAATAACTTTTAATATTATACCGACTACCGAATAATCCAATTACTCGGTACCGGCATAACACTTGAATAAACCCTACTTTCACAAAATTTAAATTAAAAATCCTATTACAAAAGCCTAAATTACTTTCCTCCGTGCTCGAGTCCGAACACAACCCTTTCAGGGTAATGTTAACGATAAATACCGTTACGATATTATAGAATGGAGGAGAGGAGGAAAACAGGTATACAGCTTCCTGCGCGACCCTCTGCTAGAATCGTATTCGTCACATTGTAAACAGACTGTTCAGATGAATATTGAAATTATGTACGTTCGTTTTGACAATACAGCTTGATTCCAAAATGCAAGAGTGCAAGGCGTCATATGCACTGTCTTGTAGATAGACTGTGTAGATGTATACATACATTAAAATTAGGGATACTCGGTCTGACAATACAGGTTGCTTTCGAAAACGAAGGAGTTCGATAGCTTGTATTTACTGTTATGTATACAATTCTACGCTACTGTAGACAGAAAGTGCAGGTGTATACATAAATTAAAATTAGGGGTGCTCGTTCTGACAATACAGGTTGCTTTCGAAAATGTAGAAGTAGGATGGCTCATATTTACTGTCTTGTGAACAGATGTATATAAAAATTGAAATGATGAATGCTCGCCCCACAACTTTTTACCCTTTACATTTACATTTACGTTGTGTGCGCCAGATCCAAGTATTCTTCACTGTGGCCAGGTACGATAAATTGCAGGAGGTCCGTCATGCGTAAGGGATGACACAGGCTTGTCGTGTATCCACTATGATGCTTCTATACTCTTCTGTATTGGAGGTATAGTAAATAAGTCAAGGTTCAACTTCAAACACTCGTACGCGTGTGAGTGTAAGAACGATATCATCAGACAGTTCCAAAAATGTCGTTGGACTTTGCTCGTTTACAATAGTTACTACGTCCACCTCTCTTTCTCTTTGTTATCCTCTTCCGTGAATTCTTCGTATTAACGCGGTATGGAAAATTCACAATTCTGCTTGTGTCAAGTTTCTGATTTTTTTCTTGAGTGATGGGAATAGTAGGAATAGTCTATCTTCTAACATGAATGATTACAAGTTAAGAATAATGTGTCATTTATGAGTTTCAAGTCTTTGCTCCACAACTGTGAATGTGAAAGTTTTAATGCCCTACCTACTAGCACGTATATAATCCCTATTTTTATGATTCGAGAAAAAGTTAATAAACCTGCCATGTTCACGATATCAATCTGTGATAATGTTATCATTTTTCCTAATTAATAACAAATCCAGGAATGGTATTTTTTATCTTTTTCTTTCTCAATAGTAAATAGTAGTTTGGGATGCTAAGCATTGAAAATTGTTGAAGTTTATTGAATTTGATCAAATGATAAAGAGATAATTGCGTCAACAACAGGTTTTTTGTATTCAATTGGAGTGTAATAAAGTTTTGACAAGCAACATTCTTCTGAATCAGCTATAACTTTGTTATATAAAATTGGAGCCTATAGGAAGGCAGGACATTTTTTTACAAATCTTATTTTTAAAGGTGAAATCAGTAGAAAACATAATTATTTCGGTTTATTTTTTAATTCCGCAATAACAGGGCCCTTTCCAAATAATAACCTTCTTTTTCCAGGCGATTTAACACCAATTGTAAAAGAACATTTCTTTAAAGCGAGTACACATCTAATAAAACTAAAACGTATGAAGCAGGTAAACTAATGTGCGAAACTAATCATTTCAAAGAGAAACTGACGTTAACATTAGAAATCGGACTCTTGATACGCTTCGTCAACATTTTATGAATACAAGCAGTTCATTTTGTGTGAGGTACAATTGATACACGAAGCTATTGCCGTTATTGGGATGTTCAGCTTGGGTATTTTTGGTAAAGTTTACATTCTAGCTAAATTTGTAATATCAGATTTTAAATAATGATAGTTTCATTTCTGAATTTTGCTCGTTTACAGCTATCTAGACGACTAGTAACTATTTTTTTATTCAATTTGAGTTGGATTCACTGCTATAATCTTGTAAATAGTTTCATCAATGAAGAGTGCATGGGGTTTTTGTATGTAATCAATCAAGTTTAGAACAACAGTGCTATTGGCTCTGTCACTACTGGTTATTTTTACATCAGGGTATAAAGATAAAGAAATATCTTGGTATCAAGTATGACCTTACGAGTGATTTTTTGTGTTAATATAATGTAAGTTATTTCAAATATCAGTAAGTGAGCGTCTCGCAATATTTAACTTGTCGATCTGAATCAAACATGACTGTGATTCAATTTAAAAAATGATTTTATGCATGCCAGCTTTGGTTTCCTTTGCGTATAAGTAAGCATAACAAAATCTAGGTCCGTACGATAGAAAAAACCGGATAGATTTATCAACCAGCATTTTGTAAGACTGCCGTTAGAGTTGTGAGTTCTATCACTGCCTAGAATTCTCTTAAATGGGTTAATGGTATTCTTATTTGTTGTTATGTTAGTGATGAGATCAATTGACTTTGAATAATAATTGAATTGACTTTCGAACTTGTTTAACTTTTATACTGGCCATCACCAATGCCGTAAAACACTCATCTAATTTATAACGAAAGTGGTCACACCATCTACATACGATTATTTGCACTGTCATAAAACTGAACATAGTTTCTTTAGAATTAAAAATGGAAGATTGAGACTGCACATCAACATCGTCTTCAAAATTTGGAAGAGGACTAATGAAAAAAGACTACCTCTACTAAAAAACTAATCGATCATGAAATTAGAAAAGCATTAATTATGATTCATAACTCAAACATGTGTTCGCAAAGAAGATTTCAAATTTGAAAAATTAAGGCTAACGCGGATATTATCAAGAAAAACTTCAACGTTTTCGTTGTACCAACAACTTTGATATGCATTACTTCATTTTCGGTAGTAGAGGTTACTTGGTAAACTTATTAAGAACTAAGTTATAAACTTATTAAGAACTCTAAAATGAAAACTAATTGATGCGCACTATAAGAGAGCACTATAAGAGAGACTGACAAGTGCGCAGAGTGAGCGCCTAGTCAGCTGGAGTAACACACAATAAATGGCAATGAGTATAGTGCTCCGTGCAGTGAACATGTATCGTTTGAGTAGTTTTAATCTGTCGATGGGTAGCAGGTCGATGCATTCACACGTAGCATGTCGAGTGACAGATGCGAATCGTAAGATTAAGGATCTTGGTGACAAGTATAAATAATTGAATGCACTCCGTAATTAACAATAATAATTCAATATTTATTTAATTAATTCACAGTGATTGGATAGAAAAGGAAAATTCCTGGTGAATACAAAAAAAGATGTACTGTGATTTGTCTGGCCTGTGTGTTGATGTACTGGCGGTGAGTGGGATCTCAGGCCGCTGAGTTGACTTGTTGATTCCGTGTGGCTGATCCCGGTGATATAGTCTGATTGTAGAGCTCTATTGAAACCACACGGCAGGCTGGTGAGTGAGCTATCGCCAACGAGCGATGCGAGGCTGAAATGGCGTCTCTGCTGCCAACGACGAACCACGCCGTTGATGTTTATGTAAATGTTGCAATAGTCCTGTTGATTTGCTGTGATTCGCACTGACACTGAGTTGAAACACGGGTGATTTGACCAAGAATGTAATACGCTACAATACTGAGTGCATACAAACGTGAGTGGAACGAATGAATATCTCTGTGAGTTTACGCGGGAACGTGTAGCGCGAACGACTCGAGTGAAAACAATGGCCACAACCGTCGACCACGAGGCAGAGTATCAAGAGGGCGGACGTGCGTCACAGCTTGCTTGAGTTGTGATTCGCCGCCAGCGATGGAAAGTGAGCCTTGTGAGTGGTCTTACCGCTGAGGCCACGCTAGCAGCGTTGGCCGCTTGAGTGAGCTTCGATCGTGGATGTGAGCTGATGGACAATGTGCTTGAGTGCGCGGTCGATAAATCGATATAGCATATCTACGAGCTATACCATATGACGCGAGGCGTCAGATGATTGTGAGTATAGCGTGTGCATGAGTTGAGGGTGTGCTTGGTAGGTGCGAAAACTGAACAATACGTTTCAGTTTTATTTAATGTGATATCTCTTTAGGCAAATGTACCTTTACAATTAGTTTCAAACAGTCTGGAAAAAAGGTATTCGTTCGTAAAGGGCATTGTTCTCGACGAATTAAAAAATGAAACTCAGATCATTATGTCTACTACTTACTACACCTTTAATAATAAGATGTACAAACAAATTTCTAGCCCCCTTATTGGTTCTCCATTAGATTTATTATTTTTTAATATAGTAATAGCTGATTGAATAGAATGTTGCTTGTCAAAACTTAATTACAATTAAGTTGAGTATCATTCATAATTCTGTTACGCATATGGCTCAGAAAATGACTTGAATCCAACTAGCGTTCGTTATTAACTCTGTCCTTGTGCGAAATACACATCACAAGAGAACCCGTCATAATAAAGAACCTAAGGTTTTCGAATCACCAGGTTAAGTTTTTTGGTGAAGCCTTTCCATTACGTCGTCAGATGGTAATACGCGTAACAATAGGTATGTAGCCCAACGGTATCTTTATCGACGGCCCAGTCTTCTTTCGATTGTCAAGGTCAGGATCAATAGGAGAAGCCAGTCGAACGGCGTGCGTATGAATATACTTATCTAAATGTTCATCAAAGGTCTCGTTTCCTTGGACTTCCGTTACAGCAAACAGACGATGTCTTCAGAGAGCGAATAACGAACCTTGATGATTAAGATGCAAAGCAGGCGAAGAATCAGAGCTTTCTAGGAATCAGGAAGATGTCTTCGGGCTTTAGGCAAAGGAGAGGATCACGATTTATAAGCGAATGGTAATATTTAATCACGTCGATTATCACTTGCTATCGGATACAAATAACAGTTTCTCGGAATAAACGCTTCGTAGAACATTGTAGCCCATGCACCGCGATTATTAGTAAGAGTCTCTATTATTCCGTTATTTATAATACGTAGCAATTAGCATAGCAGCTAATTGCGGCAGAGAGGACCTCCGCACTCTATCGCATCACATTGACTTCTATCGATCATTCCTCGCCTCGCGATGCATCTCGCTGCAGCATGCAGGAGGAGAAAGGCGGGGGTGGCATTTCACGAGACAAAGAATAAATCTCGGCCCTTTCTCCACGAGGTGGTGTCTCACCGCGAGCCGATAATTCGCAGCGCATGCAGACCGGGTGTAGCGAGAGGTATTATATGTCCAATGAAATAAATCTGTGGCAGAGGAGCGCGACACCAGCGCACCGGAAGACAAAACTGCCCAGTCGCGCTCGCCGAAGAAAATTTTATCCTATGATATTATTCTACGAATACGAAAGCAAAGTCTTATCGTTTAAACGCGAGGCTTAACATCCCCCATGTTAGAGTGAACTTCGGCAATAGTAAAGCTAGATACCGAAGGTCGTATACCTTTTGGTTTTGGTCTGATGTTCTCTGGAATTTCTGAGAAATCGGATTTCTCCCTTTTCTCTTCCGCCATGGAATCTAATTGTTTTCTAAGTTTTTTCAACTCTATTTGGGCTTTACTTTCGTATTTTTCGAGTTTCTTATTGGCTCCAGGACAACAACACTTGAATAGTCCCTTCCCAATGAAGCCGAGGATAGGCATTAATACTCCGAAGTGCCATAAAACTAAAAATACACTTATAACTCCTATTGATGGAAAACCTATTTTTATAAATCCGTGGAATAATCCATTCATGGTGTTCCAAAAATCATCGTGCTTCAGCACAATTCTAGCTTTCTCCAGCTCTTTACTGATGCTATCCAAGTCCTGACCAATATCTCTGAGATACGTGGCGTCTATTTGATTTGCTACCTCTGTAACACGAATAGTTAGTTCCGAAAAATTCGTGGCCAAATACGTGTCACTCGGATTTATTTACTGATATTTCTCTGGAAGACCATTCAGGACCATTCTAGTATTATCCTGAACCAGAATACATCTTTCCGTAGTTTTCAACAGTGTAACTTCTTTGATGTAAGTTTCGCTCGTATAACTCTTACAATTCACAAGGACCAGGATAGATTTTCCAATTTCCGGTATTATCAATACTCCGTGATTATTATACAGGGATATGAAACTTACATTATCTACGTGAATATGGCTGAGCTTACATTGGTTGATATTTGTTGGATAATCAGCTGGCGCACGGCGATCAATATTCGCCGTGCGTCGACCTGTTGCTGCGGTGTGGCACGCTGCGTTCGTCTACAGCGGAGATAGCCGAGGCAGGCCTCACAGAGCCGAGGCAGTAGCTCGCATGCATGCCGCGTTAAGCGAGAGGTTGTCTCTCTCGCTTGACTTCGGCTTTGCTCACCGGCAATCTCACTCATTTGACTCCAGCGCTCAACGTCGATTTCGTATCCCGCAGCCATGTTGGAAATTCAAACACTTTCTGAAAAATCCACAGGAACAGCGCTCGCATCTACTGCACATCTCGGACCTTTTCACTGAATTCACCGGACTCGCTCAACATTCTGTGCTCACCAGGACTCAAAACTCAGGTAAGAGTACACCGTCATAATTCTGTGTAATTCACTGACGGTCAGGAGTAAAAAATAAGTCGGTGCATCCTCATAAAGGTCTCACCTGTCAACGTGCTTTGCAGCATGGGCTGCGCCACGTTTTCCACACCACTTGTTGCTCACCCAATTAATATAATTGCGTGTGTGCATATCAGTTCACTGTACTTTCCCCCAACCAAGCTTGCTGGGAAAGTACAATGAATTTATTTCATTCATTTTGTGCATCCTCAAGCTCACTCTATCGTGCGGTGCAGTGTTGGCTGCTTCACAGTCAGTCATAAAATTCCAGTACTCAAGTACCAGAGTGCATGTGCAAGCATTTGCTCTCTGTACGTTATTTTTCTCTATCTTGCTAAGAAGTTGCTGGGATTAATACAGCCAACCTGCGCACTCACATATCTCATAGCGTGGCGTGCTCCGCAGCGCTGGCTGCAGCACGTACACCGCTCTCAGTACATACAGCACACATTTAATATAATTGTGTGCTACTCAAGCAATTCACCGGGACATCACATAACAATAAATTCTAACAGTGTGTCTTTATTGTTTAATTATTTGAAAGTCAATTTCAATTCTGTATATTTATATACATTTTTTAATTTTCTATTTTTTGTGTATTTATTTTTATATCATTTATTTTCTTCTAAATTTGACATATTTTGTAACCGCCAAGCGGATGGTAGAATAAACCACTTTCTCCATAAAACATCCTGCAGTCTGGTTTCTTTTTTTGCCCTGTCGTGAGTGAAGCTTCATAATTTTCAATATATTCATAGATTCTCTCAACGTCAACCAGGAGGAATTCTGCAACAATATTGTTTTGACAAGTCGGTGTATTAATTCTGTTGTAAATCGGATGTGTGTAGTGCGTGATCGAATAGTTGTCAATTTTTTCCATCTGCCTGATTTCGTTTTCGTTATTTACCGTGCAATTCATTCCTTGTCGCAGCAAGTAAGAAAATCGTGGTGCAGTTACAATGTAAGTATCGTTGTGAATTTTGGGGATAGGTATGATGTTATACAAGTCCCATTTGTCGTTTTCTAGTTTCGGAATAGTCAATTCGAATATCAGATTGTCTTTTCTTAGTAGTATATCCGCTATATCTACCAGGTGTATGCATAAGTTTTTTCCGGTTTTTTGGTAAAAAAAAACACGTAATTTTCAAGGGAAATTAATTTTTGTTTTATTCAAAATATTGGCCATCGGCTTCTACACATTTCGCCCATCTTTCTGGTAACTTATGAATACCATGCCAGAAAAACTGCTTGTCTTTTGCGGCAAATCATTCGTCGAGCCATTTTCCAACTTCCTCGAAATTGCTGAAGTGCTGCTTTGGGAGCGCGTGCCCCATTGATGCGAAGAGGTGATAGTCAGATGGCGCCAGGTCTGGCGAATACGGCGGGTGCGGAAGGATGTCCCATCCAAGCGATTTCAAGGTGTCCTTCACTGCTTTTGCTGTGTCAGACGGCGCATTGTCGTGTAACAAAATCACTCAAATCGTTCATTCAAATCGTGTGGGACCTATTTACCGAGTGTATTGATCTTCCCCATTACTCGTAAACGTCTGCTGATTGTTTCTTGTGACACATGTGATGCTTCTGCTAATTGCCGTTGAGTTTGAGTTCGGTCATTATCCAATAACTCCTGCAATTGCTCGTCTTCGCATTTTTGTGGTCTACCAGAGCGCTCACTGTCTTTCACATTGAAATCACCACTTTTAAATTGTCGAAACCATGTCTCACATGTTCTAATCGATGGAGCGTGTTCACCATATGTTTCTACCAGCAAACGTTGACTTTCAGCAGCCTTTTTCTTTTGATCAAATAAGAAAAGCAATGCGTGCCGCAAATGTTCTTTTTCAGGCACAAAACTCGACATGATCACTGAACGATAAAACAAAGACGCTAGTTTTTGGCGGACTCAACTTGTGTGTGTTTGTAGGTTAATATCAGACGAACAAAATGACGTATGTGTCAAATTAATACGCTGCGTACTTTTCGCTGGCGCCATCTCTTAGTTAAACCGGAAAAAACTTATGCATACACCTGGTATGAAGTGTTGTGACTCGTTCAGCAGCCGAGTCCGAGTTGTGTCTGCTTCAGGTCGGCAATGGAATTTCCTATTTCGGTTGCGAGTTTTTGAATGACCGCGGACTGTTTCTGAACTGAGATTTTTATAATATTTACTGAGTCTGTCATGTTTTGAATATTACTGTAGATTCGTTCTTTAGGTTCTTTAGGTCTTCGTTAGTAGGAATTCCGTAGAGGAATTTTAGGATTTTTCCGCAGAAGTTACAAAGTCCTCTCTTCCATCTTCTTTGAGACGTTATAATGCAAAGCGGAAGATAGTCCGGATTTACCGTTTTCGTGATATACTTTTAAAATTTTTCTAGACTTTGGAGTGTAGGTATTACCTTTTTTCGGTTTCCGGTGTGTTTCTGATATTATTGAGTCGTAAGAACTTTGTCTGAAGGTTTATTATGATCTTTTCGGTGTGTAAGCAAGTGTATTCACTATAAGCGGATGTTATTGCTCCGCATATTTGATATGGTTTCGCGTCTTCGAACCTGTCTATTTCTCTGATAGGCGAACTCCCGTTAGATACATCGTCTTTATCCGTGGTTCCGTGACTCAATGTTGTCAAATTTGAATTTGGTTTCTCAATTTATTGAATTTTTGATTGATAGGACTAACCATTTCTTCAGGCCGGTTCGGCAACGCTTTATACTGGCCGACCTGTCGTTTGATTTCCGCGTAAACTTTGTGAATACTCTTAAGGTCTATGATTATTGTGAATTTCATCTCTTCACTGTAGGTCAATACGTATGATTGATATTCTTCGATAAATGAAGTGTTCCCAAGGGTTACCAGTTCAATGGTAAAAGCGCTGTTAATTGAGCCCAATGCGATCGTTGCCATCAACAACATTTTCATTATGTTCGTCATCTGAAACGAATGCCTTTACTCTATTTAAATGAACTATTTTAGTCTTATTATTATTTTTTATCCTAACGTTAGATTTGTCAGGGTATAACTCTATAACTTCGTATGGTCCTAGCCATTCGAGGTCGAGCTTATGTTTTTTACTTTCGTTGTGAAGCCAAACTGTCTGTCCTATTTTGATGTGATCGAAGTCTGTTCGATTTTTATGTTTGTTAAGTCTTTCGGCTGTTTGCTCTTGTCTCAGGCGCAATCGTTCGCGTGCTTCTGAGAGTATAGCATCGTGTGTAAGTGTCTATTTTTTCAGTAAATCATCGTATGTTAATGATTTTTTATAAGGTAAGCTCGATGGTTTTCTGAGTTTTCTATTGAATGCTTATTCGTCAGGTCGATATCCAGTTGCACTGTGCTTGGAACTGTTATGAGCGAAAGCTATTAATTTGAGTATATCTTTCCAATTATCGATGTGTCCTTCGCACATAGTTTTGATTGACTCCTTCAACAAGACATGCATTCTTTCAATGCTTCCGTTACTTTGAGGGTGAAATGCGGTGGTTTTGATATGAGATATACCGTGTTCAAAATCTTTCATTAATTTTGAATTAAACTCCTGTCCTTGATCTGTGAGGAAAACATCGGGGACTCCATGGATCAACACGAAGTCATCGTTTAGTGCTTGAATAATCTTTGAGCTTGACTACTGAGTATATACTCGTGACCTGATCGCGCTCTTTGCAGTGGGCCAAATATGTCTAATGCAATTTTTTTAAAGGTTTGTCCGGCAGTTCGGGTACGATAGCCGGAGCTATGTCTCGGTTTCTTACAGCTTTTAATTTCCGGCAAATTTTACAATTTTTTATGTAATCCTTCACGTCCTCCTCGAGATGTTCCCATTCCCTGTGTTCTTTTACTCTTTGGATCGTTTTATATTGTCCAAAATTTGATCTCAAATTAGTTCCGTGGCTTTCAGATATAATTTTCTTTTTATCCGTGTACACAGGTTCCTCGAACGTCGAAAAACAATATTCGTACTACGTTTCAGGATCTTTGATACTGAAGAATCTTAATATTGACAATATTTCTTCCTTGTCTGCATTCGTCATTAAATTGTCGGTGCAAACCTTTATGTGCTTGGTACCTTTGATTTTATTGATAGTCAATCTAGTTCTTACTTTATTGAGTATCTGATAATATAGGCTTTGGGGTCGATTATCGATCGGTTAATTAATTTTTATCCAATTCTTTCCCTTGACATTAGGTTTCTCTTTCAAGAGGTGTCCAAGGTTGTTTGGGTTGTATAGCTTGTATGTTGAATATTGATAGAAGTCGAATGGTAACTCGATCTCGGGATCTGATTCCGGTTCCGCTTCTGGTTGTTTCGAAATTTTGTCTTCATCGACGTCTGTATCGCTGGAAATTCCCGAATTTTCCTCAACGATAGTGCTTTTTGATCGTAAATCATAATTGACTTTGTTATGCTCATCGAGAGTGCTATTTATTTCGGGGTTTTTCTATATGTGCTTCTCTAGATAACGCGTCAGCTACCACGTTGTGCTTTCCCTTGATGTACTCGATCTCGAACTCATACTCTTCAATTTTGAGTCTCCAACGCAATAATCTGGATGCAGGGTCTGGTTTATTGGCTAACCACTTCAAGGATTGGTGATCAGTTTTAATCGTAAATTTTCTTCCGAGTAGGTATTGTCTGAATCGTTTGATTGCCCAAATTATAGCAAGCAACTCTTTTTCTGTTGTCGTATAGTTTGCTTCAGCTTTATTCAATGTTCTTGATATATAAGAACAAGGATGTCCTTCTTGTGATAAGACGGCTCCTAATCCTTGATTAGACGCGTCTGTCGTCAACACGAATTTCTTTGTATAATCCGAATATTTTAATACAGGGTCGTTAAAAAAAATTTTTTTGAGTGTGTCAAATGCCGTTTGGCATTTGTCCGTCCATACTACGGGTTTGGTTTTATCCATCTGATAATTTTTCGTGAGATCGGTCAACGGCTTAGCAATTGCTGAAAACCTTGGGATAAATTTCCGATAGTACCCTGCGAGGCCTAAAAATGATTTGATCTGCTTCAGTGTTTTGGGTGTTGGAAATTCTTTTACGGCTTTACATTTTACGGTATTCGGTTTCACTCCGTCAGGCGTGATGATGTGTCCCAAATATTCGAGTTCTGGCTTTATGTATTCGCACTTATCTGGTTGGAGTTTCAGATTGGTGTCTCTCAATCGATTGAAGAGGATTGTCAGATTTTTATTATGTTCTTCCATCGTTTTCCCGAAAACTATTATATCGTCGAGATATACGAAGCAAATTTTTCCTATCAACCCTCTCAATGCGGTGTTCATCATTCGTTGAAATGTCGCGGGTGCATTTTTTAATCCGAAGGGCATTTGTAGGTACTCGAAATGTCCTTGGTGAGTGCTGAAAGCGGTGTATTTTCTCGATTTTTCTTCCATCGGTATTTGGTGGAATCCCGCGCTCAAATCCAATGCAGAAAAAACTGATGCTTTTCCTCAGTCGTCCAGAATGTCTTCCATAACTGGCAGGGGATACGAATCCTGAGCCGTTTTTTCGTTCAATTTTCTATAATCAATAACGATCCTCCACTTCGCTTTCCTTGATGCATCCTTCTTCTTTGATACAATCCAAATAGGTGCATTGAATGGTGATTGCGAGTGTTGAATTGTTCTCTTTTTCAGTAGTTCTTGCGCTTGTTTGTCAATCTCATCTTGGTGGACTTTGGGTGGTCTGTAAGACTTAGTATTAATCGGTTTTGTCGATTGGTCGATGACGATCACGTGTTCCGCGAGCTTAGTACTTGGTGGCTCGTCGTCGTCGAGTTGGAACAGATCGGCGTAATTTTGTGATCTAATCTTGTCTTGGCTTTCAGTTCTTCGATTCCTTTCCTACTCTGGTTAATTTTGTTAGTGGTCAGTCTTGGCTTTACTTCGAAAATTGGAATGTTTCTTGTCTGAAAAGTAAAATTCTTTTTTCCTTCGTTGGCTAACGGAATGTTTACGATTCCGTCTTTTATGTAGTGAATGCTCTCTCCTTGAGGCGTTTCTACTAATACTGTTCCCTTCTGTTTTTCTACTTCGACGGGGATGGTGATAAATTGTCCCGCGGAGACGGTGAATTTAGACGATTTTATTCGTTGGTATTTATTGTTGACTCTTATCCTTTCTCGAGGTAGGTCAATCATCATGTCGTTGTTTAAGATGATCGGTGTTCCTATCAAAGCATCCTCTCGTATCGGATAGTCGGACGGAACTATGTGGAACTTGTCGTGTCTGTCGTTCAAATTACCTTTGCATTTGATGAATGTATATCCGAGCGTTTTGTTCGTCTTTTTACCGGTTTTGAAGGTAATCGGCTTTTTGATAATATTTTTCGCTTTCACAAGGTGCTCTTTAACAATGTTAATAGATGCTCCTGTGTTTATTAGAGTTGTTAAATTTTTTAATGTCGTTTGGTCGGTCGAATTTTGCCGCGAATAGATGTCCTTTATCTATTGTTGAGATGCACTCTCGTCGCAAATGCTCTCGTTGTCGCTTGTGTTTTCTTGTTCTTCGTTCATCACGTTCACTTTCTGTTGAGGAGGTCTCTTTTGATTCAGAGTCTTCTGAAAAGTTTTATTCTCCTTCTGAAACTTCTTCTTTTTCTGTCCGTGCTTTTTATTGAATGAGCTTGGTATACCTGTATCTTTCTTTTTCTGGTTGCAGTACATCTCAGTGTGTCTGCGCCGATTGCAGGAAGTGCACTGTCTGTCCGGATGATTTATTACCATGACGTACTCAAGCGCCTTTCTTATTTCATCCATAGTGTTTATTGAATCGAGGTTGAATTGTCGGATATCAGTCTGGTGCTGTTGTACTTCTTCTGTCATCTGCACCTGCTCCTCTTCCTCTTCATCAGAAGATGCACACTTGGTGTGGTAAACGTTCGGTTTGTTAAGAGAGAAGAAGCTCTTTTTCTCGTGCTATTATTGGATCTCGGTTTCTCGTGCGAGGATCTCGACTGTTCCGGTCTCCGTTGATGATGAGACTCGTGAAACATTCCTCGTTGTCTTTAAATACTTCTTTTGAAATCTTCGTGTTCCTGAGCAGTCGTTTCTGCTTGCGCGAGCGAATAGATATATTTCGTTCGGAGATATGCTCGTGTGTCTTCCTTGAGATTCTGCAGATAAGTCTGAATGACGTCTTTGTCAGATATCTGCAAGTAGATGGTGATTGCTTCATCGGTTTGATGAGCTTGTTTTAATTCGAGTCGTTTCGCGTTTAGCCAAGATGTAAAAATATTACGAAATCTGGTGTTGTGTTCCTGGATCGTCCCTCGAGTGTGGACGCAAGCTGTCATCTCATTTATTAGCAGTAAAGATGATTTCATCGGGTTGACTCGTTTAACTAATACATCTTTCAATTGGTCGTACGTGCTGATGTCCACGTTCGATATGCAGCTTTGTGCTCTTCCTTTGATTTTCATTGTTAATATTTTTTTCAAAAGAAGTCCATGTTGGCTTGGAATTGTCCAGTGTTGTGTTCGGTTGACTATCGATACCCATTCCGAAATGTTTACCGCTCCTTCTCCTGTGTCCTCAGTGAAGATAGGCACTATATCTATAGTTTCCTTTGCTGGAGCATTTTCGTTCGGGAGTAGGTCCCGAGGTGGAAATTCTCTTCGTCGCCTGAATGGATCGTTTCTTCTGTTGTTAAATTCACTCCCATCATAATCACCGAAATCATCAGGATCCTCGTCTCCTGGTTGTGATCGCCTGGATTCGATGGTCTTCTGTTGTGGTCACATTGACCTTCGTTATGTTGAGATTCTTGTGTCCGTAGTTGTCTCTCCATCGTAGCCTCCATTTTTCTCATTTGGTGGAATTCTTCTTGAAGTTGAGAGTTTTCCTTCCTCAGTGTTTCCATTTCGTAATCGTTCATTCGGGCCTCGGTTATTGTGCGAGTAGCCATTTCTTGTCGGTGTATTTGTTTCAGATTGTTTATCTCAGAATGTAGATCTGTAATCTGATCTTTTTGTTTAATCGCAATTTGCGAGTCTGCTGTAGATTTTTGTAGCAGCTTCTTTTCTCGTAGAAAACCCTGCTGAAATTCGTATCTAAATTTATCTTCCGTTCTCTTGAGTTCTTGTACCTTTTCTTTAAATTGTTGGTCGAATTGAGTGACGTAATTCTTTTTTATGTCGATAATTAATTGCCTTTGCGTCTCGGCGTTTTGTTCTTGAAGCGTTTTGAAGTGATCTTGTGTTTCAGTGGATTCTTTATCGAGGTACTCTTGTTGAGTTATTATCTGGGATCGTAGCGAAAAATTTGTATTTTCGAGAGTTCCGATTTTTTCCTGACAGGTTTGGATTTGGATATTAGTAGCGTTCAATTAGTCTCTCAAGTGTTTTAGCTCGATTGCTTGTTTTGAGGTTTCACTGTCTGATGCTTGCTTTTCGGTCTGAGTGTGTTGTAAAATCTGTCAGAGTTCGTATATTTCGTCGTGTTTTTTCGTGATTTCTACGTTCTTCTCTTGCAAAACTTATGTGAATTGACTCTGGAGATGCGAATTTCGGTTTTCAAGCGTGTGTATGCGGCTGTTCTGTTCTATACTCGCTTGGCTTGTTTGTTTCGCAAGTGCGAGGTTAAGATCGTATTTTTTCTGTAAATTGCTTACTTCGGTTTTTAACTCGAGTAGGTGTCTTTCGAGTTCTAGTTTCTCGACAGTAGATTGAGCAATCTGCTCCTTTTGTTGTTCGGTTTTTTCCACTAAGTGTTTTATCTTGATATCTGATTCTGCAAGTGCCTGCTGCAATTGTTTAATTCCCGTGTCTCGATATTTTACTTCTTCTATTGATCTGTCTTTCAGTGTGAGTCCCTCGTCCACGTACTTGTTTACTAAGAACGCGAGTTGAGAGTTAGTCTGTTTTGCGTCTTTGAGCTCTTTCAAAGTTTTGGAATTTTCGGTTAATTGTCTTTTACGAGGTGGTTTAAGTTCCCTAATACTCGATGCTTCGGATTCTATTTCTCTGGGGTTAAAAGTAGCAATTCGGTTTTCTGGTAGCACTGCTATTGCAAGGTTTTGTTCGCTAACTTCCTCGATGCTCTTTTTTCCCGTGATTACAAGAATGTAATCCAGTGCATGAGGTGCTCCATGATACGCTAATAAGTGTGCATGGTTGTTCGGATTTTTGTAAAATTCCCAATTTGCGGGTTTGATGTGCTCGGATTTTTTAAATGTCGCTAGGTCTATTTTAGGATTCCACTCGGGGTAATTTTTATAATTGAAAAAATAGCTGAATAGAATGCGCGAGAGTTCTTTCCGGAGCTCTTTCACGTGTTTGGGTATCTCCTGAATACTCCCGCCGCTGAAACGTATCGAATGTTACAAAAGGCCTTCGGTGATGAGACTATGTCACAGAAAAATGTTTGCAAGTGGTACAACGACTTCAAAGAAGGCAGAGAACGTGTTGATGATTTGGAACGCTCTGGACGACCATCGACGTCAATTGATGAGTAACACATCAAGAAAATCAAGGAATTGGTGCTCGAAAATCGTCGATTAACAATTCGAGACCTTGCCGACATGCTTGCAATATCAATTGGATCAGTGCAAGCAATTTTGAAGGATCATTTGTGCCTCAGAAGAGTCGAATCGCGTGTGGTGCCAAAATTTCTCAATTTTTTCGAAAAAGAGCGTCGCGTTCAAGCATGTGAATCAATGATTTCTGACTATCAGGACGTCTACAAACAAATTAATACGGGCGATGAGACTTGGATTTATGCCTATGATCCGGAAACCACCGATCAATCGAGCGAATATCGTGCCAAAGGTGAACCGAGACTGAAAAATCCATGCCAAAGTCGCTCAAAAATCAAGGTCATGTTGACAGTTTTCTTCGATTATCGTGGTGTGGTGCATTACGAATTCCTTCCCACTGGCCAAACTGTCAACAAGGAATATTATTTAAGTGTTATGCGTCGTTTGCGTGAAGCTATTCGCAAGAAAAGGCCAGAATTATGGAAAGACAACACTTGGATTTTGCACCACGATAATGCACCGTCGCACACAGCACTGGTTCTTCGTGAGTTTTTCGCCAAACACTCCACTCATGTCGCTCCACAACCACCGTATTCACCTGATTTAGCACCGTGTGAGTTCTGGCTGTTCCCAAAGCTCAAGAGACCACTCCGGGGAAATCGTTTTGAGTCGATTGAACAGATCAAACGTGAATCGCTACGCGCATTGAAGGCTATACCTGAGGACGACTTTTTAGCATGCTTCAAAGATTGGAAAAAACGTTGGCATAAGTGTATAGTAGCTAGGGGGGATTATTTTGAGGGGGATGAAATCGATTTGGAAGAATAAATTTAAAAATTTTATTTTAAAACAAAATTCACCTTACTTTTTAAACAAAGTAGTAAGTCTTTCAATGCACAATTATTCGTGGTTCACTTCCGGAAAATTCAGCGTAGCAATGTCTTTTCCGTCAACAAAAAATCAACTAAGTTGAATATCTGTTCAACGTTCACTCGTGCACAGGCTTCGTAGTTTTACACCCTCCGTCGTGGAGTTTTGGTAACCGAGTTTTATTTTCACTTTTGGGTTTTGCGATTTTTTGTTATCCTGGCAGGATCGCCAATTTTATGTTACGCATATGGCTCAGAAAATGACTCGAATTCAACTAGCGTTCGTTATTAACTCTGCCCTTGTGCGAAATACACATCACAAGGGAACCCGTCATAATAAAGAACCTAAGGTTTTCGAATCGCCAGGTTAAGTTTTTTGGTGAAGCCTTGCCAAGGCTGTATTACGTTGTCAGGTGGTAATACGCGTAACAATAGGTCTGTAGCCCAACGGTGTCTTTATCGACGGCGCAGTCTTCTTTCGATTGTCAGAGTCAGGATCAATATGAGAAGCGAGTCGAACGGCGTGCGTATGAATATACTTATCTAAATGTTCATCAAAGGTCTCGTTTCCTTGGACTTCCGTTACAGCAAACAGACGATGTCTTCAGAAAGCGAGTAACGAACCTTGATGATTAAGATGCAAAGCAGGCGAAGAATCAGAGCTTTCTAGGAATCAAGAAAATGTCTTCGGGCTTTACGCAAAGGAGAGGATCACGATTTATAAGCGAATGGTGATATTTATTCACGTCCATTATCACTTGCTATCGGATACAAATAACAGTTTCTCGGAATAAACGCTTCATAGAACATTGTAGCCCATGCACCGCGATTATTAGTAAGAGTCTCTATTATTCCGTTATTAATACGTAGCAATTAGCATAGCAGCTAATTGCGGCAGAGAGGACCTCCGCACTCTATCGCATCACATTGACTTCTGTCGATCATTCCTCGCCTCGCGATGCATCTCGCTGCAGCATGCAGGAGGAGAGAGGCGGGGGTGGCATCTCACGAGACAAAGAATAAATCTCGGCCCTTTCTCCACGAGGTGGTGTCTCACCGCGAGCCGATAATTCGCAGCGCATGCAGACCGGGTGTAGCGAGAGGTATTATATGTCCAATGAAATAAATCTGTGGCAGAGGAGCGCGACACCATAGCACCGGAAGACAAAACTGCCCAGTCGCGCTCGCCGAAGAAAATCTTATCCTATGATATTATTCTACGAATATGAAGGCAAAGTCTTCTCGTTTAAACGCGAGGCCTAACAATTCAATATTATAAACCGTAACAATGACTTTGATACCAGATTATTTATAGCTACTGATACACTAATACTAATTTTGACATTACAAATGGTATTGGCGTTGGAAGCAATTAACCATAATTGTAACAAAGTTTTAATTGCAATAGAATTTAAATTCTTGTCTATAAAAAGGTTACTATGATTACTCATATATATGATTGAGATATATTCTGATACACTGAGCGACTATTACAGCTCACAACCGGATTGTCCCGTTGATTTCTTTCGTAAAATGTGAATGAAATTATAAAATTCTCTCTTGACATCAGAACTTATCAGTTATTATACTTAGTGTGTTTTCATATACATCACTTTACTCAAAATAACAGTTATAGTAATCACAAAATTAATGTTGACATTCATAACCTTACTTTTACAGATCTCACTTGTCGTGAACCACGGCACCCATGCACGTGATCAGTGCGTGGCGAGCAACCACGACGAGCTACGAGGAGACGCGAGCGACAGGCGCATGCACCAGCCCGCGCAACGCGTGCCCGGCGAAGCAGCCAAGGCGCCCGAGGAGCAGTGAGAAAGGAGAGGTCTAACCATACACCTGACTCTCGAGACGCGCTTAACAGAATCTAAAGAAAAAGGCGTTCATTATCCGTACCACGCGACGTGTAAGAGTTATCAGACGCCGGTTTATACGCGTCCGCGATAATATTACTGTACCAAGTTATATCTACAGAATTACTGAATAGTTACTTGTATCATTGGAACCATTTAACCTGTGAAATAATAAATTACCATTACCTGTTTAATATCATCTCTCTCTCACTCTCGCGTCTCTTGGACTCGCGGCCTACGCCACGAGGCGTCCGACCCGACCTACTGACGTAGCTAAACAACGAGACACATTACGGAATCGCTCTATGGCAATAACGGTAATCCACGAGAATATTGGGTTACGACAAATCAGAAGTGGGATTCGGGCAAGAATAACGTCGCGAGAAATCGCGAAAAATAAGAAAAGTAGCGGCATCGACGCATTACGGGCGCGTGCAAACGCCGCGAAATATCGCGAACAGTAAAGAAAAGTATAACGAAAAGTGAAGTACAAAGTAAAGTACAACGAAAAGTAAAGTAAAGAAAAGTAACGTAAAAGAAAGTATAAAGTAAAGTATAAAGGAAAAGTACGAAGTAAAGTGCATAAAGACAAAGTAAAAAGACAAAGTACAAAAACAAAGTGCGGTAAGACAAGGTAAGAATATAGGGAATAAAGACAAAGTGTGCACGAGTAGAAGAATCTCGACCAACGACACTTTCAAGAACAAAGGCTGTTATTGTGACCGACAAAAACACGCTTCGACGAGTCAGGTGTTTACAAATTCAAGCAACGCGCGAAGTAGGGAACGATGGCCAACGCCGAGGAATTCCACAATTTCCAGAGAGAAATCATGGAGACGTTTATAACCTCGCCAACAGGCAACCAATCGGAGGACGACACCCAGCCTGAAGCCGAGACAACGATCCAGGAGGTGGTGGGCGACGCCCGATTGACTGCTAGGAACCCTCCCCTTCGAAGCTCGAACGACAACGTCCAGGATGAAAAGGGGGCGAGGCGACGAGTCAACGTAACAGATCGACCTGTAAGTAGTACCCCCACGACTCGTGAAGAATATAACCAAGTAGAGGGGGGCGGAATGTGGGAGGTCCCGCCTCCCCTCGCCAAGAGACTTAATAGCGGTAAGTGGTGCGCGGCACGCGATGCCTCGGAAAAGACTACCCCGGTGCGCGACAGTAGCAGAGGAAGGGAGAGTGACGCGACGCAACCACCGGTAACCGCACACGACAATGAGCGAGAGCGAGCACGCGATACGAACAATGCTACGCGCCGATATTCCACTCTTGACAGCGCGGAGGCAGTGCGGTACGCCGATAGGAAAACCGATACACGCGCGGACATGCGAGTGAGCGCGAAGACTGTGTCGAGCCGCCTGAGTACTATAGGAAACATCGACGCGAGTCGGTCGACATAAATGAAAACCGCGAGTGGCGCGCAAATAATAATAAAGTAATCCGAAATATTAATTATTTACGAGACGATTTTGATAAAATGGCGCTACGTCCGGATTATAAGAACGATCGCCGTGAACAACCCGAAGTTGGGTACGGAAAACATGTACGTTATCATAAAAATTCGATTGGTAACACGGGTTACGACTGGCGGGGAAGTAATTATGAACCCGACGTCCCGCGAGATGCACATTTTACGCAGGAAATTGACGAGTAGGCGAGACGCGAAAATCATCACGATATGTCATGGCACACGCATCGATATTATTACGACGACAGTGCGTACAACGAACGAGATACGATCTACGACCGCAACGAACCGCGACGCGTACGATGGCGCGAGAACATTAAAAGCAACTACGATAGCGAGAACAGTGATAGCGACACACCTCGACACTTACAACGTGTGCGTGACGCGATCATCGGAAACACGGATTATTATAACCATTACGAGCGAGACGGGCCGCGACGCGCGCGTCACCCGCCATCAAGCGACAACGAACGAACGTATCAAGAGATTACCGACGATCGGTACGCAAGTATAGTACGAACACGCACCACATGTCACCTGAGCTGGTCAAAAACATGGACACTTTCTCGGGAAGCGACGACTCGCTGTCACCTAGGGAGTGGCTACGAGGGATCACTCAAATGGGCCGAATCCAACGGTGGACCAAAAATTACCAACTCGATATCGCAAAAATGAAATTAACCGGTCTGGCGAAGAACTGGCTATGATTCGAATCAGCTGCAATTTCCACATGGGAGGATTTTAAAGAAAAGTTCAGTGAAATGTTCAACGCTACCGAAACATATGGAGAACGTTGGAGGACCATGACGAAACGCTACCAAGGTACGTTGGAGACCATCCAGGAATACTTTCATGCAAAATTGCGCTTGTGTGCGGACCTGAGCTTGACGGTAAAAGGAATAAAACAGGAAATATTAGAAGCACTGCGCCACATTGAAGATGGCGTGGGACTAGCTGCAATCCCTCATAAAACGACGGGAGAATTTTATGCGGCACTGGTAGAATCCGTTAAAATACGCCAATCACGCGAAAAACGCTATTCACGCGGAAACGATAATTACGGCCAGCGAAACGGGTGGGAGGTGACAAGCCTCGAGACCCATAGTCCAACCGGATAACGCAATAACCAGGGACGAAGGACGAAACCGAACCACTACACCCGACGACGGAAGGTGGAAATGTTACAATTGTAACAAATTCGGTCACCTGTCAAGAGATTGCTCCGAACCAAGGGCGGAAGTGCGCTGTCAACGGTGCAACGCCGTAGGTCATCGAGAGAGAGACTGTAAGACCGAGGGAAATCGAGCTTCGCGCCCGATAAACCAAATCGAGACGGTCTGCACCATTCAGGCGTCACGAGTGATCGGCGAACAAACTGCTTACGAACCAACGAAGACTGAATTACAAGGCTGGGGGGTGGACTCGTCAATTCAAATTTCGCATGGACGAGCCAAAGCAGACGTCAGTATAGACGGGGTATTAGTCCCTGATCTACCTCTACGGATCGTGGCGGATGGGGCGCAGATGTACGAAGTGATCATCGGCAGGACCTACACTGAAAAGCCATGGGTTAACTACGCCAAGAAGAACGACGAGCTTCTCTTCTCCACCAACGAGAAAAGCCATTTGTTTCAAATTGAAACAGCAGAACAAGATTCAATAGCAACGCACTTAAAAAATGAAGAGGTACTCGTTGAAGCACATTCAATAAATTGTATTGAGCTAACGTATAACGGTAAATCTGCAGCAATACCACGCGCGAACCACGGACAATGTATAAGAACGATTCAACCCGCACATTATGCACCACGCGGATCGATTGAGCAATTATGGACGTCGCCGAGAAGATTGTCATGCACAAAAAACGAGAAACAACAGCTGTTGGTGGGAAAAAACCAGGAAGACGACGTAAAGGATGAGTATGTCATGTTCTATATTCTGAATTGTCGAGTAATCATAAGTTTATAATAAATGTTAATTACCATATATCTCTGTGAGTTAAGAGACATACCAAGTAATTTCTACTACCGAAAATGAAGTAATGCATATAAAAGTTGTTGGTACAACGAAAACGTTGAAGTTTTTCTTGATAACCATCACGTAGTTCGAAATATATCCGCGTTAGCCTTAGTTTTTAAATTTGAAATCTTCTTTGCGAACACATGTTGAAGTTACGAATCATCATTAATGCTTTTCTAATTTCATGATCGATTAGTTTTTTAGTAGAGGTAGTCTTTTTTCATTAGTCCTCTTCCAAATTTTGAAGACGATGTAGATGTGCAGTCTAAATCTTGTTAGATCTTTCCAATGGCCAAGCAGGATGTTTGATCGGAAGAAGGAGAGAAGGATACTGCGATATTCAATAAACACCTCGTATACAAAGAAACATATTTATTTAATAAATGATCAATCGATCCGTGTGACCAACTCGCATCACGATCGACGCCAGACTGAGGCTCTTCGGTGAAAACTGAAGTTCAGACGCTCGTGGAAGGAAGTTGAGATCAACTTCTCCATATAGATCGACAAACTCAACAAATCTTCAATATAAAATTCTAAAGAAATCTATGTTCAATTTTATGACAGTGCAGATAATCGTATGTAGATGGTGTGACCACTTTCCTTATAAATTAGATGAGTATTTTACGGCATTGGTGATGGTCAGTATAAAAGTTAAACAAGTTCCAAAGTCAATTCAATTCAAATTCAAAGTCAATTGATCTCATCACTAACATAACAACAAATAAGAATACCATTAACCCATTTAAGAGAAATTTAGGCAGTGACAGAACTCACAACTCTAACGGCAGTCTTACAAAATGCTGGTTGATAAATCTATCCGGTATTTTCTATCGTACGGACCTAGATTTTGTTATTCTTACTTATACGCAAAAGGAACCAAAACTGGCATTCATAAAATCATTTTTGAATTTGAATTACAGTCATGTTTGATTCAGATCGACAAGTTAAATATTGCGAGACGCTCACCTACTGATATTTGAAATAACTTACATTATACTAACACAAAAAAAACACTCGTAAGGTCATACTTGATACCAAGATATTTCTT
This sequence comes from Cylloceria caligata, assembly GCA_963942595.1. Taxonomy (NCBI): domain Eukaryota; kingdom Metazoa; phylum Arthropoda; class Insecta; order Hymenoptera; family Ichneumonidae; genus Cylloceria; species Cylloceria caligata. The sequence goes on from OZ012703.1 coordinate 72,577,157, forward strand.
TATCTTTATACCCTGATGTAAAAATAACCAATAGTGACAGAGCCAATAACACAGTTGTTCTAAACTTCATTGATTACATACAAAAATCCCATGCACTCTTAATTGATGAAACTATTTACAAGATTTTAGCAATGAATCCAACTTAAATTGTATAAAAAATAGTTATTAGACGTCTAGATATCTGAAAACGAGTAAAAATCAGAAATGAAACTATCATTATTTAAAATCTGATATTACGAATTTAGCTAGAATGTAAACTTTACCAAAAATACGCAAGCTGAACATCCCAATAACGGCAATAGCTTCGTGTATCAATTGTACCTCACACAAAATGAACTGCTTGTATTCATCAAATGTTGACGAAGCGTATGAAGAGTCCGATTTCTAATGTTAACGACAGTTTCTCTCTGAAATGATTAGTTTCGCACATTAGTTTACCTGCTTCATACATTTTAGTTTTATTGGATGTGTACTCGCTTTAAAGAAATGTTCTTTTACAATGGGTTTTTAATCGCCTGGAAAAAGAAGGTTATTATTTAGAAAGTGTTATTGCGGAATTAAAAAATAAACCGAGATAATTATATTTTCGCCTTATTTCACCTTTGAAAATAAGATTTATAAAAAAATGTCCTGTCTTCATATAGGCTCCAATTTTATATAATAAAGTTATAGCTGATTCAGAAGAATGTTGCTTATCAAAACTTTATTACACTCCAATTGAATACAAAAGACATGTTGATGACGCAATTATCTCTTTATCATTTGATTAAATTCAATAAACTTCAACAATTTTCAATGCTTAGCATCCCAAACTACAATTTACTATTGTTCAGTTTTCGCACCTACCAAGCACACACTCAACTCATGCACACGCTACACTCACAGTCATCTGACCCCTCGCGTCATATGGTATAGCTCGCGGGTATGCTATATCGATTTATCGACCGCGCACTCAAGCACATTGTCCATCAGCTCACATCCTCGATCGAAGCTCACTCAAGCGGCCAACGCTGCTAGCGTGGCCCCAGCGGCAAGACCACTCACAAGGCTCACTTTCCATCGTTGGCGGCGAATCACAACTCAACCAAGCTGTGACGCACGTCCGTCCTCTTGATACTCTGCCTCGTGGTCGACGGATGTGGCCATTGTTCTCACTAGAGTCGCTCGCGCTACACGTTCCCGCGTAAACTCACAGAGATATTCATTCGTTCCACTCACTTTTGTGTGCATTCAGTATTATAGTGTATTACATTCTTGGTCAAATCACCCGTGTGTCAAATCATTGTCAGTGCAAATCACAGCAAACCAACAGGACTAGTGCAGCACTCACATAAACGTCAACGGCGTGGTTCGTTCGTTGGCAGCAGAGACGCCATTCTGCCTCGCACCGTTCATTGGCGTCAGAACACTCACCAGCCTGCCGTGTGGCTTTACTAAAGCTCTATGCTCAGACCTTATCACCAGGATCAACCACACGGAATCAACAAGTCAACTCAGAGGCCTGAGAACCTACACACCGCCAGTACATCAACACACGGGCCAGAACAAATCAAATTACATTTCTTGTGTATCCACCAGGTATTTTATGCAATCAGTGTTAATTAATTAAATAAACATTGAATCAATTATTGTTACATACTGAGTGCATTTAATTATTTATACTTGTCGCCAGGATCCTTAACCTTACTTTTCACATCTGTCACTTGACATGCTACGTGTGAATGCATCGACTTGTTACCAGGCGACAGGTTAAAAAATAATTTCAAACTCAGTCTCACACTCATTATCATACATTTTTTGGTCCTTCGAGCCGGATCTAATTTACTCACACTCATTATCATAACATTTTTTGGTCCTTCGAGCCAGATCTAATTTACTCACACTCATTATCATAACAACTATTGAGAAAGAAAAATAAAAAATACCATTCCTGGATTTGTTATTAATTAGGGAAAATGATAACATTATCACAGATTGGTATCGTGAACATGGCAGGTTTATTAACTTTTTCTCGAATCATAAAAATAGGGATTATATACGTGCTAGTAGGTAGGGCATTAAAACTTAAAAAGATAGACTATTGCTACTATTCCCATCACTCAAGAAAAAAATCAGAAACTTGACACAAGCAGAATTGTGAATTTTCCATACCACGTTAATACGAAGAATTCACGGAAGAGAATAACAAAGAGAAAGAGAGGTGGACGTAGTAACTATTGTAAACGAGCAAATTCCAACGACATTTTTGGAACTGTCTGACGATATCGTTCTTACACTCACACGCATACGAGTGTTTAAAGTTGAACCTTGAGTTATTTACTATACCTTCCAATACAGAAGAGTATATAAGCATCATAGTGGATACACGACAAGCCTGTGTCATCCCTCACGCATGACGGACCTCCTGCAATTTATCGTACCTGGCCACGGTGAAGAATACCTGGATCTGGCGCATACAATGTAAATGTAAATGTAAAAGGTAACAAGTTGTGGGGCGAGCATTCATCATTTCAATTTTTATATACATCTGTTCACAAGACAGTAAATACGAGCTCTCCTACTTCTATATTTTCGAAAGCAACCTGTATTGTCAGAACGAGCACCCCTAATTTTAATTTATGTATACACCTGCACTTTCTGTCTACAGTAGCGTAGAATTGTATACATAACAGTAAATACAAGCTATCGAACTCCTTCGTTTTCGAAAGCAACCTGTATTGTCAGACCGAGTATCCCTTATTTTAATGTATGTATACATCTACACAGTCTATCTACAAGACAGTGCATATGACGCCTTGCACTCTTGCATTTTGGAATCAAGCTGTATTGTCAAAACGAACGTACATAATTTCAATATTCATCTGAACAGTCTGTTTACAATGTGACGAATACGATTCTAGCAGAGGGTCGCGCAGGAAGCTGTACACCTGTGTTCCTCATCCCACTCCATTCTATAATATACAATATGGTTATCCATACTTACCTATAAAACGAATCGTAGAAACGGATAACCTTTCAGTCAGGCCCGTGACACACTGGAAACTACAACTATCAGCGATAGATTTCCAACCACCATCTCTTTCGTCAAGTGTACGCGTGTTGCACAATATGAGTTCCGCCGATATGGGTGTGGGCGCCATGTACCGGCTTATATCTGCCGATGATAAGAAAAATCTCGAGATACCACTGCTTCTCGGTAAAACATACAATTTGAATTATTCAGAAACAAAAAAAATAAGTGTGGGACTTCAGCCGCATGTAAATGGCGATGTCGTACCAATAATCAAGCTGCAGAATAATAACTCATGGGGGGGGGGGGGGATAATCCTCGATATCACAACCTGGGGTAAACTACAAGCTGCACTACCGGAAATAGACTCATATTTCAAGGAGTGTAGGAATTATGGTAAGTGGACCGCTCACCGTACCCCAAAGACCCTCAAATTTGGAGACTTCGAAGTATACTTTAGAACATCGTTCGGGTCCAACTCCATTGTATTCGATCGGAGTATTGATGAGACAACCACTGAGGACAGTATCGACCACAACGAAGAGAGTCGAGTGGAACCACCGCCAGCGAAGAAGAAGAAGAACATCTATTCACCAGCTATAGTGATGCAAAAGAAATCATTTGACGGTTTATGCGCCGTAACAGTGTGTGTCGAAGAGCGCTTGCGACGGCGCCAACGCTACACCGTTTATGTGAAAAACTGCATCGAAATTCTAGGTGCTGAATTACTTATTTATATTCCCGCTAAAGAGCTAGCCGAAAATGTGGATCAAGTGCGCGTTAGAGAACTCTTAACATAGAATAGCTCTAACCTGTGTGATGCTGTACGCCATCGAGTCGATCCTTCATTCATTGAACATTTCGATATACTGTTCCTGGAGTTGAAGGTATTTTGTATTCCATTCATAACACATGAAGTGAAAAAATTACTCACAGACATTTCTCTAGTGGCTACAATCCGATCTAATAATAATAATCGGAGAACGAGTGTACAAACTAGTTAAAAGTAGTATTTAATAATTCACATAATAACACATGGTTATAAAGATAATAATTAATTTTACTAATTGTAGATGATAAGACGATTATTGTATGACTTTGTATTAATTATGTGTTGCCCCGTCTCGTCGACATCCCATGTTTCGCTTAATATAAATTAGAGTTATTAAAGCTGTATACATAATGCTATTGTCAATAAACATATATGTTCTTCAAATGTTTTTTATCTATAATTATTACTATTAATATCAATAACTGGTTTGAGTGATTCGAAAGATTGATTTTTAATTAGTATCAAATACTAAAAAAGCAAAACCTCGGATCTGTAGGACACGACCAGACGCAAATCTTTTTACCGATGTCAAGCTACAATCTTCTTTTTCGATGGTAGGTCCCAATCTGTTGTATCGTCTGTAGGACCCAATCTACTTCTCGATAGTTGCATCAAATCTACATAACCGACCTCCAAATAGTCGCTCTGTTTTACCTGCTGTCGGTAACACAGCTCCAGTGGGTTATTTACCATAGATGTCGCATCGGCAACAACCGACGGTCCAGCGTCCGACAGATGGCGCACGTGTCGCCTAGGTGGCGCGTCAGTCGGGGGGCTTAGGGTAGGGTGACCAATCAGGTGCAGGGGAGAGCTGGGGTAAGGAGGTGGGGGACCAATCACAAGCCAGCAGGGAGAGGAGAGGCCACGCTCACAGGTCTCGCTATCTTACACCTATTCTACTGGGGTACCGCTGCACAGTGGGGCGGATTCCCGAAAAGCTGGTCAAAAGTCGAAAAATGAAGTTTCATTTTATAGGATTTAGAGTACATAGGTGGATAGAGTAATGTTTAAAGAATATAATGGAACATTTCATAAGGGGTAGTGAAGTATACCTGGCAAGTAAAGCCAGTACAAAAGAGACCTTCGCGCAAGTAATAGCTCGATCGTTCGAGCTCATATTGAAGCGTCATATTAAAAAATTCGTAGAAAATCGTAAAATTGGTGTTTCTTAATTCTGCAAAATGGAGGTTTCAGGTTAAAGAAAGTAGTTTATTATCATATGCGTGGAAAATTATAACAGATACATATAAATTAATAGCTAAACAATGTCTAAAGTAGAAGAAAATGAAAAATTATGTGCAATCATTTTAGAAAAACAGGGAAAAAGTTAAACGTTCCGCAGTGTTCCGCAACGAAACAAGTTTTAAATTAAAGTTTGTACTGTTATGTAACAAAATTAGTAAAAATCAGCTGCAGCTAGCTGCAACTTTATTTTTAGTGCACATTTGAATATAAAAAATTACAAATTCACATTAACCACTTGTTGCACGTTTTTTTCAAATGAATATAATTTTGTGAAACTTGTGACTCGTGGGTTTTTGGGGTCGCTGAATACGAATCCGGTGTCAAAAAAACTAAATTCAAAATGGTGGATCCAATATGGCGGACGCAATTTTCGAAATCGATTGGGTTCGCTTGAAACTTATTAGTCGGGGGTTTTAGGGTCGCTGAATACGAATCTGGTGTCAAAAAATCAAAATTCAAAATGGCGGATCCAATATGGCGGGCGCAATTTTTGAAATCGGTCGGATTCGCTTGAAACTTGTTACTCGGGGGTTTTTGGGGTCCCTGAATACGAATCCGGTGTCAAAAAAACAACATTAAAAATGGTGGATCCAATATGGCGGACGCAATTTTCGAAATCGGTCGGATTCCCTTGAAACTTGGTACTCGGGGGTTTTTGAGATCGCTGAATATGAATCCGGTGTCAAAAAAACAAAATTCAAAATGGCGGATTCAATACGGCGAACATAATTTTTGAAATAAAACCACCATTTTTAATTTTGTTTTTTCTTGGCTACGCAACGTGAATAGTTTCGTAGCGTAGTGGCTTACACGCTGGACTCGTACATTATTGTTCTCGGTTCAAATCTCGTGTAGGTCATTTTTTTTTATTTTGCATAATAATTATTTAATAAAATTGTAGTTAAATTAATTCAGCAATTTTCATAATTTTAATAATTATTTAAATGTTATAAATAACTTATTTCGTTTTAGAGTATATATTATTGGATTCTAACATTTATACAGGATAACGGAACATTTGAAAAGAGTCAACTGTATACATAGACCTACCTGCAATATATAGGTCAACTTATACATAGTGGAACAGATAGACTTTTTGCGAGGGTAATGGACGAAGATGTTATTAAAAGGTTCCATGTTATTTTAGAAGCTATTTCAAGTGGTCATGAAATTAATGTACCACATTTCCAAGAATACACAATAGAAACAGCTCGAAAATTCGTCGACTTATATCCCTGGTTCCACATGCCTACTTCTGTTCACAAACTTTTAATTCACGGCTCTGAAATAATACAATCTGCTTTATTGCCAATCGGACAAATGTCTGAAGATGCACAGGAGTCTTGTAATAAATATATTAAAAGATACCGTGAAGATTTTGCTGGAAAATGCAGCAGAGCAAAATCGATGGAAGATATTTTCTTGCGCTTGCTAGTGGCATCAGATCCGTATGTATCAAGCTTAAAGAAATTGCCACATAAGAAATTAAAATCCTTATTTCCGGAAACAATTGCTTTGCTTACTTCACCAACTGTTTATGCATCTACTGATGATTCTATCTCTTCTTTTTCGATGTCGTCAGATTCTTCAGATTTTTATACAGACAATTCGACTGATGATGAAGACTAATGTTTATGTTAATATTAGAACAATATTCTTGTTAATATAAATTAATTTTTTTAATTTGGCTTTGTACTGTATTTCTCAAATAAATTTGTTAGTATTTAAAAAATCGTGTTCCTTATTACACTTTCTTATATATTTGAATTATACATTTTTCAATATTTTTATAAATGATTAAAAATGTTATTACTTATCTGAAATATGTACAAAATATTTCTTTTAAACAAGAAAATCATTACTCTGTAATCCAAATACATTTATTTTTAAACTGTAAATCAAATTATTATACAGTAATCTTAAAAAATGTTTGCTCAAACTAAAATAATTATAAATTAACTATTTGAACATGTTAATTTTATTTCACAAAATCTATTTTGCTTCAGAAAATGATTTTAAGAAATATGTGCTTCAAAGAAAAAATTACTCGCATGTAACTGAAGTACATTCACTTGAATAAAAAAAGGAAATGTAACTTGTAAATCGTATAAAATAAGTCTTTCAAAAGTGATTTTAATCAATACAATTATAGATGTAAAAGTAGATGTTTTATTAGTTTTTATCAAATATATATCAGGAGTACAAATTGAAAATGCGGGATTTTTTTCTATTTTTGAACGTTTATTCTGAAAAAATGGTAACAAATGAATTATTCAAAGTATTGTCCATCGCTAGCCACAACTTTTTCCCATCTTTCTGGCAATTTACGGATACCGTCGCGAAAAAATTCGGCCGGCTTGGCTGCTATCCAGTCATCGACCCATTTTTGGGCTTCTTCGTAAGAATGGAAGCGCTGGTCAGCTAGGCCATGTGTCATCGATCGGAAAAGGTGGTAATCGGAAGGAGCAATATCTGGGCTATACGGCGGGTGGGGTAAGACTTCCCATTTCAGCGTTTGTAGGTATGTTTTGACCGGCGCTGCAACATGTGGCCGAGCGTTGTCATGTTGCAAAATTACTTTGTCGTGTCTTTGCTCGTATTGTGGCCGTTTTTCTTTGAGTGCGCGGCTCAAACGCATCAATTGAGTTCGGTATAGTGCTCCTGTGATGGTTTCGTTCGATTTCAATAGCTCATAATACACCACACCCAGCTGGTCCCACCAAATACAGAGCATGAGCTTGGCGCCGTGAATATTTGGTTTGGCCGTCGATGATGATGCATGGCCGGGGTAACCATATGATTTTTTGCGCTTCGGGTTATCGTAATGGATCCACTTTTCATCACCAGTGACAATGCGATGCAAAAAACCCTTCCGTTTTTGCCGTTCGAGCAGCAGTTCGCATGCAAAAAAACGGCGCTCGACGTCTCTCGGCTTCAGCTCATACGGCACCCAATGTCCTTGCTTTTGGATCATTCCGAGGGCTTTTATACGATGGGAAATGGCTTGTTGTGTCACTCCCAATGAATCTGCGAGCTCTTGTTGAGTTTGACACGAGTCTTCATTGAGTATTGCCTCCAATTCAGCATTCTCAAACTTTTTCACTTGGCCCGGCCGCTCTTTGTCCTCAACGTCAAAATCACCACTTCTAAACCGCACAAACCATCTCTCGCACGTTGAAACCGATGGAACATGACTCGGATAAGCCTCGGAGACCAATCGATGTGCTTCAGCAGCACTTTTCTTCAAATTAAAGAAGTAAATTAAAACTTCCCGCAAATGCTGTTTTGTTGGCACGAAACTCGACATATTGAGAGCTCAAAAAAACTATGAATTTGACACTGCGACAAATTGACACATACTGAAAATTAAAGCTATAAGACGTAGCTTTGACATGAACATAGTCACAGTACTGCCTGATGCGTATAGCGTTAGTAACGCCATCTGTTATCAAACCCGCATTTTCAATTTGTACCCCTGATAATTTACTTACAGATTTATAAAAAGTTAATAAATTTTTTAAATCGCTATTTTGAATCTGCCATTTTGAATTTTGTCTTTTTCACATCGGATTCATGTTCAGCGACCTCAAAAATCCCCGACTAACAAGTTTCAAGCAAATCCGGTTGATTTCGAAAATTGCGTCCGCCATATTGGATCCACCATTTTTTATTTTGTTTGTTTCACACCGGATTCGTATTCAGCGACCTCGAAAACCTCTAAATAACAAGTTTCAAGCGAATTCGGCCGATTACAAAAATTGCGTCCGCCATATTGGATCCGCCATTTTGAATTTTGTTTTTTTCACACCGGATTCGTATTCAGCGACCTCGAAAACCCCCAAATAACAAGTTTTAAGCGAATCCGGCCGATTACGAAAATTGCGTCCGCCATATTGGATCCGCCATTTTGAATTTTGTTTTTTTCACACCGGATTCATATTCAGCGATCTCGAAAACTTACAGAAACCAAGTTTCATACAAATTCGATAAACATTCCGTATTATAACTGAGTATTTTCGGTTTACTATCGCCATTTTGAACCCGCCATTTTGTTTTTTTAGAATTTTGACTTCAGATTCGTAATCAGCGACCCCAAAAACCCTTATATACTATATCTCAAACAGAATGAACTACGTTTTCGACTTTTGACCAGTTTTTCGGGAATCGGCCCCACTGTGCGCTGGGGCGATAAGCAGTCACACAAGGCCGTCGTCAGGCTCGTATGGCTCAAGCGTGAGCGCAACTGCGTTATCGCTCATGCTGGACGCATGAGAGAGTATCGGCCTACCGACGGTCGACGGATACTACGTGGAGGCAGGGGTCCATCACGTTCTTCAATTCCACGGTTGTTTTTGGCATGGATGTCCCCGATGTTATCGGGTGAATAGAGATACTCGAACTAAATTCGGTAATATAATGGATGAGCGATACAAGCGAAATCGTCTGTGTTTCCGGGCAAATCAGATCGAAAGGGTACACTCTAACCAAAATATGGGAATGCGATTTTGACAGATTACATTCGTTGGCGGTCGAACGGAAAATTTTTACGGAATAGGGAGCAGATAAGCCATGTGGATGTGGGCTCACTCTATCCATGGGTGTGTAAGAATAGAAAATATCCCATTGGACATTCGAAATTGTACGTAGGTGACGGGTGTCGAGAACTCGTGGGACTTGAAAACGATCTAAGTGTCGGCGAGGGTCTTGCGAAGTGCGCCGTAGTAGCACCGCGCGATTTGTATATGCCAGTATTGCCTGTTCGCATGCATCTGAAACTATAGTTCCTCCTGTGTAGAACGTGCTGTATAGACATGGGCACATCCGTGGGCTGCACACACGATGACACGACTGAGCGAGCGTTTGACGGCACATGTCGTGGACGAGCTAAGAAAAGCTGTGTCGCTCGGATATAAGGTGACGCGTATCGATGAAATTTGGCAATACGTTGTTACGCAGTACGACTCGACAACGTGACGAGGCGGTCATTTTGCCGAGTACATCGATACATTCCTAAAAATAAAACAGGAGGCGAGTGGACCGCCAGCAGAGTGTAACGATGACGAGGAAGCAATAGAGCGTTTCATAGCGTTGTACGAGGAGTGTGAGGGTGTATATCTCGAACGAAGTGCTTTGCACTCAAATCCGGGTTTACGTTCGCTCGCAAAATTGGCGCTTAATTCATTCTGGGGAAAGTTTGGTCAACGCCAGAAGCTCACGAAAACTGATATCGTTTTCACGCGCTCGGAGCTAATGAATTTACTAACGAGTCCGGAGATTGAGGTGACGGGAATGCTACCGGTTCATCACAAGATCCTGTATGTGAACTATGTAAGCAACCGCGATGCTATCCTACCAACCCCGACATCAAACGCTGTGATTGCAGCATACACGACGGCACAGGCTCGCCTAAAACTATACAGTTATCTTATCGGGAGGCGAATATTGTACTCCGATACGGACTCCTGTATTTACGTGAGTCGCTCTGGTAGCAACGAGTATGAGCCGCCAATCGGACAATTTCTCGGTGATCTCACGTATGAATTGTTCGTAAACCCGACGGTAGGATTATTGAAAAATGTATAGTAAAGGGTATCACGCGAAACTTTGCGAATAGCCGTCACGTAAATTATGACGCATTACGATCCTTCGTGACAGGAGCTAGGAGCGTACCTATTATTTAAAAATTCAACGCTATTCGACGCACGGAATTTCATCAGGTAGTAACGTGTAAAGAAACGAAATCATACGAACCTATTAACACGAAGTGAAAGCGGTAGGGGAAGTACTCTACTGTACCGTTTGGCTATTGTGAAATACGCCAATTAGTATGACGCAAAAAAGTATATAGTTTTATGGGTGAATTCGAGGTATTTTAAAATAATCTTTTTGTCTAATTTCATGTATCGTATTTACTGTGTACAATACGTTAAAAATTTTTTTTTAATATTGATTTATGATGTATATAACCGTTGGCTGCTCGTTCTTTTTGTGCTGCTATTCGTTGTAGTAGCTGCTATTTCTTTACCGTTCCCTTTTGTTCTAACTTTCTCATCGTTCATTCCTATTGTCCCGTCTTTCTTATCGAGTGTTTCCTTTTGTTCTGACTTTATCGTGCTACGTCCGTCTATATAATATTGCTGTGTAGAATTACATGATTCGTGAATTTTGCACATGGAACTGTATGCATAGTGAAACAAAAATATTGCTTCATTTGTGAGAAATCAAAAACTATCGTTATTTAATTTACATATGGTGTAAACATCAGCTTATACCGTGGGCACGCGCCTCATCAGCTAGTAGAGGCGCGTCGCTCCTTATATGCTAGTCAAGGATGCGAAAAAAGCTAATGCCGCGGGGTCGCCACCGCCGGCGCCACAGCCGCCGCCACCGCCACGACCGCCGCCGCCGCGGTATAAGTTTATTTAAGAGTCAGCTGATTGATTTTTAAAGACATTCATCGATATGTATACACGTTGGAAAAATTCATGGACAGCCGTGATAAGCGGTCCTACGGGCAGTGGTAAAACCGATTTTGCCAAAAAATTCTTTAAATACATGCGCGAAATGACGGATCTCCCGTTCGAGGGTATACTTCTTTATTACTCAGAGAGGCAGTCCGGGTATTCAGAGTACGGTGATAACATCGAATTTCGCGAGGGTTTACCGCAAACAGCAGACTACTCGAATGATACAAGGCCTAAACTTGTGATCATTGATGATCTAATGCGGGAGGCATCGAACGTGGTCGATCTTTTCACCAAGGGTAGCCGTCATAAAAATCTGAGTGTCATTTTCATCGCGTAATATCTCTTTCATCAGGGTCACGGGCAGTGCGATATCTCCTCAAACGCTAATTATATTGTTGTCTTCAAAAATCCGCGAAGTCGCGCGCAAATTCAACATCTAGCTCGCCAGGTATGTCCCGAGAATCCGAGATTTTTGCAGGAGGTATATTTCGATGCAACAGCTGCAACGCACGGCTATCTATTATTCGACTTAAAACAATTGATGCCTTATAATTGTCGATTTCGCGCCTGTATATTTCCCGATGACCAATACCATTACCATTACGTACCTGAACAAGCAATAAAGTTTTGCGATGCGAACCTTGCGGTAAAAGGCAAATAATTATATTGCAAGTGCTGGCTTAACTGAGGCAAGAGCAACGACGTGCAATTTTGCGCAAAGCAGATGTAGCGCTCGTACGGTGTATATGCGAGTGTACCCTAAACGTTTTACAGGGAAACGTCAGTATAAACAACGTGCAAAAGAATCATCTTCGGAGGTACGCGATAATTCTTCGACGACTAGCCGCCAAAAGGGGAAATTGGAGTGGTAAGAGGAAGATCATCGTCGAGCACTGTGTCGGATTTTTCAAGTTGCTTCTTGTGCCTGTCTTGGTTCGCACGAGCCATGGAATATGCCAGAAAGATGGTGCTTATTTCTCATGATAACACACATCGTCTCGCGGGTCTCGCCACTACTGCTACTAATACTACTACTATTACTACTACTACTACTACTACTACTACTACTACTACTACTACTACTACTACTACTACTACTACTACTACTACTACTACTACTACTACTACTACTACTACTACTACTACTACTACTCCTACAGATCCGTCGCCTTCCGTACAGACTACCGGTACACCATTATCGCACCTCGACTCTGAGCTGAGTGAAATTCTGAACTCTCACCCATACAAGAGCGACAGAGAGAGAGAGAGAGAGAGAAATGGACAGCGTATAAACAGGTGCTACAGCGTTATCTTCACTTGGTCGAGTACGATAATACAGTACCGAATATTTCGTCAAAACAATAAATAGCAATACTCGATAGCCGCGAGAATAAAATCGACGACGTTTTAATGAACAAATTAAATCTCGATTCAATGACACACTTATTATCGATATCGTTCCAAAAAAATGTTAAATCTAAAGCAATATCGTTGCTTCGCAATTTGCATCGCGGCGCAGTCTGTACAACAATGAAATGGGATCGTAACGGCGTTGATTCCATAGACGGCAGAAAAATTTCAAATTCCAATATCGTTGATCTTGTTAACAATGCTATGCGAGCTAGAAAACGCGAGAAACCCATCGGTCAATCTCCCTTTGCCAAACTCCTGCGAACGATACAGATGTAGCGTGAATTTATCGGCAATCCCGAGTTACTACACGAGCCTACACCTACATCATCCTCGACACCGCAACGGCGTCCTATCTTACCTCGCGATAGCGATAGTAGCAGCAGCAACAACAGTAGCAACAACGAGGCCGAGACCGCACACTCAGACAGAGATTTAATGTTCAGGGCGGATAACGATATCATCGTGGGGGCGGAGGGGGAGGAAGAAGAGGATGAACAATTGAAAAACATTGCACAAGTAGAGAGCCAACGACACCCCAGTGAATATCGATCCCCCACACAATTAAAACAGAAAAAGAAAAAGAATCCATTTAACTGGCCATCGTTAAAATTATGAAAATTCTTCAAAAAATCTATTATGAAACCGCTAATCCTGCATTCTATTCTCGAGCAAAAAATTTGGCCCAGGTGGATCGGAGAGTGGCGCGAATAAATATTTTACCATGGCTCGAGACACAGTATTCATATAACATGCATCGTCTCGTGCGACGACGATTTCCCCATCGTACGTGCAGCGTGAGTAATACAGACGATGTATGCAAGGCTGATTTAGCTGATCTTTGCTCGATATTTACGTACAACGATAGGTACGCATATGTACTTATTGTTATCGACGTGTTAAGCAAATACGCGTGGGTCGAAGCTTTGTGCGACAAAACGAGCGCAAACGTGGCCCGTGGTCTCACACGCATACTCGCACGCAGTAACAATCGTCGCCCGCAGCAATTGCAAACTGATCGAAGCAAAGAATTTATCGGCACTCCATTTCAGCAAATTTTTAAGAAAAAGAATATCGATTTTCACGCTGCTTGTAATCCCGATATAAAAGCCTCGATTGACGAATGCTTTAATCGCACAATAAAAGAGCGAATAGGGCGTTACATTACATACACGCGAAATAAGCGTAACATTTATGCTTTACAAAATTTTTTATATGCTTATAATCACACAAGAAATTAGCGGAGCGCGTATTCTTCCGAACGAGGTGACCCTAGAAAATGTCTCTATAGCGCGAGAAAATTACCACGGCGTTACGAACGTAACGCGAGAAAAACTAAAAGGCCTAAATACAGCGTCGTTGACTTTGTACGTATCAGTACAGCTAAAGCAGCATTCGTGAAAGGATATGAGCGTGGTTGGAGTAACGAGTCATTCAAGATTCAACGAATATCAGTGAATCGAGAACCATTCATGTATATTTTAGACGATCTGAGTAACGAGACTATCGACGGTATTTTCTACGAGGCAGAATTATCGCAAGTACGAGTGCCACCGTCACCTGAGGAGACGAAAGAAGAAAAGAGGACAAGGAGGAAGAACGCTCGGAAGCACTCCCTGATAAATATGAGCTCCACGGATAGCTCTTTCTTTGTCGTACTACCGAGCAACAGTAGTATGCAGTATTTTCCGGATAATACGACGACGAAATTTATTACAAAACTACCACATCAGGCACGTTTGGACGGAGAATGGTCTGTTTCTCTTATGGAAATAGCGTATCCGATGACTCTTTTACCTATATGTTCCTACTGTAGGAAATCTCGTAACTTTTAAGGATGGTGATTATGATTTATCGGGTTTAAAGTTTTAATACGGAAACGCGTGGATAGAGACCAAGTTCCATCTGGTGTATATCGCTCTATAGACGCTCCTTCGGAGAGTATAAATAAGTTACCTCACGTGGCCGGTCATCTGCGCCTTAAATCGCTTCCGAGCGGGCAGGTCGAAGTAGTGCGCGTATGCGACGATCTACGATACCACGACTTTCGCGTATCGTCCGCTATCGCAAGGCTACTAAGATTCTCAGAAGAGGCCAGTAGGTCTGTAATGATAGAACCGCATTGCGAATACACAAGGTCGAAGCCTCCATCTCTCACCGGTGCTATATCAGGCAGCATGCTTCTATACACCGATATCTGCGAGAGCTATATTACAGGCGATGTACAAACACCCCTCTTACGAGTTGTTCCGATTGATGCTGACGACTTTTAGTATGATACGATAAAAATTAAATCGTTTTCGGCGCCACGTTATATACCTCTCTTGCACAACAATGTACATACTATCGAGATCGATATAAGAGACGAGTTTGGAGATTCTATACCATTCGGACAGAGAACGTTGACTGTGACACTACATTTCAAAAGGTCCCACGATTGATTATGACGCTATGGATGATATTGACAGTGTGCAGCACGGATGAGGCCGCCGCGGGTACGGCGGCATTAGTCATGCTTATATCGGAACGCCTAATCAACGAGGACACGGTATCGGCAGCTTTCTCGGGGGCTTGTTTCGTCGAGTGTTACCACTTTTAAAGAAGGGTGCTAAAGCAGTTGGAAAAGAGGCATTGTAAGCTGGTGTAAACGTAGCCGGTGATATCCTCGATAGAAATATAGCTGTGAAAGATGTTATTCGCGAGAAAATGCGAGCATTAGGCAGTAATCTCAAACGGAAGGCCTCTGAAAAAATGGACACTCTCATGCGGGGGTTATAAAAAGCGCAAAATTTCGCAATCTCCTCATTCATCGAACGAACGTAAACCACGACGTATCTCCCGTAAAAAGAAAAGTGTAAGAAAGAGAAAAGTAATAAAGAAGAAGAAGGATAATAAGAGATGCGACTACATTTTGTCTTGTGGGCAATACAAAGAATGGTCAATGCAGCTTAAAGATTCTCGAGGCATCGCTTCTTGTTCGTAGAACAAAAATAGCTCCTGATGTGCTGCTCTCGCATGCTAGAACTCTGGCAAAATCTATGGCTAAATATCCTCTTACGAGAGTCGAGGTAAAGGCCGTTTCAATACACTCCAGTGTTCATAGAGAGACTATCGATAATATCGTCCTCGGTCGATTGCCGAAGCGTATAATTATCGGTTTTGTCGATAACAAAGCGTTTAACGGCGACTTCAGTATGAATCCATTCGATCATCAAAATTACAAGATAAATTATCTCTCATTGTATGTAGATGGTGCTCAGATACCTTCGAAACCGTTACAACCTGATTTCACGAAAAATCATCTATATGTGGATGTTTTTCCAAAGTTGTATTCGGGAACTGAAATACATTTCTTGAACGATGGTAATTCGATTCGATCGATCGCGATAATTATCGCGATGGATACTGTATGTTTGCTTTTGATTTGATACCCGATCTTTCGGCGCACAGCAATTCACATTGGAATTTAATAAACACGGTAGTGTGAGAATAGAGGTACGATTTGAGAATGCGCTTTCTTCAACGGTAAATTGTGTCGTCTACGCGGATTATGATAATGTTCTTGAAATTGATGCCTCTCGGCAGGTAATGGTGGATTTTACTGGATAAGCGAAAAATGTGCTGATGTCGGAATAAAATTGTTTCGTGTTAAGAGATGTAAAAGCGTCTTTGTGAGTAACTAATCAGTCGAACTTTAGCATCTGTACAGATTAGACATAAAAATGGATATCGTCGTGGATATACAGGGAATGCGTGGTAAAGACTCGGGATTTATTCCGAAAGGAATTGCCGTGGTAGCAGTAGGTAGACCGTAATCTGCTCATTGGATCGTTGCACCACCAGTATTCGAGAAGCCAGAATAATTTTCTCTCGAATTATTTTCACGGTCTTAAATGGTACGAGGGCGATGTGAGCTGTAAAGAAGCATGCTAACTTCCGTGAAATTTCGCGAACATCAAGACGTATCTATACACGCAGTCACGAGAAGACTATACTTATTTGCGATATCACGAGTCGTGAAATTTCCAACATAAATAAAAAATTGGCTTCGCGAGCACTCTTTTAATGTTATGTTTGGTCGGCACACGAAGAGGAAGAGAATAAGAAAGAGGGGAAATCATCATCATGTAGTCGTGACATGATCGACGATAGTGTTATGCCGGTACCGCGTAATTGGATTATTCGGTATTTGGTATAATATTAAAAAGTTATTATTTTTGGGATCGTTTGCCGATAAGGAGATGAATCTCGAGTTATCGATGAAAACGCGAATCTATATAAAAGGAAGTGTTTATTATAGACAACGGTAACTTTCCGTTGTCTATTTAAAAGTCAAAGTAAGAATGTACAATAATATGTTGTTTCGAGTATTTAACGAGGAACCAACCCATTCTATCTTGAGTCTAATTTAATACTGCCTTTCGTAAAGCAGTTGTTAACTGTCTTCACGAAAATCCCTTAATTCGCGATTTTAGCGCTAGCCTATTGTCGAACGCCAAGCGAGTCGCCTCATGCTGCGTCGGCGTTCTTGGTGTCGATCGTACGATCGGGCATTGGACTTCGTTTCCTGTCTTAAACGAATTCCAATGTTTCTTTGCTATGGAATATTCCCGAATATACGAAATACGAAGTGGAATATTCCGCGGCACAACAATAGTGTAAAATAAATTTTCCACATATATACTTCTATCAAAGCGTATAGGTCATCATTTAATCATTGACTATGTGTTCAGCATGAACACTAGACAATTCTACAAGAGTCTGCAGTATCTACCATTTTCAACCGTTGGAGTATACCCAGCTGACAGAATTCCTCGTGTATGGTCGTTACCGGCCGGACTCGTAGTTAACACGGATAACCACGACGGACCTGGAGAGCATTAGATCGCCATGTACATTAACCATCATGGAAAAGAAATGTACTTTGATAGCTACGGGCTACCACCGATTATACCGCAACATCTCGCACGACTACGAAGAAACTGCAAGTTCTATCGGTATGGCCTCGAGCAGCTTCAGATTAATACGTCGGATATGTGTGGACAATTTTGTATCGTATTCCTGCATTTTATGTCGTGCGGCTTTACCATGTCGCGATTTAATAATCTCTGTAGCGATAGTGTAATGAAAAACGATAGAATAGTACGTGAATATTAGAATGCTTTTGCCTCTCGACGATCAGGCAGTGCTAAAAATAAATTTAATGTGTGTAAAGTGATCTAAATAAAATATTAATTAATAAAAAACAAATACATCGTCTTACTGAGCCTCTTATTTTATAATTATTACAATAATTATATGCAATTATATATAATTATATTATAATTGAAGTCCCTCTCGGTGCGGTATCATATTCTACGCCTTTTGCTGTAGAGCAAGAGTTTCGCTAGGGGTCCAACACAATGCGATACGCAAAGCGATACGCGCGTGCAATACCGCTGACGTTGCATTCAAAGCGCTGCACACCTAGTTTTGAATCAGAGGGGGCTTGTTATCTTTAAGCCCCCTGATACCCACCAGCAGCATCCTGAGCATTCAATCTGTCTTTAACTTCGTGATTGCGCAGGTTGAAACGTATTTTTTCGTCATGTATCCGCGTTACGATACTAGTGTTCTGGGTGTTGCCTTTTGGTGCACCGTGTTATATATAGACTTGATCGGGACATCTATTGGGAAAAACGCCACGAACTTTTTCCCAGGCCCAATGAATGTACACCTTTGCTTCATCCTTCTCTTATCTTATTTCTACTTTTCCTTGTTTACCAGAGTACCCACACCACCTCCACGTTACCGACACTGGTTAAGCAGAGTGGGTAGCGCAGCGGTGAAAAAGTGAGATGGTGGGGGTAGCCGCGTGGTGGAGGAAGGAGTGGGGATAAGAGTGGGGTGAAGCAAAGGTGTCACATACTACTCCTAGGTGTAACACCATCTAGGTGTGAGTATACGCCATCGACAACTCTCGGATGGAATGAACGATGAATAAGCAGCACTCGTAGAAGAAACACGTGACGTGGAAGAAAGAGAATTGAAATATCAAGCACTGCATGCCATGAATGAAAAATCATCATGGCCGCGTTGCTATATCTATATTCAATTTTTTTTCATTTTTAGAGCTTCGAGTAGGAGACCACGAAGAAGAAAAAAACGAAGACGTATCTGATAACGAAGTAGTTGTAATATAACAGAGCGATAGCGTGTCAGAAGCATCGGGTTAAAGACGAACGAACCGGCATGTGCAACCTGATAAACACTATTATACTTGTTTGTCGATGATTCGAGTGTTCCCGAACCCTCCTTAATATTCAGTTAAAGGCGTGAGGAAAATATAATTTTTAAAAATAATAATAAAATTAATGACCTTTTTTAAACTAATTACGCCCAAACTTGAACACCTACATATCGGCATCACATTACGAGTCAGTCTATAGAAGAATAGGAAAACAGTATCACCAGAGGGCTCTTTCGGCTTGCGCAGTCTAAGAAGGCATCAAGCGGACAATAATGATGACGGCAGTGATCATAGTGCTGTCAGCGAGAGGGGCAACAAGATTGTGAATGAGGAAGAAGAGATCGAAGTAAATGAGCATCATACAAACCAAGTATGGGAATACCCAATTTACATCGGCGTGCTACTGTCGGACGAACCGCTCTACAGAATCGATGATTGATTTTACAATCTCTGGTATTCGGATGGGAAAGGTAATTTTTATTTATTTATTTATTATTTTATTTCAAACTTTTCAAATTTCATTTTTTTTAATTTCCCAGTGAAAATAAAAGTAAGTTGCATTATTTTGTGGCAGGGTATTCGACTAATGTAGATTCTTTATAGCTGAATCAGGTTTCGTACGCAGTATTCATAAATAGCTTTAACGAATTTTCGCACCGATGAAATTCTACTTGTTCTTGCCCTATTTTCTTTTCCAGATATACAGACATGTGGCAGTAGACCTCAGAGGATAGCTGTATGGAAGGAATCACTTGGAGACATATAGCCACCGGGAGTCTGCTTCGACAGAATACAAGAGGCTGCGCGTTGTTGCAAACGCTTCAACTCCGTTGCCGCGAGACGACAATGAGTATTCGCCGACTGCTCTGAAAAGTTAGCGTAATGGATTGGCTCGAAGGAGCGGTCCGCAATCTCCTGACACATATCAGTAGCTCCCTTGAGTGAAGTCTCCCATGCTGAAGTCTCGTCTACAGCAAGTAGTCTTACGCTAAATTTTATGCGTACTTTGTCCGTACATCCAATGGTACGACTACCGACAAATGTAATAAAGGCCATAACGCTAAATTTCGCTAATAACCACTACGTAAATTATGACACGATACGCTCGCTCGCGACAGAATGTAGTGACGTACCTAATATTTTTTTGATTCGACGCTATTCGATGTATGACGTTTTTTCAAGTAGTACCACATATAAAAACGCAATCATGCGGGCCAGTGAACACGGAGAAAAAACGACAAGGAGCATATTCTACTGTATCGTACGGCTATTGTGAAGTACGAAAAACAGAATAATCGAAAACCAATATTATAAATGAAGTTTTATGTCTAACAGATAAATTTACGCCCGTTTAAAATGAACTTTTTCTTTGAATTTGTGTATCACATTTGCTATTTCTATCATGTAAAAAAGAATCAAAATATTAATTTCTTTGTACAAATCTATTCTCCGCTCGTTCTCTTCATAGCAGCAGCGGCTATCTCATCGCAGTTTCCTTGTGTTTTCACTTTCTCCTCACTGATTCCTGAAAGCCCCGTCTTTCTTATTAGTTGTTACGTATTTTCCCGACTTTCTTGTCTCATTTCAGCGGATAAAATATCGCAGTTTAGAATCATCTAATACGTAAACTTTGTGTATAGCGCCGTATGCTATCATAAATAAAGCAAAGATATTGATTTCTCTGTAAGAAAAATGTTAAAGGGTTGTATTTACTTGTGTGGGCCGAAAAAATCGAAAAAAAATGTTATTGCATTTTGTCAAAGTACATCCTCTTAAAAATGTTCCCTCATAATTTTATGAGGATATCAGCACTAGAACGGATGTAGCGCTCTACCTAAGAGTGCGAGTCTCCGTGCGCAGCGTTTGATGAGCGGTGCCGTTAGTTCGCTCCGCACGCGGACTTTTACGAGGGTGGATCAATAACTCAGTGACTTTTTGAATGAAAGATAGTTTTTTCGGCAAAAAAACGTTTTATTTCTCAAACATAGTCTCCTTTGAGCTCAATACTGTAACAGTAATTTCTTATCATTAACATTAATTTTTATTTCCAAGGAGAAATTCGAACTCGAACACAAGGATAATTAATTTTAGACTTCAAGGTAGGTAAAAGTAGGGTTTATTAATAAAGGCACTTGAACATAAAAATGACAATGTTCGGTTTTTTGGCACCGACGGTCAGTACAATGCATTTAAATTCAATATTTCCTGCGATTATTTTACAGTTCTTTTCGTGTATTGCGTTCTCGTAATTTCTCGGTACACCCAGCTCGGTAGTTTGTTATTGTTCCGTGCGTTGGTAGTCTGTTACTCGCACACGAAGCGCGTCAAACTCGCTCTTTAAACCGATGTCTCACTTACACCTGTAATTCTCTCTATCTATCACTTGTTCCACTTCCTTTCCATCGGCTTTAATCCTACCTGCTTACATGCTACCTGTTTATTTGACCTATTTAAATACTACGTGCTTAGATGCAATTCACTTCAATTCTATTCGTTTAAATCGAGCCTTATTCCTATAAATTGTCTCTGTAACTACACTGATTCTTTTCCTTATTAACTGTCTACTCGCCTTTCTTTTCTCCTTCCTCAGACTTCTTCGTTCACAGAGCTGGATGTCTTTCTGGATTATAATTCTTTTGATTATGCACTCACCCACTTTTTATTAGTTCCTTCGAAAACTTTGATGTGAAATAAATTTAGTTCCAACACGCAAAATTAGATCACGAAATTTCCCTAAAATATGATTAGTTTCACCGAACTCAAAAAAATGTAAGTGCTGTATACTTTTCAGCGGAATCTACGTAAGTCCACGTAGAGAGCCTTTCCTCTCGCGCAGGCTCTTTTATACCCTGCCCCCTTGCTTCCTTCCCCTTCACATCATTTTAGAATTCTATTTTAAATCTAACGCAATTCCCTAATTTCCTAGCTTGCCGTTACCGCGCCACCCGTCTTCCCCTCGCCCCCAAGCGAGGCCAGCTTGTCACGGACCTGCTGTTTACGGCAGCGAGGGAATTCCTTCAGTGTGACGTAGCTCGTTTTTGCCTCTTTTCTCGAGTTCGACGACCTAGTGCTCGAGTTCTACCGGGCGTTTAGAACGTGATCTCGCTACTTATAATGGGGAAATGTAATCAAGCGAGCTAGAGAGAGTGAGACTATGTCACAATACACTTCGTCCAGCGTTTCTCCAATTTTTTGAGCTCTTCCAAATAATAAGACTTGTCGAGGTCCTCAAAATAGGCGTCTGTTTGCTGTAGCCATATCTTCGGGTTTGGAAACAGGAAATAGTCATAGCGGGCTAAATCTGGAGAACATAGCGGATGAGAGAACAATTCGTATCCTTATTCATGGAATTTTGCCATGGCGACTACGCGTGTGTGCACCCATGCATTGTCTTAGTGGAAGAGCACTTCATTTTTGGCCAAATGCGGTCGTGTTTTCTTCAAGTCGACGTTGAACCGATCCAATAAGTTGACATAATATAGGTGTGGATTATGCCGCGTGCATCTAAAAAAACTGTCGCCATGACTGCTGCTTGGTCTCCAGTGTGTTGTGGTCGATCCATGTTTCGTCTACGGTTATGAAACGACGCAAAAACTCGTCCGAATTGCGGTTGAACAACGCCAAATACTCCTTCGAAGTTGTCACACGATTGCGTTTGTGGTCAAGCGGCACCCGTCTTACGGATAGCTTTCTCATACCTAAATGATCTTTCAAAATCGTAACCACCGAGCCATGAGATATGCCTATGGCTTCTATAATCTCGCGCACTTCACATCTGCCAACAGCATATCGTGGATTCTTTCTATTGTTTTGGGTGTAGTGACCTCAATTCGGCGTTCAGAACGTTCGGTGTCACTCATGCTTGTGCGACCACAACGAAATTCAGTAAACAACTTTTTTACCATTGAAATTATAGTGCAGAGTCTCCATAGTATTTATCAAGCTTATCCTTGGTTTGAGTGATGGTTTTTGTCCCCTAAAAATAATGCTTGATAAGCACACGAAATTCACTTTTTTCCATTTTTGCAAAAATTGACGCGATTGTCTGCTTTCAATGACTATCAAACACAAACTAAATGATGCAGCTTGCTCAAAATTTCAAAGCAGTCTATCGACAGATGGCAGTTGACGGGACCAGTGTTGCTTTTTAGGTTACAACGCGGGAAATTCAAAAAGTCATTGAGTTATTGATCCACCCTCGTATTGTGCTCTTGGATAGAGGACACGTATACCTGAATGCACATTAGTGTGTGTTTTGAAACATCTGCTCCAATTCTAAAATATGTTATACATTTTATAAATGTTATAAATTTTATAGATGTTATAAATTTTATAAATTCTATACATTTAATGAATTTTATAAATAAAATATTCTGGGCTAAAACGTCAACACCCGAGAGAATTTGGCACGAAAGTGTGCCGTAGAGCTATCGCTGTTCACCACTCGGGGCACCTGCTATATACATATATAGCTCTCCAGTACGAACGAGATAGTGCTAGAACTTACCTAATGAGCGTGAGAGAGACAATTCTACAATTCTTTTTTTATTGTAATTATATATTTGTATACAAATAATATATATTGCATACAAATAACAAAAGCAAGTACTTCAATGTTTACAATAATTTATAATAAAAAAAGTAATAAAAATAGAAAATAAACAAATTTAATTATAATATTTAAGTTATAGCACTGCTCGGATTTTAATTTGGCTTGGTTTGCTTGGTCGATTGATAGTTTCGTTTTTCCTATAATTGTCTGTATTTTTTAATGAAATATATCACAAGGGATTCTGATCAGCATTTATTAGGCATCGTGACGAAAACAACCAAAGCATACGAGAAATCACATGCTGGCATATGAGATCCCCACGTTGCGTCTGTTTTCGATCGGGTGCAAGAGAGAACGCACCATCAATTTAGACAAGTGCGAGAAATATGGCATGATAACATTGATAACCCCAGTTCATGATTGGTTGTTGAGGCGGAGCCAACTCACCAACGCAGTTGCATGTGACAGAATGTTGTCGGTGAGGGCATACAAGCAGAGGCAACACTAGTGCCCCCTTAACACTGGGGTGATTACTAGGTCCGATCACCCCAGTGTAAACCGCTTTAAGCGGGCTATAGGCTTTGGTGTTCTATTAGGACTCGATCTTCGTTGGTATTTGCTATCGAGCAAAGATCAGTCGAGTCAGTCTCTCATACGTCGTCGATATTGCAAATGTTGTACGTACGACGAAGAGATCCTCATGAGTAATCACCCCAGTCACCGCGAGCGATGCCTGATTAGTGTGCACAAATAATGATGCAAAATATCCGTCATTTTGTCCTCAAGTCAAATTACGGTAAATTGACGGTCTTGTGTTAGCCCTGTTATGGGTTTTTCTTTTTTAATAATTATTTATGCAAATTGACGGTCATTTTCGAGCTGTGCCATTTGGCGGTCTCTACGACGTGTATTTAATTGTAAAATGACAGTCTTTTTTTGGTCATTTTTGGTCATGGTACGACGAGGGAGGTCTCCGTCATAAGAAATTTCCGTTACACGAATCCTGTGTCTGGAGCTATGGTGAAACATTTTTTTCGCCACTCTCCGATCTACCCGAGCTAAATTTTTTACTCGAGAATAGGATGCAGCATAAGAGGGCTCATGATACATTTTTTCAAGAATTTCCGTAATTTTAACGATGACGAGCTAAACGGATTCTTCTTCTTTACCTTCATTGGAGATGCGAGGGGATGATCAATTCACGAGGCATCTCTATTTTTCGCAGGAGTTCGGCAAAGTGAGATAGATTTACGTGTTTATAGCGTTTTCTAGCAGGCATAGCATCACTAACAAGATCGACGATATTGAAATAAAAAATATGTCTATCTCATATGGAAACAACATTTGATTAATGACCACCAAATGTTGCATCTAGTCTACTGTAACATAGTTACCCCCGCTAGCAGGACTTATTATATTTCGCTGCTATAAGAAAAGAGATTACGTTCGAAGGCACCGAGGACTGCGAGTATTGGGTCATCGAACTAGAGCGAATTTAGGCAAAAACAAGCTACGTCACGCCTAAGGAATTCCCTCGCTGCCATAAACAGCAGGTCAGCGACTAGCTGACCTCGCTTGGTGGCGAGGGGAAGACGGGTAGCGCAACGACGGCAACCCGAAAAATTATAAAATCGCGTTAGATTTAAAAATTCAAGTAGAAAGTAATATGGGTGGAAACAGGACGGAGGGACAGGGTATAAAAGCGCCTGCAGAAGAGGAAACGCTCTCTTGCACTTACGTCAGCAACTCTTACGTGCCTCTTACTCATCAGTCTGCAACAATTACATTTCTTACTCTTACGTATTTTCACGTTAGCATTTCTTATGCTCGCACCAGCCAAGTGAACGACTACAAGTGAAGTTAAAGACGAGATACACTTTTGAAACGATCGAAGTTACGATCTACGAGTACAAGTAAAGGAGAGAAGGCAGGCGGGGGAATTTATTAAATTGAAGGATTTAAGCGAAATTTCATTAGGTAAGGGTGACAGCATGAGCAATTTGTAGAAAAAGTGAAGCGAGAATTAGACTTAAAATATGCACCATCGATTAATTATAAGCCGCTAAGCGGAAGAGCTGCAAGTAGAATTGAAGTGGGTAGTATGAAGCGAGTAGAATTTAAGCGAGTCGTATGTAAGCGAGTATTTATGAAGCGTATAGGAGGTAAGCGAAACAACAAGTGATAGAGAGAATTATCAGCATAACCGAGAAACATCTCCTTAAAAAAATCAAATTCACGTGCGAGGATAGAGCGTGCGAGCCGGGTGACAGGCACGCTAGCGACGAATAATACAAACAGCAGACGACGCAGCTCAGTGTATCGAGGAGCTACGCGTAACGTGAAATAAAATAAAATCATAGAATAACCGCAGGTAACAGCGGATTGGATATGCATTGTACTGGCCGCAAACGCTGCCAATAAACCGAACACTTATATTTACCAGATTAACTTGTTAACCCTACTTTTGCCTACCCAGAAGTCTAAATTAATTATTCCTGTGTTCGAGCCCGAATTCTTTCCCTCGGAAGATAAAAATTAATGCTAATGGTAAAAATTACCGTTACACTACCAAATATTAGCGCACCCTCGTGTCTATTTCTCGGTCAATCACAGCCTTAGTATTCTTCTGTATCCCATTCGACCAAACCGCAAATTCGTTTTTTTTTTGTTTTTACATCAAGTGACATCAAATGATCGTATGACGATATGAGTCACCACCAATCGATTACCCATCGATGGAGATCCTTAAAAATCGAATTAGTAAGACAAAAAAATGTTCGTCTAACTTCACACGCAAATTTGATTAATTGATTAAAAAAGAACGGATAACTGACAAATGTTCTAATTAGGCCACCAAAGATCAGCAATCGATTGGATATAATAGAAAGACAAAAAGTGAAAGACACACGGCCTTATGCTATTACGATAATTTTCATGCTGAGTGTCGCCAGACAAACTATTCCGACGGAATATTCTAATTCTAGGTTAGACGGTATCATCGTCCAACCTAGAAACAAAAAAATCACAGTTGCGTATTACGTTTTTGTTATTTCTGCAAATAAATTAATGAAAAGTGCATAATAATAAGAAAAGTGCATTTTTTGTCGTGAGTGAATCGTGTTGCAACGCATTTTGTCCTTTCATTTTTTATTTTACGTATATATGGCCGATATAGCTGCGGAGCCGGATCACACAGAGGACTACCAGCGCCATTGGTTTCAACGTAAGCATAACAGCGTAAAATGAATAGCGGATACCTGAATCCCTAGATAAGGTGCTCCGATTGGTTAAGATTATCTCACGCGTACGCAGGCGTGCGCAAGTTACGTGACATGGGGAAGCGCTTGGGATGTTCAATTCTCTAAAAAAAATCGATTCTCGAATCGATTCTGAATTGAATGACGAGAATCGGTTCTCCTTAAAAATCGTGATGAAAAAATCGATCTTGCAAGAATCGATTCAAAAATCGTTAAAAATGATGTATACGTAATAAAAATATACGTAATGAAATATTAAGCCGAAAAATTTTGTAGTAATTTTTTTTGTCGAATATATTAATTTAAAAAGTTTGTCAGAGTTGACAAAAATAATTAATGATTCGATTGTTAGAGATCTTTCTGAGATCGATAACACAGGGATCTAAGGTGGCGCTGACTCTAACCGGGTTGCGAACTGCCAGAAATTTTCCATCAAAAAAAAAAAATTTGGTCAAATCATTTGTCGCTTAGATTTATCACTCTTAAGAAACATATGACCGCGTACAAAAAAGGATTAATTAATTAATCTGCAACAAAGGTGTATTATTTGACATTAAAATAGAGATCGTGAATTGATGTTGCTAGAGCCGCGGTGGCGTAATTGGTAACGTACCAGGCTAGAATTTTGGAGTTCCCGGTTCGAACCCGGGCTGTGGCAATATTTTTTCACGATTTCTTTAAAAAGTAAAAAATCGTCAGGTCTGGTTGCCTCATTAATTCTTAATGAATGAGTGAGGCAATCAGAGTTGACAAAAATAATTAATGATTCGATTGTTAGAGATCTTTCTGAGATCGATAACACAGGGATCTAAGGTGGCGCTGACTCTAACCGGGTTGCGAACTGCCAGAAATTTTCCATCAAAAAAAAAAATTTGGTCAAATCATTTGTCGCTTAGATTTATCACTCTTAAGAAACATATGACCGCGTACAAAAAAGGATTAATTAATTAATCTGCAACAAAGGTGTATTATTTGACATTAAAATAGAGATCGTGAATTGATGTTGCTAGAGCCGCGGTGGCGTAATTGGTAACGTACCAGGCTAGAATTCTGGAGTTCCCGGTTCGAACCCGGGCTGTGGCAATATTTTTTCACGATTTCTTTAAAAAGTAAAAAATCTTCAGGTCTGGTTGCCTCATTAATTCTTAATGAATGAGTGAGGCAATCAGAGTTGACAAAAATAATTAATGATTCGATTGTTAGAGATCTTTCTGAGATCGATAACACAGGGATCTAAGGTGGCGCTGACTCTAACCGGGTTGCGAACTGCCAGAAATTTTCCATCAAAAAAAAAAAATTTGGTCAAATCATTTGTCGCTTAGATTTATCACTCTTAAGAAACATATGACCGCGTACAAAAAAGGATTAATTAATTAATCTGCAACAAAGGTGCATTATTTGACATTAAAATAGAGATCGTGAATTGATGTTGCTAGAGCCGCGGTGGCGTAATTGGTAACGTACCAGGCTAGAATTCTGGAGTTCCCGGTTCGAACCCGGGCTGTGGCATTATTTTTTCACGATTTCTTTAAAAAGTAAAAAATCGTCAGGTCTGGTTGCCTCATTAATTCTTAATGAATGAGTGAGGCAATCAGAGTTGACAAAAATAATTAATGATTCGATTGTTAGAGATCTTTCTGAGATCGATAACACAGGGATCTGAGGTGGCACTGACTCTAACCGGGTTGTGAACTGCCAAAAATTTTCCATCAAAAAAAAAAATTTGGTCAAATCATTTGTCGCTTAGATTTATCACTCTTTTAAAAAGTTTGCACAATAATTAATCTCATTTCAATTGCCAGTTTTTTATTGACAACGAATTGAGGAACAGTAGCTGTTGTAGATGGACAAGCGAAAGGCGGCTTCTGTGATCCGTTAGAATATTTCCAGCCCTTGAAAACAGTCGTTCAGACCTTACGGATGTAGCAACGATTGCCAAGTGTTTTTTGGCGATCTTACTCAGAGTGGGATATATTGATCCGTATTGTTTGAGCCAATAGAAAATTCGGTTATCTTTGCGATCAACCAATGGTTGATCCAAGTAGTGTTTGAGATCAGTTAGAATTTTACCTTGGTGCTGTTCCGTAGCATTTACTGTTCTGACTTTAAGGTCATCGTGATTGGGACCATATGTCATCAGCTGTTTCAGAAATGTCCATGTCACTCTCGGTAACTGCATCAGTAGATGAATTCGTATTCATATGATTAATTTCTCTTATGAATTTAGAAATACGGCCGATTGCACTGAACATGGTAAAGGGTGATTAAAATGTAATTTTTGGATCTTAGGATATAGGATTGTTGAGATTGCCATGATAGAATTGCTCCCCATTTGCCCAAATCTCGCCGAAATCGATTATTGAAGACGGTCAATTAAAGAAAGCGCAGTTTGCGTTTTCAGTTTCTCGCGAAGTTTTTTATTTTTGATTTTCAAGCAATTGATTAGAGGAATTAATTTGCTGGCCGTGACAAATTGTTCTCCACATAATTCCTTTGTAACTTTTTCAAGTGGTTGCAGTTGACACAAAGCACAAGTCCGCAAGTACAATGGAAAAGGGAAACTGGAAAGTTCTGGTAAGTGGAAACAGGAAACAGGAAACGTGGAAAGTTTCCATCGCAAATCGCACTCTCACTCCCATAGCCTGAATCACCCTATCGCCACGGCTTTCGTGGCGATATAACCGGTGAACCAATAAGGAGACCACTCCCACCACTATAGTTTCTCGATCTGTAGAAAGTACGGTAATAGAACACAACACGGAATAAAACAGAGAAATTAAAAAAACCGGAAAATCGGTTGTCGATTCTTGGAGTGGAGAATCGATTTACAAAAAAATCGAGTAATAGAAAATCGATTCAAAATATCGATTTTGTTACCAAAAGAACCGATCTTTTTAAGAATAGGATCAGAATCGAACACCCCTAGGAAGCGCTCTGACAATGTGCCATCGTATGGCGTACTGCCATCATACGAAGGCAGAATGTGTATCTGGGATTAGTCAATATGCTATCAAAAGATGCATTTTCATTTACAGTTCCGCTTGTATTGTGGGATAGTGCATGGATACGAACGAGAAATACTTCATCTCAAGAATTCAAGAGCGCGTGAGTGCGAGCGAGAACGATCATTGACGGGCATACCGTGAATCATAAGAATGACGAAAAAATGACGAAAAAAACTGTCATTTCACAACTAAATAGACGTTGTGTATCATTTGACGGTCATAGATATCGTCAAATGGCTAAGCTCGAAAATGACCGTCAAGTTGTATAAAAAATTATGATAACCGAAATTCACGTCCAGGACTATCACGAGACCGTCAATTTACCGACATTTGACTTTGGGACAAAATGACAGACATTTTACTGCAATAGTGATGCAACATCACTTTGTGCACACTGATACAGGCAGCGCTCGTAGTGGCTGGGATGATCACTAACCGATAACCTCCAAAAAGTCTGCCAAATGCTCCAGTAAGGCAAATACACGCGAGACGAGGTGTGCTTTCATGTACATCTATGTTCTCTGATTACGTAAAAGGTTGGGCAAACGTATCTAGTGATAAGTTCCGTCATTTCTAGAACGAGGTAAACTTAATAATTTTTTTCGTTTTATTCGGTCTAAAACTTTCGCTGCATTCAGCCTCAAACGAAAAAAGGTGGTTTTTTCGTATAATTTTCACGATTTTTCGACTCGTATGTTTGACGATCTTTTGTGATGAAAAATTCCGATATCAACGATCGATGCTATACCTGCATCTTTCCGAAGACTGGTAGAATGTTCTTTTCTTTTTCCTAATGCTGGTCAAAGGAATTTTCGTTACAATAGGTCGACATTTTTTGAATATTTTTTTAACTTTGCATCACATTTTTTTGACCCAGTAAGTGCGTTTTTTTTATCAATGTAACATTTTTTTGATATCCAATCACCCAAATGTGTTGGTTTTCAGGAATCATGTCATCTCTATCAGTAAACGGTGACCGTAGGATGAAATATCCGTACACAATGTTATCCAAGCTGTTCTTCTTTCCGTATCGATATTACTATAAACACTCCTGGTTGGCCAGGTTCTACGTTGCTGGATTCATTCTCACTATCCCTATTATGGCTAAAATCACGTATCTAGGTAAAATCAAGTACATCTGTTTATCTCTTCATTAAAAATATTCATTAAGTATTTACTTTACCTTGTTTTAATGAACAAAAAGAGTATTTGTATATGAATCTATTTTTATGACTATTTTTGTATATAAATCATCAGGTAACCTTTAGGCGGACAAGGTAGTCTATATACTTCGTACTAAAATCCAGATTTTGAACTTAAAATTTCTCACTGTAGTGGTTAAGATACATTCAAACTTTGCAGGTGCAAAGTGCAAGTGCAAAAATGTATATGAATCAACCATGCCCATGAATACAGAAGCTATCAATATTTATTTTACACAAACCTATATAATAGTAATTTAATTTAAGTTTATCCTAATATAATAGAGTATATTAGCTTCTGTAAAAGTGTGCTTTTAAAAATACACAAGGGTCTATATTTAATTTTTAGGATTAATATCCACTGATATCAAACTGAATGAAAATTAATGACTACTGATATAAGCGAAATTTACTATTTTCTATTTTCCCTCTGGAGTGTTTAATTGTGGTTTCATTTATAAGTTTTTATATTTATTCTGTTTAGAATATTTATAATTGTTTCATTCAAATTGCTTTTCGTTTGCAGTGAACAACCCTGAAAACAAGGCCAAATGGGCAGAAATCAGAAGAAAACAATTCTCTGGAGAAAGTCATTAAAATGTGGATGCTGTTGTGTCGAGTAGCAATGTATAAATGTAATTGATTCTCAGAAGAAAATTGTTACAAATATTCCAGAGTCCACATATGTAGCGCAAAAATTAATAAAAACATACCTAATATTCCGTAAAATCGAATTATTTTGACCGAAGCAACCAGATACGAATTATATTGTCTATTCCTTCATCATATTATCATACAGCATGTAAATGTAAAGTTCGACGTTTTTGTGAAAATGCCATCATTGCAAAGTGTTACATGAAATTAAAAAAATAGTTACATGCTCAATGCTCAGGACAGTACTGTTCCATTGCATGCATATTTCACGTGGTAATTACTACAATGTATGGTTAGTGAAATAACTTCAGAAAGTAAATTGGCAGCTCCACTTGTTCCAGAGCACAATATGTATTTGCCTACATGGAAGAAATATTTTTAATGTTAACTCTATGCAATGTGCATCGTATAAATAATGATTTCTGCATCACGCATATCCGTAAAATATTTAGAAATCTATCGTTAAATAATTAATCGTGCTTTAAAAATATCTGTTCACATGCGAACAGAAGTTACTTCGAAATAGCAATTTTAGAATCTGTAGAAAGTAACTGAAATTTACAAAAGGTAATTTTCTTAACTCTAAATAGCTATTTGAAAATTTCCAATATGCAGTTCGTGAAACAAGAAAAAAGCATTTTTCGATAATTTTACGAAAGTATCCCTCTACAATTAATCTACGAAGCGACTGAAGAAAATCTAGGTGTAAAATTCTCAGTTTTCAAAGTTTTTATTACTAAATTAATTGTATAAAACATACATCATTACAAATGACTATCTCGAATACGCTGTACAATTCAATGGACAACACTTATTTTACGTAGGCCCAGCCTAAATTTCGAACGGCTGAATCTTGCTGATGTTTTTTTGTGTTTTGTATTTATTGTATAAAAAAAGAAATAAAAGTACCATTGTTTTCATCAACGATCTGACCGTACTTCCAATATAATTCATTTATAAAATACAATGTTTAGGTGCAAAACGTATGTTGGTATCTGACGACTCAGCGAAATCGAAGACATCAGGGCATTGCCATTATAAATGCGTCAAATAGCAATGAATCTCGTGTTAACAAAAATTCGCCGAAATTCGTAAGTTATCAGTAGTTATGTGGTGAACATAAAAATAATAAATAGTTTCGCCGATGCGAAAATGTGTGTTTCTGGGAACAACGAAAGAGAAGATAATGCTTACTAATGGATAACTACAATTAAGATAAATATATTGGAGATATAGGTACTCAAACGACTTGAATCCTTGCTTGTTTCTCTGGGTATTCCCAGATTCATTAACTGTTTTTTCTTCTTTGAGTAAATACATCCGAGAGCGACGATTATGCGTAAATCTCCGGCAAATAATACTGCCTGCCTCCATGACATACAAAACGAAAAACTAAGGCATTTTCCGTACGTAAACGACGTTTTCTTCGTATTTCGAACATCACCAGCCGTTATTTCAGCTAAGTTTTGTTTCAGATCTCCGTTTACATATGGTGATAAATTGTTTACTTTTTAAACAAATGTATAATTAAATTTATAAGAAGGGTTATAAATGATTATTTTCAAGATGTGTCTGCAAAATTAGTTTTCTTGTGGAAACTTGCTATTTTTATGTAAAAAACAAAGAAGTCGAGAGCACCAAACGCTAAATAAACGTTGAAATTACTATTCCGACAAAGTTAGTATTTCTTTGTACGGATTACAAATATTTTTTTATTGAGAATAATTCGGTTCAATTTTTACGATTATAATAATTTAATTCCTAAAAAAATTGCTCCAAAACTGATAGTGCTACAAATTTTTTACAGCGGTTCGTAACTTAATGGATGTTGAAAAATATATCTAGCTATTCTAAAAATGTTCTATAACGATTAATTATGGTGTTAGCCAATTAAATGATCTTTTTTTAAACCAATAGTTATCGTCTAGTGCGATTTCAGATTTAAAAATCAAAATTGGCCATTAGAACGTAAGCAGTTGATCCTTCCATCTGTAGAATTGTCGGTGGCTATTGTTCGATCATTACTTCAACAGCAAGTTGCGATTCTCCAGTTCCATAATTAGTATTTTTTAAATTGAGATAATTGGGAAATTGCGTGTTTTTGGCGCGAGTTTCTTAGTTTGCTGTGAATCCACGGCGCACACGGCGTTATCATGATCTATATTACAGCACATTTGTAAGGTACATCCGTTTTGTGATTTGCGATGTTAATTGTTTCTTTATTTTGAATAATTTGCGTTTAGGCTCTAACTTTCATAGTTGGAATCGTTGTCATCATCGGCTCTGTCTTCCTCTCCTTCGTCTTCTTCCATTTCGTCGCTCTCGTTAATGGCGTCCTGACCGTTTCCTTCGACTCTTTGTTTCTTCACATCTGGCGAACAATTCGTATCGTCGTCAGCTATGAGACCCAACGCTTTGCACTTTTTCTCAAAGTACTTGGAGAGACGAATACCCGCTCTGTGAACAAAACTATTTTTACAAAGACATAGCCTGAGCTCTCGGCACTGAGAGACTACTTCGTGCGTTCGGAGGCCAAAGATTATGCGATATTATTCAATATTGGATCCCAAAAGACGATGAAATACATAATCCGATAGTAAATCACTACCCAGCTTGATCGTCATCGACCGGCGCGTTATCTTGTGCCCCCGCCGGTTTACGAAATTCGAAGCTTCGAACGTTTTAATCACAGTACATGCAATATGATACGGATAAGGTTAAGAGGACGTGTACGTCGCTGTGTAACTATTCTGCCAAATGAGCTTAAAGTCTAATGGTATTTTATCAGGGCATGCAACCAATGACAGCGAAACAAATAACTTCTTCCAGCAAATAAAAAATGGAGACATGTATTTATCGATGTTGAAAAATAAGGAAGTCGCAGAGGAGAAAATCGACTACTTATAAACTGTCGTAATTTCATGATAATTCGATCTAGTTAGTTTACATTTTTCATTATAACGACGGTTGATGTTTTTTTAAACTATCACATGCCTACATAGACCTTGATACACCATTTCTGAACTTTCGATAAAAATGTACACTTACAAAGTTTTTTCTATATGGAAGCGAAAGGAGATACACCATTATCCTGTCGAAATCAGTTACGTATGCGTATAGATTGGTCTCATTATATTAATTATCGTTTTTACACATTCATGTATAATAGCGTATGTCACTGTCACTATACCTGATGATAGATTTAAGTGAAGTCATCGAAATATCTAAAAAAAATAAACATCGTACGAAAAAATGTCCCAGATAAAAAGTTAATATTTTTGAGGGGGCAATTATCTCGTGCTAAAATTAGACCGCCATGCCCCCTCTATCCCTCCCTTTGGTGCGCTTGTTTTAGGTGAATCCCCTCGCTTCTCACCGCCGGGGTGCTTGCTCTCAGTGAGTCCCCCTTTTCTCTCACTATTCAATTGAAGTGTTCAAAATGTCGACCTTCACCGTCGATGCCCTTATTCGTTTGCTCTTCAAATGCTTGTACACAGCTTAAAAGTGTATCTGCTGAAATTCTGAATCTGAATTTGAGCGCAAGTATTCCTGACTCAAACTTCAGAAAAACTTTCTTTAATATTAAGATCAACCTTAACAAGCAGATATC
The DNA here is from genome assembly GCA_963942595.1 of Cylloceria caligata. Lineage (NCBI taxonomy): Eukaryota > Metazoa > Arthropoda > Insecta > Hymenoptera > Ichneumonidae > Cylloceria > Cylloceria caligata. Next base: position 72,612,630 of record OZ012703.1, read on the forward strand.
TGGGTTCAAGTCACCTAGGCGAAAAGTTCAGTTGGCTACCAATTTTGTGTGGTTACTATTACTGATAAGTAGGGATTTGGGGGGGGGGGATGATAACCTAATTTCCTTATTCCTTCAAGCACGACGCTATTGAAGCTAAAATTGCACAATGTCATCACTTCAAATAATTATCCTTTTTGGAACAAATCATAATAACGTATTTTTTTCATAAAATTCATATTTTTCTCATTTCTAGGCACTACTTACTTTCGTATTTACATTTAGTCATCATAAAGATATATTTTTTTATAAATAAAAAAAAATTGTTTTTAAAAATTTTTTCAATGACGTTTGTACATGGTCACAACTTTTTAAATTGTTATCAAAACCTTTTTTTTCTTTTCCAGATCCGGATTCTGTACATTCTGGTGTCACGTTCAAAAAAAAAAAAAAAGATGTCTGAACATTTGTAGTAGTGATTTCATAACTTTTGAACCTCATTATTTTTCCGGGTCAAACTTATTACCGAACAGCATTATTGGTAACTAAAATTTGCAGGAGCTAGCGAGCTTATGTTGTTTCGCTTTATTGAATGCGAATTACAATTTATAAAAATTCAATAACCTCATTAATTTAAATTAAATTCACCACAATAATCGGATAGTAAATGCTCTACTTGCATGCGAAGTTTCAGCCAGATATGCAGGTATGTCTAACCACTTTCGAGCAAAGAATTAAATCGACTGTCATAATTTTTCGAAAATGAAGACAACTTTTGAACCCGTTTGTTGATTACAGCTAAATGTCATACCTGGGTTTCGTCCCACCTTGAGTAAATCCATTAACTCTCGCACACACGCGCACACTTACATGTGCATCAGACATTTTCTGGATGTTTTAGACGACTTGACATGTACTGATATAAAAATTACAAATATTTTTTCACGAAAGCAAAACCAGGGATGTTGTTGAAGATAAATTGTTAAGTTCAGTTAAAAGCAAACTCATATTCAGTTAAGATGCAGCTTAACCATACCAGTGTTATAGGCTATAACTGTGACTGTGAAAATTTGCAAACCTTGGAATCTAAGTATATAATTGCTAGATTCACATCGAATCATTACAAGTATCAACTATAGCTGGTTAATCAGTTATTTGTATTGATCAACCAATCACAATTAACGCATTTTCAACTAAAATAGTGAAAAAAATTTGACCACAACCTAAAACTTAATTCGCGATAAAATTAGCATTAAATTAAAACTTAAGATGAGTTGACGTTAAAGTTGAGTTAAATAAAAAATAAATCTTAAGTTATTATTTAATTTAAGGATCAAAATAAAATGAAATTTGAAGTTTCTTTGAGTTAACTTATGATGAAACTAAAGTTCGGTTTGTCTAGCTATCAAGTTTATAACAGAAAACTCGGTTCTAAGATAGACAACTAGTATCGAAAGGGCGCTTCAAAATTGTTCATTAAATTAGGCATTTACGTGCATTCAGCATTAAATACACGAGGCAACTGTATAAGCATGTAGCAGCAGTAAATGACAATCAGTAAAGGATGCCATGAAGTAAATGATTTAGTTTTTGGTAGTTTTTCGGACGGCAAATATCGTCGATGCGAGCAAGCAGAGATGGTTCATTCGGAGCATGACACAAAAAAGCATAATTTTATAGTAGACTATAACTTATAGTTGACTATAGACTTATAGTTGGATTATCTTGAATGGACAAATGGTTAGTACAACCCGGAGCTATCTCTGGCGTCCGAACCCAAATAAAGGAAATGTAGTTTTCATCTGGACTGTACTCACTTGTACACTGAACTGTGCTCTTTGTTGTAGGTGTGACAATTGTCAAATACTAATTGACAATCTGTGACGAAGTGTTGAGTCGTCTCATACTTTCCGCCTTCCAGTTTAGTTTTTACCGTGCCGAAGTCCATTGGATTTTTTATGTAGTCGTAATAGTCCGGAACCTCGTCAACTGTTACGGGTGTGAGAAAGGGCCACGAGTCTCTGTGATGTGTGATATCCAAAAGAAGTTCTTTTAGAGATGCTGTTATTGATTTTTCGGGAATGTCTGCCGCTCTCTTCGCCGCGCGTCTCGTTTGACGAGGCGTAGTTTCTTCCGATGTACTCTCTGGTGAAAAAGGACAAAAGTAAAAAAAATACTTTTTGTTAATTTTCAAATTATGTGAGGTAAATTGTGAAGGATAATCGATATTATTTCTATTTTTGGTCATGGCTAGGGCTGATTGCACACAATGGTAAGGGTTCTCAAAACATTCCAAATGTAAAGTGCAAGAAAAGCATTCTACTATCCGAGAAATATTTAGGTGCGACAAGGGAAATCATATTTATTGATTTCTGATTTTCAGACCCAGGGCAGGTCTAGAGCTTGGGTTGAATCTCCTGTTACACAATTCTATTGTCGGATTTCCAATATTTAGTCGAGTTTTTTCCAACCTTGTTATAACTGGGAATTTGGACCTGAACCCATACGTTTCGATTACAAATTGAAAACAGATTAGTTCTTTTTCTACGTTCATTTACTGGTTAAATAATAAATCGTGAACGTTGTTCCTAAAAAAGAACTACAAAATATTTTTTTAAATTTCTTTACGCTCTTTAGGAATAATTTCAGGGTTTTTTCTTCAAATTTAGTTGGCAATCGTTCGTTCTACAAAGGAGAGGCTCAAAGTTTAGTAACACAACTGCATGAAAATATTGTTTTTCAAATACCATAACTCGTGCTATGCTGCTCGACACGTATATGGACACGGTCGATGGTATAATATTTTAAAAGTTATTTTGGGACCGTGTGCCAATCAGGAGTAGGAATTCGCGTGAACACGAATAAACACGAGTGTTTATACGAAAACGATGTTAACGGTTTATTATAATCAACGGAATAAGATCAGTTCAATTATTCATGAGAATACATTTTAATACAATATATTTTAATAACGAAACTAACTATGATCATGCTCTCGAGTCTTTTGACCAGGAACTGTTTACTCTTTTTCTTTTTTTTTCTAGTTTAAGACTGACTTTGGTAAATGGAGCTGTTGGCTATAATTGCCGAAGGATGAGATGTTTTCCGTTTATTATTTCTTAATTGAAACCCAACCAAAGAAATCAATCCTAAGGATTACTAAGTAGGTCGTCCCCTGTTGCATCACCGCATTGCCACGAGCGAACACTTGTGGAAGCGAAGGGCCCGACGTAACGATTGCGTAACGACCTAATTTCCAAACTTAAGAATTTAACAACAATTTATAAATTAACAACATTTCATAAATTGCCATATACCAAGTAACACAGTGTTGCTGAATTCCAAGCGAAAAATGGGGGCACATCATCCCTCCCTCCTAAGAAAAAAATTCGTTATGTTAAATTCGAATTTTTTCCCCATAACCCATTTCTCATAAATTCAAATAATTAACCATATACATAAATTAACCGTACATATACAACCAATAGACATTAACCATATTGTACTTAGCCTAGCATTGCTCTCGATATGCGTGTTCTATCTAGATTGTCCGATGACGATGTTTGCATCTGCCGCGATGCAAACGGCTCTAAGTTGATATTCACCGTGGACTGGCCCGGAGTCGACGACTTGGTCGACCTTACGGTCGTCAAATTACGCTTATACTGACAACTTATATTGACACTTAAACTGACAACACATATAGCATAGTAAACCAATTCTATAGGTGCCATAGTACCTAAAGAGTAGAACATAATATTATGATGGTATTACTGTAATACGTTCGTGGCTGTATTTATTTCTAAATTGTTTCTTACACGTTTAACTTGCGCCCCGAGGTTTCGCAATCCCTCGGGGTTTTTTAACACATGTAACAGATGTATTAGAGCACTAACTTGTACACCTGTGAGTGAAATATTCCGTCTGCACTCGTTAATGATAAGTTAAATGGTGGGTGATAGTCTGCGTCGATGGTCTAGGTCAGGGGTCTCCAAACTACGGCCCGCGGGCCACATTCGGCCCGCGGACAGATTTTGGACTATTTCACTTTTTACCACCGGCAACAATGATAATATGGTTTTGGCCCTCGGAACTTACTGGAGTAATCAGTATGGCCCTAAGGCTGGAAAGTTTGGAGACCCCTGGTCTAGGTGATTCGCCCGATGGTCCTTACACTGAAATCTGTGCCGGTTACCTTACGTACGCCTACCAAAGCTGATCGTCTAAGTACTTCGCGATGCGCGGGCTTCTTATCGCACACTATACTTATGTGTTCTTCGGTAGGTGCGATGTATAACTACTTGCCCGACGGCTGTATTGGAACCAGCATGGTGCGGGTCAAGTTCATAACCCGCTTCGCAGTGGCGACCTCTTTCGGGGTAGACGTTGGCGTATATTCGCTCTTCGCAGGATGCGTTTTCCGCCAGTGGTACTGATGGGTGTAATGGACGGCCGATGTACTGCCTTTCGAACTCGTTGCCATTCTCCAAATGGGCGATGCTTATGCACATAAAATTCCGATTTTCGTGATCCATGATAACGAGATCCTTAACTGTGTCGAGGAAGTAGTATCTTCCATGGCCAGTCCTTGCTGGGACTGGCTATACCTTATTCATGCTGAATATCTGTTGTCCAACCAGTGGTATATCGAGCACCAGTGCCACTGCGTTACCCCGGCTGTAAGCCTTTACGCCGCATAATTGTTGACGTACGGCCTGACTCCACAGCGACGGGAAAACTGCTGCCTGGGGTTAGGTGTAGTAGTGCTTCGGTGAGGTATCGGGTCAGCGTCCTCGGCGGCAAAACTGCAGCACTCATCTTACCTTCCATGATACCGGTTACGAGCCACACCAACTTTCTAACGCCGCTGAGCAGGGCCTCTACAACTATGCTTATCGCATTGAAGCTTTCATCTATGCGTTGGTGCCACTCCATCCGGAGTACGTTCCCATTCAACGTTTCGTTAACCTCTCCGATAAGAGTCTGCAGGGCCCATTTGTTAGCTTGCACGTTGTTAGAGCTATCAGTGAAAATGTGCAAGGCCGATTCAACCACCCAGAGCTGCTTTCCTAGAGCGTCTTTTAATGTCTGCTGGGAGGCCGGAATGCCGGTAATGGATTTTATAATGGAACCAAATCCATCGAACAATCCCCTTCGATTTCGTCCCGCATGGGATCGGAGGAGATCGTATAGAATTTCCGTGCCTGTTTCTACTTTCCCGGTCAGTCTCGACGCGGAATCACCTATTACGGGACATAGGCTATGGTGTCTTTGTTGCAATTTTCCATTAGATACCGCAGATTGGTCTTGACGTCGGATTAACGTTTTATCATCGAGGTCAAATCTATGGTTATAGTCAATCTTTACGTGACGCAATTCCGTTTCGGCGGGTAAACAAAGCGATGTTGTTGCCATTCTGGAATGATAAGATGAGAGTCACTAGAGTCCACTCTACCGTGGGACAGCTTACGCTAGCGCAATTTCTCCCTTCTTTCGCCAGTGAAATAATGGCTTCATCTTCACTTTCCAGACCATGCAGACTCATTTCTTTCAACACAGCCTCTGAGTTTAAACTTTCCTTTCTACGACGAGATGTTCTGCATATATTGGGTCTGGGAAAAAGTTCGTGGCGTTTTTCCCGATAGATGGCATCAATTGCAAATAAGTCAGGAAACACAGATCGCAGCGACACCACTAAACGCTCGTTGGAAAAGTCGACACTTCGAGCGTTACTTTGAGTATATAAACATCGAAATTGGTGCAATGGTTGGAACGTTGTTTGCGTTTAAAAATGGAAAAAAGTAATGAAAAATTGCGCTATATTTTGCAATATTATTACGACAAAAGGAAGAACATTGCGCAGGAGGCTTGTGAAAAAATTGTGCTGTGTAAGGTGAAGGTACTTTATCAAAATCCGCTGCGCGGAAATGGTTCGCTCGCTTTCGTTCCGGTAATTTTGATGTGAAAGATGAGTCACGCTCTGGTCGTCCAATCACTGAAAAAGCTGATGAAATTCTTAAAAAAGTCCAGCAAGATAAACATATCAGCAGTGTCGATATTGGTATGGAGCTAGGCATTGACCACAAAACTGTTTTGAACCATTTACACAAAGCTGGCTACAAAAAGAAGCTCGATGTATGGGGTCTTCATGAGTTGAGCGCGAAAAACATGATATACCGAATTAACATCTACGATGCGCTGCTGAAACGCAATGAAATCGAGCCATTTCCGAAACGTGTCATAACCGGTGATGAAAAATGGATCACGTACGACAATCGGAAGCGTCAAAGATCGTGGACAAGGGATGGTGAGCAATCACAAGCGTTCGCGAAGCCAGGATTGACGGAGAAAAAGGTGATGCTGTGTGTGTGGTGGGACTGGAAGGGAATCATCCGCCATGAGCTACTCCCAGTTGGTCAGACGATTGATTCTCAACTCTACTGTGGACAACTAGAGAGATTACGCAAAGCAATTGAAAGAAAACGGTCCGAATTGATTAATAGAAAAGGTGTTGTTTTCCATAATGACAACGCCCGACCACACACTTCTTTGAAGACCCGTCAAAAATTGTGAGAGCATGGTTGGGAAGTTTTGACGCATCCGCCGTATAGTCCAGACATAGCACCCTCTGGCTATTACTTATTCTCATGTTTTACTCATAACAAGGGTTTACGAGTGGTATAAGCGTTTCCAAGATGGTCGGGAAGACGTTGAAGATGTCAAGCGTCCTGGACGTCCCAGCACATCAAAAACCGATGAAAACGTAGAAAAAGTGAAAGAAATGATTATGAATGATCGCCGAATCACAATCAGAGAAGTAGCTGATGATGTTGGTATATCAATTGGCTCATGCCATGACATTTTTTCGGAGGTTTTGGGTATGCAACGTGTGGCAGCAAAATTTGTTCCACAATTATTGAATTTCGAACAAAAACAACTGCGAATGGAAGTTGCACAGGGAGTCGCTAAATGAAGTCAACAACGATGCAAAACTACTGAAACATGTAATAACAGGTGATGAAACATGGGTTTACGAATATGACGTCGAAACTAAGGCTCAATCGTACCAGTGGAGGCATTCTGGATCACCAAGACCGAAAAAAGCTCGACAAGTGCAATCGAATGTGAAGGTTATGCACACTGTATTTTTCGATCTTAACGGCATAGTGCACCATGAGTTCTTGCCACAAGGTCAAACAGTCAATAAGGAGTACTATTTACGAGTTCAACGCCGTTTGCGTGAAGTAATCCGAAAAAAACCGCCCAGATTTATAGCGAAACAATTCATGGTTTTTGCACCACGGTGCTCCATGTGGATACACGGCAAGTTATCACATTGGAGGTGGAACATGTTCTCGTATTCATCTGTGATTTCCTCCAGGGCTCCGCTTTAATCCCCCTCTCAGCGTTTACGGTGCATACCTTGGCTGCCGCGCTCTCGTCACTGTGACCTACTGCCGCAATCTCGAGCGGCTCAAGTGTCACAGTAGGACATTGCACCTCTATCACATGCTCTGTGGTGTTTACGAGGCTTACTACGCAACTATTCCCACGCGGCGACGTTATGTAGGAGCCTATTATTATTCCATGACTCAACTCTATTTTTTTACCCGAATTTTTTTACCAAAAAATCACTCCATTTTTCCTCGATATTAAAAAAAGTACGCATCGAAAAAAAATCCTTCGATTAAAGACTAGATAATATTATACAAAAACTAAATTTATTTGGTTTTTTAATTTCAGATGATTGGTTGGGCAGTTACAGTGGTCACCGCGGAAAGCCTTTTTTGAACAGCCGTCCGGACGGATATACTATATCATTTACATTTAGGAATTTTTTCCAATAAAAAAATTATGAAACATACTCAAAGATATTTCTCTTACTGTGAAAAAAAAAGTTCGAAACCGGCAACCATTTTCCAAAAAAAAAATCACAAAAACACGCCTTTTTTCGGCCGCTGAGTAGATGTGACCCCTTTAGAGAGCCCGACGAATCTACTTTTCGTCGCTGCGTACGCGATGGTCTCACTCCGCGGCGGCAGAGTGATCTCCGTTACTTCGTCTATCAATGGCTGCTATGCCCGTATAATTTCAAGATCTCGTCGCTGAGTATTCTGCCTTGTACTTTTTATACCAAACAACCCATGGACCCTTAGTGGTACCTCATTCGACACGACGTAGAACCAATGTACTGTGGATCTTGCCGACATTTGCGGTACACCTTTTGCCTTACACAGGAGAGAAATTTTCTCCTCACCCCCTGCAGCTCCACGTCGCTATCCTCGACGATGGTCTTAGCTTTCAGGCAGCCTACCTTTACCACGCTGCATTGGGCTCCTGTATTTGCCTTCAAAGTCAGGACTCGACCGCCAGTAGCGCAGCTATATCAGTCATTGGCAGAGGCGCTCGGCGCCGACTGTGCCGCCTGCATCATTCGCGACGTCGTCTTGGCAGCAACTGCATCTTTTAAACTTTCAGGCTTTTGATGTGTGGTAAGGTGTGTGTTTGATGGTGGTGCGGTGCTGCACGTAGTATCTGCTTACTTTAGAGTGATAAATCTAAGCGACAATGTTATTGACCAAATTTTATGATGGAATGTTTTATTTGGCAGTTCACAACCCGGTTAGAGTCAGCGCCGCCTATATCCCTGTGTTATCGATCTCAGAAAAATCTCTAACAATCGAATCCTTAATTATTTGTCAGCTCTGATTGCCTCACTCATTCATTATGAATTAATGAGGCAAGCAGACCTGACGATTTTTTAACTTCTAAAGAAATCGTGAAAAAATATTGCCACAGCCCGGGTTCGAACCGGGAACTCCAAAATTATAACCTGATACGTTACCAATTACGCCACCGCGGCTCTAGCAACATTAATTCACGATCTCTAGTTTTAATGTCAAATAGTACACTTTATTCAGATTAATTAATTAATTAGTACGCGGTCATATGTTTCTTTAGAGTGATAAATCTAAACGACAATGTTATTGATCAAATTTATCTGTATCTGCTTACCTTCTTTTCTCGACGGCAGCCTTTTTCGACAATCCTTCCAAAAATACCCCTATCATTTCCAAAAATTGCAAACTATTGCCAATTCATTGATAGCTTTCGGTTGGCTTGGTATCGGGTGACTCACACAACCTGATTTCCGAGTGCAGCCCCGAGCCATGTGCCCGCTACTACCGCAACACGCACGTCCTGGTGCCCGGCGCAGGTGCTGGTAGCGATTTCCGATGACCTTGCCGCCCTGTGGCCCCTTTCGGCTGCACCATGTTCGTAGTTTCTATGGCGTCCGTCACCGACTCGTGTAGAGTAGAATAATTTCGTAACCGCACAAAAATTTGAACTTAACCGTGCAACCCATTTTCGAAATTTGTGTGAGCGCATCCCGGAGTAGCTGTATCTGTAAGCTCGCTTATCGGACTCTGTATATACCGTCTCGCAGAGATAATTTTTAGAGCCAGGCCAAGTTCCAGTGCCCGTCGTCTTCGTGGGGGCTGTGATCTCGTCTAGTTCCCTAGGTGCGTGCTGTGCGCCAAGGGATATTCGGATTCCTCGAATCGGACTTGCCTCGGTGACCGAGGTAGTGGCGTTCAATCCCGACCCACTGGGTCGCCATTCCAGCTCTACTACGACACGCTACCTACGCGACTTGAGTTCGTACTCATCCGCTCCCACTTCAGTCAGCGTATCGGAGAGGTTCCTTCCCGTGTTGGGAATTTTTTTTGCAGTAACCGTTTAAGAAATTCTAAACGCGTCATTGTATATAAAACAACTGGTATATTAAAAGTTGAATGACCGTACAGTAAAATTACTATACACCTGTGCTTTAAATGTGAGCAGCTGTGTGAGAATATTTTATTGCAAGTTTTATGGAAATTCCAATACGTTAACCAAATATTAATAAACACTTGTTAAATAAGTATGCTTCTTTGAATATTAAATTTCCAGGCCATCATATTAATATACTGTATTGAAATATTGCAATGCACGAGTTTATTGCTGTAGAAATATACCACAGATCTTCTGCGAATGCTATAGCAGAAGAGTTGTCGTTATTAATATTAAATTGATTTAAGACATCACAAGTAAAAATGTTAAATAGGATGGGGGAGTGAACTGTTGCTTGCCGTAGACCCTCCAAACATAGAAATTCCTCAGAAGAAAGTCGCTTATAATCCCAAATATACAAGGATTTGCTAGTGATCATGTCCCAGATCGAGTGTGTACGATTATAAACTAATGTAAGGTGCGGTGGTCGAGCAGATAGTGTACGGCCCTGCAGTCACGAGGTACCGGGTTTGCTCCATCGTACTTACTTTACGGTACTTTAAAAAAAAATTCTTTTTTCATTTTTTTTTAAGTCATCCGGTCTTGTATTGCTTGCATGGGTGTATGAGCGATGCAAGGCCAAGTCTATTATTTGTCGTCAATACCTTCGCCTATTTAAGTAAAAACGAATGATAAACACGGAGACAAGCGGTGCGAATATATACATTTATACTGCGTTCAACGAGAGAACGACACGCTTCCGAAACTAAATTTGTCCGGAACGGTCAGACCCCGCCTAATATATCCTTTTCAGGTTGCGAAACGGACTCTGCAGCTAGCCAGACCTGACTACAACTAAAAAGGGGTCCCAGGCGCCAGTCATTACGAACTGTGGAGCGCCTTTTGATATATTTGTGAAATTTGATTTGTGGTTTTGTTGTTTTGTATTGCACATATAAAAGCACTCAATAAGTGATTAATACATCCAAAGACAGAGTATATCGGGCTGAATCCATCTCAAGTCATGCAGGCCAGAGTATGCAGATCATACTCCAGAATTGTTCGTAACTGAAGTATGTTGTTCCTCGCTCAAAATCAACGGACACATATAATATATTTTTTATACCCCAAATATTTTTCTAAGTCCGATACCGGTATTTTAAGATTACAAGGTAAATATAATTTTGTTCCAATATTTACGAATATAACGAATAATTTCTGAAAAATTACCGCCAATGGAGATCATACTCCAGAATTATTCGTAATTGAAGTATGTTGTTCCTCGCTCAAAATCAACACACATATAATATATTTATTTATACCCCAAATATTTTTTAAAGTCCGATAACGATATTTTAAGATTACAAGGTAAATATGATTTTCTTTCAATGTTGACGAGTAACGAATAATTTCCAATTGCCAATTTGGCAATTTTCGAGATTATACAAAAATTCTTGTTTCTGGGTACGTAGAATATGATACTCTGTCACATCAAACATCAAAATGCAAAAAAAGTACATTATTGCAAAAATAGTGCGATTTGAAAAAAATTTAAAAAAAAACAAAAAGGTGTTTTTCTCAAAAAACCCAGTTTCGATTTTTCTAAAAATTTAGTTTATTTAGATGCAGAGTATACACTATATACCCTATGAAGGTCAATATCGAATTATCATTATTTTTCGAGATGATTTTTAAATTAATTTTATTTTGCAGCCGTATTTACAAGGTTGTACCTTACATCAAAAAGTACCCGAAATTTGTCAATAAAACGAGCCAGCCTTGAGACATTGTCAAAATCATTTTTTTTCTAGGTTGGTATATCTCTCAGTTGTTTACATATTACTTTTAAGCGCAATGTGTTAGATAATTTGTACGTAACAGCTTTGTAAACAAGTCATTGTTTGGTGCACTCTGCGAATTTTGTTATGTCGAATTTAGTTGAGCAAAGAGTGTGCCCGAAATTTTGTGTTTCTAACAAGATATCATGTGCGGGGGCGTTTAAAATATTAACGGTAGCCTACGGGGACTCGACAATGTCGAAAACACAAGTATACGAGTGGTACAAAGAGTTTAAAGCGGGCCGTACTGTGGTTGATGGTTTGCCTCGTTCCGGTCGTCCATCACACTACGATACCTTTGCATCCATACATACGGTCTGTTATCGTTACCAAAACGATAAGCACTGGTCAGTCCTATGAAAATATTCGTACCATCCGCATCGGGCTCTCAAATTGTATCGCATCAATAAACGACTCCCAAATATTCTACCCTAGCAAACGTCTACGTATTTTCTCAACCTTACTACACTTTTCCACGGTATTCACAACTGAGCGCCCAGAACAACGCTCCGGGTGTAAAACGGAGCATCTGAGCTATTTTTTTCATAATAATTCTAGCATTAACACAGTGACGCATGTTTTGCTTTTTGTCTAATCGTATACAGGGTGGCCGATTTATCTGAAGAAAAAAGACAGAGGAATGGGGGGAGGGTGGATCGAGTTTCATTTCGCTGAATAGCTTTTTGAAAAATGAAACATGTGTTTTTTCTTTTTTTGATCCGATGCCTAGTTTTCGAAATATTTCAATGTCTTCAGATAAATCGGCCACCCTGTATACGAGGTATTACATGCAAATTTGACCTCGCTGTACCCCAATCCTCTAGGATTTAGTTTATTATATTAATTGTCATTAACAAAACTATTTTTGTGTTCTTTAGCTGTTTGCTACTTCATAGTTTGCGCTACAACTTTTCTTTTACACGCAGCCAAAGCGAACGAGGATATTTAGGACTGAATTAGGTGACAATCGCTAAAATTGTTAACTTTTTACTTTATTTCGAATTTTTCGAAAAATGGTTATTTTCGGTCCACCTTCCGCACATTTTTTACATATAGGACTAATAGTATAGAATTTTGTTAGTTCATATTTTAGAGTGATACATCTAAGCGACAATGTTTTTGACCAAATTTTATGATGGAAAATTTCTGGCAGTTCGCAACCCGGTTAGAGTCAGCGCCGCCTGTGTTATCGATCTCAGAAAGATCTCTAACAATCGAATCATTAATTATTTTTGTCAGCTCTGATTGCCTCACTTATTCATTAAGAATTAATGAGGCAGCCAGACATATTTTAGATAATTTTTAACTTTTCTAAAAATTGTTATGCTCGATAACTTTAGCACAATTTTAGATATCAGACCTAAATGTTGTATAAAATTATGGTAATTATTAAAAATTGTGGCTCTTCCGAATTTCAATGGTTTTCCTTTAGTTATTTGTAGATAATGTACAAGAGTAAGCGGAACCCACACACACCCGTACAAACCCAATCATTTATTTTACCGGGGACTTTTCGGAATTTTTTGAGGAATTCCGTGAATTTTCGGTAATTTTAGAAATTCTTAAGCCCTCCAATTCAGGTTTATTTGGAGTTGTTTGGGGTTGGGTTTCGATTATACGGTTACCAATTATACCACTAGTTAATTCTGCAAGGGCCACGGTGGCATAATTGATAATGCTCCAGGCTGGAATTCTGGGTATACCCTATTCAAACCCGGGTCGTGACAGGATTTTTTATCAGAGTTCCATTGTTGAGGAATTGTTAAATCTGGTTGCTGAATACATTTTTATTTAATTGGTTTAAGCAACTAGATCCGATATGTATAAAGATTTAAAAATACGAAATTTGAGTCAGGTTTCACTTTCCCGCTTAGATCGCGCTTAGAGTCGCGATCACGTTACTCGCACCCTGATTTGTGTCTCGCAAGATGTCCATACTACTGACTGATCATAGACGCTATACCTGTATCGATGTTAATGATTGTATACTAACTGGTAGACTGTTATCGCTCTGGAGCTATACAAGTTCGAGAGCGTACATTTCTTTCTTTTCGAAAGAGCCGATTGAAAAAGTGTCCTGCCGCGTGCTCAAATTCGGCTAAATCAAGTTGAGCGTAAACAAAATAACGCTCCGCTCATGGAACGATTCCAGGGGCGTGAAAATGACAATACCCGAAAGTTCGCAATGAATGCAAATATTGAACTGGATGATTTGTGGGGTTGTTAGCTCGGAACGGTCGAGTACATAGGCGATGCGCAGAACGTACCACGTTCGAAATCGAAAATTACATTGGCGGTCGAGCCCGTGAATCATGTCCACATACAAGATGTGACAGATACAAAAGAGGCATAAACACGATTACAGGTAGCGTTCTAGGATTCCGGGCTAACAAGATCAGTAGGATTGCTATGTAAGTCAGTCACAAAGTCGCTTAACAAATGCTCGTCGATAGAGGAGTACGTGAATAAAATTATCACGACAGCGCACAAATTACATGTATTGAGAAATCAGCTGACTCACGGCCACGATGATTGCCGTGCGTCAGTTCGTTGCTACTGGTGTTGTGCTGCGCTCGGCTGCCGTGTGAACAGCCAAGACAGCGCTTCGTAGGCATGCTACTCAAGCGAGAGAATATCATCGGTCTCTCGTTTGACTGCGGCGTCTCGCAACAACGCTTTTATAGAGTTCAGCCATCTTGAGATTTTCGCCTACTCTCGTAAAAACCGCCTAGACAGCTACAACTACTGCTCTCAGCTCGGACTTTTCACCGCTTTTCTCAGGACCTACTCAACTCAAAAATGCTCAACAGGACTCAAAATACTCTAAATTCATTCTTTTCATTTATTTTTTTGCAGTTGAGCGAGACAAGGTGACAATAAAGACTATTTTCTCTTCCAACATCTTTCGTCTGGTTATTTCGCACCTGTCGTCAGTGAAAACTCATTCTTCCTCAATATCTTTCAGATCGGAAAATTCATCAGGCAAGGCAATTCGCAACAACATGAAATAGACTTTCAAGTCGAGAAAGAATGGATCGCAACGTTGCTGCTTGCTATTATGCCCGACGATTGTCAAGCAATGATCATGAGAATAGAGAGCTCAGGTGCCACAATCACTGCCCATTTAAATAAAACTAAGTGGCCGCAGGATGTAAAATTTAACAAGGATGCCATTGAGGACAGCACTGCTGTATTATATTCGAGAGGTCACCAGACCACCAGACCCGTCGTAAAGTTCGGTCAAGATGCTATAAATATAGTAAAATAGGGCATATAGCAAAAAATTGCCGTAGTAAAGTCCAAAAAAAAGACGGGTTTGGAAAAGGATGACGACAGAAGACGTACAAGTGACAGTATGTCAGTCTTGTACGCGTTATTATGCGCCAAACACTCCTCGACAGAGCGAATGATATATCGAATCAGGCGCATCGCCGCACATGACCTTCCGCGAGGAGTTGATTTTAGCGAAGGAAAAAAAACGTTAGCGCAGATTACAATAGCGAATAATGTGAAGCTGCGAGCACAATCAGTTGGTACAACAACTATTCCGGTGAAGAGGGAAAACGGAGTCAACGAAGTCCACGTGAGGTATGTACTTTTCCTACCAGATGTTGCTGCAAATTTGCTCTCGGTAAGCAAAATTGTAAAAAAGGGTCATAGGATACTATTTGATAGCAGCGAAGGCAACGTGACCACTAAAGATAGTACAGTTATAGTGACAGCAACATAGATCGATGGAATATATAAAGTCAATGCGGATGCTCAGACAGCATATTAGACCGAGAATCAAAAGATCTGGAATTTTATGGCATTCCAGATTAGCTCACTTGAATAGAAAATGTCTTGAAGTGCTGCGGAAGAAGCTTGCCACAGAGATAGAATTCAGCGATGGAAATAATAAGCCAAACATAGCCAGCGTCGGTGGAAAACAGCATAGAAAACCGGTACGAAGCTATAGAAAACGTGCACAGGAAATATTAGGCGTATATGGGCCCATGGAAAAAGTATCAATTGGAAGATCAAGGTATTCTTTAACATTCATTGATTGTACACGCAAGATATTTATTTATCCTATGAGGCAGAAGAATGAGGTTACAAACGGTTCAGCATGACGGAGTGCGAGCCCGTATCTGCTCCTCTGAATTCAAATAAAAAATTGGATGTACTATACCTTCAAGCGTTATAAGAAGGAATCGAGGAAATGTCCAAATTACACTATCAAGAAGCAGTAGGCGTACTGCTTTACGTTAATCAAGCTTCACGACTTGACATCGCGTATGCGATTAGTGTA
Organism: Cylloceria caligata; assembly: GCA_963942595.1. Taxonomy (NCBI): domain Eukaryota; kingdom Metazoa; phylum Arthropoda; class Insecta; order Hymenoptera; family Ichneumonidae; genus Cylloceria; species Cylloceria caligata. Next base: position 72,628,512 of record OZ012703.1, read on the forward strand.
TTAAGTCGATACAATCAGGCACCGCATCGAACTCACTCACACTCACACTCACGCACACGTGCTCACTCTCACACCCGAGCACCGTCCGCGGCAAGCTCGGGGTCCTCGAAGCCCTCGCCCACGTCGCCGACATCGTAGCCGATGTCGATTTCGGCGCCGAGGGCCTAAATCACCAGACCCCCTACATCCACATTGTCCTCCGTCGCTAGCCGTACGCTGGGCGTGCTCCTCACTACCGCGCCGATCATTGATACGCTGGTGCTGCATAACGGTTCGAGGTGCGGTAACACTCCAGCGGAGTTCACATTATCTCGCCGATGCAGATGGCACTCTATGCACAATGCGGGCACCATCGCGCAGAGGAGGTGTTCGGATAATATAACTGATCCCAATTAACAAACACGGTATACCCCTGGTCGAACAAGAGTACCTCCGAGTATCCGTCAGCGTCTGCATAGACCAGCTCACAGCTACCCCCGCACGCCCATGCCTCACAACCACGCACGACATTCCAGCGTAAAGATCCTCCAGGGCAACAGCGAAGCCCTCACGATCTGACGCGAAGAAGATTTGGTGGAGAATTCTTTTCACCTCCCAATACGCAGTCCACATGTCGGACGTGGACAAGTGAACCACCATGTCGATTTCTATGTACAAGACTGCATACCAAAATGGAGTAACCAAAACACTCGCGTTATACCGAGGATACATTGCAAATAATAAAAAGACTGAAAGATCACGAAGTTAAAGACAGACTAAATGCTCAGGATGCTGCTGGCGGGTATCACGGGGCCTAAATATAAAAACCCCCTCTGAATCATAACTAGGTGTGCAGCGCTTTGAATACAACGGCACCGGTTTTGCACATACGTATCGCTTTGCGCTGTGCTCTTCGCGAAATGCTCGCTCTGTAGTGAAAGGCGCAGAATATGATACCGCACCGAGAGGGACTTCAATTATAAATTGATAAAATTATATTATATTTATATATAATTATATATAATTAGTGTAAAAATTTATATATAATTATAAAATAAGATACACAGTAAGACGATGTATGTATTCTTAATTGATCGACATTTTGGTTAAATCACTTTACACACATTTACCGTCGCATGCAATATCCCTACAAACACGGTAATCTTCGCTCGGAGATTCCTCCGCCGTTAAATTTATTTTTATCACTGTCCGATCGTCGAGAGGTAAAAGCATTATAATATTCACGTACTATTCTATCGTTTTTCATATCATTATCGCTAAAGAAATTATTAAATCGCGACATGGTGAATCCGCACGACATAAGATGCAGGAATACGATACAAAATTGTCCACACATCCGAAGTATTACTCTGTACCTGCTTGAGGCCGTTCCGATAGAACTTGCAGTTTCCTTGTAGCCGTGCTAGACGCTGCGGTGTAATCGGTGATAGCCCGTAGCTATCAAAGTACATTCCGTTTCCACAATGGTCAACGTACATGACGATCCAGTGCTCTCCAGGTCCGTCGTGGTTATCCGTGTTAACTACGAGTCCGGTCGGTAACGACCATACACGAGGAATTCGGTCAGCAGGGTATACTCCAACGGTTGAAAGCGGTAGATACTGCAGACTCTCGTAGATTTGTCTAGTGCCCATGCTGAACACATAGTCAATGATTAAATAATGACCTATACGCTATGATAGACGTATATATACAACATTTATTTCACAGCATCGTCGATCGTGTCACGACTACATGGTGAAGATTTCTCCTCTTTCTTATTCTCTTCCTTTTTATTAAACTTTTTATTTGGAAAGCCTGGCGCATTGCACAGTGTGAAGATGCCGTATCGTTTATGATGGCGTGTCTGAAGCATTTTCAGAAAGATTTCGGCATAAATGTGTACGATGGTGCGCCCACCTTATCCTCCATTTTTCCGGGGGTATTGTCGTACCAGAGAACGCTCGTGAGATGTGTATTTTTAGCAGCTGGACCGTAATTCAAAAGTGTTTCTATGTACGCTCGATAAGCGTATACATTATTTGGAGGTGAAACTAGTTTTTGATTTAGGTATACATCTGCCCAATTAAACATAGAATGCAAAAGATCGTTTACTCAGGGCTGGTGCTCACTTTCGGCGCTCTACACATAGCAATTTCCGTAGAAAGAGATGATATTTTCACTCTTAGACTGACTATAGCACGCGCGAGATCGATACACTCATCACCCTGCCCGGAAATAACAAATGTAATAAGTGAATCATCTGTTAGCGAAGAAATCGGCTTATAATACACCCAATTGGAGACTTCGGTAGTTGTTTGCGACGGTAGGAATGAAAGTAATTCAAGTTCTGAATTAAGACACGCATACGAGTGCGCATGTAAAAAAGCCATCTTGGTTCAGCTATTCAAAAATATCTGCAAACGTTCGTTGACGAGTCTTCTTTTTCGTATTGTTATCAGGGGTACAAATTGAAAATGCGGGTTTGATAACAGATGGCGTTACTAACGCTATACGCATCAGGCAGTACTGTGACTATGTTTATGTCAAAGCTACGTCTTATAGCTTTAATTTTCAGTATGTGTCAATTTGTCGCAGTGTCAAATTCATAGTTTTTTTGAGCTCTCAATATGTCGAGTTTCGTGCCAACAAAACAGCATTTGCGGGAAGTTTTAATTTACTTCTTTAATTTGAATAAAAGTGCTGCTGAAGCACATCGATTGGTCTCCGAGGCTTATCCGAGTCATGTTCCATCGGTTTCAACGTGCGAGAGATGGTTTGTGCGGTTTAGAAGTGGTGATTTTGACGTTGAGGACAAAGAGCGGCCGGGCCAAGTGAAAAAGTTTGAGAATGCTGAATTGGAGGCAATACTCAATGAAGACTCGTGTCAAACTCAACAAGAGCTCGCAGATTCATTGGGAGTGACACAACAAGCCATTTCCCATCGTATAAAAGCCCTCGGAATGATCCAAAAGCAAGGACATTGGGTGCCGTATGAGCTGAAGCCGAGAGACGTCGAGCGCCGTTTTTTTGCATGCGAACTGCTGCTCGAACGGCAAAAACGGAAGGGTTTTTTGCATCGCATTGTCACTGGTGATGAAAAGTGGATCCATTACGATAACCCGAAGCGCAAAAAATCATATGGTTACCCCGGCCATGCATCATCATCGACGGCCAAACCAAATATTCACGGCGCCAAGCTCATGCTCTGTATTTGGTGGGACCAGCTGGGTGTGGTGTATTATGAGCTATTGAAATCGAACGAAACCATCACAGGAGCACTATACCGAACTCAATTGATGCGTTTGAGCCGCGCACTCAAAGAAAAACGGCCACAATACGAGCAAAGACACGACAAAGTATCATAATTTTGCAACATGACAACGCTCGGCCACATGTTGCAGCGCCGGTCAAAACATACCTACAAACGCTGAAATGGGAAGTCTTACCCCACCCGCCGTATAGCCCAGATATTGCTCCTTCCGATTACCACCTTTTCCGATCGATGACACATGGCCTAGCTGACCAGCGCTTCCATTCTTACGAAGAAGCCCAAAAATGGGTCGATGACTGGATAGCAGCCAAGCCGGCCGAATTTTTTCGTGACGGTATCCGTAAATTGCCAGAAAGATGGGAAAAAGTTGTGGCTAGCGATGGACAATACTTTGAATAATTCATTTGTTACCATTTTTTCAGAATAAACGTTCAAAAATAGAAAAAAATCCCGCATTTTCAATTTGTACTCCTGATATTATATTATTAATATTATTATTATTCTTTATTAGGATTTTCTTTTTACGATAGATACGTCGTGGTTTACGGTCGTTCAGTGAATGAGCGGTCCGCGAAATTTAGCGCTTTATATAACCGCACCCCCGCATGAGAGTGTCAATTCTTTAAGAGGCCTTGCGTTGGAGATTACTGCCGGATACTCGCGCTCTCTTGCGAATAGCATCTTTCACAGCTATATTTCTATTCAGGATATCACCGGCTACGTGCACACCAGCACGCAATGCCCCCCTTCCAACTGCATTAGCACCCTTCTTTAAAAGTGGCAATACTCGACGAAACAGGCCCCCGAGAAAGCTGCCGATACCGTGTCCTCGTTGATTAGGCGTTCCGATATACCCTTAGCTAATACCACCGTACTCGCGACGGGCCCATCCGTGCTGTACACCGTCAATATCACCCATAGTAGCGTAATCAATCGTGGGACCTTTTGAAATGTAGCGTCCCAGTCAACGTTTCCTATTCGAATGGTATAGGATTTCCAAACTCGTCTCTTATATAGATCTTGATAGTGTGTAAATTGTTGCGCAAGAGAGATATATATTGTGCGGTCGAAAATGATTTAATTGTTATCGAATCATACTGAAAGTCGTCAGCATCAATGGAAACAATTCGTAAGAGGAGTGTTTGTACATTGCCTGTAATATGGCTGTCGCAGATATCGACCCCGTGTATTCGCAGAGCGGTTCTATCGTTACAGACATACAGGCCTCTTCCAAGAATCCGAGTAGCCTTGCGATAGCGGGCGATACGCGAAAGTCGTGGTATTGCAGATCGTCACATACGCGCGCCACTTCGACCTGACTGCTCGGATGCGATTTAAAGCGTAGATGACCGGCCACGTGAGGTAACTTATTTATACTCTCCAAAACAGCGTCTATAGAGCGATATACACCACATGGAACTTGGTCTCTATCTATGCGTCTCCGTATTAAATAATCTAAACCCGATACATCCTTATCACCATCCTCAAAACATACGAGATTTCCTACAGTAGGAACATGTAAAAGAGTTATCGGATAAGCAATTTCCACAAGACAAACAGACCATTCTCCGTGCAAACGTATCTGACGCGATAGCTTTGTAATAAATTGCGTCGTCGTATCAGGAGTACAAATTGAAAATGCGGGATTTTTTTCTATTTTTGAACGTTTATTCTGAAAAAATGGTAACAAATGAATTATTCAAAGTATTGTCCATCGCTAGCCACAACTTTTTCCCATCTTTCTGGCAATTTACGGATACCGTCGCGAAAAAATTCGGCCGGCTTGGCTGCTATCCAGTCATCGACCCATTTTTGGGCTTCTTCGTAAGAATGGAAGCGCTGGTCAGCTAGGCCATGTGTCATCGATCGGAAAAGGTGGTAATCGGAAGGAGCAATATCTGGGCTATACGGCGGGTGGGGTAAGACTTCCCATTTCAGCGTTTGTAGGTATGTTTTGACCGGCGCTGCAACATGTGGCCGAGCGTTGTCATGTTGCAAAATTACTTTGTCGTGTCTTTGCTCGTATTGTGGCCGTTTTTCTTTGAGTGCGCGGCTCAAACGCATCAATTGAGTTCGGTATAGTGCTCCTGTGATGGTTTCGTTCGATTTCAATAGCTCATAATACACCACACCCAGCTGGTCCCACCAAATACAGAGCATGAGCTTGGCGCCGTGAATATTTGGTTTGGCCGTCGATGATGATGCATGGCCGGGGTAACCATATGATTTTTTGCGCTTCGGGTTATCGTAATGGATCCACTTTTCATCACCAGTGACAATGCGATGCAAAAAACCCTTCCGTTTTTGCCGTTCGAGCAGCAGTTCGCATGCAAAAAAACGGCGCTCGACGTCTCTCGGCTTCAGCTCATACGGCACCCAATGTCCTTGCTTTTGGATCATTCCGAGGGCTTTTATACGATGGGAAATGGCTTGTTGTGTCACTCCCAATGAATCTGCGAGCTCTTGTTGAGTTTGACACGAGTCTTCATTGAGTATTGCCTCCAATTCAGCATTCTCAAACTTTTTCACTTGGCCCGGCCGCTCTTTGTCCTCAACGTCAAAATCACCACTTCTAAACCGCACAAACCATCTCTCGCACGTTGAAACCGATGGAACATGACTCGGATAAGCCTCGGAGACCAATCGATGTGCTTCAGCAGCACTTTTCTTCAAATTAAAGAAGTAAATTAAAACTTCCCGCAAATGCTGTTTTGTTGGCACGAAACTCGACATATTGAGAGCTCAAAAAAACTATGAATTTGACACTGCGACACATTGACACATACTGAAAATTAAAGCTATAAGACGTAGCTTTGACATGAACATAGTCACAGTACTGCCTGATGCGTATAGCGTTAGTAACGCCATCTGTTATCAAACCCGCATTTTCAATTTGTACCCCTGATATTTTCCGGAAAATACTACATACTACTGTTGCTCGGTAGCAATGCAAAGAAAGAGCTGTCCTTGTAGCTCATATTTATCAGGGACGATGATTCTAAGCGTTCTTCCTCTTCGTCTTCGTCTTCTCAGGTGATGGAGGCACTCGTACTCGCTTCAATTCTGCCTCGTAGAAAATACCGTCGATAGTCTCGTTATTCAGATCGTGCAAAATATACACGAATGGTTCTCGATTCACTGATATTCGTTGAATCTGGAATAAAATCGTTACTCCAATCGCACTCATATCCTGCACTAATGCTACGAGGGTCGATCAATAAATAGTCGGCCTGGCGTCATCTGTTGGTCGAGGAAAGAAATCAATAGCGACGTTTAGTAGTGCCATCTTTCACATGACTGTTGTCAAAGTTTCAGCTCGCTGCGATGTTTAGTTTGCGTTTGACAGCGTCGAAAGACAAACAACGTTTGTGTTTTTACAAAAATGAAAAAAATTGAGTATCGTGCAGTGATTCGATTTTTGTTTTTGAAAAAAAAAAACAAACAATGAAATCAAAGCGGAGCTAGACGAAGTTTATATGGACCTTGCACCTTCGTTATCAACCATTAAATATTGGACAGCTGAATTTAAACGTCCAGGTCGTCCAAATGAGGTCGTCATACCAGAAACAATTGAAAAAGTCCACGATATGGTGTTAAATGATCGGCGACTAAAAGTGCGTGAGATTGCTGAGGCCACAGGCATATCATATGGCTCAGTGATTTCAATCCTGAGTGATCAGTTTAGTATGAAAAAGTTATCCGCAAGGTGGGTGCCGCGTTTGCTCACTGTCGACCATAAAAGAGAACGTGTAGCTGATAGCCAAAATTGATGAATTTAAATACGAATTGCTTTCGCATCCACCGTATTCTCCAGATTTGGCCCCCTCCGACTACTTTCTGTTTCCAAACCTGAAAAAATGGCTTGGCGGAAAGAGATTTGGTTCCAGAGATGACCTCATCGCCGAAACAGAGACCTATTTTGAGGACCTTCCGAAATCGTATTATTCGGAGGGCATCAAAAAATTGGAAAATCGTTGGAATAAGTGTATCGAGCTAAAAGGAGATTATCTTGAGAAATAAAAATATTTTTGTCCAAAAAACGCGATTTTCTTTACCAAGCCGACTATTTATTGATCGACCCTCGTACTTTAGCTGTACTGATACGCAGCAAGACACCGATACTATATTTAGGCTTTTTATTTTTTTTCGCGTTACGCTCGTAACGCCCTGCTAAATTTTCTCGGGCTATAGAGGCATTTTTTAGGGTCACCTCGCTCGGAGAAATACGCGTTTCGCTGTGTCTAGTGTGATTATAAGCATGTAAAAATGTTTGTTGGACATCGATGTAACGCTTATTTCGCGTGTATGTAAAGTAACGAAACATTCGCTTCTATATCGTGTGATTAAAGCGTTCGGCAATCGAGGCATTTATATCGGGGCTACGAGCAGCCCGAAAATTGATTTTTTTTTTCTTGAGAAATTACTGAAATGGAGCGCCGATAAATTCTTTGCCTCGATCAGTTTGCAGTTGCTGCGGGCGACGATTGTTACTGCGTGCAAATATGCGTGTGAGACCTCGTGCCACGTTTGCGCTCGTTTTATCACGCAAAGTCTTGACCCACGCGTATTTGCTCAACACATCGATAACAACAAGCAGATATGCGTACCCATCGTTGTACGTAGCTATCGAGCGAAAATCGGCTAAATCAGCCTCCCACACATCTATATTACTCACGTTGTACGTACAACGGGGAAATCGCCGACGCACGAGACGATGCATGTTATATGAATCCTGTGTCTCGAGCCATGGTAAAACATTTTTTATCGCCACTCTCCAATCCACCTGAGATAAATTTTTTGCTCGAGAATAGGATACAGGAAGAGCGGAGTCATAATAGATTTTTTCAAGAATAATAATAATTTTAACGATGACCAGTGAAATGCATTCTTTTTCTTTTTCTTTAATAACTTTGCTAGGGACTGACATTCGCTGGGGTGTCGTTGGCACTCTACTTGTGCGATGGTTTGCAATTGCCATGAGCATTAAATCTCTGTTTGAGTGTGCGGTATCGGCCTCGTTGTTGTTGCTGCTGCTGCTGCTGCTATCACTATCGCGTGGTAAAATGAGACGCCGCTGCGGTGTCGAGGATGATGCAGGTGTAGGCTCGTGTAGTAACTCGGGATTGCCGATAAATTCGCGTGGCATCTGTATCGTTCGCAGAAGTTTGGCAAAGTGAGATCAACCGATGGGTTTCTGACGTTTTCTAGCGCGGACAACATCATTAACAAGATCAACGATATTGGAATTAGAAATTCTTCTGCCGTCTATGGAAATAACACCGTTACGATCCCATGTCATTTTTTACCGACTGGACTACGATACAAATTTCGAAGCAACAATATTGCTTTAGATTTCATTTTTTTTTGGAATGTTATCCGTAATAAGTGTGTCATTGAGCCGAGATGTTACTTGGTTTATTAAAACCTCATCGATAGCCGTTTTAACGTTTCGTATGATGGAATATTCGGTACTATATTATCGTACTCGACCAAGTGAAGATAACGCTGTAGAACATACTGGTACGCTGTCCATTTCTCTCTCGCTCTTACGTACGAGTGAGAGTTTAGAATTTCACTCAGCTCCGAGTCGAGGCGCAATAACGGTGTACCAGTCGTCTGTACGGAGGACGGTCAGACGCAGGGCGACGGCTCTGTAGCAGTAGTAGCGAGACCCGCAAGACGATGTATGTTATCATAAGGAATAAGCACCATTTTTCTGGCATATTCGAAGCTCGTGTAAGCGAAGACAGGCACAAGAAGCAACTTGAGAAATCCGACACAGTGCTCGACGATGATCTTCCTCTTACCATTCCAATTTCCCCTTCTGGCGGCTAGTCGTCGATGAATTGTCGCGTGCCTCTGAAGATAATTCTTTTGCACGTTGTTCAGACTCACGTTTCCTGTAAAACGTTTAGAGCGTACTCGCATATACACCGTACGAGCGCTACATCTGCTTTGCGCGAAATTGCACGTCGTTGCTCTTGCTTCAGATAACACAGCGCTGGCAATATAATTATTTGTTTTTTATCGAGAGGTCCGTGATACGCCATTACAAGCACATTACTGGTACATCGTGCGTCGCATCGCGAACCTTTATTGCTTTTTGAGGCACGTAAACGTAATGGTATTGGTCATCGGGAAATATACAGGCGCGAAATCGACAATTTTCAGGCGTCGATTGTTTCAAGTCGAATAATAGATAGCCGTTCGGTGCAGCTGTTGCATCGAAATATACCTTCTGCAAAAATTTCGGATTTTCGGGAAAACCTGGCGTTTTAAATGTTGAATGTGCGCGCGATCTCGCGGATTTTTAAAGACAACGATATAATTAGCGTTTAATGAGATATCGCGCTGCTCGTGACCCTGATGGAAGAGATTTTGCGTGATGAAGATGATACTAAGATTTTTATGATGCTACCCTGGAAAAAAGATCGACCACGGTAATGTTTGATGCCTTGCGCATTAGATCATCAATGACCGCAAGTTTAGGCCTCGTATCATTCGTCGACGTCCTGCAGCGCGGGCTGCACCACGTTTTTCACACTACTTGTTTTGCTCACCCAATTAATACAATTGCGTGTGTTCTTATTAATTCACTGTACTTTCCCCCAACTAAGCTTGCTGGGAAAGTACTGTGAATTTATTCCACTCATTTGTGCATCCTCAAGCTCACTTTGCCGTGCTCTGCAGCGCTGACTGCATCACGGTCTGTCACATTAAAACTCCAGCACTCAAGCAGTACAACTGCAAGTGCTCTCATTTATTCAATACATTTCCTCACATAATTTGCACAGAGAATTTATGAACAGTAATTTAGACTTTTTACACGCTCACATTTCTCGCTTCGTCGCATGCTCCGCAGCACTGGCTGCGGCATGTTCACTCTCAAGCGCACATAGCACACAATTAATATAATTGTGTGCTGGTCTCTTCCACCAAAATTCAATTCAATTTCATTCAATTTTTGTATTTGCTTTCCTATAATTTTCTGTGAATATTCTAATTTTAATGTATTTTTGGAAGGAGCATAAATCACTTTCTCTGGATATCATCTTTGTGTCTGGCTTCTTTTTTTCCCTGTCTCGAGTGAAGTTTCATAATTTTCAATATCTTCACAGATTCGCTCAACTACATCTGGACGGATTCTCAAACACCCGAAAATAAATGAAATTACATAAATACGTGTATAAATGTAACAAGTGTAATAAAAAGTGTTTATACGCATGTATCTAAATGGATTTTATTAAAAAAAATGTAATGTCAAGCAAATGCTGGTGGTATAAATATGTGCACACAATTATCGACTTTTACTAAAAACTAAAATTCAAACGTAATTAAGGAAATGCTGTTGGTATTAATATGTGTATACAATTATAGATTTCTTAATAAAAACTAAAATTCATGTGTATTTACGGTATTGTTGTTGTTGTTGCTGTTTTACATTCACTATCCCAATCACCTTCATAGCGGTTATTAGCTAACAACACATGCAGCGTGTAAGCTAAATTGTGCGCATGTGTCGCCGCGGTGGCACACACTCGCTCATAAGCTTATGAGCTGGCGAGTGCGTGCCTGTATAAGCTAAACCGCGTTCGCGCTCACGTCTCATAAGCTGATAACTACATGTGGAGTCGAACCGTCGTCGCCGCCGCCGCCGCCCAGAAGGGTAATAGGCTTATTGTGTACTTGATGTATACGGTTTTGCATCTTGTTGCTCTAGGATTTTCTTCGTCATCATTATCAATAGCAATTTGAATAAGTGAAAAATAATGGATGTACGCTGGAAACATCCGTGGACGTCGCTGGTTTGTGGCCCAACAGGATATGGGAAAACAGTTTTTGTGCGAAAATTTCTGAAGTTTCTCAATTCAATGAGCAACGTTGAATTTGATCGAATTATATTTTATTATGGCGATACTCTCGATCCTGGTACCGCTTCTCTGAATACCATATGTCAACAACAGCCGTCGTCATCGTCGTCGTCGTCGTTAATGACTAAGAGCACCAGTAATAAAAAATGTAAAATACCAAAAATTGAATTTAACGAGGGCCTACCGCAACATAAAGATTATTCAGGTGATAATAACTTGAAAAAATTGGTTATCATCGATGATTTTATGCGTGAATCCTCAAATAATACAATTGTCGACCTTTTCACAAAAGGTAGCCATCATAAAAATATTAGTGTAATTTTTATCACACAAAATATTTTCCATCAGGGTCATGGACAACGCGATATATCTTTAAACGCCAATTATATCGTTACATTAAAAAACCCACGTTATCGAGCACAAATTAGACATCTAGCGAGGCAAGTATACCCCGAAAACCCACGCTTTTTAACTCAGTCATATCACGATGCTACCACACAGCTGCACGGATACATACTCTTGGATCTTGAACAATCGACACCTTATTGTCGTTGTCGCACAATGATATTTCCCGATGATCCCCGAATGCTGGTCTACGTGCCGAAAAACTCTCGTCAACGTATTTAATTGGAAGCACAAGTAGATACCGCATCAGTCAGTAATGGGGATGACTCGTGTACGCATCATCATCATCATCATCATCATACAAGGAGTTGTTTTTCAACGAACCCACCTATTGTGAAACTGCGCTAATGATGGATAGCAGCACCACCAGCAGCAAGAAGAAAAAGAAGAAAAATAATACGCATTACATTCCATTGGATGAACGTTGTATAGCCCTGCTTAACGCTATTTGTCATTCGAATAAAAAACAGAGAAATGCAATATTGCGTAATGCCGATAAACCTTTAATCAATTGTATCTGTGAATGTGCGTGAAACATTTTACAAGGAGTCATTTGTGTCGAGTCAAGTGTTAAAAAACGTTTAAAAAAATATAAAAAGAAGAGGTGTCGGTGGGACACCCGGTTGGAACGAACTTCCTTTCACTATATATTATGTATTAAATAAGAGGCACAATTAAATAAATTAACAGCGTTGGAGAGTAATTAAATGAAAAAACAAAATAAACGAAGGAATGGTAATAAAATTGTAATTAATATATTTTTTAGGAATAAACTTTTTATTACTAATTATTGTACAAAAATATATAAACTAAATATAAACTTAATCTGTACAGTCAATCGCAGTAATGATTGGTTTGTGATAACTAAAATAGGACAAATATGTTTGCGATTGAATGAAAAAACTGCATCGATAGTGGTATTGTATCTTGTTGTAGATTCTGCTGGTTCATTGTTAATTCTCGGGAGATCTAAAAATTACCATATAAAAAAATATCGACCAAATATAAATCATATTTCACAGAGAATATACAGTAGAAAGATAAATAAATTACTTACGCATCTGAATGATGATTTGCTAGCAAGGTATTTAATTGAATACTTTGATTTTTTAATTTTCTTTTCCGTCGATATTCCTTCATCTATTTAGTACGACTTGTAGTCGAGATGCTATAATATCAACATAAAATAAAACAATAAAATAACATAATTTAAAAAATATGAATAAATATATATCAGCTAATAATGATGATAATCTTTAATAAATAAAATTAATAAGCGGTAAATGTAAATATTTATAATGTGATATTTTACCTTGGAAGATGGTCTGTATTTTGCTGCTGTAATTCAATGTTTTGTTTCTTTATTGTTATATCGTGTAATGTTTGTTGTGCATCAGTTGTAGGTTTTTTAATTTCTTCATTAGATCTTTGTCGAAGATGGTCAGTATTTTTCAGTTATATTTCAATTAGTTTGTGTTTGTTTTTTTTTGTCACGATATTCTTTAGATCTTGCTTATGCGTTTTAGGTTTTTTAATTTCTTCTAATTTTTCTCTCTCACGACATTCATCAGATCTTTGTGCACTGATGTTTTGTACTCTTATATCCTGTATTTTTTTTCTCTCACGATATTCTTTACATGTTTGCGCATTTGTTTTTTTTAATCTTGTAGCTTGTATCTGAGTAGTCGATGCTTTTGTTGATTCGCTATTGAAATAAAATATGTATATGTATATATAAATATATATATGAGGATATGATATGTATATAAATATGTATATGTATATGTGTATTTTGTTGTCTGTTTGGGGAAAATTTATAGTTAATGTATTGATTATTAATTTAATTAAATATCGAGTTTAGTAATTATTGCCTAATTTCAGCTTTTTAACTATAATTCACTGAATTTTCATTGCACACAAATGCGTTTTGTTTTCAATTTTTCGAATTTTCTAGTAAATTGACTTTAAATTGACATTTTTCCTACTTTTTTCTACTATTTACTCACATTTATGACTAAATACAGCTTTTGGTAAATAAAAAAAATACGAGGGAAAAAACAGGTCATTTTCACTAAGAATGCCCCATATAGAGGTTATGACGCGCACGGCTTGTTAAACTTTGAATAGTAAAGATAGGTTAGGACGCGCACGGCTTTGTAAACACATGTAGTATTTTTCATTATTGAAGAACAGAGTATAATGCCTGCAGTATAACACTGGTACTTACCTGACTCCATCATCACTATCCTCAACTATCATCACTGAATCACGTTCACAATTCATTGTTCATTATTTATTAATAACAATAACTACATACGCACACAAGAATACAACTGACGCGCACGCCGCTTGGCTTTCAGACTGCAGTAATATACCTATACATAACGCGCACGCCGCGTGGCTTGTATAGCAGAGTACCGTACGCAGCTGCCTGTCCCCACTCCGAGCGCTGAGAAAGAGAGAGAGAGAGAGAGAGAGAGAGAGAGAGAGAGAGAGAGAGAGAGAGAGAGAGAGAGAGAGAGCGAGAGAGAGAGATAAAGAGCAAGAGGCATAGTATAGCCGTATATGCTACTGCGGCCCGCCCCTCTCCAAGCGGTGGAGAGAAAGAGAGAGCGTGCTAACGTACTATAGCAAAAAAGTGTCGTTTTGCTATAGTCCAAATGTTACACTTTTTCTCGGTCGAGCCCCCATCCTGCCAAGCGTATACCGTGCGATAAGGAACTGCGTTCCAAAAATATATAAGGTGCGCAACTAAGTTCCCGCTGTTTTTCAAGAGATGGCTCCAGTAGTAAGTGCTGGTCGATTGGGACATAACCAAAACGTCATGAACCAAGCTTAGACATATGGTAAACAAACCGCTTTGACACATTAGTGGTTTTGTTTTTGCGTCATATACTTTTGGTTGTGTGAAAATGTCTGATTTTGTGCCAAATAATTGTCATTTGCGGGAAGTGTTGCTCTTCATCTCTCATTCGAAGAAAACGGCGGCTGAAGCGCATCGAGAACTCCAAAAAGTTTACGGAGATGCTGCTCTAAGTGAAACAACATGCCGTGATTAGTTCCGTCGCTTCAAAGACGGTGATTTTGATGTTGACGACGGTTCGCGTGAAGAAAGGCCAAAAACCTTCGAAGACACTAAATTGGAGGCATTGCTCGATGAGGATCCATGCCAAACGCAAAAAGAACTTGCTTCAGCATTAGAAGTTACCCGCCAAGCCATTTTCAAGCGATTGCATGCGTTGGGAATGATTCAAAAACAAGGAACTTGGGTTCCTTATGATTTGAAGCTAAGAGACGTTGAGCGTCGGTTTTTCGGCTGTGAACAACTGCTCCAGCGGCAAAAACGAAGGGTTTTCTTCATCGCATCGTTACGGGTGGTGAAAAATGGATTCATTACAGCAACCCAAAGAGAAGAAAATCATAGGGACTGCCCGGTCATGTTTCTATGTCGTCGGCTCGGCCGAATATTCACGATGCGAAGATTTTGCTGTGTATTTGGTGGGACCAGGGCGGTGTTATTTATTATGAGCTGTTGAAACCGAACGAAACCATCACTGGGGAACAGTATCGAACTCAATTGATGCGATTGAGCCGAGCACTGCGCGAAAAGCGGCCACAATACGCGCAGAAGCACGAAAAAGTGATTCCACAGCATGACAACGCTCGGCCTCACGTTGCCAAACCCGTTAAAACCTACTTAGAAACGCTCAAATGGGAAGTCCTACCCCACCCGCCATATTCCCCAGATATTGCGCCGTCTGATTATTACTTGTTCCGTTCGATGGCACATGGTCTGGCTAATCAGCAGTTCAGCTCATATGAAGACATCTCAAAATGGTTTGATTCGTGGTGTAACGTGGCGGAATAGTTGGGCTGCGTCCCTCTCGCTCAACGGATGCCTACACGATCAGGCAGGGTTGTAGGGTGGATTTCCAGGATTTATTTATTCTTTATTTTTATTTTTTTTTTGTTGTTTTATTTTTTTTTATATATCTATATAATGCAAGCGACACGACCGAGGAAGGGTCGGGGAGCGAGGAGGAGGAGGAGGATCACACCGTATCCATCGATGGCGGACTTTGGGATCCGATATTTTACGAAAACCGATATTTTACACCTTTCTCGGTTGGGAGATATAGCTGTCCCGCTCGACGTCCATCTACCAACGGTACGCGGCTATCCATCGTCAGCTATCAGCTACTTGCAGCAGTCCATCCAGATCACCATCTGCCGGAGGAAGCTACTTTCTAACGTACTTGACTACTTTCATTATCGGTGGCTAATTTATGCGTTGTCCGGCTAAGGCGCTAGTCGCGGTCATCGTGCGAGGCAGGTTCTCCCAATTAACCGAGTCTAGTGGGTTAAGTGGGGGTCATATTGACGGGCACGCGTGCCGAACGGACCTCGAGGCTTTTTCCCGGTGATCCTTGAGCGAGGCAGACGTGGCGTTACTAGTACCGGTGTCCCGCGCTATTCTAAGTTACCGCACATATTGGCGTATTACCATCTACGGTCTTACCGGAGGGAAGAAACTGAGGAAACACGATCTCTACGTCCTCTCGAGAATTCCTGGATCACGAGAACATCGCTTCGTCATCGTTCCGGTGAGCTCTTCTCCCTTCTACAGTCTTTTGTTAATATTTATAGTTCTTTCCGTTTATTATTCTGTTCATGGACTTACGTATTCTGAATTTAACTGAATTTGGTCACCCCTGCGACTCTCGTACACTACGTGCAGAGTATTAATTTGTATCGGGAACTGCGGCGTCTGAGGTATGTAACCTCGAGATCGTGTAACGGATAAAAACCGGGGAAAAGTCAATGTATTAATCCGTTTTGTTAACGGTTAAACCGTGCGCGCGTTAGGCCGTTATCCCGGAGTGTTTGGAACTTGTGAATTGGGATGTGTGGGATTTGAACGGAATAGACCGTGTCACAGGTTTGGACCAGATTATAGACTTTGATTCGGATGAGTTAATTTGAGTTTTCTTGCGCCTCGACTTGGAAGGTCGTGCGCGTGTTAGTACGTCGTCCCGTTGGGAATTTGATATTGAAGGGACTGGCTCGTTATAGACCGCGTCGCGTACCGTTCGCATTAATCGGCGTTTCTCTGTTTTATTTATTTATTTATTATTTATTATTTATTGGTTACATTTTATTCAACCCCGAGTTACTGATCGAGATTATTAGTCTCACATTAATTATTTTATTATTGTAATTATTCCTTATTATTATTGAATTACTGACCATTATTTACTCGGTATCTGATATCTTACGTACCGTAGAAAATCCCGGCGGTTTGACTTTTACACGGTATATTTTATTCGGAATTGTAATAGCCAGCCGTGGGTCGCTTCGCGTACGTGACCTCTCGACTTCCCGTTGTTTTGGTTTTGTTTGAAAGTATGTGGGATTAGCTCGGGGTAGGCCGTATCGCGGATGGTGAACAAGGACTACCAGACATTGAGAATGTATCGATGAATATTATGGGAAATTAGAAGCAGGCGAGATCGGCTATCCGACATATGCCGTGTATGGGAGTGAGTGAGAGCGTGGGATAACTGCTACCGCCGAATTAAAGATTAAAATCAAGAGAGCTAACTAAATTTGAAAAATTGTTAATAAGGAAAGACTACTTTTACGGGACATTCTGTTTGAATTCATTATCAATGTTTATTGAAAATTCGTAATTGTTTGTTAAGAAATAAAGAAGTTGCCCGAGTGGCCTTTGTAAGTCCCGTACCTGCTATCATTGTGTAAATTATTTATTGGTGTTGTTTTATTAACTTGACTTTGTTTATTGTTCCGGTCAGGGGTATTTATTGACCCTATTTTATTGATTTATTTTATTCATCGACGTTAATGACTCATTTCATCGGTATTACTGGCTTTTATTCGCCTTTTATTCGAGGATAATTCTTGGCTTGACAGTCCGAACCACCCGCTCTGTCTCGAACAGCTGTAGCTAGCCTGGGTTGAGTCTGGCCTAACATCTCGTTATTTTTCCTTCCGGCGCGAAAGCGCCTGGCGCCCAACTCGTAAGAGAAAATAAAAGGAAGGAAAAATAGCTTGGGTCAGCTATAGGTAACGTGGTACGTTGAGGAGCAAATTTACGTTACAGTGGATAGCCTCAAAAGACGAACACTTCTACCGTGACGGTATTCGAGCTCTGCCAGAAAGATGGGAAAAAGTTGTCGCTAGCGATGGGCAATATTTTGAATGATTCATTTGTAAACATGTTTTCACAATAAAGTTGCATTTTCATAAAAAAAAAAAAAAAAAAAACAGCGGGAACTTAGTTGCGCACCTAATACTTCGACATCTTGTCTCAGGGTGTGTGACAAAACAGAGTGGTGGTGATGGTGGATGTAGTAGAAGCTGTCGTAAGAAACGGCAATATAATTGGCGAGCGAAGAAACGCTTAATAATTCAAAAAGGGAGTGGCGTTTTTTACCGCTTTTCCTGGATCCCATCATCACAACTTTGTTTAGTAAATTGTTTGACGGTAGTGGCGCTTGAGAAAACAGTTCTGTGTTACGGATAAAATTATTAATCGTTTCCATTCACGTAATAGAGCATGCGAAAAAAAATGTTTTTAGTGCCAATGTCCGAGGTAAACGACGGTAACGACCGACGGTCGTTACGACGAAATTCCTATGAGCGGTTCTGGTAACGATCATACACCAGCAGCTAACGAGAAAACAGTGCAGACACAGGGTCATCCTGTTTCAAGACTGGACACTGAGTTATACAAAATTTTAAAATCAAACAAGTATGGTTAAGACGACGCTAGTAAATGGAAAGAGTATTTACAAGTGTTGCAGCGTTATCTACATCTCGTTAGTTCGAAAAATGAATCGTTTTCACTACCGACTCCGTCACTGCCTGAAACATCGTCTGAGCTGAATAATACAGAATCCACGAACGATGCTGACATCGTTAATAGCATTCCAAATATGTATAAACGTCGAGCTACTGCGGTATTAAAGTTTCTACGCAAACCCACGAGTGATGAATCAAAAAGCATAAGATGGGACAAAAAAGGTTGTGTGACAATAGACAGTATTCTCGTTCCAAATTCTAATATTGTGGACCTTATAGACGATGCTGTACGAGGTAGAAAAAACTTTAAAGCAACAGGTAGACGTGAGTTCATCGTTAGTCTACGAGCAAAGAGCGTTCCGCGTGAATTCATAGGAAACAGTGCATTGTGGGATTTAAGTATATCTAGAGGTACTAAACGACCAAGAAAATATTATCAGATGTTGCAGCATAACGATACGCATTCTATGGATGTGAGTGCGATCGACGATAATTCTAACGACGATTACGACGGCAGCGAGGAAATACACCCTTCTTCAAAACGTCGGAAAACAAAAGTAATAAAAGCGTTTCAAAAGTGGATAAAGATTGAGAACAAGCTGTACAACGAGAGGTGAGAGATGACTTTTGAAAAAGTGTACTATGACCCCTCGCATCCAGCTGAATACGCTGGTGCGCGACGTTTGATCAGTGGCAAAAATAAAGCAGACGCCGTGTACGACTGGCTGACTCAGCAGGATAGTTATGCCATTCATAAACCTGTGCGGCGTGTCTTTCCACGGCTGTATTATAATGTTACAAATATTGACGACGTCTGGGAGGCTGATCTCGTAGATGTACGTTCTTTGAGGAGCTATAACGACAACGTCTTCTACCTGCTTATTGTGATCGACGTCCTCAGCAAATACGTATGGGTCGAGTCCTTGCTGGACAAAACGATGCGCGAGGTAACAACGGCTTTTAAACGTATTCTCGAGCGTAACGAGGGGCGTACACCTGTTTCACTACAAACCGACCGCGGTAAAGAATTCCTCGGCAGTGAACTCCAAAAATTTCCCAAAGATGAAAACATACAATTTCGCATTGCTCGTAATCCTGATGTAAAAGCCTCGATTGTCGAGAGTTTTAATCGCACTCTCAAGGAGCGGATGTGTCGTTACTTCACACATCGTAATACTCATCGTTACATCAATATACTACAACAAATGGTTTATGCGTACAATCATGCTATACATTCAACCATAAAAATGCAGCCGACTGCCATGACACTGTATAATGCCAATACAGCAATGCGTAATATGACAATTAGTGCCGTGAAAAGAGACGTTTCACAACGTATAAATACAAACCCGGAGATTACGTTCGAATCAGTAGAACTAAAGGTACCTTCGAAAAAGGTTACGAGAAAAATTGGAGTGAAGAAATTTTCCGTATCAAAAAAGTTTTACATCGCCAGGGATTGTATGTGTATGTGTGGTGCAATCTCGAAGACGAGACTCGATGGTTTCTTTTACCCCGAAGAATTGACGAGTGTTCATGAGAAACGTATGGAGAAGAATAAAGAATTCAAGATTGATCAAGTTTTACGGACAAAAGGACGCGGTGCGAAAAAACAAATTTTCGTGAGTTGGGTGGGATATCCGGTAAAATTTAACTCGTGGATACCAGCGGCAAGCGTTCACGGTCTCGAATAAATGGAAATTTGTGCAAAATGCATGACGATGATAATTTTTTTCTTGTTCTGCCGAGCAACAGGAGTATAAAGTATTTTCCCGAAAATACAACAACATATTTTAAAACTCAATTGCCATGCGAAATATCGTAAAAGGGCCACTGGGTTGTGGGCTTATCGGAAATTCATATACCCTGTACAATGACGCATTTGCAAGAAAACCTATTGCATTTGCATTCGAGTATGGAACATTAACACTCACGCTTCGTTTCAAACGACTCAATTAGACAATATGTGTGCTCATTATACGACGTATTAAGAGAATCAAATAGGGGGTAGACACGGTTATATAGGTAACGTGTTTGCGGACTCCCTACATCAGCGCGGTCACGGTATCGGTAGTTTTCTCGGGGGTCTATTTCGGAGTGTTTTACCACTGTTGACCAGAGGTGCTAAGGCTATAGGGAAAGAAGCCATTTGCACGGGTTTACACGTTATCGAGGATGTGAGCGGCCACAAAATACCATTTAGGGAGTCATTGCGACGACGTGCAGCCAAAACTGGAGATAATTTACAACGAAAAGCCAATGAAAAAATGTCTCTTCTCATGAATGGTTCAGGATATAACGCTGTAGGCGCAGAACGAGCGTTGCAGTCGTTATCAGGACAGTCACCTACGCGGACGACGACGAAAAGACGTACTGCTATTTCGAAAAAGTCACTAGGAATAAAGAAGAAGAAAAAGTCAACGAGACGTAGACGTATTACTACAAAGAAACATCGTGGTAGACCAAAGAATAAAATGAAGTGGACAACAATAAAGAGAAAGAGGTGTAGGAAGGAAGCAGCAGCAGTAGGCACAAACGAGCAAAGACCAGCGATATTTTTAGAAGTGTCTAACAATGTCGTTCTTACACTCACACTCGTGCGAATGTATAAAGTCGGAGCTCGACTTATTTACCATACGTCCAACACAGACGGCTATAGAAGCATCACAATGGATACAATACAAGCCTGTGCCAACCCTTACGGATGACGGACCCCTGGAATTTGTCATACCCGGCCGCGGTGAAGAATACCTGGATCTGGATCTCATACAATGATTATTGTAAATATTAAGCTTATACCAACAGGTGAATCACAATACAACGTAGCGCCTGTCAATAACTTTCTGCATACCCTTTTTAATTAGGTAGACGTATATTTTAACCAGAAACTCGTG
Source organism: Cylloceria caligata (assembly GCA_963942595.1). Classification (NCBI taxonomy): domain Eukaryota; kingdom Metazoa; phylum Arthropoda; class Insecta; order Hymenoptera; family Ichneumonidae; genus Cylloceria; species Cylloceria caligata. Next base: position 72,649,757 of record OZ012703.1, read on the forward strand.
GCACCGCCGAACAATGCATACCCCTACAGAGCATATATTAAAACGCTACTCAATTATGGACCGGCTGCTAAGAATTCACACTTAACGATCGCACTTTGGTACGCTGACACACCCGGTATGTTTGACACTCTGCCGGGTGCATCAAATAGCCCAATACCCGTCTGAATAATCGTGACAAGTACATAAAGAATGGCCGGACTCTAGATATGATTGGACATTTACACTGCGATGTATTTAATCAGGATACATTTCTGCTGAACGGTGTGGAGGTACGGCTACGCCTTGTACGCTCAAAAGACGAATTTTGTCTTATGGAGACTCCTACTGCTGGTGTGACACATAAACTACATATCACCGAGGCAACATTACTCGTCCGTCGAGCAAAAAATGCACGAAGCGTGCTGATAGCTCATGCCAAAATGTTGCAAAAACAACCGCAAAGTATCCTATAACAAGGGTTCAGGTTAAAGGTTTTACGATGCATAGCGGTATCATTGACGATACTCTGGATAACGTTATTCTAGGCCAATTGCCTAAACGAATAATTTTTGGGTTTGTGAATAACCGTGCATTCAACGGCAGTACAACGTTAAACCCATTTAACTTTAATAATCATTCGATAAATTTCCTGTCTCTATACGTCGATGGTCAACAAATACCTAGCAAACCTCTTCAACCGTCGTTTGGCGGCAACGAAAACTGGGTAGACAGTTATCACACACTCTTTAGCGGTACCGGTATACACTTTCAGAATAAGGGTCTAGATATTACCAGGGGTGACTATCCAAGAGGTTACTGTCTGTATGCCTTTGATTTGACACCAGACTTATCAGCAAGTTGCTTTGGTCATTGGAATCTCGTAAGACACAGCAGTGTAAGGGTCAAAGTACGGTTTGCAGCACCGTTGACATCTACATTAAATTGTGTGGTATACGCCGAGTATGATAATGTAATAGAAATAGATTCCACACGACAGGTCATTACGAATTTTAGTGCGTGAGAGGGCACCACACGCGTGCTACTGAAGTATTTAAAACGCGTCTACGGAGTCACACCTGGTATCAGTCTACATCAAACCCTCATAATGGACGTTATAGTAGATATTCAAGCACTCTACGATGCAAACAACCGTTTTCTACCAAAGGAGATAGCTGTGACGACTCTTCAAGAGGAACATTATGGTCACTGGCTTGTAGCACCACCATACGACTTTGGTGGTCTGCCAAGGAAAGTACGTACGAGCAACAATAAACTGACGTGTTTTCAACATGGACTGGAATGGCTTGACGGTGATACACCATTGAAAAAAGTCTACGTTAATCTGCGTTTGTTGTGACGTTACGCCTTACGTATTTACACAAGAGGCTTGCAGAAAGCAGAGCTTTTACGTGATGTCCTGGGCCGTGAAATCATCAATCTGGAAGAGTATGAGGGTCCGTCTCTAAAAAATATGCCCATTAATAACGTTTACTGTATCCATCATGGTGTTTCGAAACAAGACAATGTGAAGTGTGTTTTAAATAACGTGGCAAATATCCGATCGTGGCTCCTTTTTAAAGAACTCGATGCGGGGAGCCCGGTTTATTCGCAACCTCTCGATAAATCAATGTTGATTAAAAATAACCAAAAATCACCGAACCGCGACACATCGGTTAAAGAAAGTGTTATAAATAAAAGTTTAAGCGTAGAGTATATATTCAACGATATCACGCCGTCATGTGTCAGTGACGAGGTACTACTGTACGGTGGAACTGTACCGGCTAACGATGAAATAACGGTACTTTACCGAATCCGAGACCAACAAGTAGTCGCACCACCTGCTACACAACCGTCGCCACCACCACGTAACGGACACAACCAGCAACCAGTGCAACCACCACCACCACCACGCAACCATCATTATCATCAGCAGAGACGCATCGCCAATCGCAGCCCAACCCTCAACAGCAACTGTCCAAACAGTATAAACAGTCCACAGATATTCGATGCTCTACAACGAATATCTGCTCAGACGAGAGGAGTATTCCCTGCCGATCGCATCCCGAGTCGCTGGTCTAGACCCGCAGCATTGGTATTAAACCCCGACGATTATAATCTACCGGGCCGACACTGGGTGGCTGCTTACGTTGATAAAAATGGCCATGGAATCTTTTTCGATAGCTATGGATTGTCCCCACTCATCAAGCAACACCATAACCGTCTACGGCGAAACTGTCGAAGCTACGAGTGGAACATACACCCCCTTCAATCACTCAAGTCTAAAGTGTGTGGTAAATACTGCATTATGTTTCTTGATTTTATGGCTCGTGGTTTTACTCTGGATGCTTTTATTGAACATTTTACGATAAGCAGATTGAAAAACGATCGCATCGCTGCACAATACTACAAACGATTAAAATATTCAAACCGTAAAATGAAACGTATGAAAAATATAAAAAACAATAATATAAAGGGCTACGGGTGTAATAGAAACACCTGCGTACAAACTTGTACAGAACGATTTGGATGCTACTTGTAAAATACTATGAATAAATTCTACACATTGTATATTTTATCTCATTATTATTCGAAAAACGCCATAACCTATGCTGTGTTTTCCCCGATCACACACACCTGATGCCTATGTATATATAACTCTAGGAGCGTATTGTTGAAATAAGAATACAGTTGGAGGATGCGCTAGCCAGTATTTGTACACATGAGCAAAACACCTGTGGATACCCTAATTTCCATTATGACACGTGCGCGCTGTAAATACAATACAGAGTGGTGGAAGGATCCTTGAAAATTCACCAAACAGGAGCTCGAGTACATCCCGAAACCCCTGCTGTTGAAATATTGGGGGGCAAAAATATCTATTCTGTGGGACAAACTACCTGAACACCTCAAGAATGACCCTGAGGTTTCCACGTACCTGCCGTGCCGTTTACATCACAACACACCAGGTTCGAGAACGCATATCGACGGTCCAGCACCAGCTCGCAGGAAATGTACAAGATGTAATTATAAATCACCAGTTCCGCGAAAATGAGACAAGCATTTCTTATATGTCTGACAATCTTTTTAAATAAACAAAACAGCTTTTATCAAATTTCAAAAGAATTACACGTGTTTTTACTTGGCATAATTATTTTAGCTGATTTCAAAGTTTCGAAAAATTTTACTTTTAATTAGTGTTAAATAGTGAAAAGCAAAACCTCGTATATGTAGGGCCCAAATCTGCTTATCGCTGATAGGACACGACCGGACGCAAATCTTTTTATCGATGTCAAGCTACAATCTTCTTTTTCGATGGTAGGACCCAACCTACTTATCGATAGCTGCGCCAAATATACACTACCGACCGTCAGTAAGTCGCTCTGTTTTACCTGTTGTCAGTAACATACATCCTGTGGATTATTTACAACAGATGGCGCATTGGTAACAAGCGTCCGACAGATGGCGCAAGTGTCGCCTAGGTGGCGCATCAGTCGGGGGCTTAGGGTGGGGCGACCAATCAGGTGCAGAGGAGAGGAGGGGGTAAGGAGGTAAGGGACCAATCACAAGCCAGCAGAGAAGGGAGGCCACGCCCACAGGTCTCGCGATCTTGGAACCTTTCTACTGACGGATATTCGCAAAGTTTAGCGTGATACCCTTTACGTTACATTTTTCAATAGTCGTACCGGCAGGTTTACGACCAGGGTATGCGTAAAATGTTGGTCCTCCCGAAACGCACCTACTTATATAACTACCTGGCCCGTATTCGCTTAATTCATCTATGAGATCTCCCAGAAATTGACCGATTGGTGGCGCATACTCGTTGCTACCAGGGTGACTCACGTAAATACAGAAGTTCGTATCGCAGTACAATATTCGCCTCCCAATAAGATAACTGTATCATTTTGGGCGAGCCTGTGCTATTTGTTTCGCTTCTTAGTCCTTCTTATGTAATTGTTGACTGTTAAACCGTGCCCGCGGTAGTACGTTATCCCGTTGTGTGTTCGAGTGTGAGGGATTTGAACGTTACAGACCGTGTCGCCGTTTTTCCAGAACAATCGATTTTCATTGACTTATACACTCACCCGAAAAAAAGCGGTACACTTAAAATTTCGAAAAAAAATCACTAAATTCCAAATGACGGTCACTTCGTAAATAATGAAGATAGAAAGGTTTTTAAAAAATGAAAATAAAGCTTGGAATCTCTACTTAAAGGATCGATTTATTTCAATGTTGCGAGATAAATTTATTGAAAATGGCGGATGACAAAGCGAGAGCATGCGAAATTGAAAAATATTGGTCCGAGTTTGCGACGACCCATGGCGTGAGTCAGGTGTCGCAATACAATGGGATAAAAAGCATGTGATAGTACAGAGTTTCCTCTTTAAAATGCTTTTTTAATCGTTTTGATGCGATGATTTTTCGCCGAGTTATTCGCATTTAAAGTAAAAAACATCCTTTTTTTCCAAATGCGATAAACTCGGCGAAAAATCATCGCATCGAAACGATTACAAAAGCATTTCAAACAGGAAACTTTGTACTATCACATGCTTTTTATCCCATTGAATTGCGGCACTTAACTTTCGCTTTGTGCCATTGCAAACTCGGACGATTATTTTCCAATTTTGCATGCTTTTGCTTTATCAACCGCCATTTTGAAAACAATTATCGCACATAATTGCGCTATGAAATTTTGAAAAGTTGAAATCCGAACCTTTAAAATGCTTTTTGTAAGATCTTGCCAGCTGTATTAGGTGCTGAGATATTCAATTTTGAATTTTTAATAACGCCGAACTGCAAGGATAAGGACCCCGTGGCTCGTCAGCTACACGATATTTTACGACTCCAAACTCTCATTGTGGCGTGTGCATGCGCGCGCGCACGCGCGCGTGTGTGTTTGTGTAGCTGTAAGCACACTTATGGCTGGCCGTAACCTTAAGCATATCGAGATCGATTTGAAGGTGATCCGTCGCGGGCCGCGACGGCGAGCGAATATTTGGCAATGTCTTGCCCAAACAGATCCGATTAAAAAGTTGTAATAAGGAAAGATTTTCTTTTTCTTTATTCTATCGACATAAGAGGAATGTCCTCGGTACCATACAGAAGTCGCAGGCCAAGGTGGTAGCTTTTCGCCTAGATTAATTTTTATTAATTAAATATCTCGTGGTTGTGTGTGTGTTCTTCAAGCTTGCGAACACGAATTTTTGCTTGTTTCGGAAACTATCGTTGCCGTTGAAATCTTAAATGCACATAAATTCACTCTCATTTCCTGTTTGAAAGTTTGTTGCCATTTCGCTTTCTCGCCCGAACACGAAGAGTAAACAAAAAATAACCTTTTCCCATTCAAATTGGTCGACTATGGCTACGATTACTCCTGAAGTCGCTGATCAAGTTCTCTCTCTCTCACACTCACACTCACTCACTCACTCACACACACACACACCCACCCACCCAACCACCCACCCACCCCCACACTCACCCACCACGAGGACGGTTTGGAGTTAAAATATCGCAATTATGTGCGACATTTTTTTTCAAAATGGCGGTTGATGAAGCAAAAGCATGCAAAATTGGAAAATAATCGTCCGAGTTTGCAACGGCACAAAGCGAAAGTTAAGTGCCGCAATTCAATGGGATAAAAAGCATGTGATAGTACAGTTTCCTCTTTAAAATGCTTTTTTAATCGTTTCGATGGGATGATTTTTCGCCGAGTTATTCGCATTTGGAGAAAAAGGATGTTTTTTACTTTAAATGCGAATAACTCGGCTAAAAATCATCGCATCGAAACGATTAAAAAAGCATTTTAAAGAGGAAACTCTGTACTATCACATGCTTTTTATCCCATTGTATTGCGACACCTGACTCACGCCATGGGTCGTCGCAAACTCGGACCAATATTTTTTAATTTCGCATGCTCTCGCTTTGTCATCCGCCATTTTCAATAAATTTATCTCGCAACATTGAAATAAATTGATCCTTTAAGTAGAGATTCCAAGCTTTATTTTCATTTTTTAAAGACCGTTCTATCTTCATTATTTACGAAGTTACCGTCATTTGAAATTTAGTGATTTTTTTCCAAATTTTAAGTGTACTGCTTTTTTTTCGGGTGAGTGTATTATCTGATTTATTTACTTTTGTTTATTTTGTTATATTGGACTGCATGTCATTAACTTCACTAATTTAATTGTATTGACTTTTGTTTTATCCGTAAGCTTGTGTAGTGCGTGCTCGGCGGTCGTCCCGTCTTTTGTACTTGGTCGCGAGGGATTAGTACGGTTCGAAGCGTATCTCGTTTTTATAAGTCGTTCATTAAGAGTATGAATTGTTAAAACGCCAGAATTGATTTTACGGGATATTTTATTTATATTTTTCGTTGTCTTTTTTGTTGGAAAATCAGTAGCCGTTTTAAATAAATAAATGATCTGCCCTAGTGGCATTTGTGAATCCCGTACCTGCGATTGTTGTCTATGTTATTTGTTGATTCTATTTTTATTGACTGATTTTATTTATTAACTTAATTGATGGATTTTATGGACTTATAACCACCTTGACAGTCCGAACCACCCACTCTGCCTTGAACAGCTGTAGATAGCCTGGGCTGAGTCTGGTCAATCTCCTCGTTATTATTCCTTCCGGCGCGTAAGCGCCTGGCGCCCAGCTCGAAAGAGTAAAAAGAAAAGGGAGGAAAAATAGCTCGGACCAGCTATAGGTAACGTGGTGCGTTGGGGTGGAAATTTACACTACAACACGTAACTTGCGATGGAGCTTATTCACCATAAGCTTCTCGAAGTAATCGGTATGATTCAGCAGCAGTTTTCTGCAAATGAAAACAAAAAATCGATGCTGTCCACGAATGCTATTTGTTCGGTATAAATTTCGACATATTGAACACAACACAACACTATGCACACACTTTTACAATTTATCACTCGTGCGCATCTGACACTTGTTGATGACACAACAAAATGGCGCAGTGTCAAATCTTTATAGCACAAACTGCATTCGTGCGCCATCTGTTATCTGAAATCTGCATTTCATACTTGTACACCTGGTATACCCTCAGACTCCTCGTACAACGCAATGATACGCTCTATTGCTTCCTCGTCATCGTTACACTCTGCTGGTGGACCACTCGCCTCCTGTTTTATTTTTAGGAACGTGCCGATGTACTCGGAAAAATGATCGCCTCGACTCGTTGTCGAGTCATACTGCGTAACAACGTATTGCCAAATTTCATCGATACGCGTCACCTTATGTTCGAGCGAGACAGCTTTTCTCAGCTCGTCCACGATTCAAGTGCCGTCAAACATTCGCGCAGCTGCGGCATCGTGTGTGAAGTCCGCGGATGTGTCCATGTCTGTACAACATGTTCTACACAGGGAGAACAATAGTTTTCCATGCATGTGAACGGGCAGATACAAATCGCGCGGTGCTACAACTGTGCACTTCTCGAGACCCTCGACGACACATAGATCGTTTTCAAGTCCTACGAGTTCTCGACACTCGTCACCTACATACAATTTCGGATGTCCAACGGGATACTTTCCATTCTTACACACCCATGGATACAGCGAGCACACGTTCACATAACGTATCTGCTTTTCATTCGCGACGTCGTACAGACTCACAAAATTTTCTGTTCGACCGCCAAAGAATGCATCGCGTGGTTCCAGATGCGTCTGCTTGAGCATGCAGCGGTTTTTCACGTATAACGACATTTCCTCTTTATTCTCGAATAATCTGTCAAAATCTCATTCCCATATCTCGCTTAGAGTGTACCGTTTTAATCTGATTTGCCCGGAAATAAGAATGGTACGCTAGTATCGCTCATCCGTTGTATCCCTGAATTTCGTTCGAGCATCTCTATCCACGCGATAACATCGCGGACATCCATGCCAAAAGCAACCGTGGAATTGAAGAACGTGATGGACCCTCGCTTCACTTTCCACCATTTTCTCAATCTAAACCACTTTCTCAATCTAACCATCTATGTGTCTGGCTTCTTTTTTTCCTGTCGTGAGTGAAGACTCATAATTTTCAATATCTTCACAGATTCTCTCAACGTCAACCAGGAGGAATTCCGCAACAATGTGTGATATCAAAACATGTCATGCACACGCATTGTGAAACACATAAATTCGGCTTGTGAATTCGTGTCGATTTATCATCGTGCAATTGTTCGTGTTGCTGCGCCTCAAAAACATAAAACAAAAATCTCGTCGAAGGTTTATCTTCTTTCTTTTCGTTCAGCGCCTCTGGTTTTTTGAAGAGGTGCTATAAAACACGCATGAGTAATCGGTCAAGTTTGCCCGCATGTAATACAAAACGATATACCACATACATGTATCTTTTTATCTGTGGTTTTAATCATACGCGAGCAGCTTTTATAGATTTTCAATGCTTTATAGACACTGTATCATCTATATTTACGAGACGTAAAACCTGCGGAGCCCTCACCCTTGTGATGAGCTAAGCAAAAAGCGCCAAAGAGCGAACGATTACAGTCCGCGCAATACTCAGGCTGAGAGTCTCTATTACCGCTGCAATAAGTGAATTTACACTGACCACATTGATAGCTGCAGCGATGCTCGAGTACTCGCTTAGACTTAGAATTACACTATGTGCAGAACCCCTGACTATCTAGCGCACCAGCAAGATTTAATATTGGCTGGTAGTGATGAGAACGCTTGTAACAGACAATAAAGAGCGTATGATTAATTTTACTTATTGCCGAGAGTACGGATTTTCGCCCATCGTACAGAGCCGGAACGCGTTCACCGAAGGTGAGAAATTCATATACAACGATCGTTATACCCTCGTGAATCAAGCACTCCTGAAAGAGTTGAATTTCGAGCACTCCGCACCCTCTAAACGGCGTCATTACCCCTGCATTACGCGTGAGCTCTATCGCTGCTGTGTAATGTGCTCCTCGAAGTCCGTTCCCAATTTGATACCATCGTCTGTGTACCTTGCCCGTATGAATTGGACCGCGTCGGCATGCGCTCGGGCTGTAACAAGGGATCGTTGTAGACATAAATTATCCCTATTATTTATGCGTAAAATTGACTTTTTTTTTGCTATAGACTCGTGCGTAAGCATGGTGTTCCCACGGGCGCCTCCTACGCCTCGTATTATACACGTCGTCATTCTACAGGTACCATCGTTTAATCGAAATTCGCGCGCGCTCTGAACTACACTATTAATTAGTCGCCATATATCGTTAGGAACGATATTACGCGCTGGATAAAATGATAACCATACAGGTCCTTGCGCGAAAGACGGCACGCTCAGTCATACCCACATAATCATGTCCCTCGCACGATTCTGTAAGACGAGTACATCTCGTAGTCCGCCCTCGAACTAAGTCAGATGATCAATACCGTCCGGTGGTTGACGAAAATAAAAACCTGTCTCCCGACCCTGCATCTTAAAGCGTGGACAATATCATCTCTGCTCATTGTCTATACCGAAGCGTTCACCAGGAGGCAAAATATTACTTCTTCATATAACAGTCCTTCCGCCGCCAGTCTGTCCACCTGCAAGCATAATTAAATCATTTAATAGCATTTTTCATTTAATTTAATAAAAAATTTTGTTTGATGCTAGCTATATAATATGCATGGGGCGGGGTTGAAGTTCCGAATATTAAAAGTAACGAAGGTCTAAAATTCCGAACGGTATTATTGCACTCGAAACATTTTACAACAATTTATTCCAACAATAGACTACAACCGAAAAAGACAAACACAAAATTATGTTAGTTAGGAATGGAAAATAATGCGAAGTTCAATGTGTGAATAGCGGATAATTGCCAAAGCGTGCGTGAACGACACATTACTTTCCTGAATAGCTACGATCACAATATTAATTTGTAGAATAGCCAACTGTTTGAGAGTCCACATGTCTGGAAGATGTAGCTAAAAGACAGACCGTATTTACGAAGATTCAGAATTCTTAAAATTACAGCTTGGAAAGTTCAAAGGACCGAAAGGGGATTCGCCGAACCAGCAAGTCTCCGAAAGTAGAATATTCGTCCAGGCAAGAGCCCGATGGGGTTTTTCTCCGATAGGGCATAATTCCGAAAATTGAAATGTACGGGGATCGCATAGATCGTTCGACCCCATTGAGATGGCAGCACTATTAACTTTTCAGAGACATGGCCCACGTACCGCGAGTGACTAATACGTGAGCCGTGTCCACATGGCATTATAACTTCATATTCAAACATCAATGAGCTTAAAACTCGATGTGGGAAAAATATAGCTCAGCGTTTTTTTAATGTTGCAAGCTGGACGCTTATGACTAAGCATGTAACTGTTCGGACTGTCCCTTCGGTTAGTATTAATTTATAAACGGCTAAAAGCATGAATTTAAGTGATTTATTTCTCTCTCTTAAACTGGAACTTGCTAAAAACTTTATAATAATTGTCGCAAAATTCAAACTCAAGAACGCTGAATTCAATGTTCAAGATTGTATTTTCCAGACATGGATAATGATCGAAAGATTTAATAACTCATAAGGGAAATCAAGTAAATTTGTTCTTCTCGGGATCTCAATTAATCAGTAAATTTGTATGTACAGTAAGACGACGTACAATTTGAGATAATTACTACATTTATGGTATAATTGGTATAATACATATGTAGAACAAATCGTGTTCGTTCATACGAGTTTCATGCAAAATTGAAATAATCAGAGTTTTAAGCTTTCGATATTCGACCTTTCAGGATTTCGAGCTGTCAATGTTTTACCGTTCAGAATTTCGAGCTGTCGTGGTTTTACCTTCCGAAACGTTGAATTGTCGGATTCCTGACCATTCATTATTTTCCAACCTTTCGTAATTTTGGCTGTTGATTCACCGACCTTTCGCTTTTTCACGGCTTCGCAGTATTCATTTTGGTGCTTTTTGTTATCGGTATTCTCTATTTTGCGTAATTTTGCTTAGAGAAATTGACACGAATTAGTCTTTATTACACAGCTATTTCGGAGTTTTGAGCTTTCCGGTCCCTGACATTCGAATTTTGTGATGTAGCAAGTTTTATTTTCTGTATCGTTCGAATCTGTCTAATGATACTTCTGGCATTTAACTTTTCACGTTTTTCTCTTTAGGGGCATTAACTTTTCGATTCAGAAAATGTTGGTTATTAAAATGTATATAAATTAGAAATCATTTTTTAAAAAATCAATATTGAAACCATTCCGTACATTCATCATTCGAACTTTCAACCCCGCCCCTTAGGTATATAAATTGTGTGACATAAAAACTATGAACTTATATAATATTTGCTTCTAGTCCTCGAATCCTTCGACTGTATCCGGGAATCGTCGACGCATTTCGTAAACCAACTCGATTGTCGGCGGTCTCGGCACAGTTAATTTTGCAAAGCGAGAAACGTTTGGGTCCGACGCGTACCCTATTTTTTCATTTTTTCTGTTTTATCCCCGTGATTTTTTATTTTTGCCAGCGTAATTGTATTATCAAAAGCTTACTTGAATCTACCGTGTCTTCCTCCTCGTCCTCGTCATTCTCTTCACTCTCCAAGTCATCCTCCGCCACCCGTTTTTTTTCTTCTTCCTCGTCGTCTGTATTGCTATTGGTATCATCGATTGAACTGTAATATCGCGACGGACCTGCGACAACTCCATCTGATTCCTTCGTAGGACCGACCATGAAAAGACCGTTTGTTGGCTTATATCGGGAGAACGGTTGGGTAAAATTTATGCAACGATTCCTTGCAGCGCGGTCACCATCATTATCCCTGCTATGATAATCTGAATCGGTACTACCATCCTCATTGAAATCATAGGTGTCGGACTCCATTTCTCCTTCTTCATACCGTAGGACTATATAAAAATCTTGTTAAATAAAAGAAATAAAATGAAAGTAAATAGCACAGTATATTACTTACGTCTTTCACTGAGCACGGTCTGCATAGCAGGCTCATTCAGCCACCCACGTCGACGAATATAACACGTACCACGGAATCAATAATTATTTAATTATGAAATAGTCCAATATTATGCGCGTCAACTAAATCGCGCAGATGACACTCGCACAGCATACCGTGAATCTTAGGAACAACCGCTTGCGTCGGAAGTTCCCATAGTGTGATCTGTAAAGTTCTTCTTCCCCATCGCCAACTCAACGACGGTCTACGTTTAAATATAAACTCTATCAATTTTGTTACTAACGAACGTTTAACCACCCTAACTATGATTGTGCTGTTAGAGTAGTAGTAATAGTAGTAACCGCAATAAATCGGACAGTTAACTAGAGATTTTTCAAAGCGGCACGCTTATATATATATTCGTTTCATGTACTAAGTTATCGAGTTTCATCGAGGGATGCCATATTGTTTTCATCTAATCTCAAGGCACTCGGCCATGAGGAAAATCATCAAAGTTCGTCGACGAATATTATTTAGTTTTCATGCCACATCTTATCTGTATGTCAAGGCGTGAGTATGCACACACGTATGCGAGAGAGAGTATGCAAGTGATTTGAGATATATTTCCTACTGCTGTTACTAGGCTGTTAAAGAGAATGCGACAAATCTCAGATGGTGAGTCATGTTTAGTCGTATGATTTACAGTATCAAAAGTAGTCGCGATGCAATTAGACGGTGAGGATAATCTGTATAAAACAGAGTATGAACACCGCCGACAATTCATTCAAAAAGATACAGTCTACGAGAAAGCAAGAAAATTCGCAAATAACGGTGCTACGTCTCACACGATATCGCCCTATCTAACAAACCCGGTCATGTACGGTTTAAATAAATAATTCGGTAAAATAATCGTCGCCGGTCTCGAGTTGAACTCTGCGTGTATTACTCCAGTGGTGAAAATATTGTCGAATACTTTTACGGGAATTACACTCAGTGCGGACGAGTGGCGAGTATTGAAAAATTATTTTTCTCGCGTACGATATTTCGAAGCTCATGGGGCTGAAGCCGAGAAAATGTGTAATACCGGCATAGAGCACACAGGGCATTACACACTTCTAACCTCGTGTTACCAGCACAGAGCTGTCTCCTTTCGTAAAATAAGCGGTAGTGCTAATGAGGAATACGAGAATCAAGAGGAATCTGTAGAATCTAAACGGAAACGCTTCCGAAAATACTCTCCAAACATAGTTCTGTAGCGGCCGACATTTGATATGCTCGTCGAAATAAGTAGAAGAATTGATATTCATATGCAGGCGCTAGAGAGCGATAGTGTAACGATTCAGCGGTATCTGAATGAGGTGAGATTGTATGTCCGTGAAAAGATAGGTGCCAGTGAAACGCCTCGTGCAACAGCGTATGAAATCATCGGTTCCACGGAATTCTTTCAAGAAGCGCTCGAGCACATCACGACCTTGCTAGTACCAAAGGATACGAAACTTATGAAAATTATTTTGTCCAAAATAATTGTGCTGTACCGAGGTCATATCGCTGATCATGCATCGGGTGAACGTGCTCCGACGAAGGCGAAGACGGTGCCATCAGCCGGTAAGGCCATGGCCACAGTTTTTTGGGATGCACGCGGCATAATCTACATCGATTACCTTCCGCCAAAAGAAAACGATTAATGGCGAATACTATGCCGCCGTACTGACCCGATTCAACGACGAATTGAAGAAAAAACGTCCACATTTGGCGAGGAAAAAAGTGCTCTTACATCAAGACAATGCACGCGTTCACACGTGCCCAGTTGCCATGGCCAAAATTCATGAATTTAAATACGAATTGCTTTCGCATCCACCGTATTCACCAGTTTTGGCCCCCTCCGACTACATTCTGTTTCCGAACCTGAAAAAATGGCTTGGCGGAAAGAGATTTGGTTTCAGAGATGACCTCATCGTCGAAACAGAGACCTAGTTTGAGGACCTTCCGAAATCGTATTATTCGGAGGGCGTCAAAAAATTGGAAAATCATTGGAATAAGTGTATCGAGCTAAAAGGAGATTATGTTGAGAAATAAAAAGATTTTTGTCCAAAAAAACGCGATTTTCTTTACCAAGCCGACTATTTATTGATCGACCCTCGTATTATCTCCCACACCACAAATTGCCCGACACACAGAAGCCTCGGCTAGCTCGAAGTTCCCATACGGCGGATACATTTTTATATTTTGATTTATACTTTCGATGTGTGCTGCTAAAGACAGACTGAATGCTCAGGATGCTGCTGGCGGGTACCACAGTGTTTGAAGATAACAAACCCCCTCTGAATCATAACTAGGTGTCCAGCGCTCTGAATGCAACGACAGCGGTTTTGCACGTGCATACCGCTTTGCGCTGTGCTCCTCGCGAAGCGCTTGCTCTGCAGAACAAGGCGCAGCATATGATACCGTACCGCGAGAGACCTCGATTATAATTATTGTAATAATTTATATATAATTATAAAATAATAGACACAGTAAGACGATGTATTTGTTTTGACTTAATCAATATTTTAGTTAAATCATTTTCCACAAATTTACCGTTGCATGCAACATCCGTGCAAACACGGTAATCTTCGCTCGGAGATTCGTTTACCGTTTAATTTAATTTTATCACTGTCCGATCGTCGAGAGGTAAAAACATTGTAATATTCACGTACTAATCTATCATTTTTCATGACATTATCACTAAAGAGATTATTAAATCGCGACGTGGTAAATCCGCACGACATAAGATGCAGGAATACGAAACAAAATTGTCCACACACAGCCGATGTATTACTCTGTAGCTGCTTGAGGCCGTACCGTCAGAACTCCAGTTCCGGCGTGGTTATCCGTGTTAATTACGAGTCCAGCCGGTAACGACCATACTCGGGGAATTCTGTCAGCTGGGTATACTCCAACGGTTGAAAGTGGTAGATACTGCGGACTCTCGTAGATTTCTCTAGTGTTCAGGCTGAACACATAGTCAATGATTACCAGGTCTATAAATATGAAACCGGAATTTTTGTATAGAAAATACACGTTTATTGTATGAAAATGATAAAAAATATTTTATTCGAAGTATTGCCCATCGCTAGTTATACATTTTTCCCACCTGTCTGACAATTTGTGGATGCCAAGCCATTTTCGTACATTTTCGTCAGAAGTAAAGCGCTGCTCAGCAAGTGCGTGTCCCATCGATGCAAATAAGTAGTAATCGGACGGAGCGAAGTCTGGTGAGTAAGCCGCATGCGAAAGTATTTCCCAACTAAACGCCTCAATCGTTTCCTTGACCAGTTTTGCTATGTGTGATGGTGCATTATCATGAAGCAAAATCACTTTGTGTTGCCTTTTTTGATATTCTGGTCGTTTTTCACGCAAAGCTTGATTCAAATCGATCATTTGTTGTCGGTAGCGTTCAGTATTAACGGTTTCGCCAGGTTTTAGCAGCTCATAATAGATCACACCCTTCTGATCCCACCAAACACAGAGCATTGTCTTCCGTCCATAGCGATTTGGCCTTGCAGTCGATGTCGATGGTTCGCCTGGAGTGACCCATGATCTGTTACGCTTAGGATTCTCAAAATATATCCACTTTTCATCGCCAGTCGCAATTCGATGCAGAAATGACTTTCTTTTGTACCTGGCGAGCAGCATTTCGCAAGTGGTTTTTCGGTTTTCCTGCTGTCTTTCATTCAGTTCATGTGGAACCCATTTTCCCATCTTCTGGATCTTTCCCATGGCTTTCAAACGTATGGAGACGGCTTCTTGTGTCACATTTAATTGATCCGCGAGTTGTTGTTGCGTTTGAGCGTCATCCTCATCCAACAATGCTTGCAATTCGCTGTCTTCAAACTTTTTCGGTGGTCTTCCACGTTCTTTGTATCTCACGTCGAAATCCCCACTTTTGAATTTTTTAAACCACTCAAAGCACTGTGATTTACCAAGAGCATGCTCACCGTAAGCTTCGACAAGCATTCGATGCGATTCTGCAGCAGTTTTCTTCAATTGGTAACAGAAAATCAATGCTGTCCGCAAATCGTAGTTTTCAGGCACAAAATTCGACATGTTCAACGCTATTACAAACTATACTGTTGTTTGAAACTTGTATTGTTGTGAGTTGAAAATCTTTGTCAGAGATGTCAACAAGGAAATGGCGCCAATGACGCGGTTTAACAGTAACTACATTGACAGCTAGGGCCATCTATGGGCAAATTCCGGTTTCATATTTATAGACCTGGTAAGTGATTTATACGCGTTTGATAGACGAATATATGCAAAATTTATTTCACAGCATCGTCGATAGTGTCACTACTACATGGTGAAGATTTCTCTTCTTTCTTATTCTCTTCCTCTTTGCCTGCCGACCAAACATCCATGTATGATTCTCTTTTAAACGGGCGCTCGCGATCTCACTCTATCGTTTATCATAGCGTATCTGAAGCATTTTTGCAAAGATTTTGGCATAAATATGTACGATGGAGCGCCCTCTTCATCCTTCAGGTTAGAAATTTCACGACTCATGATATCGCAAAAAAGTATAGCCTTCCCGTGACTGCGTGTATAGATACGTCTTGATTTCGCGAAATGTCACGCAAGTTAGCGTATCCTTGTTTACAGCTCATATCGCAATCGTACCATTCAAGACTGTGAAAATATTTCGAGAGAAAATTATTCTGGCTTCTCGAATGCTGCTGTAATTCGGCAAAGTGACACGGTGGTGCAACGATCCAATGAGCAGAGTACGGTCTATCCACTGCTACCACGGCAATTTCTTTTGGAATAAATTCCGAGTCTTTACCACGCATTCCCTGTATATTCATGACGATATCCATTTTCACGTCTAATCTGTACGGATGCTCCAGTTCGACTGATTAGTTACTCACAAAGGCGCTTCTACGGTAAAATCCACAATTACCTGCCGAGAGGCATCGATTTCAAGGACATTATCATATTCCGCGTAGACTACACAATTTACCGTTGAAGCAAGCGCGTCCTCAAATCGTACCTCTATTCTCACACTACGGAGCTTAAATTCCAATGTGAATTGCTGTTCGCCGAAAGATCGGGTGTCAAATCAAAAGCAAATAGACAGTATTCATCGCGATAATTATCGCGATTGATCGAATTACCATTGTACCAGGCGAGTGCAGCACATCAGGAGATATTTTTGTTCTACGAACGAGAAGCGATGTTTCGAGAATCTTTAGCCGCATTGGCCATTCTTTGTATCGCCCACAAGACAAAATGAGTCTCTAGACCACACCAGCCGTAGTCGCGTCTCGACACCGTTTACTAGGAACCGCTCATGATTGAATATATCGCAATGCAGATGGCCGAGCAAGTCTACAGTTTTTCCGACATTTAAAAATTGTTTTCTCTTTACAAGATCCGCATTTTCCGATGTCATATCATTCATTTTTCCAGATGTATCATCGTACCAGAGAACGCTTGTGAGATGCGAATTTTTGGCAGCTAGACCGTAATTCAAAAGTGTTTCCATGTACGCTCGATAAGCATAGGGATTATTTGGAGGTGAAACTAGTTTTTGATTTAGGTATATATCCGCCTGATTAAACATAGAATGCAAGAGATTGTTTACAGGGTCGGTACTTACTTTCGGCGCTGCACCCGCGGCACTTTCCGTAGAAGGAGATGTTATTTTCACTCGCAGCTAAGTATAATATGCGCGAGATCGATATACTCATCACCCTGTCCAGGAATAACAAATTTAAGAAACGAATCATCTGTTAGCGAAGAAATTGGTTTCCCATACACCCAATTGGAGCCTTCGATAGAGCTTTCGGTAGTTTGCGTCGGTGGGAGTGAAAATAATTCAAGTTCCGATTTAAGACACGCATACGAGTGCGCATGTAGAAAGCCATCTTGTTTCAGCTATTCAAAAATATCTGCAACTGTTTGTTGAAGAGTCTTCTTCTTCTTCTTTATTACTTTTCAATTTATGACACTTTTCTTTTTACGGTAGATACGTCGTGGTTGACGTTCATTCGGTAAATGAGCAGTTCGCAAAATTTTGCGCTTTTTATAACCAGACCCCCGCATGAGAGTGTCAATTTTTTCAGAGGCTTTGAGAAAGCTGCCGATGCTGTGTCCTGGTTGATTAAGCGTTCCGATATAAACATGGCTAATACCACCGTACCCGCGACGGCCCCATCCGTGCTGCACACTGTCAATATTATCCATAGTGGTGTAATCAATCGTGGGACCTTTTGAAATATAGTGTCACAGTCAACGTTCCCTGTTGGAATGGTATAAATTGTTGCGTTAGAGCAATATATATCGTGGCGTCGAAAACGATTAAATTTTCATCGAATCATACTGAAAGTCGTCAGCATCAATGGGAACAACTCGTAAGAGGGATGTTTGTGCATCGCCTTTAATATAACTCTCGCAGATATCGGTGTATAGAAACATGCTGCCTGGTATAGCAGCTGATCTTGGTGTGTCGTTCGGATCGGTGCAGAGCGTTATGCACGATGTTTTGGGCATGAGACGAGTTCAAGGGCGAGAAACAACTCGTGGTTTCTTCACCAAGCTAATGCACCGGCTCACACATCTCATCTTATACGCGACTATTTGACCAAAAACAACGCGAATACCGTTCCGCATGCTCCGTATTCACCTGACATGGCCTCGTGTGACTTTTTCCTGTTCTCACGACTCCTGTTACCACATCGCGGAAAGCGATTTGAGACGATTGAGGCGATAAAGGAGAATTCGCAGAAGGAGCTGAAGCAAAATTGGCCTATGAAAAGTGTTTGAAAGATTGTAAGAAGCGTTAGAATATGTTTATTGCTTACGATGGAGATTACTTTGAAGGGAATAAAATAAATATCGATGAATAATTGAACCGTTTTCGTTTATTGACAAATTCCGGGTATTTTTTTATCGTAAGGAACACTATATGGAACTTGGTCTCAATGAACGCATCTCCGTGTTAAAAGATTTAAACCCGATAAATCATAATTACCTTACTCAAAAGATACGATATTTCCTACAGTAGGAACATGTAAAAGAGTCATCGGATACGCAATATCCACAAAAGAAACAGACCATTCTCCGTGCAAACATATCTGACGCGATAGCTTTGTAATAAATTGCGTTGTCGTATTTTCCGGAAAATATGATACTATATACTAATGCTGCTCGGTAGTATTGCAAAGAAAGAGCTGTTCCTGGAGCTCATATTTAGGAGGGACAATGATTCCGAGCGTTCTTCTTCTTTGTCCTTTTCTTCTCTTTCGTCTTCTCAGGTGACGGAGGCACTCGTACTCGCGATAATTTTGCCTCGTAGAAAATACTGTCGATAGTCTCGTTATTCAGATCGTGTAAAATATACACGAATGGTTCTTGATTAACTGATATTCGTTGAATCTTAAATAACTCGTTACTCCAACCGCGCTCATATCCTTTCACGAATGCTGCTTTAGCTGTACTGATACATACCAAGTCACCGAAACTGTATTTGGGCTTTTTAGTTTTCTTTTTCGCGTTACGTTCGTAACGCACTGCTAAATTTTCTCGGGCTATAGAGGCATTTTCTAGGGTCACCTCGCTCGGCGGAATACGCGTTTCGCTGTGTCTAGTGTGATTATAAGCATATAAAAATGTTTGTTAGACATCGATGTAACGCTTATTTCGCGTGTATGTAAAGTAACGAAACATTCGCTCCTATATCGTGCCATTAAAGCGTTCGGCAATCGAGGCATTTATATCGGGGTTACGAGCAGCCCGAGAATTGATATTATTTTTCTTGAAAAATTGCTGAAATGGAGCGCCGATAAATTCTTTGCCTCGATCAGTTTGCAATTGCTGCGGGCGACGATTGTTACTGCGTGCGAATATGCGTGTGAGACTTCGTACCACGTTTGCGCTCGTGTTATCACGCAAAGTCTCGACCCACGCGTATATGCTCAACACATCGATAACAGCAAGCAGATATGCGTACCCATCGTTGTACGTAGCTACCGAGTGAAGATCAGCTAAATCAGCCTCCTATATTGAGACGAATAGTACGTCTCATCCACACAATACTAAAACACCACACACACACAGCGAAGCACCAGGATCACACACAATAAAATATAAACATATAGTAGCGAACCATAGTACGCCCCACACACACTGCCAGAGGGACCTGTAGTACATACAACCAACACTACGAAAGATAGAAATTCCAGGAAATTCAACAGCAATCACACGTACTCCTACAGTATCAAAATATGTACAAAAAGAAATTCACAAGGGATACGTTAAATACGATCATCAGAAGTATGGATTAACAAGAAATGGTCTACAGGAGATGGGCTACAGGACGACTACCAAATATAGATATACTGAGAACAAGGAAGAAGAGTGGGAAAAGCCAGTATAAAAGAACGCGAAATGCGACGATCAAGAAGCATTTTATTAACAGATTCCAACCAGCCATCAAGGACCAGCCAGCGAATAGAAGGAAGACCTGCAAACCAGCCAAAGAAGGACCACGGAACCAACCAAAGGAGGAGCCTACCAACAGCAGCACTCCAAGGACCAGGCCCAGATACTTCTGAAGCTTACGAAGACGAACCGTTCCGGAATCCAATCACGGAGGCCATCTAGAAATACATCTTAAAGCCTTCCAACATCAGAGTCATCAAGAGCTCACAAATAGAAAGGAACATTATGGTTTCATAAAAATCAATAGGACCCCCTTTAAAAATTAGATAGGGACGCTCCTGTCATCATTTAAATGCACCCATGCACCTAAAAAGCATTTCACTGACGGCTCCACCGTAGCAGTGACAGGGGCTGCGAATAAGTAGTATAGCCAGGAGAGCTAAAGCGTGAGCTTCGGCCCCACCACGGACCAATAGATATAGATATAGGATAGGCACGCTCCAAAAGCAAGGAGTAATAGTATAGCCAACATAGATGGCAAGCCCTATAGGCTAAACACTCTCTCATGCCTTGCATATAAAATATAAAAACTACTATACCATTTAGAGAAATATTTTAATAAAATTCATATAAAAACTCCTATTTTTGCGGACACGATTATATAAGCGTGCGTGAGCCCGGGTCTAGTTTTTGTACAGTACATAATTCTCAGAATTAACAAAGAAAATAAATTTTTATTTAAAAATATTAATAATAATCAATATTTCATCTGTATAAATAATAATAATTATCAAATAAACCGTACTTTTACCCGATACTGAAGTCTGTATTAATTTCCTCCCTGCTCGAGTCCGAACTAAAACCCTTCAAGGGAAATGATAACGAGAAATACCGTTACAATATATCGTCTATATTACTCACGTTGTACGTACGACGGGGAAATCGTCGTCGCACGAGACGATGCATGTTATATGAATCCTGTGTCTCGAACCATGGTAAAACATTTTTTCGCGCCACTCTCCGATCCACCTTGGCCAAATTTTTTGCTCGAGAATAGGATGCAGGATGAGCGGTGTCATAATTGATTTTTTGAAGAATTTTTATAATTTTATCGATGACCAGTTAAATGGATTCTTTTTCTTTTTTTTTCTAACTATGCGGGGGACTGATATTCGCTGGGGTGCCGTTGGCTCTCTACTTGTGCGATGTTTTGCAATTGCTCGCTCTCTTCTTCCTCCCCCTCCTCTGCCTCGACGATGTCGTTGTCCACCGTGAGCATTAAATCTCTGTTTGAGCGTGCGGTCTCGGCCTCGTTGTTGCTACTGTTGGTATTATCACTATTGCATGGTAAAATGAGAAGCCGCTGCGGTGTCGAGGATGATGTAGGTGTAGGCTCGTGTAGTAACTCAGGATTGCCGATGAATTGGCGTGGCATCTGTATCGTTCGCAGGAGTTTGGCAAAGTGAGATCGACCTAAGGGGGTTTCTCTGGTTTTCTAGCTCGCATAGCTTCGTTAACAAGATCAACGATATTGGAATTTGAAATTCTTCTGCCGTTTATAGAAACAACACCGTTAGGATCGCATGTAATTTTTTTTACCGACTGCGCTGCGATGCAAATTGCGAAGCAACGATATTGCTTTAGATAAACATTTTTTTGGTGCGCTATCGATAATAAGTGTGTCATTGAGCTGAAATTTTGCTTTGTTCATTAAAACGTCGCCGACTTTATTCTCGCGGCTATCCAGTACTGCTATTTTTTGTTTGGACGGAATATTCGGTACTGTATTATGGTACTCGACCAAGTGAAGATAACGGTGTAGAACCTGGTGGTATGCTGTCCATTTCACTCTCTCGCTCTTGTACGAGTGAGAGTTTAGAATTTCACTCAGCTCAGAGTCGAGGCGCGATAATGGTGTACCGTTGGTCTGTACGGCGGGCGATGGCTCTGTAGTAATAGTGGTAGTGGTAGTGGTAGCAGTAGTAGTGAGACCCGCGAAACGATGTATGTTATCATGAGGAATAAGCACCATCTTTCTGGCATATTCCATGGCTCGTGTAGGCCAAGACAGGCACAAGAAGCAGCTTAAGAAATCCGACACAGTGCTCGACGATGATTTTCCTCTTAACACTCCAATTTCCGATTTTGGCGGCTAGTCGTCGAAGAATTGTCGCGTGCCTCCGAAGATGATTCTTTTGCACGTTGTTCAGACTCACGTTTTCCCGTAAAACGTTTAGAGCACACTCGCATATACACCGTACGAGCGCTACATCTGCTTTGTGCAAAATTGCACGTCGTTGCTCTTGCGTCAGATAACACAGTGCCTGCAATATAATTATTTGCTTTTTATTGAGAGGTCTGTGCAACGCATTATTGGTACATTACAAGCGCATTATTGGTACATCGCGCGTCGCATCGCGAACCTTAATTGCTTTTTGAGGGACGTAAACGTAATGGTATTGGTCATCGGGAAACATACAGGCGCAAAATCGACAATTATGAGGCGTCGATTGTTTCAGGTCGAATAATATATAGCCGTGTGGTGCAGCTGTTGCATTAAAATATACCTTCTACAAAAATCTCGGATTCTCGGGACATACCTGGCATGCTAGATGTTGAATTTGCGCACGATCTCGCGGATTTTTTAAGGCAACGATGTAATTAGCGATATCGCGCTGTCCGTGACCCTGATGGTAGAGATTTTGCGTGATGACACTAAAATGTTTAGGATGGCTACCCTTGGTGAAAAGATCGACCACGGTATTGTTCGATGCCTCGCACATTAGATCATCAATGACGACAAGTTTAGGCCTTGTATCATTCGAGTAGTCTACTGCTTGCGGTAAACCCTCGCAAAATTCGCTTTTATCACCGTACTCCGAATATCCGGACTGCGACTCTGAGTAAGAAAAAAGTATACGCTCGAACGGGACCTCTGTCGTTTCGCGCATGTATTGAAAGAATTTTTCGACAAAATATGTTTTACCACAGCCGGTGGAACAGCTTATCACGGCTGTTCATGGATGATTCCAACGTCTATCCATATCGATGAGTGTCTATCAAAACCAATCAGCTGACTCTTAAATAAGCTTATACCGCGACGACCGCGGCGGCGGTGACCCTGCGGCATCGGTTATTTTCGCGGCCTTGACGAGCTGAT
Source organism: Cylloceria caligata (assembly GCA_963942595.1). Lineage (NCBI taxonomy): Eukaryota > Metazoa > Arthropoda > Insecta > Hymenoptera > Ichneumonidae > Cylloceria > Cylloceria caligata. The sequence goes on from OZ012703.1 coordinate 72,673,200, forward strand.
AAGGCGCGGTACGCCTGTACTAGCTGATAAGGCGCGTGCCCGCGGTATAAGCTGATGTTTACTTCGTATGTAAAATAAATAACGATAGTTTTTAATTTCTCACAAATAAAGTGATATTTTTATTTCACAATGCATACAGCTCTATGTGCAAAATTTTCGAATCATGTAATTCTAAACAGCGATATTATATGCAAGGCAATAGCACGGGATAGTCAGAACAAAAAGAAACACTCGATAAGAAAGATGAAACAAAAGGAATCAATGATGAGAAAGTCAGAACAAAAGGGAACGGTAAAGAGATAGCAGCTACTGCTACGAATAGCAGCACAAAAAGAACGAGTAGACAACGGTTTTGTACATAATAAATCAAAATTTCTATATTTTTTCTTTTTTTACGTTTTGTAACAGTAAATACGATACACGGAATTAGACAAAAATATTATTTTTAATTACCTCGAATTCACCCATAGAACTTTATACTTTTTTACGTTATACTAATTAGTGTATTTCACAATAGCCATAAGGTACAGTAGAGTACTTCCCCTGCCGCTTTGGCTTCGTGTTAACAGGTTCGCATGATTTGGTTTCTTTACGCGTTACTACCTGATGAAATGCCGTGCGTAAGATTGCGTCGAGTTTTAAAATAATAGGTACGCTTCTAGCTCCCGTCACGAAGCAGCGTAATGCGTCATAATTTACGTGACGGCTATTCGCAAAGTTTAGCGTGATACCCTTTACATTACATTTTGCAATAATCGTACCGGCAGGTTTACGACCAGGGTATGCGTACAATTTTGATCCTCCCGAAACGAACGAACTTATATAACTACTTGGCCCATACTCGCTTAATTCATCCGTGAGATCTCTCAGAAATTGATCGATTGGCGGCTCATACTCGTTGCTAGCATGGCGACTCACGTAAATGCAGAAATCCGTATCTCAGTACAATATTCGTCGCCCGAGCCCCTCAAGATAATTGTATAGTTTTAGGCGAGCCGATGCCGTCGTATATGCTGCAATCACGGCGTTTGATGTCGGGGATGGTTGGATCGCATCGCGGTTGCTTATATAGTTCACATACATGATCTTGTGATTAACCGGTAGCATTCCCGTCACTTCAATCTCCGGACTCGTTGGTAAATTCATTAGCTTCGAGCGCATGAAAACGATAACGGTTTTCGTAAGCATCTCGCGTTGACAAAACTTTTCCCAGAATGAAATAACCGTTAATTTTGCGAGCGATCGTAAACCGGGAGTTGACTAGCGCTATGAAACGCTCTATTGCTTGCTCGTCATCGTTACACTTTGCTGGCGGTCCACTCGCCTCTTCTTTTATTTTTAGGAATGTATCGACGTACTCTGCAAAATGACCACCTCGTCGCGTTGTCGAGTCATAGTGCGTAACAACGTATTGCCAAATTTCATCGATACGCGTCACCTTAATCCAAGCGACACAGCTATTCTCAGCTCGTCCACGACCCATGTGCCGTCAAACGCTCACTCACAAGGAAAGGTACTTTGGTGTCCCCCTCCGATTTTAATGCAACTCACGTATGTTGTAGAGCATCGAAAACTAAAAGACACGTATTTTTTTTTATCGGCGGAAAAACATTTTTAAGGGGTGAAATCGCCCTTCAAAAATAGCATGTCAAGGGGTGATTTTGCAGTTTCACCCAGAAGGCGTCAACCGATTTTAATAAAACAAAAACTAAAATACTCCTCATTGGAGACAATAAAAATTCCACGTGGAGTTGAAGAAAAAAATTCATTTTTAGGGGTGAAACTGCATAATCACCCCTATTTTTGAAGGGCGATTTCACCCCTTAAAAATGTTTTTCCGCCGATAAAAAAAAATACGTGTCTTTTAGTTTTCGATGCTCTACAACATACGTGAGTTGCATTAAAATCGGAGGGGGACACCAAAGTACCTTTCCTTGTCAGTCGTGTCATCATGTGTGCAGCTCGCGGATGTGTCCATATCTGTACAAGCACGTTATACACAGGGGGAATAGTAGATTCCCATGCATGCGAATAGGCAGTACGGGCATATACAAATCGCGCGGTGCTACTACGGTGCACTTCACAAGACTCTCGACGACACTTACAAGGAGAGGGCGCCTACTCGTCATCACGGATTTCGCTCACATTTATAGCATATGTAGGGCTTGGCTAGAAATGAAAGTACCCAAAGCGGGAACTCCAGATGGCCAAGCGTTTAGAAAATAAATTTTTTGACGCGGCTCTGGCACCGTAAAAGCCATTTACGTTAGTATGTTTGCCAAGCAGCGGTTGGCGTAGTGGTAAGAGCTCGGACTCGTAATGCGATGGTCGCAGGTTCGACTCCCGGTGCGGAGACTTTTTTTCTAGCTCTTTCCCAATTTTTATAATATTGTTGGGTAATCAGCTGGCGCACGCCGATCGATATTCGCCGTGCGTCGACCTGTTGCTGCTGTGTAGCATGCTGCGCTCGGCTATGCCAGAGATGACCGAGGCAGTGCCTCGCAGGCGTGCCGCGTGAAGCGAGAGGCTATCTCTCTCGCTTGACTTCGACTTCGCTCACCGGCTATCTCACTCATTTGACTTCAGCGCACGACTCGTTTGTAAGACGCAGCCATATTGTAAAATCTGGCACTTACGTGAAAACCCGCTCGAACAGCGCACACTTTACAGCATCGCTCGGACAAATTTTCATTACCTTCACCGGATCAACTCCGCTTTTTCGTGCTTACAAGGACTCAAAATCAGGTACGATTACACCGCTATAATTTATAATAATTCAATGACGGTGAGGAGTGAAAAACACATCGGTACATTCTCATAAAGGTCTCACACTGTGGTGTGCTCGGCAGCGCGGGCTGTACCACGTTTCCACGCTACCTGTTGCTCACTCAATTAATACAATTGCGTGTGATTCTCTTAATGCACTGTATTTCCCCCCAACTAAGCTTGCTGGGAAAGTACTGTGAAAGTATTCCATTCATTTGTGCATCCTCAAGCTCACTTTGCCGTGCTCTATAGCGTTGACTGCATCACAGCCTGTCGCACTAAAACTCCAGCATTCAAGCAATATATTTGCAAGTGCTCTCATTCAGTCTCGGTAAAATCACTTTTATAAATCTTATGAAAATTCATTGGAAATAAGAGACATATTTAACGCTCACACTTCTCATTCCGTGGCGTGCTCTGCAGCGCTAGCTGCACCACGTACACTATATTCAATAACAGACATGGTCACTCAAACTAGAATTCAATTCAATTTATTTTTTTGTATTTTATTTTTATATCTTTATTAATTTTCTATCTTGGATATATTTTGTAGTGTAAGAGCGGATGGTGTAATAAACCACTATCTCTATAAACCGTCTTTCTGTCTGGCTTTATTTTTCCCTGTTGTGAGTGAAGCCTAATATAACTTTCAATGTATTCACAGGTCGTTCCAACTACATCTGGAAGGAATCTCAAACAAATATTCGTGTCGCAATTAAGTGAAGTGATAAATAATTAATTTTATTTATTTATTCATTTATACGCAAAAGGCATAGATAAGGAAAAAATTGGAATTGCGGACTTTTCAACAAGGGATTGTAATTAAAGCGCATACGAAAAGACTCTGGACATAAAAATTCAAACTTTTATTTTTTTACATTCGGTGATTTACATATGTCGGGGTGAGATTCATCGTAGAAACAGGGAAATCAGTCATTATTTCTGCATCTATTCAGCACACGTTGTAAACGCTGCATTTTTACAATTACAACGTTGTTTTAACGTCTCCATAGAAAAACAAACTTGATTTACATTCATAAAACATTCTCTCTCATTGCAAAGTTTAGCAGCAATCCACGTGTAACGTAACATGTCACCGAATATTGACGCGGATAGTTGATGACGAACGATCGAATGTATTTTTATACAGCCTTCTCGGGATGTTATTTCTTTTTCTTGCTCGATGAGATAAGAGATATTTGTATTTTTTTTATAAAGTTTTTAACCTGACGATAAAAATATACATCGCAGGGTTGCACCAGTGGAGTACATTTGGGGGGAATTACTTTTGTTCTGCCGCGAATTAATCAATCGTACATTATTTGGCCATTGTTCCTGCTTCGCGTGAGGCCATTCACCGAAGTAGGAAAAATGTGCAAACGTAAGCAACGAGGTGCGAGCAATGACCGCAACGAGCTCGGGCTACGACTTGTTGAAATTTCGATTTCGGGCAAAGGGGCGAAGAACTGCTTTTGCTGAAATGATTCTATTAGTAGATTCAAACGCGAGAGGTTGGTTCCTCGTACGGGCTCGAAACCACATTTTATTGTATTATACTCTGATTGACTTTTAAATAGACAATAGGAAGTTACCGTTGCCTATAATAAATACTTCCATTTTACATAAGTTCACGTTTACACGAATTACTCGAGATCCATCTCGTAATCGGTAAACGATCCCAAAATAATAACTTTTTAATATTATACCGATTACCGACTTATCCAATTTCGCGGTACCGGCATAACACTTTGATGCTACACGTTGGCAATCCTTCTTCATCTTGGAAAAGTTCATCGTATAATTGCGGATATGTTTGTCCTCCCCACGAGTCAATCAGCAGAAGAAATTTGTTCTCTTTTACGTATTTTTCACGATTATCCACTTATTACAGAATGACGTCCTATATCTATGTCTTTTATGTATAAATAAATAAATTAGATAAATTATTTATCACTTCGCTTAATTGCAACATGAATATTATAAAAATTGGGAAAGAGCTAGAAAAAAAAAGTCTCCGCACGGGGAGTCCAACCTGCGACCATCGCATTACGAGTCCGAGCTCTTACCACTACGCCAACCGCTGCTTGGCAAACATACTAACATAAATGGCTTTTACGGTGCCAGAGCCGCGTCAAAAATTTTATTTTCTAAACGCTTGGTCATCTGGAGTTCCCACTTTGGGTACTTTCATTTCTAGCCAAGCCCTACGCATGCTATAAATTTGAGCGGAATCCGTGATGACGAGTGGGCGCCCTCTCCTTGTTAGATCGTTTTCAAGTCCTACGAGTTCTCGACACTCGTCACCTACGTACAATTTCGGATGTCTAACGGGATATTTTCTATTCTTACACACCCACGGATTCGCATACATCCACATAGCGTATCTGCTCCCTATTCGCGACATCTTACAAACTTACAACATTTTCCGTTCGACTGCCAAAGAATGCATCGCGTGGTTCGAGGTGCCTGCTTGACCATGGTATGGTTTTTCACGTATAACGATATTACCACGTTATTCTCGAGTAATCTGTCAAAATCGCATTCCCATATTTCGCTTAGAGTGTACCCTTTCGATCTGATTCGCCCAGAAATAAGAACGGTACGCTCGTATCGCTCATCAATTGTATCATCGAATTTCGTTCGAGCATTTCTATTCACGCGATAACATCTCGGACATCCATGCCAAAAGCAGCCGTGAAATTGAAGAACGTGGTGGATCCCTGCCTCCACGTAGTATCCGTCGACCGCCGCTTAAGCTATACGAGCCATACAACGGCTTTGCGCGACTGCTTATCGCCCCAGCGGTACCCCCCTGGTGGTGACACCGCAATCCGATCCTTCTGTAGAAAATTCTTTCGAAATACTCTCATACATGCTGATGCAATTGTACAAGCTTCTGTAAAGGGGCACACGCTTCCGCAACATATAAGTAACTCTCGAAAAGCTAGACACGCGCGTCTCAAAACCGTAACATCTGTACGACAATATTGCACAAATTCCGTCGCAAAATCTAATTTATAATCGACGCGACTCGATTCTTCCTTATACCATTTTAAAAATCGTTCGCGATTCGCTGAGAACATGGTATTGCGTGAATGAAAATGCAGAGGAGGCAGAGGACCGGTGTAATTCCGATATTCCGATGTGTTGAATAAATGCGGAAATGTACCTTTTGCCACCTCATCCGCGAAACCGAAGGCCTTAGGTAAAGTGCTAAGAGCCATGAGTAAATAGTTTAGACTATCCAGAAAAATGACATCGCCAATCTTCGTCGGGACAATCTTCGTACCATTCATGATCAGAGAGGGCAACTGTGTTTTTTGCACTTCGATTAGATACCGTAGAATAAATTGCGCGTCAAAACCTTTAGCATTATAAGCAATGCAGATGGTCTTTTAAATTTTTTTCGATAATGCCAATTTCACGAGCTCCCCAACAGGATCATCGATAAACACGAATTCGCGTTTACCGCAGTCAGCATAATCCGTCTCTATATCTGTGATATCAAGACATGTCGTATATACGCATTGTGAAACACATAAATTCGGCTCGTGAATTCGTGTCGATTTATCATCATACAATTGTTCGTGTTGCTGCGTCTCAAAATCATAAAACAAAAATCTCGTCGAAGGCTTGTCTTTTTTCTTTTCCTTTGGCGGCTCTGCTTTCTTAAGAGGTGCTATAAAACACGCATGCGTAATCGGTCGAGTTTGCCTGTATGTAATACAAAACGATATACCACATACATGCCTTTTTTTATCTGTGGTTTTAATCATACGGAAGCAGCCTCTACAGATTTTCAATACTTTGCAGACGCTGTACCGTATATATTTACGAGCCATAATGCCCGCGGAACCCTTACCCTTGTGATGAGCGAAGCAAAAAACACCAAAGAACCAACGATTACATTCTGTGCAATAGGCTGAGTCTCTATAACCGTTGCAATAAGTGGATTTACACCGAGCACATTGATAGCTGCAGCGATGCTCGAGTACTCGATTAGACTTGGAATTACACTGTGTGCAGAACCCCTGACTACCTAGCGCACCAGCAAGATTTTATATTGGTTGGTAGTGATGAGAACGCTCGTAACAGATTTTACCTATTGCCGAGAGTACAGATTTTCCCCCATCGTACAGAGCCGGAACGCGTTTTCCGAAGGTGAGAAATTCATAAACAACGATCACTGTACCCTGATGAACCAAGTACTCCTGAAAGAGTTGAATCTCGCGCATCCCGCACCTTCTAGACGGTGTCGTTACTCCCGCGTTACGCGTGAATTCTATCGCTGCTGTATATTGCGCTCCTCGAAGCCCGTTCCGAATTTGACACCATCGTCTGTGTAGCTCGCCCGTACGAATTTGACCGCGTTCAGCATGCGCTCCTACTGTGGCAAGGGATCGTTGTAGACACAAATTATCGTTATTATATACGCGCAAAATTGACTTTTTTCTATAGACTCGTGTGTAAGCCTGGTGCCCACACCGGCGACTTCGACGGCTCGTACTACACATGTTGTCATTCTAAATGTACTAGCGTCTATTCGAAATTCGTGCGCGCTCAGAGCTACACTATTATTATTACACTATGGTCGAAATGATACCCATAAAGGTCCTTGCGCGAAAGACGGCACGCTCAGAGTCATACCCACATAATCTGTCCTTCGCACGATTCTGTAAGACATGTGAGAACATTTCGTACACCGCTCTCGAACCAAGTCAGATGATCGATACCGTCCGGTGGCTGACGAAAATAAAAATTTGTCTCTCGACCCTGCATCCTAAAGCGTGGAAAATATCGGCTCTGCTCATTGTCGATACCGAAGCGTTCACCAGGAGGCAAAATATCACCTCCCCGTATAGCAGTCCTTCCATCGCCACTCTGTCCACCTGCAATCGTAATTAAACCATTTATTAGAATTTTTTATTTTATTTTTTGTTTGTCGCTAGCTATATACTATGTACATAAATTGTGTAACGTAAGAATTACAAATTTATATTTGCTTCTAGTCCTCGAATCCCTTGACTACACCCGGGAACCGCCGACGCAGTTCGTAAACCAACTCGATTGTCGGCGGTCTCGGCACAGTGAATCGTGCAAAGTGAATAACGTTTGAGTCCGACTCGTACCCTGTTTTTAATTTTTACTGTATTATCCCCGTAATTTTCTTTATTTTGTCAGGTTAATGGTATTATTAAGAGCTTACCTGAATCTACCGGGTCATCTTCCTCTTCCTCCTCGTCATTTTCATTATCCCTCTTCTCCTCCTCGTCATACTCCTCACTCTCGACGGCGCCCTCCTCCTCCTTCTCCTCCCGTTCTTCTTCTTCTTCTTCTTCCTCGTCATCTGTATTGCTATTAGTATCATCGCTTGAAATGTATTGTCGCAATGGACCTGTGACAGCTCCATCTGGTTCCCTCGCAGGACAGACGATGAAAAGACCGTTTGTTGGTTTATACCCGCAGATTTACCCGCAACGGCTGGGTAAAATTTATCCAACGATTCCCTGCGGTGTTGTCACCATCGTTATTCCTGCTGTGATCATCTGAATCTGTTCTACCCTCCTCATTGAAATCATAGGTGTCGGATCCCATTTCTTCTTTTTCATACCGTCGAACTATATAAAAATCTTGTGAAATAAAGGAAATAAAATAAAAGTAAATAACGCAGTATATTACTTACGTCTTTGACTGAGTATGGGCTGCAAAGTAGGCTCATTCAGCCACCCGCGTCGACGAATAACACGTGCCACCGAATCAATAATTATTTGATTACCAAAGAGTCCAATATTATGCGCGTCAACTAAATCACGCTGATGACACTCGCACAGCATACCGCGAATCTTACGAATAACCGCTTGTGTCGGAAGTTCCCATAGGGTGATCTGTAAATTTCTTCTCGCCCACCGCGAACTCAACGACGGCCTGCGTTTCAATATAAACTCTATCAATTTTCTTATCAATGAGCGCTTAACCAATCTGACCATGATTGTGCTGTTAGAGTAGTAGTAGTAACCACAGTAAATCAGACAATTAACTACAGATTTTTCAAAGCGGCACGCTTTTATGAATATTCCTTTAATACGCGCTCTCTCTCTCTTTCTCTCGCTACATATACTGCAGCGATATAATGAATACGACTAACCAAGAAGATGGCCGCACACGATCACTTTACAAAAGCTAAATTCATGAAAATACTTAGCGATGGTGATGTAGATGCAAGACCCCGTCATGTACTAAGTTATCGAGTTTCGCCGCTGAATGTCATATTATTTTCATCTAATTTCAAGGCACTCGGCCATGAGGAAAATCATCAAATTTCGCCGACGAATATTATTTAGTTTTCATGACACATCTTAACTGTATGTCAAGGTGTGCGTATGCACATACATATGCGAAAGTATGCAAGTGCTTTGGGATATATTTGCTGCCGCTGTTACTAGGCTGTTAAGGAGAATGCAACAAATATTAAAGGATATTGGTGAGCCATTTTCAGTCGTATGATTTACAGTATCAAAAGAAGAGGCGATGCAATTAGACGGTGGGGGTAATCTGTATAATACGCAGTATGAACACCGATGACGATTCATTCGAAAAGTTACAGTCTACGTGAGAGCAATAAAAAATGGCAAATAACGGTGCTACGTCTCACACGATGTCGCCATATATAGCGAACCCCGTTATGTACGGTTTAAATGAATCATTCGGTAAAATAATCGTCGGCGGGCTCGAGTTGAACTCTGCGTGTCTTACACTAGTGGTGTAAATATTGTCGAATACTTTTACAGGAATTACACTCAGTGCGGACGAGTGGCAGGTGTTTAAAAGTGATTGTTCTCGCGTACAACAATATTTCGAAGCTCATGCGGCTGATGCCGAGAAAATGTGTAATACCCGCATAGAGCACACAACGCAGTACACACTTTTAACCTCGTGTTACTAGCAGAGAGCTGTCTCATTTGGTAAAATAAGCGGTAGCGCTAATGAGGAATACGAGAATCAAAAGGAATCTGGAGAATCGAAACGGAAACGCTTCCGAAAATACTCTCCAAACATTGCTCTGCAGCGGCCGACATTTGATATGCTCGTCAAAATAAGTAGAAGAATTGATATTCATATGCAGGCTCCAGAGAGCGAAAGTGAAACAATTCAGCGGTGTATGAACGAGGTGGTATCATATATCCGTGAAAAGATAGTTGTCAGTGAAACGCCTCGTGCAACAGCGTATGAGATAAACGGTTCCAAGGAATTCTTTCAAGAAGTGCTCGAGCACATCAAGATCTTGCTAGCACCGAAGGATACGGAGCTTATGAAAATTATTTTACCCGAAAAAATTGTGCTGTACCGTGGTCATATCGCTAATCTTGCATCGGGTGTTGCGTTGCGAACGCAATAATTCTCCGTATGTGCAGCTATTTGTGATAAAGACACAGTTGTAAATAATTGTATATAGTGTACATTTCGCTCGAAATATTATAAGGTATACACTGAAGACAGTCATAGAGAGAGAGAAAGAGAGAGAGAATGTGAGCTGTCACAGTCCTAAAATCGAAGCATCAGCAAAGGTCTGCGACAGAAAGAAGACGGAGCTCTCGTCTTTGTTTCATTAACACGATCATGGAATACGTGCCGATATCGATTAGCAACGAAACATCGGAGCTTGGTACGTAAAAATTAACAAATAATTAAAAAATCGTGATTTAAAAGCATGTAATATTTATTTTCAATTATAAACAATAATGTCTTGCAGCGTAAGCAGCCCCTGCATATAATCCGACACCGAGGGCTCGTTATTCGTGTTATGGAGAGCGAGAGCAGGATACATACACTGTACAGATAGATCAAGCTTCGGGAAGGAAATGTGTCACCCGCCATCCTCATCCGCAGTTGACGTCGGTGGCAGCATATTATCAACGCTGCCAACTTTGTATAATGAGTCGTGGCATATCAGGTAAGACAGTACCGATTGTTCTGTACACGTTGTTTTCATTGACCAGTGCGTTCACTTAAATACTTGTTTCATTCTTTTTTTCAGAAGTACACTGTGATAACAACGCCCACAGCGAAAAATAATTTAAAAGCAATATTATGAGTGATAATACAAATTAATTCCGTATAGCGATAAAAATAAATTTAACGGTGGAGGAATCTCGGAGTGCGGATTACCGTGTTTGTAGGGATGTTGCATACGATGGTAAATGTGTCAAGTGCTTTTCATAAAATATTGATTAATTAAAAAAATATCTCTGATCTTACTGAGTCTCTTATTTTTATAGCGTAATAATTAGAGAATTATGACTGAAGTCTCTCTCTTTCTCTCTCCCTCCCTCCCTCTCTCTCTCAGACGAGGCAGACGTGTTTGTCAGACGCTCCGTAGGACAGATAATTATGTAGTGGAAAGAAGTGGTGTAATAGTGTGAAAACTATATCAATGTGATCGGTTTTGTGTGGTGAATATTTTGATTTAGCGAATGGCTTGGTAGCTATCGGATCAATGGTGCTAGCAACATATTCGTGCGTCAACATTTCTGACTCGACGAATGTGGTGTGGACAGCCATTATCGCTGCCACGGTGACACATGATTAGCAATACGTGAAACGATCAGGCAATCACGGTGAGTGTGATATAGTTATCGATTGGTATGTACCGGTGTACGCATCGGTAACTTATCAGTTACAATAGCAAAATATGGACAATACGGGCGACTGCGACAAGTATCGGTACTCCGCTTGCAAAAAAGCAATCAAAAACCAGGTAGTAAGATGCAAATTTGTCCGGAACTTTTTTACCACCCAAGGTGTGTGAATAAGCATAAAATAATGGATAGGAATCGTGATCTAGTAAAGTGCAAGGGTCCATTTGATACATTGAATGCAGAAGATGAACTTCCGAAGATAGCAACGCCGACAGCAGGTGGTAGCAGAGATCGATTGGCATCGACTGGAAGGATGGAAGGAACCAGAGGTATGAGTTCATCGATAACGGTTTAAATGTGGAAGAAGATGAATTTAAATTGACCGATGAAGAACTAGTTGACACAATCAAGACGCAGAACGGGATAGATGAAACCGAAAGAAGGGAGATGAAAATCGTGAACAGATTAATGAAGGGAAAGGAACAGGAGCGAAACAGAAGAGGAACCGACGATAAATCAATAATACTAGAAGTAGATGAAGTAACTCACGAGGAACTACTGAGAAAAGGTAAGCTCAGCGTGGGATAGAGAAAGTGTCCGGTTTTCAATCACGTCAACGTAAAGTCATGCTTTAAATGCTGGGGCTATTACCAGGTGTTCAAGTATGAAATGCGGATTTTAGACAACAGATGGCGCACAAATGCAGTTTGTGCAATAAAGATTTGACACTGCGCCATTTTGTTGTGTCATGAACAAGTGTCAGATGCGCACGAGTCATAAATTGGAAAAATGTGTGCATAGTGTGTGCATAGTGTTGTGTTGTTGTGTTCAATATGTCGAAATTTATACCGAACAAAGAGCATTCGCAGACAGCATGAATTTTTTGTTTTCATTTGAAGAAAACTGCTGCTGAATCATACCGATTACTTCGAGAAGTTTATGGTGAATATGCTCCATCGCAAGAGACGTGTGAACGATGGTTTCGACGTTTCAAAAGTGGTGATTTCGATGTTGCAGACAAGAAACGTGAAAAGCCGCCAAAAAAATACGAAGATATGGAATTGCAAGCATTGTTGGACGATGATGATTCGCAAACACAAAAAAAACTTGCCGAGCAATTGGGCGTTAGTCAACAAGCTGATTCCAATCAGCTACGAAGGATGGGATAGATTCAGAAAACCGGTAGATAGGTACCGCATGAGTTGAACGATAGGCAAATGGAAAAGCGCAAAAACATATGTGACATTTTGCTCGCTCGGTACAAAAGGAAGTCGTTTTTGCATCGTATTGTTACAGGGGATGAAAAGTGGATTTATTTTGAGAATCCCAAGCGTGAAAAATCATGGGTAGACCCAGACGCACCATCCACATCGACCGCAAGACCGAATCGCTTTGGCAGGAAGACGATGCTCTGTGTTTGGTGGGACCAGAGGGGCGTCGTCTATTATGAGCTGTTAAAATCTGGGGAAACGGTTAATACTAAACGGTACCAACAATAGTTGACCGATTTGAACCGTTCGCTGCTTGAAAAAAGGCCAGAAAACCGAAAGAGGCAACACAAAGTCATTTTTCTTCATGACAATGCTCCATCACATATGGCAAAACCGGTTCGCGACACGCTGCAAGCACTCAGCTGGGAAGTTCTACCCCATGCGGCTTACTCATCAGACTTGGCTCCTTCCGATTACCACTTGTTTGCATCGATGGGTCACGCACTTGCTGAGCAGCGCATTGGTTCGTACGAAGATGTGAAAAAATGGCTCGATGAATGGTTCGCAGCAAAAGGGGAAGACTTTTACTGGCGTGGTATTCACAAATTGCCCGAAAGATGGGAAAAATGTATAACAAGCGTGGAGCATACTTTGAATAAAGCACTTTTTGTCATTCTTCCGAATCTAACATGTTTTTGAAAAAAAAACATCCGCATTTCATATTTGTACATCTGGTATAATACAGCGAAGAATTGTACCAGAGAAGAAACCTGCTACAAATGTGCAGGAAAATACAACGCAAGAGAGTGTACAATAAATAAGAATAAGTGTGTAAACTGTACGTATAAAAATCAAACGTACAATCTGAAGATAAATGTAGAACATAGTGCACTCGACCGGGAATGTCCAACATACAAAAAAGCAAGAGATAAAGAAAAGAACGGGATGGATAGAGTAGCAATCCCAGAAGGAAGATACGATATGGTACACGAATGCGCAGTCTTTTAGCACATAACGATGAGATACGACACCAGGTGGTTGACAGAATGAAACCTGCAATTATAGCGTTATCGGAGACGGGGGTGGCTACTGAAATCGGGGCCAGTGAAGTATATATGCCGGGTTATAGTGTAATTAGGTGCGATTCAGAGAATAGAGACACAGAAGGGGCCATAGTATACGTAAGAGACGGTATTAAATATGAATTAGTAAGGAAGAATAAAATAGAGTCAAACTGCTGGAGTGTAGCAATAGAGGTCAACGAAAAGATATATAAAGGAGTTATAATAGTGATGTACCATTGACTGAGTGCGTCAGATGCGGAATTTATAACATTCATAGAGGATGTAACTGAAGAGTTGACAATAAAAGGAGATTGTGTAGTAATATAGTAGAAGATTTTAACATATATGTCAAAGGAAACTCGTTCTAAAGGGTGGTTAAATTGTAAGGGCCGATGTTGAATGTGAACCACACCTAAACGTCAAGTTTTTTGGTCTGCATTTCATTTGACATTTCTCAATTTCAGACTAACTCAATTTGAACCATGGAAAGATACACAATCGATCAACGCGTTAAAGTTATTCAGGCTTATTATGAAAATGGGCGTTCAAATCAAAATGCATATCGTGCACTTCGTGATTTTTTCGGTCAATTTAATCGTCCAAATGTGCGTACAATCGGAAAAATCGTGCAAAAATTTGAGCAAACCGGGTCTGTAGGAGATATTAAAACACCAGTGCATGCTCGTACAGCTCGTACTGCAGAAAATATTGCTGCTGTTCGCGATAGTGTGGCTGAAGAGCCGTCCACCTCAACTCGTCGTCGTGCCCAACAATTGCACCTCTCACGCTCGTCGTTGATGAACATTATGCATAAAGACTTGCATTTACACGCTTATAAGGTGCAATTGACTCAAGAACTAAAGCCTCTTGACCATTCCAAACGTCGTCAATGGTCAGAATGGTGGCAAGAAATGGCAACAGTGGATGATCAATTTTCGAAGAAAATCATCTTTAGTGATGAGGCACTAAGTGGATTCAGTGGATTCTAACTAAGCAGAATTGCCGCATTTGGGCGAATCATAATCCAAGAGTGATTGTCGAAAAACCAATGCACCTACAAAGAGTGACTGTTTGGTGCGGTTTATGGGTTGGCGGCATCTTCGGGCCGTATTTTTTCCAAAATGAGGCCGGTCAGGCAGTTACTGTGAATGGTGTTCGCTATCGTGAGATGATAACGAACTTTTTATGGCCCGAATTGGAAGATATGGATGTGGGCGATATGTGGTTTCAACAGGACGGTGCCACTTGCCACACAGCTAACGAAACAATGGCTCTTTTGCGCGACAAATTCAATGGCAGTGTTATCTCACGTGGTGGCGATGTCAATTGGCCGCCAAGATCATGTGATTTGACACCGTTGGACTTCTTTCTTTGGGGTTATTTGAAAGAAAAGGTGTACGTCGATAAGCCAGCAACAATCCAAGAGCTAAAGGATGAGATAATTCGGCACATTAACGGCATAAAACCTCAATTATGCCTAAGCGTCATCGAAAATTTGGACCATCGGATGGAGGTGTGCCGCCGAGGTCGCGGCGGCCATTTGGCCGATATTTTGTTCCATACATAATTGAACCATACCATATTATCATAATAAAAAGAATTGACAATAATTTCCTAAATAATTTGTGTTTTATTCAAAATCAACATCGGCCTTTAAAATTTAACCACCCTTTATAAGAAACAACTAATATTAGGAATGTTAAGCTTAGGGATGAAACAGTACGTAAATGAGCCAACGAGAATAATGCTGGATAGTCGAGCAATTATAGATCTTGTATTTGCAAGTACAAGCGTGCAGGTGGAACAGGAACCAAAAATAACAGATCATGCGTGAAAAAAGTATTAGGTGCGCAACTAAGTTCCCGCTGTTTTTTTTTTTGATGAAAATGCAACTTTATTGTGAAAAAATGTTTACAAATGAATCATTCAAAATATTGCCCATCGCTAGCGACAACTTTTTCCCATCTTTCTGGCAGAGCTCGAATACTGTCACGGTAGAAGTCTTCGACTTTTGAGGCTATCCACGAATCAAGCCATTTTGAGATGTCTTCATATGAGCTGAACTGCTGATTAGCCAGACCATGTGCCATCGAACGGAACAAGTAATAATCGGACGGCGCCATATCTGGGGAATATGGTGGGTGGGGTAGGACTTCCCACTTGAGCGTTTCTAAGTAGGTTTTAACGGGTTTGGCAACGTGAGCCCGAGCGTTGTCATGCTGTAGAATCACTTTTTCGTGCCTCTGCTCGTATTGTGGCCGCTTTTCGCGCAGTGCTCGGCTCAATCGCATCAATTAAGTTCGATACCGTTCCCCAGTGATGGTTTCGTTCGGTTTCAACAGCTCATAATAAATAACACCGCCCTGGTCCCACCAAAGACACAGCAAAATCTTCGCAGCGTGAATATTCGGCCGAGCCGACGACGTAGAAGCAGACCGGGCAGTCCTCATGATTTTGTTCTCTTTGGGTTGCTGTAATGAATCCATTTTTCATCACCCGTAACGATGCGATGAAGAAAACCCTTCTTTTTTTGCCGCTGGAACAGTTGTTCACAGGCGAAAAAACGACGCTCAACGTCTCTTGGCTTCAAATCATGAGGAACCCAAGTTCCTTGTTTTTTAATCATTCCC
Source organism: Cylloceria caligata (assembly GCA_963942595.1). Classification (NCBI taxonomy): domain Eukaryota; kingdom Metazoa; phylum Arthropoda; class Insecta; order Hymenoptera; family Ichneumonidae; genus Cylloceria; species Cylloceria caligata. The sequence continues at coordinate 72,689,507 of OZ012703.1, forward strand.
AACGCATGCAATCGCTTGGAAATGGCTCGGCGGGTAACTCCTAATGCTGAAGGAAGCTCTTTTTGCATTTGGCACGGATCCTCATCGAGCAATGCCTCCAACTCAGCGTCTTCGAAGGTTTTCGGCCTTCCTTCACGCGAACGGTCGTCAACATCAAAATCACCGTCTTTGAAGCGACGGAACCAATCACGGCATGTTGTTTCACTTAGAGCAGCATCTCCGTAAACTTTTTGGAGTTCTCGATGCGCTTCAGCCGCCGTTTTATTCGAATGAAAGAAGAAAAGCAACACTTCCCGCAAATGACGATTATTTGGCACAAAATCAGACATTTTCAGATAACCAAAAGTACATGACGCAAAAACAAAATCACTAATGTGTCAAAGCGGTTTCTTTACCATATGTCTAAGCTTGGTTCATGACGTTTTGGTTATGTCCCAATCGACCAGCACTTACTACTGGAGCCATCTCTTGAAAAACAGCGGAAACTTCGTTGCGCAGCTAATAATATTAGGAACGAGCAATACAGAGAGTAAATAGAGGGAATACAAGACCAGGAACTATAGTAAAATAGACGTAAAAAAGTTTCCAACAGTGCTGAAAAATTCCGTGCGACAATGGACAGATGGAGACATAAATCGGAAGGCAAAGATGTTTGTCGATAGTATAGTAGGTACTTTGGACATAGTAATACCAAAAAAGGTTCTTTAGGTTTCCAAGCGTATGGGAGGGTAAAAAATGGTACTCAGATGAGATAAGAAGGGCGGCATGTAAAAGGAATAATGCTTACAGAGAAGCAATTCATGAGGGAACGGATGATAACTGGGAACAGCTTAAAGTAGAAAGAAATGCGGTAGTTAAATTGATAAGGAAAGAGAAAAATATATATTACAAGAATATGATAGACTGCAATAAGAGCGACCTTAAAAAAATGTGGAAAATTTTGAAAGAACTTATTAGAGGAGGATCAGCGAAAAGTAAAGAAATTGGAAATATAAATTTTGAAACATTGGATGATACGGCGGAGGGAAAGATGGTTGACAAATTTAACAAGTTTTATATTGAAAGTATTGTAACGTGGCAAAATCTTCAAGCGCTACGTCCTCCTCGCACGACGGCTGCCAACACGATCTCGCAGGGCTGTAAGGAATAATCGCCGTACTCCATTTAATTATTTCCGTTTTTTGTATTTCTTTTATTAATTTGTACGACCGGACGGAGGGGAGCACCGCGTCTGCTGATGGCTGGCTTCTGGATGCGACTTGTTACACCGACCGGCTCTTTCCATCTTTATCCATTGGGAAATATCATTGTCCCGCTGGATGTTTATCGATTAACGATACGACGCTATCTGTGGCCGATCAGCACCTACTAGCAACGATCCATCAGTCATTTGGGGTTCACCGGCCGGGCAAAGTTATACATCCCAAGGATCGGTTATTAATTTTATGCATTGTCCAGTTGAAGCGCTCCAGTGACACCGATTCCCCCAATTGACCGAGTTCAGACCAAGAGGTGGGGATCATAGTTCACGGGCACGCGTGCCGGGAGGACCTCAGGGCTTTTTCCCGGTTACCGTCGAGCGAACAGGACGTAGCAGCGAGTATTGTATCGACCCGCTCTACCGTTGATTTCGTCAAAATATATCACCACCTATAGTGTGTGCCAGGGCATATCTTCCGAAACAACGAGGAATAAATCGAGGAGGAAATCTTGCGGCCCTATTTTGAGTTTTCCCGGATTTACGAGGAGCATCACTGCAGCATCGCCCCGGTGAGCTTTCTTACTCTCTACGGTCTTTCGTAATTGCTATTGCCGATCTATATGAATGATAATTAGAGCCTGGTCGTACCTGCGATTCTGATATACCACGCACAGAGTACTATTCGTATCGGGACAGGCTGCATCGAGTAGAGTGTAATATCGAGATCGTTTGGCGGTTAGAGCCGGGAAGAAGTCACTTCGTTCGTTATTCTTTTTTTTTTTTATTACTGTTCTGTAGTCATTTTGCTGTAAGGCCGCGCGCGTTTTAGTACATCATCCCGTGGTCGGATTGTATGTGGGGGATTTGAATGTCATAGGCCGTGTCGCGGACTTTCAGGAATAATTGATACTTATAGATTTATAATATTGTATTCGTCTTATTTTATTTTATTTTATTTATCTCTTTTATTATATTGGACATTATTTTATTTCTGCGAATGCATGCAGTGCGTGCTCGGCCGTCGTCCCGTGTTTGTACTTGATCGAGGGATCAGTACGGTTCGAAGCGTATCTTGCTATGATAAATAGTTCGTTCGTCGTTTTCGTTGTTACTGTTCTGTAGTCGTGTGCTGTAAAGCCGTGCGTGCGTTAGGCCGTTATTCCGTGTTTGCTTGAATGTGTGAGGGATTTGAACGGAATAGACCGCGTCGCGGATTTTACTAGACAATTGATTTTATATTGACTTGGATAACTTTATTTATTTTTCTTATGTCAGACATTCATTTATTTCATTTTGTGAGCTTATGCAGTGCGTGCTCGGCCGTCGTCCCGTATTTGGAACTTGATCGCGAGGGATTGGTACGGCTCGAGACGTATCTCGCTTTAACTTTTGTGATCCTTTATTTGGAATAATTTAGGGATTGATATCACGGCTATCTTTAAGTAGGTTATTTAATGAAGGTCTGCCTATTTTATTGGATATAACCGTGGTTCATTTATCGTTATTTTGGTTCACGGTACATTCTCGATTTTGCTGCCTGCAATGTGATAGTTGGGAGATTCAAATCAGTAAAGGCTTCGCGTACGTGACCTCCCGACGTCCCGTTGTTATGGTTTTGGGATGTATGTGGGATTAGCTCGGGATAGGCCGTGCCGCGAACCGAGAACAGAGACCACCGAGTATTAAAATTTGTCCAGGAATGTTATTCGAAATTGGAAGCAAGCGAGATAGGCTATACAACATCTACAGGGTATGAGAGTGAGAGTGAGAGAGAGTGAGAGAGAGAGAGAGAGAGAGAGAACGGGATAACTGCTACCGCCGAATCAAAGATTAAAATTAAGATATCTAACTAGATTTGGAAAATTGTTAAAAAGGAGAGACTAATTTTACGGGACATTTTATTTGAATTCTAAATTGATGTTTATTGGAAATTAATATCTGTTCGCCAGAAATAAAGAAGTTTGTAAGTCCCGTACCTGCTGTTGTTGTTTAAATTATTTACTGTTATTATTTTATTTATTTATTTATTATTTATTTAGCTGACTTCATTTATTGTTCTCGTTTGGTGTATTTGTTGACAATATTCTATTACTTGATTTTGTTCATTAATTTTAATGACCTATTTTAATTAATTGATTTTGTTCGTATTTTACTTGGACTAATCTGTGACTTGACAGCCCGAACCACCCACACTGCCTTGAACAGCTGTAACTAGCCTGGGTTGAGTCTGGCCGAACATCTCGTTATTTTTCCTTCCGGCGCGAAAGCGCCTGGCGCCCATCTCGTAAGAGAAAAGAAAAAGGAAGGAAAAATAGCTTGGGCCAGCTATAGGTAACGTGGTGCGTTGAGGCACAAATTTACGTTACAGTATTAATAACATAGTAAGCTCAATAAAGAGGGATACATCTAAAAGGCCAGGCAGCAGAAGAATCTTGATGGGTGATGGCGTTGGAAACGAAAGAAGCATAGAACATTTTGAGAATATCGGAATACAGGAACTCGAGAAAATAGTTAACGGACTCTCGAAGAAGAAAGGTACTGTAATGCTGCGTAATAACATCACGTATACTACCGGTATCTGGCTGTCTGTGAATCGAATCTACCAAATGTGACAATTAGCAAGTATGAATAATACGTCGCGTGAGGGAGCCGCGTACGTGATCGCTCAGATTGACGAGTTAGTGTTCTACTAGACGAGGTGAGTTAATGCCTCAACGCGTCAATTTGTCCCCAGTCACTCGTGTCTTTTCACGCAAGCCTCACGTCTCTATTGATACTGTAGTAGTAGTGCAACTATTTCGTCAACCCGTGGGTGAAAAATTATTTTAGTCGTCGTTGTAAATCGTGCGTGAAAAAACGATTAAACAGGTATTTCAAATATGATATTAATTAATATTACATTACATTAAATATTATACAGGCTACCTTAAAAATATTAATAGATATATATACTATTAATAGTATATATGTATATGCAGGGTGCGCCATCTTTAACGTTGGTATGTAAACATTGAATAACTTTAAAAAAAACAACCGATTTCCATATATGAGGTATTTTCATTTAATTTGGTCCTTTACAATTTATTTGGACTAGATTTGAATACAACATCAATCAAGTAGCCGCCTTTATTGGCCAAAGCAAAATGTGCCCTTTTTGCTGCGTTTTCTATCACTTTTTCGAACCTCTCGGGCGGTATAGCGATGAATTTGGCACGAATGTTTGCCTTGAGCTGGTCAATGGGCTGAGGCTTGTTGGCGTACACTTTGCTTTTCAAATAACTCCACAAAAAGAAGTTCAGAGAGGTCAAATCTGGAGATCTGGGTGGCCAGTCAATGTCGGCATTTTTTGACATCACACGTCCAGGGAATTTTCGTTGCAGAAACTGCATTGTTTGAGTTGCAGTGTGGCATAGCGCACCGTCTTGTTGAAACCAGTAACCAGATATCGATTCCCATCGACTGTTTCGCATTCTCTGAAGAAAAATGGCCCAATGATGGTTTTGGCGCAAACGCCGGCCCAAACAGTCACTTTTTGGTCATGCAATGGTGTTTCATGGATCTCGTGTGGATTCTCCGTTCTCCAAATGCAGCGATTTTGCTTCTTAACCGCGCCACAGAGAGTGAAATGGGCCTCGTCGGTCATCGAAACTTGCTTCCAAAAATCAGGTTCAGTGTCAACCATTCGAGCGACTGTTTGGCCGTATTCCAGGCGACGTGGACGATTCATGGTTAAAATTGTACTGAATTGAGGTTTCAAAAACATGTCTACTCAAGTCAATCGGTTGATAAATGTCAAAGTTATTCAATGTTTACATACCGACATAAAAGATGGCGCACCCTGTATATGTTACTGGAGACAGTAGTGCGGAGGTTGTAAGAAAAATGAATGGGGCATTAAACATAGTAGAAGGATGGATGAAAAAGAGCAAACTGAAAATGAATGCGGAAAAAGCAAATATATGATTGTGAGGAGTGTAAGAAAATAATTGAGGGGGAATATTGTATTGAAATGCAGGGATGGAACCGAGTTGGAGCGAGTGGAGGTAATGCAATACTTAGGTGTAATGATAGATGATAAGCTACGATTTAAAGACCACTGTGAGTATATGTTGAGAAAAATAGGTAAAAAAACAAGTTTTTTGAACAGGATCGGGCAATATATATCGGCATACACCAGATGTGTCGTATATAAGGCAATCATAGCACCGCACTTTGAGTATTGCGCAACACTGCTAGTCGGTATGGGTGAGACAGAGTTGAGTAAACTGCAGATAGCGCAGAACAGAGCGAAGCCAGTCGTACTGTAATGCAGCTGGTATACGAAGGTAGACGATATGTTACAAGCGGTTCAGTTTACGAGTGTAAGACAGAGACTATATCATAATGTGTGTATATTTATTTTCAAGGCTGTGAAGAAATTGTTGCCGAAAGAACTGACGAGTAAATCCCAAGTTGTAAAATCAAGAACGGGTCGGGAAACGCATCACGCGTTAAATATTGCAATCCAATTTAGAAGAACGAGAAGTGCGCAAAGGAGTATGTTTTACGAAGGAGGGAAAGTGTATGACGCGTTGCCAGCAAAGGTTAAAGGCTGTGTAAAACTAGTTCAGGACAAGAGTATGTTAAAAGCATTTATTGTAAGCGAAATTAAATAAGTTCAACATACACATAAGATAAACATGTAATATTATGTACATCAAATAGTTGAGAAAGCTAATGAACATCAATCAATCTCTCTCTCTCTCTCTCTCCGAGGGATCACATTCTACGTCTTTTACTGCAGAGCAAGCGTTTCACGAGGAACACAGCGCAAGGCGATACATGCTTGAAAACCGCTTTCGTTACATTCAAAGCATTAGACACCTAGTTACGATTCACAGGAGGTTGTTATCTTTATTCCCGTGTTACTCTCTAGCAACATCTCGAGCATTGAGTCTGTCTTTGGCATCCTACATGCAAACAATAAAAAGCAATATGTATCTGCAATATGACAAGGAGATTTTAAGCGACGCGTTTTGGCATCAGGTAATTTTAGTGGAAAGTTCAATGAGCATGTTCCTGCGTACCCAGGAAATGTGCAATGCATACGACGAACCGGATGAGATTCTACGCAGCGTGTATTAAGTGGAGCGTCGACGAAGGCCCGTTGGACTCGGCGAACTCTATATCGGAATGTCCTGCATGGTGCCTCGTTTCAATAGCGTTGTCCGCGGCGAAGTGGTTTACCAGAACTTTGATGGGTATTGCGAGCTGTTGTTAGTCGATTTCGGCGGGACCTTTTACACCGACTGGTCTCACCTATTTCATCCAGAGCATCTAGCAAGTATGCTGCCGGCTCATGTCATGGAGTGCTTGATATACGGGCTCGAGCGTGTCGATATTGTAGGCATTGAGCAACTCATCGAAGAAGCGTGCGGTAGCGATGCCTTGAACGCTCTCATGATGCCACCCCTTGTCGGTGATAACGCTCCGCGGGTTCGTTTAACGAACGGAGAGCGCGGATGTGGCAGCGGGTATTAAAAAGGCCCTCGGTTATGAGATAGACATCGGCTACGATATCTATAACGTGGACGAGGGCTTTGACGAGGTGACAATCTCGGACGCGGACGTAGCAAAAAATTTAAAATACAGTGCTCTGTGTGTGTGTGTGTGTGTGTGTGTGTGCGCGCGCGCGCGCGTCTGTGAGTAAGTACATTCAAGAGACAGAAATGTAAAATTGCCGCGAAAAGAGGGCGAAAGCCAACAATAGCTGGGGTGGTGAGAACATAATTTTATTCATTTTTCCTAATATATGAACGCGATTGCTCCATCCTGCTTTTATCTCTACTCTTCCTGGTTCACCAGAGTACCCACACCACCTCACTTTACCATCGCCAAGTTACCGACACTGGTTGAGCAGAGTGGGTAGCGCGGTGGTGGAAAAGTGGGGTGGTGGAGGTAGCCGCACGGTGGGGGAAGGAATGGAATGGAGCAAAGGCGTCCACATACTACTTCTATTCTTTTAATAAGCATTGAGTACAATTGTCTTAAAATTACAGATAAAATTCAAATACGTTGCAGAGAATAATAATAAAGATAAACGAATTGAAAAGAGAGATTATACAGAAATGTTGACGTTTTTGATACACAGTAGAGATTAATAATGTCAAATGGATTGAAAATAGATATGCACAAATTTTGATGCTCATGAAGCCATACGTTATCGTAAAAGCGCAATAAGATCGATGAGGTAAGTAAATCGGTTGCTAAATTGAGCTGCGCTTATAATACAGACCGTCCCAATCAGCCGATTTTGTAGTAAATAGAAACTTGGCAAAACTGTGTATGCAGAAGCGGGCATAAGCCGCGTACATCCTAACGGTGTCCCTCTCACTTTCTCGCCGCCGAGTTATCAAACACGCCTATAGCTAAGCCTTTTGTATGTCGAAGCTACTCATTACCACCAGTTATAATCTTTTAGACCCGTTATAATTCAACATATAAATGCCACACTACTCTCAGCTACATATGAATCCAACTCATCAACGGCAGCGGTTTGTTTTTACACCCGGTAAAGGCGAGAACAACCTTACAGACATTAACAAGTACTCAACCTAGTTAAAGAGATGTGCTACCCATCGGTCGGTAACAAAAATTTCTCTACCATGAGTGACCTTTCGAATAAAAAAGGATAACGGTGAACTACGCCTCAAACTATAGAATTGTTGACCGTGCTCTTTTTTTATCCGAAAGATTAATCGTGGTGGAAAAATTCGCGATGAGAAAATTCGGGCTATCTCTCTCGCATGCATTTGGCGATCTGAGAGAGATCGACGATTCCCGAACACTCTGGAAAAACTTCTACCTGTTAATCGTTAGTACTAAGACTTTGCTGCGAGACGGCTCGTTCTTTCCCGCAAGTGCTGAGACCACCGACTCTGTATAGTGGCTGGGCAGAAACGCCTGGTAGTCAATTCTAAAGAATAAATCGTACTCACGCCTAAATCCACATTAATTATTCCATTCAGTTTCCTTCCCACCTAGTGGTAGCTGCTGGTTCACTTCAACCCCTTGACAGCGACCTTTTTGCTCTACTCATCCTTCCTGGCTTGCACTACTTGTGACAATCGTCTTTTTTCCTTCCCACCTAGTGGTAGCTGTTGACTCGCTCCACTTGTGGCAGCGGCCTTCTTGCTCCACTGGTCTGATCAGACTCGCCCCAACCCTTTGGCAGCGGACTGCACGTTAACCTGCATTCGCCCCGATCACTCGGAAGCGGCTCATCCTGCCTAGCTCGACACCTCACGAAGTTGCGTTTCCGTAATTCGGAAAGATCAAGAGAAAGAGTAAGCCGTCTTCTCACTCTCCAGACTCACTATCCACACTTTTAAAAAATGAAATTTACATATCGCAGACACGGAAGCACAGATAATTTCGTACATATGGAAAAACAGCGTGCGGCAGTTGTAAAAACGACGAAAATAAACGTAATGTCTTTAATATAGGAATTTGAGGGGAAATAAAAATTGGAAAGTCAGCTAGATCCCTCCACTCGAAAGAAGAAATGAAATTTAAAAAAAGCATTCTTACCGATTCTGCTAGAGTGTTTCCGAGGATTTTTGCAGTCTGGGCAGGTCCATTTTCCACGGGGAACTCTCGATAGCGGGGGCTCGAGACAGTCAGTATGGAAACGTTGGGGACAAGAGTCGCAGGAAACCAGTCGACCATTGCCTTTGCAAGCTGTGCAAAGTGGCTCCGCTTTCGACCTACCAAAAACAGTTTTGGTACAAATTAAATGTAAAGAAAAAAAAATAGGTTTAAAGAGGGTGAAGTGCTCCTTGCTAGTTAAATCAATGCTAAGCTTTAAAATGCGTTTCTACCATTTTTGACGGTTTAATTGACTGTTTTGTTCCCAGTCATGGATCCTAAAAAATCAACTGATATATTGGATGTGGGAAAAAGTTCGTGGCGTTTTTAAGTAAAATTCAACTCGTTTTCTTATAGTGTGAAAATGAATTTTCACTTATCCATGATGCTATCGGTGAAGAACTTCTGTGGTTTCTGGTTAAAAAACTGAATCAAGTGGTTTTCACAGGCTTATTTTGAAAGTAGCTTAATTTCATTGAGAGAGTTTTGCAGAGATCGGAATAAGTGATAGTCAGAGGGTGCTATGTCTGGACTATACGGTGGATGCATTAAAACTTCCCAAACAAGTTCTCGCAATTTTTGACGGGTCATCAAAGAAGTGTGTGGTCGGGCGTTGTCATGATGGAAGACAACATCTGTCCTATTAATCAATTCGCGCCGTTTTCTTTCAATTGCTTGGCGTAATTTCTCTAGTTATCCACAGTAGAGTTAAGAATCAATCGTCTGATCAACTGGAAGTAGCTCATGGTGGACGATTCCTTTCCAGTCCCACCACACACACAGCATCATCTTTTTCGCCGTCAATCCTGGCTTCGCGAACGCTTGTGACAGTTCACCATCCCTTGTCCACGATCTTTGACGCTTCCGATTGTTGTACGTGATCCATTTTTCACCACCGGTTATGACACGTTTCAGAAATGGCTCGATTTCATTGCGTTTCAGCAGCGCGACGCAGATGTTAATTCGATCTATCATGTTTTTTGCGCTAAACTCATGAGGAACCCATACATCGAGGTTCTTTTTGTATCTAGTTTTGTGTAAATGGTTCAAAACAGTTTTTTGGTCAATGCCTAGCTCCATACCAATATCGACACTGCTGATATGTTTATCTTGCTGGACTTTTTCAAGAATTTCATCAGCTTTTGCAGTGATTGGACGACCAGAGTGTGACTCATCTTTCACATAAAAATTACCAGAACAAAAGCGAGCGAACCATTTTCGCGCAGCAGATTTTGATAAAGTACCTTTACCGTACACAGCACAAATTTTTTCACAAGCCTGCGCAGCGTTCTTCCCTTTGTCGTAATAATATTGCAAAATATAGCGCAATTTTTCATTACTTTTCTCCATTTTCAAACGCAAACAACTTTCCAACCACTGCATCAATTTCGATGTTTATACACTGAAAGTAACGCTCGAAGTGTCACCTTTCCAACGAGCATTTAGTGGTGTCACTGCGAGCTGTGTTTCCTGACTTTGTGGCCACCAGCAGCAACCTTGTCGATCCACCGACTGTCATGCCACTACCGGTGAATTTACCAACTAGCCCACACCCTATTTTCAGGTGACCACTCTGGTTACTTTTCTTCTTGTCGCTTCTTGAGTATTCGACTGACTACAGCTTGTGAGCTCTAAGGTTCTAGGTCTGGTTCATGGAACTTTACCTGTGTATAACCTATATCTTATTCAACCACGCTACTTGTGTATAAATGTAAAATATCAGTTCGCCTGTAAAATAAATAAATATATCGTTTAATCAAATCCACTAATCACTTGAACATTTGTTAGTATAGCCAAAGAGCTATAATTGGTGACCCCGACGTGATTAAAGTGGATTTTCAAAACCGCGATTCAATTCATCCACGCGGTGATATTCGCTTTTAAGTCAGTGCGCGGTGATAACGCAAGATCGGCAAAAAAGAAACATATAGTGACGTAATGCTGACTGAACGCTCTCCGACACGCGAGACTCCGAACCCCACAACGCAAGATTTTAATCAAGACTTGTTAACCGGACAGTCTACGTGCTATGGAGACACACCGTCACACATCCAACATTTAACGCAGCCTCAGCAGCTTTTTACCATGAATGCAGAGCATCTTGCTGCAATCAGCAAACCACAGCTGCCGGCCTTCATGAAGGAAAGACCAGACATTTGGTTTCACTTGATTGAAGCAGAATTTGCGGCATTAAGGACCCGCAGTGACGACGTAAAATTCACTGCTACACTGCGAGCTTTAGACCCGGAGACTCTACACCAGATTACTGATGTCATCGCAGCACCTCCAGCTGCCAACAAGTACGAAGCTCTGAAACAAGCGATCATTAAACGAGTTGCTGACTCTCGGCAGAAGCAAATGCATCGATTGCTCACCGACCTCGTCCTTAGCGATAAGAAGCCATCACAACTGCTGAGGGAGATGAAAGACTTGGCGAGTGGCAGCATCAATAACGAGATGTTACACAATCTCTGGGTGAGTCGATTACCTATTACACTAAGACCGCTGCTCGTAATTTCAGAAACACTGAATATTGACGCATTGGCTGAGATGGCTGACCGGCTGTTTGAATCAGTTACGCTGAACGAACCTGTCACCCCAAGACTGCCATACTCTGTAGCAGCAGTAAATAGTCAGCAGTCGAGATCCACGACACCACCTCGGTCTTCTCTAGACACTAGGTTGACCGAAATACAAGCTGCGCTTGCTTATTGCTTAAAGGAAATTCTAGATTTAAAAAAAGAGCAGCAGCAACTGGGAGTAGAACTTCGATCGCAGCATAATGGAAGATCTCGTTCCAGAGACAGAAACAACAATCAGCGTAGTCCAGGCCGATCAGGTCTTTGCTACTATCACAGGCGTTTTGGACAAAACGCTACACGCTGCACCACACCTTGCACATTCACTACCACAACTAACCAGGGAAACTAACCACGCTGTCGCATGTTCATGCAGTCACTAACGTCAGCGCATCAAGTACTGCTTTCTCTGCTTCTGATATTCGCTTGCACCTGCATGATAAGCGATCCCACCTGCGATATTTGATCGACTCTGGATCTGTTGTCTCCCTGCTGCCGGTGCGTTTATTCAGAAAACGTGCAAGGAATAATAATCTTACATTGTTTGCAGCAAACTCATCACCGATACCGACTTATGGATCGCATACAGGCGACATCGATTTGGGTCTTCGACGCCAATTTCGTTGGACTTTCATAATTGCTGATGTCCCAGGATCGATCCTGGGGGCAGATTTTTTGAGGCAATTTGGCCTCCTAATCGACATGCGAAACCAACAATTGATCGACTCCAAAACAGGTTGCACCTCGAGAGGAAAAATCTTGAGAACAGCTGTTCACAGCGTGTCTACGATCAGTACGACCATGACATATGCCGACCTGCTGACCAAGTTCGTCAACATCACTAAGCCAAGGCAATTTACTCCGAATCCAAACAGCGAATTCAGTCACACAATCGCCACTACCGGACCACCTGTCACTGAACGCTCTCGCAAACTGTTTGGTGAAAAGGCAACAGCAGCCAAAGCAGAAATTCAACGACTCCTGGACAATGGGGTAATTCGTCCGTCCAACAGTCCGTGGGCAAGCCCAATCCACCTCACCAAAAAGAAGGATGATACTTACCGTCTTTGTGGTGATTATCGCAAGCTCAACAGTATAACTATTCCCGATAAATACGCACCGTCGTTAATTCAAAGTCTCTTTTTGGTCATCCGCGGAAACAACATTTTTTCATCAATTGATCTAGAGAGAGCCTACAACCAGATTCCGGTGAACACTGACAGCATTCAAAAGACTGCAATAACCACTCCTTGGGGATTATTCGAGTACGTTGGAATGCCCTTCGGTTTGAAAAACGCTACTCAGACATTTCAGAGATATATGGACCACTTGTTTCGAGGGTTGAACTTCGTCTTCGTTTACATTGACGATATCACCGTTATGTCAGAAAGCGAAGAACAGCATAGAGAGCATCTGCAGCAAGTATTCCAGCGACTAGCTGATCACAAACTCTCCATTAACGTCAACAAGTGCCATTTTGGTCAGAAGCAAGTTTCATTCCTCGGCTACGAGATCAACAGCGAAGGATTTCACCCACTCACGGAGAGAGTTAAAGCCATTGACGATTTTCCACTTCCTGCGACGGTCATGGAATTACGAAAGTTTTTGGGTATGTACAATTATTACCGTCCGTGCATTAAAAATGCAGCTCAGCTTCAACTGCCACTCACCGACTACCTGAAGAATTCAAAGAAGAAGGACAAGACGCCCATCGATTGGACGGAGATTTCAAAGGCTTCTTTCGTAGCTTGCAAAAGGGCTCTTTCATCCGTGGCACTGAGCACCTATCCGGCAACAAACTTACCGCTACGATTGACCACGGACGCTTCCACCAACGCTGTCGGGGCAACGCTCGAACAAGAAGAAATGAAGAAATGGAAACCAATAGGTTTTTTCTCCAGGAAGTTGTCGGAAACCGAGACTCGTTACAGCACATACGACAGGGAACTTCTTGCAATCTTCGCCAGCGTCAAACACTTCAAACACTTATTAGAGGGACGACAATTCGCCATCAGAACGGACCACAAGCCACTCACCTACGCATTTATTCAAAAACTCGAGAAGGCATCAGAACGGCAACTCAGGCAATTGGACTACATCTCACAATTCACTACGGACATAGTCTACGTGAAGGGAGAGGATAATGTAGCCGCTGACACCCTTTCACGCATCAACACCGTCAACATGCCAACTCTATTGGACTCACAGCTGATACAACAACATCAACAGGACGACGATGAATTACAACAACTTCTCGAGAACAACAGTTCTTCACTCAAATTTGACAAACTCAAATTGGACCATGCAGACATCTATTGCGATATTTCAACTGGAATAGTCCGACCATACTTACCACGGTCACTTCGCAAAACAGCTTTTGACGTCATTCACGGGCTTTCGCACCCAAGCAGTAAAGTCACGTCACTTAAAGTACGAGAGAAATTTGTCTGGCCAGGAATTAAAAAGGACGTCATCACATGGGCCCGACAATGCATACCGTGTCAACGGTCAAAAACACATCGCCACACTCGCCTGCAGCCTAAACACATAGACATTCCGGATGATCGTTTCAAGCACATACACATCGACATCATCATGCTTCCAGAACATCAAGGTCATAAATATTGTCTTACCATCATCGATCGCTTTTCAAGATGGCCAGTCGCGGTACCTCTTAGAGATATCACGGCTGACACAGTTACTACAGCTTTATTTGACCACTGGATCGCACATTATGGAACGCCAACAACTATCACTTCAGATCAAGGTTCACAATTTGAGTCATCCTTGTTTCAAGCATTTGTTACATTTATAGGTTGTAAAAAGCAGAGAACAACACCTTATCATCCACAATCAAATGGTATTATCGAACGATGGCATCGAACTTTAAAATCAGCACTGATGTGCTCGCCAAAACCTTGGACAGAAATCTTATCCACAGTATTACTGGGACTACGAACGTGTCTGAAAGAGGACATTCAAGCTTCACCGGCAGAAATGCTTTACGGAACGACACTACGTGTTCCCGGGGAATTCTTCATCAACTCCGACTTCGCTGCGGATCCACAAATCTTTTTAGAAAAACATCGTGAGTTCATGAGAGGTTTGAGACCAATCCCAACAGCGCACCACGTGAAGTCAAGAATATTTATTCCCAAGGATCTACACACCTGCAGTCATGCATTCCTTAGATCTGACCATGTAAAAGCACCGCTGGAGCATCCATACAGAGGACCGTACGAAATTACTAACAGACACTCAGACATTTTATTCGAATTAAATGTGGACGGCACACGAAGAAACATAAACATCGATCGGCTGAAGCCTGCATACATCTCGAAGACAGACGCAGATATCAGCATTGAACACTCACCAACGGAACGAGTACAAGATTACAAATGGTACTCCACTACAAACCCATCGACAAGAACTTATAAGAACAAAAAAGTCTCTTTCAAACTCCCGTTTGAAAATACTTAGGAAGAGTACTGTGGCCACCAGCAGCAACCTTGTCGATCCACCGACTGTCATGCCACTACCGGTGAATTTACCAACTAGCCCACACCCTATTTTCAGGTGACCACTCTGGTTACTTTTCTTCTTGTCGCTTCTTGAGTATTCGACTGACTACAGCTTGTGAGCTCTAAGGTTCTAGGTCTGGTTCATGGAACTTTACCTGTGTATAACCTATATCTTATTCAACCACGCTACTTGTGTATAAATGTAAAATATCAGTTCGCCTGTAAAATAAATAAATATATCGTTTAATCAAATCCACTAATCACTTGAACATTTGTTAGTATAGCCAAAGAGCTATAACTTATTTGTAATTGATGCCATCTATCGGGAAAAACGCCACGAACTTTTTCCCAGAGCCAATATGTTAATGTCCGATGAGAAGTTTTACCGTCCCGTTTTTAAGAAGAATAAAACCCAATATGTTTTATTAGAAGATGCTCTATCAATTCACCGACGAAAGTAAAAAAATAGAATTAGTCGTTGGAAAGTCTGTTCGTTTTTAACAATATTATTCAAAATCGAGGCGATGAATTGACAAATTATCTTTAAATGAACTAAATTACGTGTCACTCATAATAATTGGAATACTATCGTTAAGTTTTTTTTTTGAAAACTAAACGTAACAACACCTATGCGGAAACTAGCATTGGTTATTTTTATTATATATTAAGAACATATCGTACTATGCAAGTTATACACCCAAATAGGCAATCAACCACCAAAAAAATGTCGATAGGGTTTTAAAAAATTAGCACTGATTTGATTCGTATGATGCGGTGGTTCGAAACATCGTCTTGCTTAAAAATTCGGAAAACGTAATTCTTCTAGCGAAAATGGTCTCTCCTTAAAACTACTGTTGTGTTCGTGAGAATTTCGTAATTTTGTTCAATCGTACAAAGATGGAAACAGAAAGAATTATGCACCCTTAAAATCATTAATTTTTTTATGTTATCAAGACTTTTATCACATTTCGACAGGAAATATTGACCGATTGATTATTGAATGTAATCTTCGTGCTACTTACGATTCCATTTCGATATCGGCATCATCTTCATCATTGTTAGCAACTTCATCACTGTTTTCCACGTCGTCACCGTCGCTATCGGGAACGCGCTTCGCTCTATTGTGTCTCGTTTCTTTCGTCAACGGGGTAGTCTCCTCCTCCGACTCATCTTCGAATTTTTTTCTCTTTTTCAGTTTCTGTTTAGTCTTTGTTTCTCGCGGTTTGCACGTTGAACAGAACCAATCACCTTCCGGTACAGTCTGCAAGTATTTGAAAAATCTATTAAATTTCAGTCGCGGTATGAAATAAAATATACTGTCTATCCTGCCTGGAAAATTTTTTAAAAATAAATAAACAATCGAATCTTAAAAGAAGCCTGCAATCTTGAATCTTGCACATTGTTTCCTTACAATTTCCCAGTTTTTCAAGTCGTACTTATGAGAAAGTATCAGGTCTATAAATATGAAACCAGAATTTGCCCATAGATAACCCTAGCTGTCAATGTAGTTACCGTCAAACCGCGTCATTGGCGCCATTTCCTTGTTGACATCTCTGACAAAGATTTTCAACTCACAACAATACAAGTTTCATACAACAGCATAGTTTGTAATAGCGTTGAACATGGCTAATTTTGTGCCTAGAAACTACGATTTGGGGACAGCATTGATTTTCTGTTACCAATTAAAGAAAACTGCTGCAGAATCGCATCAAATGCTTGTCGAAGCTTACGGTGAGCATGCTCTTGGTAAATCACAGTGCTTTGAGTGGTTTAAAAAATTAAAAACTGGCGATTTTGACGTGAGAAACGAGGAACGTGGAAGACCACCGAAGAAGTTTGAAGACAGCAAATTGCAAGCATTGTTGGATGAGGATGACGCTCAAACGCAACAACTCGCGGATCAATTAAATGTGATACAAGAAGCCGTCTCCATACGTTTGAAAGCCATGGGAAAGATCCAGAAGATGGGAAAATGGGTTCAACATGAACTGAATTAAAGACAGCAGGAAAACCGAAAAACCACTTGCGAAATGCTACTCGCCAAGTCAAAAGAAAGTCATTTCTCCATCGAATTGTGACTGGCGATGAAAAGTGGATATATTTTGAGAATCCTAAGCGTAAAAGATCATGGGTAACTCCAGGCGAACCATCGACATCGACTGCAAGGCCAAATCGCTATGGACGGAAGACAATACTCTGTGTTTGGTGGGATCAGAAGGGTATGATTTATTATGAGCTGCTAAAACCTAGCGAAACCGTTAATACTGAACGCTACCGACAACAAATGATTGATTTGAATCAAGATTTGCGTGAAAAACGACCAGAATATCAAAAAAGGCAACACAAAGTGATTTTGCTTCATGATAATGCACCATCACACACAGCAAAACTGGTCAAGGAAACGATTGAGGCGTTTAGTTGGAAAATACTTTCGCATGCGGCTTACTCACCAGACTTGGCTCCGTCCGATTACTACTTATTTGCATCGATGGGACACGCACTTGCTGAGCAGCGCTTTACTTCTTACGAAAATGTACGAAAATGGCTGGATGACTGGTTTGCCTCAAAAGATCAACTGTTTTTTTTGGCGTGGCATCCACAAATTGTTAGACAGGTGGGAAAAATGTATAGCTAGCGATGGGCAATACTTCGAATAAAATATTTTTGATCATTTTCATACAATAAACGTGTATTTTCTATACAAAAATTCTGGTTTCATATTTATAGACCTGGTATGTTGATCAATTTTTGCCCCCTCATAGAGGAAGGTTCGTGAAAGGTGAAAAATAATAAGGAAGCACTGTGCAAGGTCCTACTTTGAATGATTGTTCAAATACTCTATACACTTGCTCATCTGCTAGAAATTGATAAAAGTTAGCTAATCAAGCATTTTATTATTTCAAAGGTCATGTATTTTACTTGCAAACTGTCGTTGCATATTCGATGAGTCTTTATTGACGTAAACTATACGACAAGAAATGCTAAAAAATGTAATCAGCAATATCGTAGTTGGTTATACAAATACTTTCACTATGTTTTCAACGATGAGAGTCGAAGAATGGTCGAATATTTGCTGTTTTATGTGTTTTTGTTTACCCAATTGCAACCTTTACTATCTCAAGTTTTAACGCCATTCTTCTTTGCCTAAGTAGATAGATAGGGTTGTGTCACTAGGGTTGTGACACGTTTTCCCAACTTACTAATGGCAAATCCTGCAGTTTTATATGGGTTTCGAATATCCATAACATTAATGATCTCATGTTTTCCCCGAGGTTTTATGGCGACAGAATGTAAACTCTTATGAAAAGTCAATAACCATACAAACTTTGCAAGATGAAAAGCTACTACTCCACCTGCATGCTAAATTGCAGCCCGATATTTCAAGCCCTTCTCTAGTTATAGTCGATTAATTTTTTTATTACTCGTGGTGCGCGCGCGGCCACACAAGATAACACCATATACGCATACACACACGTCATTTTTTCGAAGTATTATTTTTGGTTTATTTCAAGTACACTCATGTCAAAATCTCAACAAAAATATTTCACGAAAACAAAGTTTTGTCTATAAAGAATCCAAAACCTTAGAAGGCAGACTTTTTTTTCAGGCTTTTAAAATTTTTGTCAAAATGTTTAAGTTATTATATTTGTATTTATTCAAATATGCTTTTATATATATAATATGATTATATGAAGTGACCATCAAATAGGAAATGAAAGTCGTCATCGAATGTGTGTATGTGTGTGTACATATATATATATGTATATATGTCGTAAATACGACGACAAATTTGCTTACAGAATTTTTTATTTTGCTTCTGTATTTTCGGCTATCAGTGACTGGGTGAAGTGCAAAGATTGTGGAGGCAACGTAGAGTTTTTGGAGTCGAGTGGTCGTGGGCTTGGCAGTTAACTATAGTGGAGAGTAAAGCACAGGGACGCTCAGAAGAGACCCGAACTGCTTCCAGATTAGAGAGATTGGGTGTACAACACGATCTGAATGATAGGAAGGACAGCTATATGGTGTCGGAATCGCTGACTAGCGGTAAGACGACAATATTTCTAAAGATCGTAGAAAATACGTACGGATTGATATCTTGATTAACCGTCATCCTATTGACTTGATTTTATACAATTAAACTTGAAACAGTAGTCATTTTCGGTTCACGACTGCGTTTTTTAATTGGATGAACTATAAGTTAAAATATCAATGACATTAGCATGCTTTTTCTAAGGGCAAATTTACGTTCTCTTTTCAAGAAGATGTCATTTGTGAAATTTTGCAAAATTTTGAAAAGTGGGATCGTGAACCCATTTGTCAGCGATATATTTGAACAAAAAAATGTTTGTTTTGGTTTCAGATAAAGTTTCAGCCTGGTATACATGCCGCCGTTATTGGCCTCGTGCCTGGAGGTATGCCACGCTATCACCCGCCCTGTGGACCCATTCAAAGATTTTCATCCGAAAAAATTCACTTGTTACCATAAATATATATGCAACATGCTGAAACAAAAATTAATTGACTCCAACCAATGGGTTGTAGTAAATCATTCTTCTTTTTGACCCTTCAAATTGGACCTCAAGACTATCATACCCCCTTGAGACGATGTGTCACGCATCGTCTTTCTCTCTTACAAGGGGACCACATGGTCGTCGGATTTTTGTAATTTTTTATACTCATGGTACGTAAAGTTGAGACCCCAAATATGAATATCCCCAAGTAATACGACGCCATATTCAGAAATTCTCGAGAAAATCGACTTTGAAGTTAGAGCGAGCAACTGAAATAGAGAAACAAAAACCGAACTTTCAACTGAGTGAATAGCTCAGTGGGTAGCGCTGGAGTCTGGTAATCACTGGGTAGTGGGATCGAGTCTCGCTTTGGTCACTTTTTTTTTTTTTTTTTTTTTGCCAATTTAAATACCTACGTATTTTATATTTAAAATGCATTAAATATTTGCTAATTACCATATTATTATTAACAAATTATATCATTTTTTATGAAAATTGCACGTGGAGCGGAAAAATAATATTATCCTCTTTACGAAGAGTTATTTTATATATAAAATTCAGTAAATATTTGCTAATTAACGTATTATTATTAACAAATTATCATTTTTTATGAAAATTGCACGTGGAGCGGAAAAAGCCATGCGATGTTTATTTTTACCGTCAAGTAAAAAAATTCATCAAGCGTATGCAAAACTGCGCATACCTGATCGAAGAAGGCCGCGAAATCAACGATCGAGAAGATTGTATTAAAATTCATTCAATCGTTCATCATCAGTTATCCTCTCCGATCTTCGGTAAAATGATCAGATATGCGTGGTTCGCTTCAAAACTTTGTGATACTAGAGAAATCTTTGAAAACGTCAATGAAGTTTGTTTTCCGATTGATGTTTGAAAAAAAAATGCGTCTGTAAAAACGCAGCATTCGTGCGGTGTGCTCGATGCCGTGAAAATTTCTGTTTCCCGTGTTTTTACGACGCTTATCACTGTGGCTTGTGCGATCCTGTTGATAAACAAATGGATACGATGTAACTTTAAATAAAAAAACATTATTTTTCTACCCGAGGTTTTTTCATTTTCGTTCCCAAAACTTTACTTGTCATTTTTTAAAATTAATTTCAAATAAATGTAATAACACGTGCAATATTCATAAAAAATGATATAATTTGTTAATAATAATATGGTAATTAGCAAATATTTAATGAATTTTATATATAAAATACGTAGGTATTTGAATTGGAAAAAAAAAAAAAAAAAAAAGTGACCAAAGCGAGACTCGATCCCACTACCCAGTGATTACCAGACTCCAGCGCTACCCACTGAGCTATTCACTCAGTTGAAAGTTCGGTTTTTGTTTCTCTATTTCAGTTGCTCGCTCTAACCTCAAAGTCGATTTTCTCGAGAATTTCTGAATATGGCGTCGTATTACTTCGGGATATTCATATTTGGGGTCTCAACTTTACGTACCATGAGTATAAAAAATTACAAAAATCCGACGACCATGTGGTCCCCTTGTTAGATCGCCATGCGTGCGAGAGAGATAGCAGAATTTTTCCGCCACGATTGATCTTTCAGACAAAAAATGAGGACGGTAAGCTGTAGAAATTTAAAACAGTTTACCGTTTTTTTTCGAATGATCGATTGACGCCGAGAAATTGGCGATGGCAACATTTTGCGATCTCTCTTGCACGTATGGCAATTAGAGTGAAGCAGACGGCATGTGGCAAATCATCTTAAGACGATGCGCGGCACGCGACCCCTTGCCCATCCCGGGTATATGTATAAAAAAGATGTTAAATCAAACCAGTAAAACCTTGCACATTACTTACTCATTATTATTCACCTTTTACAAATCCAGCTCTGAAGAAGTGATATTTATTAATTTCGGATTTGTCACAGAGGAGCCACTGTGAAAGGTGGAAAAAACATAATGAGGAAGCGAGTTACAAGTTTCTACTTTGCAGGCTTGTTTAAATATTGTATACATCAGCTTATCTGATCAACATTTGGTGGACTTAGAATCTGTATAGTAATTTTTCATAAAATTCAAAAAATTCAATGTCGTAAGATTAGTACGCCTACACCGTTCGTCATTTTCATTCTATTAAAGAATTGTACATACTTTCAAGTCGATAGCTCAAGATGTGCTCACTTCAGGAACTGTATAGTATTTTTTCATAAAATTCGAAATTATAAAAATTGAATTAAATTTAAACGGTTCGATCCATTCTCGCCAACTTCAATATCGGTAATCTATTTATACTAGTCTATCCGTAAAGAACTATTTAGCCCGATAGCTAAAAAATTGAAAGAGCTACCATGCGAACGTTTGTAGTCAAATTCAAGAACGAAGAAAAACCTGATAAAATTCAGCTTGATAGCGCCAAGGCATTCTTAAATTATAGAAATTAATATTTTTCAGTCGACATTTACGTAACGGTGATCTTTATATTTTGTAATGATATGGAAAAAAGGAATTTTTTCGTGAAAACAAGCTTCCTTCGTAAGGAAGTGGAAAACGTAAACTTACGGTCAATTTTGGTTTGAGACAATGAAGATGATGGCCCTTGTTGCATCCATCACATAGTAGCATCTTGTCGGCGTTTCTGCGACGTCTGCAGATGCGACAGCGAGCATGAGTCGCGCTCTTGCCCCACGCGACTTTGTTTTCAAGTGTGTTGAGATGAACAAAGAGCTGCGACCAACTGGTAGAGGCCATTAGCGACTGTTCCCACCTCTCGCGGCTCTCGTCGAATGAAAATTTCTCTTTGTCTTCGACGCCCTGCGGTTTCTTGAGGAATTTCGGCTCAACGGCGTTTGACAATTGCAGAATGGCACAAGCCATTTGCCGGATGCTTGTTTGCTGCTTCGGATCAGGACTCGACTCGTTATCGCCTGGAGGACCCAAATATCGTCCGGGATCTCTGTAAATCTTTCCACCAGCGCTGCCGATCTCAGAATCTGGCGTGTTGGGCCTGCTGCTCTTCGTCTCGCCCTTAACTTTGTCTAAAGCGATGTTGGAAGGCACTTCAGCCTCTACTTCGTTCGGACCGTACACCAATTTATCGCACTGTTTGTCGTACCTGCCCTTCGTTATTGCGTCCCTCCAGGTGTCCCGATCTTTTACTTTTAGCGAACCCAAAAAACCTGCCTTTAGCTTATCCTCCAGGTCAAGCACCGAGTCGCGCAACGTGAGCTCCATTACGTCGTCTATAGCCATATCCGACGGGAAATTAAGATTTGTACTTTCCGTCTTATTCTTTTTCGACACTTTTGTTGTCGAGCCCTTCGACGTTGCGTCGAACTGGAAATGTGATATATAGGTATTAGTTTTTTTGAGCTAATATAAACAAAATTTGAATTAAACAGATTTATTGACACTAAATAGAGTTTTTATTCTAAATTGGTTAGAAATTAACATTTGTAATTTTATAACTGTTATCATGCAGGTTGGTGACTTTTGCGAATTTTTCAATTTTTATTTGCGTAACAGTATTTATGTCATTAAGTTGAAGTATCATATAAGAATTATATAAGGGAAGTGAAAAAACTAGACATGTTTGCCAAAAAAAAAGAATGTTTTAAGTTCAAAATAGAACAAATGTAGGACCGGCACTGAAGGTTACTGGTCGGTGTGCGGTTTCGGCGGTCTCCAGTTATGCAGCATTCTGTGCTGCCACTACTCGGATGGGTCACTACTTTGCCGCGTACTGGCTGGCGCATCAATTAGTAAGGGAGAGGAGAGATCTGTTTTTCCGAGACCTTGGTATCTGCACCTAAGTAAGTTACTTTCGTGTATACGCTGGGGAATCAGAAGAACATAGGGCCGTCGTACCGGCACGGGTTTACCGCTGATTCCCTGCGCCCATGGTGAATGCGGCACAGTGTAGCGAAGTCGGCTGCGGATGCATCGGAAGTTAGGTTAGTTTAGCGAAGTGTGGGTAGGGAGCGCTAGGAAGGAGCAATGAAGATAGAGTCCTAAAGAATTCCAAAGCCTAATATTCTGAAACGCACGTCGGAGCTACTGGCGATCGATCGATTAGCTCCGCCTAATAGCCTCGCGCGCTCGGTTGATCTCTGCTGCTCTCAACCACATACTCGCGGTAGTGAATCTAACTATTGCGCCTATCTCCCCTATTCTGCTGCCTCTCCTATTGCTATACGACGTTCGCATGATTTGTTTTTTCAAAATATAATGGCCAAAATTAATTGAATATACCTGTAAATAATTAATTATTATAATATATTTTCAATAATAATTCATAACAATTCATAATATTGGGTCTGGGAAAAAGTTCGTGGCGTTTTTTTTTTAGTAAAATTCAACTGGTTTTCTTATATTGTGAAAATGAATTTATTTAAACCAAATATGCCCCATTATTATCGACAATATTTCGCCATTTTTCGGGTAGAGCCATGATGCCATCGGTGAAAAACTTCTGTGGTTTCTGGTTGAAAAACTGAATCAAGTGGTTTTCACAGGCATCTTTTGAAAGCAGCTTAATTCCATTGAGAGAGTTTTGCAGAAATCGGAATAAGTGATAGTCAGAGGGTACTATGTCTGGACTATACGGTGGATAAATCAAAACTTCCTAACCAAGTTCTCGCAGTTTTTGACGGGTCATCAAAGTGTGTGGTCGGGCGTTGTCATGATGGAGGACAACACCTTTCCTATTAATCGATTCGGGCCGTTTTCTTTCAATTGCTTGGCGTAATCTCTCTAGTTGTCCACAGTAGAGTTGAGAATCAATCGTCTGACCAACTGGAAGTAGCTCATGGTGGACGATTCCCTTCCAGTCCCACCACACAACACAGCATCACCTTTTTCGCCGTCAAGCCTGGCTTCGCGAACGCTTGTGACGGCTCACCATCCCTTGTCCATGATCTTTGACGCTTCCGATTGACGTACGTGATCCATTTTTCATCACATTATGAGCCGACAAAAATGAATAATTCGATTGTTCGAGATCTTTCTATCAAAATATCGATAACGCAGGAATCCAGACGGCGCTGACTCAAACCCTGAGTTCGATTTGCCAAACAAGCCATCTTCGAAAAATATAATTGGTCCGGAGTTGACGCATAATTCACATTTTCTGATAAATGTACACGACTGCTCATTCATTATTAATTAGGTATTCATTACTGTCATTATAAATAGAAATCTTGAATTACTGTCGCCAGAGCCACGGTAGCGTAATTAGTAACGTACCAGACTAGAATTCTGGAGTTTCCGGTTCTATCCCAGGTCGTGGCGATATTTTGTCATGATTTCTTTAGAAATTATAAAATCGTCAGGTCTGGCTGCCTCATTGATTCTTAATGAATCAATGATTGAAAGATCGATAACGCAGGAATCCAAGCGGCGCTGACTCACACCCCGAGTTGCGATTTGCTGAAAATTACTTCTTAGAAAAATATTATTGGTCCGGAGTTGACGCATAGTTCACAGTTTCTGTAGTTTTTATCGTTATAAAAAAAATTAGATAAGAAACAAGAAAATAAATGCAGTAAATAAATGAACGAAATAAATCCAAGAATTACAGGGAACAAAGTAAATTACTTAAATGAAATAATAAAACGAATTAAAAAATGAAGCAACTAAGTACACAGATAACATGAATAAGATGAATAAAAAGTTTTTACATAGAGGTTATATTTTGTTAGCAATGGAATTTATGCAACACGCACACACCCAAGAATACAAACCCAACCCAAACAAACTAGCAAACATCCCGAACAAACCTGAAACAACCCGAACAAATCCAAAATAACCCAAGCAAACCCGAAACAAATTAATGACATAATGAACTTTATAAATTTTGTAACTTGTCTAAACTTAATAAATTTTAGAAATTAAACAAATAAAGATTTTTAAATTATATCAATGAATAAAATGAATGAAATAACTGAATTCAATAAATTGAAGCCATAAAATTATGAATATGAAAGTAGTGTGTGTAAAGCAGTTTGCTCCATCCCACTCCTTCCCCCACCATGCGGTTACCCCCACCACTCTACATTTCCACCGCCGCGCAGTGGCGTACCCACTCTGCTTAAACAGTATCAGTAGCGTGGAGATGGTAAAGGGGGGTGGTATGGGTACTCTGGTGAACAAGGAAGCGTAGAGATAAGAGCAGGATAGAGCAAAGCCAGCCACATACTTGGAATAACATTTTTTAACTTACCCTTATGCTGCTGGTGACTTCTACGGCAGCTATCCAATCCAGGGTGACGACTACGATAATTCCTTCTGCGCATACACACGCACACGGACACACTCAATAGCGCACACACACATGCACGCACGCTTCATCGCGGATACATATCGCTCTTTAATGTTTGCGCGTCGGATGCAAAAGACAGACTGAATGCTCAGGATGCTGCTAGAGGGTAACATGGGTTTAAAGATAACAACCTCCTCTGAATCACAACCAGGTGTCCAGTGCTTTGAATGCATCGACAGCGGTTTTTCACATGTGTACCGCTTTGCGTTGTGTTCCTCGTGAAATGCTTGCTCAGCAGTAAGAGACGTAGAATATGATCTGGCTCTCTCTCTCTCTCTTGAACTTTTTGTACACTTCAACATACCAATAAAAACATGTATAAATTTCAAAACGATCGCATTTTATTTTCTTATTTCAAAAAATTCATGAAAAAACGTCGAAATTTCGGTCATCACACCGGACTACTTCCTCAATGTTTGCGCGTCGGATACGAAAGATAGACTGAATGCTCAGGATGCTGCCAGAGGGTAACATGGACTAAGATAACAACCTCCTCTGAATCAGAACCAGGTGTCCAGCGCTTTGAATGCATCGACAGTGGTATTTCACATGTGTACTGCTATATGCTGTGTTCCTCGTGAAATGCTTGCTCAGCAGTAAGAGACGTAGAATATGTTCGGGCACCGAGAGAGTGGGAGGGGGGGAGGGGGGGGGGGGCTTAATTATAATTCTCCAATTATTACACTATAAAAATAAAAGACACATTAAGATCAAGTATTTGTTTTAAACTCATCAATATTTTATTTAAATCACTTTGCGCACATTTACCGTCGCACGCACATCCCTGCAAACACAGTAATCTTTGTTCTGAGATTCTACCACCGTTAAATTTTTTTTATCACTGTCTGACCGTGAAGAGGTAAAAGCATTGTAATATTCACGTATTATTCTATTGTTTTTCATTACATCATCGCTAAAGAGATTATTAAATCGCGTCATGGTGAATCCGCACGACATAAGATGCAGGAATACGATACAAAATTATTCACACACATCCGACGTATTACTCTGTAGTTGCTTGAGGCCGTAACAATAGAACTTGCAGTTTCTTCGTAGCCGTGCGAGATGTTGCGGTATAATCGGTGGTAGCCCATAGCTATCAAAGTACATTCCTTTTTCATGATGGTCAACGTACATGGCAATCCAGTGCTCTCCAGGTCCGTCGTGGTTATCCGTGTTAACTACGAGTACGGCCGGTAACGACCATACATGAGGAATTCTGTCAGCAGGGTATACTCCAACGGTTAAAAGCGGTAGATACTGGAGACTCTCGTAGATTTGTCTAGTATTCATGCTGGACACATAGTCAACGATTAAATGATGACCTATACGCTTTGATAGACCTATAGTATATATGCAACATGTATTTCACAGGATCGTCGATCGTGTGACGACTACATGGTGAAGGTTTCTCCTCTTTCTTATTCTCTTCCTCTTCGTCTGCCGACCAAACATTCATGTACGATTATCCTTTAAACGGGCGCTTGCAAAGCCAATTTTATATTTGGAAAGCCTGGCATTGCACAGTGCGAAGACGCTGTATCGCTTATAATAGCGTGTCTGAACCATTTTCGGAAAGATTTCGGCACAAATTTGTACGATGGTGCACCCTCCTCATCCTCCAGGTTGGAAATTTCACGACACGTGATATCGCAAACAAGCCTTCTCGTGACCGCGTATATAGATACTTCTTGATTTTCGCGAAATTTCTCGCAAGTTAGCGTATGCTTGTTTACAGTTCACATCGCCCTCGTACGATTCAAGGCCGTGAAAATATTTCGAGAGAAAATTATTCTGGCTTCTCGAATTCTGTGGTAAATCGGTAAAGTGACACGGTGGTGCGACGATCCAATGAGCAGAGTACGATCTATCTACTGCAACCACGGCAATTTCCGTAGCAATTTCCGTAGAAGGATAAGTCATTTTCACTCTCAGACAAAGCATATATGCGCGAGATCGATATACTCATCATCCTGCCCAGGTATAACAAATTCAATACGTGAATCATCTGTCAGCGAAGAAATTGGCTTATAATACATCCAATCGGAGTCTTCGATAGTTGTTTGCATCGGTGGGAGTGAAAATAATTCAATTTCCGATTTGAGACACTCACACGAGTACGCATGTAGAAAAGTCATCTTGTTTCAGCTATCCAAAAATATCTGCAAGCGTTCGTTGGCCAGTCTTCTTCTTCTTATTGTTCTTATTCTTCTTCTTTATTACTTTTCTCTTTATTACGCTTTTCTTTTTACGGGAGATACGTCGCGGTTTACGTTCATTCAGTGAATGAGCAGCTCGCGAAATTATGCGCTTTTTATAACTGGACCCCCACATGAGTGCCAATTTTTTCAGAGGCCTTGCGTTATAGATTACTGCGGGATGCTCGTGGTCTCTCACGAATAGCATCTTTCACAGCTATAAGTATTTCTATGGAGGATATCACTGGCTATGTTTACTCCAGCACGCAATGCCTCTTTTCCAACTGCTTTAGCACTCTTCTTTAAAAGTGACAATACTCGACGAAACAGGCCCCCGAGAAAGCTGCCGATACCGTGTCCTCGTTGATTAGGCGTTCCGATATAAATATGGCTAATACCGCCGTACCCGCGACGACCCCATCCGTGCTGCACACCATCATTGTCATCCACAGTGGCGTAATCAATCGTGAGACATTCGGAATGTAGTATCACAGTCAACGTTCCCTGTTCGAATGGTATAGGATTTCCAAACTCGTCTCTTATATCGATCTCGATAGTGTGTAAATTGTTGCGCAAGAGAGGTATATATTGCGGCGCCGAAAACGAATGAATTTTTATCGAATCGTACTGAAAATCATCAGCATCGATGGGAACAACTCGTAAGAGGGGTGTTTGTTCATGGCCGGTAATATAGCCCTTGCCGATATCGCTGTATACAAACATGCTGCCTGGCATAGCACTGGTGAGAGATGCATGCCTCGACTCTGCGTATTCACTATGCGGTTCTATCATTATAGACTTATAGGCCTCTTCCGCGAATCGGAGTAGCCTTGCGATAGCGGATAATACGTGAAAGTCGTGGTATCGTAGATCGTCGCATACACGCGCCACTTCGACCTGACCGCTCGGAAGCGATTTAAAGCGCTGTTGTGCCGCGAATTAATTAATTGTGCATTATTGCGCCATTGTTCCTTCTTCGCGTGAGGCCACTCACCGAAGTAGAAAAAATGTGCAAACGTAAGCAAGGAGTTGCGAGCAGCGAGCGCTCGAGCTAGGACTTGCTGGAATTTGCAAGCGATGTTTATTGTGAAAATTTTTTGCGACATTCGATTTCGGTCAAAGGAGTAAATAACTGCTTTGCCGAAATCAGTCAAAAGTTTAACATCAACCTGGGCGGTTGATCACGGGTCGGACTCGTCCGAAATATCAGATTCTATTAGTAGATTCAAACGAACGAGGTTGGTTCCTCGTATCGGGCTCGAAACAACGAATTATTGTACATTCTTTTATTGACTTTCGAATAGACAACGGAAAGTTGCCGTTGTCTATAATAAATACTACCATTTTACATAAATTCACGTTTATACTAATTACTCGAGATCTATCTCCTAATCGGCAAACGATCCCAAAAATAATATCAGGAGTACAAATTGAAAATGCGGGATTTTTTTCTATTTTTGAACGTTTATTCTGAAAAAATGGTAACAAACGAATTATTCAAAGTATTGTCCATCGCTAGCCACAACTTTTTCCCATCTTTCTGGCAATTTACGGATACCGTCGCGAAAAAATTCGGCCGGCTTGGCTGCTATCCAGTCATCGACCCATTTTTGGGCTTCTTCGTAAGAATGGAAGCGCTGGTCAGCTAGGCCATGTGTCATCGATCGGAAAAGGTGGTAATCGGAAGGAGCAATATCTGGGCTATACGGCGGGTGGGGTAAGACTTCCCATTTCAGCGTTTGTAGGTATGTTTTGACCGGCGCTGCAACATGTGGCCGAGCGTTGTCATGTTGCAAAATTACTTTGTCGTGTCTTTGCTCGTATTGTGGCCGTTTTTCTTTGAGTGCGCGGCTCAAACGCATCAATTGAGTTCCGTATAGTGCTCCTGTGATGGTTTCGTTCGATTTCAATAGCTCATAATACACCACACCCAGCTGGTCCCACCAAATACAGAGCATGAGCTTGGCGCCGTGAATATTTGGTTTGGCCGTCGATGATGATGCATGGCCGGGGTAACCATATGATTTTTTGCGCTTCGGGTTATCGTAATGGATCCACTTTTCATCACCAGTGACAATGCGATGCAAAAAACCCTTCCGTTTTTGCCGTTCGAGCAGCAGTTCGCATGCAAAAAAACGGCGCTCGACGTCTCTCGGCTTCAGCTCATACGGCACCCAATGTCCTTGCTTTTGGATCATTCCGAGGGCTTTTATACGATGGGAAATGGCTTGTTGTGTCACTCCCAATGAATCTGCGAGCTCTTGTTGAGTTTGACACGAGTCTTCATTGAGTATTGCCTCCAATTCAGCATTCTCAAACTTTTTCACTTGGCCCGGCCGCTCTTTGTCCTCAACGTCAAAATCACCACTTCTAAACCGCACAAACCATCTCTCGCACGTTGAAACCGATGGAACATGACTCGGATAAGCCTCGGAGACCAATCGATGTGCTTCAGCAGCACTTTTCTTCAAATTAAAGAAGTAAATTAAAACTTCCCGCAAATGCTGTTTTGTTGGCACGAAACTCGACATATTGAGAGCTCAAAAAAACTATGAATTTGACACTGCGACAAATTGACACATACTGAAAATTAAAGCTATAAGACGTAGCTTTGACATGAACATAGTCACAGTACTGCCTGATGCGTATAGCGTTAGTAACGCCATCTGTTATCAAACCCGCATTTTCAATTTGTACCCCTGATAACTTTTTAATATTATACCGAATACCGAACAATCCAATTACGCGGTACCGGCATAACATTTGGTGGCAGCGGTGGGATCTGCCGAAGTATAAGTGCTACGTGATTTATTTGGACAAAAACTGTTTTGGACAAAGTAAAAAGAGCGACTCTGATGTGACGACTACGACTCTGACAAGGACACCAGTGTAGTTCGTGAAAACCCGACTAAGCTAACGCGAAGGCGCGAAGTGAACGTCGGTGCGGTGTGACATATCGGTCAACCGTTTTACGTTCCGATTGACGGTGTCACGTCAAGTCGCGGAAAACGCACAGTGTTCAGCCAAGTACTCGAGGCAGCTACTTGTGACGAAGCCGTCGCGCAATCATTGGCGACGCACTAAGGACGAGCCCAGGAA
The DNA here is from genome assembly GCA_963942595.1 of Cylloceria caligata. Lineage (NCBI taxonomy): Eukaryota > Metazoa > Arthropoda > Insecta > Hymenoptera > Ichneumonidae > Cylloceria > Cylloceria caligata. The sequence continues at coordinate 72,720,526 of OZ012703.1, forward strand.
CCATCAAAGAAATGGGTCGACGGCGCCAGTAAGGACGTCTGGACCAACTTCAGAGGGGAGCTACATGACAGCAGGTCAACAGCACCCAAGGAACATCGCCATGGAGAGGACGATCTGCAAGATCTTCATGTAAATGGCGGTTACATACCATACATATATTGGGTCTGGAAAAAAGTTCGTGGCGTTTTTCCCGATAGATGGCATCAATTGCAAATAAGTCAGGAAACACAGATCGCAGCGACACCACTAAACGATCGTTGGAAAGGTGATACTTCGAGCGTTACTTTCAGTGTATAAACATCGAAATTGGTGCAGTAGTTGGAAAGCTGTTTGCGTTTGAAAATGGAGAAAAGTAATAAAAAATTGCGCTATATTTTGCAATATTATTACGACAAAGAAAAAAACGCTGCGCAGTCTTGTGAAAAAATGTGTGCTGTGTACGGTAATGGTACTTTATCAAAATCAGCTGCGCGGAAATGGTTCGCTCGCTTTCTGGTAATTTTTATGTGAAAGATGAGTCACACTCTGGTCGTCCAATCACTGCAAAAGCTGATGAAATTCTTGAAAAAGTCCAGCAAGATAAACATATCAGCAGTGTCGATATTGGTATGGAGCTAGGCATTGACCAAAAAACTGTTTTGAACCATTTACACAAAACTAGATACAAAAAGAACCTCGATGTATGGGTTCCTCATGAGTTGAGCGCAAAAAACATGATAGATCGAATTAATATCTGCGATGTGCTGCTGAAACGGAATGAAATTGAGCCATTTCTGAAACGTGTCATAACCGGTGGTGAAAAATGGATCACGTACGACAATCGGAAGCGTCAAAGATCGTGGACAAGGGATGGCGAGCCGTCACAAACGTTCGCGAAGCCAGGCTTGACAGCGAAAAAGGTCATGCTGTGTGTGTGCTGGGACTGGAAGGGAATCGTCCACCATGAGCTACTTCCAGTTGGTCAGACGATTGATTCTGAACTATACTGTGGACAACTAGAGAGATTGGAAGTTCTTCACCGACGCCATCATGGCTCTACCCTAAAAATGGCGAAAAATTGTCGATAATAATGGAGCATATTTGGTTTAAATAAATTCATTTTCACACTATAAGAAAACTAGTTGAATTTTACTAAAAAAACGCCACGAACTTTTTCCCAGACCCAGTACATATAGCCTTGTTTAGTCAAAATCATACGAGTGCCAGAACGAGTGAGGCAGCCATACGAAGCGGTAGACAGGAGTCACCGTGAGTATGAGCGGGCTCAGCGAGAGCTCGAGCTGGAGCTCAGGCTCCAAGGCCGCGATACGTCGTCGGCAAGGCAAAACCTCGCGGACACACTCAACGAGGTAGGTGCAGATGAGTTCGAGCTCATTCGGTCCCTACGGGAGCAGAGTGCCGAACTATTGCGGAGGATAGAAAGGGCAGGGTTGGCAGAACACCCGACACCACGGCCGCGGCCGAGGCAAACCCGATTCGAGGAGCCGGATTACCCTCCTGCGGATCCCATGTTCCAAAGGGAACAACCGTGGATGCCAGAAACACAGGGTCGGACGCTCGACCTTGGGCTAGCTCGGAAAAACATCAAGGATTTCGACGGAAGCAACGCTGACAAGCTGGACGCCTACCTACGATCCTGCGAGACCGCTTTCAACCGAGCTGCGCCCAGAGATCACGAGATCCTGTTAGAATTGGTACTTACCAGCAAGCTCGAGGGTAGGGCGGCCCGAAAGACGAAGCATAAAACCATCCTCTCGGTAGCGCAGCTCAAGGCCGAGCTGGAGGCCCTGTACGGGAAGCGGAAGTCGCTACCTGCGTTACAGGTAGAATTCAACTCCCCCCGGCAGGGCCAGGGCGAAGACATCGCGGTATACGCCGCCAGGACAGAGCGTATTACTGTCGACATTATAGAAAAACTCTGCGAGGAAGCCGCCACGACGTCGGAAATGCGCATCATTGAAAAGATAACGAGGAAGAGCGCCCAGGCCAATTTCGAGAATAGACTGCATGGGCAGGTCCAAATTCTGGTAAGATCGCGCAACTACACCACTCTCCATGAGTCAGTAAAGGGAGCGATTGAAATTACCAACATGGTGCAGCCAGAGGGAGGGGTAGGTGGAGCATTAAGCCACCCCAGAAGGTCCCAACCTCACCACCCCAGCAGGGAGAAAATTGCTTCACCGGCGGGAGGTCAGGGCACGTGACTCGAGACTGCACTCGCAGATCGGGAAGAGTGAGCCTACCAACGCCTAGTGAGAATAAATCTTTACACCACGTCGACGTTGTATGCAATTATTCCCAAAAGAAGGGTAACGGCAGCAACGGATCGATCAACTACTGATGTCAGGGTACTCGCCCTTAAGGCGGACACTGGGGCCCAGTGCAGCATACTGAAGGAAGGATGCCTTAAGCCCGAGACCATGGTGAGAAGCCGCACCGTGAAGTTGCAGGGTGTGGCGGGTGAAAAATTCACCCCCATCGGTATAGCAAAAATTGTGCTGGAGACACCGGCTCTAAATGTAGAACACTGGTTCTATATAGTTCAGAATAACGTGCCGCTAGGGGTCAATGGACTTCTAGGGATGGATTTTATCAAATATCACAAGGCGGATATCTTATATAAATATCGAGCCGCTCGAGGATGTGGCAGTAGGTCAAGCGGCCGAGGCAGCCGCTATGGAGGTATGCACCGTCAGCACGGAGCAAGGGGCCGACGGCCTCGCGCGACTAGCCGGAGAGCTCGACGGAGCGAACCTCAACGAGGAAGAGCGCAAAGCGCTTAGCAAATCATTGGGTAATACGAGGATGTATTCCACCTACCAGGGGATAGGCTACCATGTACGCCTATGGTAGAGCACGTCATACCCTTTAAAGAAGGGGTGCAGTCCATTAAGGTGCACCCATACAGACTGCTCGAGATCCACAAAAGGGAAGTGGAGAGGCAGACCTGCGAAATGCTAGCAGAAGGCATTGTCCAGCCCAGCAGGAATCAGTGGAACGCGCTGCTGTTGGTTGTGGCAAGGAAACCTGATGCCGCCGGAGTAAGGAAGATGCGAGTGGTGGTGGATTTTCGGAAATTGAACGAAGCCACCATCGGGGACTCATACCCACTGCCCAATATCACCGAAATATAAGGCCAGTTGGGACGAGCCCGATATTATACGACCTTGGACCTCGCCTCTGGATTTCACCAAATCCCGATGGCGCAGCAAGACAAGCCTTGTGGACTCAAGAACGCGCCACCGACTTTTCAGAAGCTGATGAGCTCTGCGTTGGCTGGACTACAAGGAGACAAATGCTATGTATACCTGGACCACATGGTAATCTACGGGAAAACCTTCAAGGAACACAATGACAGACTGCGAGAGGTACTGCAGCGGCTAAGAGAAGCCAAATTGGCAGTGTAACCGAGCAAGTGCCAGTTCCTGCGCAAAGAAACGCAGTACCTCGGTCACATCAGCTCCGAAGAGGGTGTGCGTGCTGATCCCTAGAAGCTGGAAGCGGTAAGGGAATTTCCGGTGCCAAGAGACGTTTAGGGGGTACAATCTTTCCTTGGACTAACCGGATACTACCGGAAATTCATAAAGGAAAGAAAGCGAACATGAGTTTAGTGTCGAATACAAGGCAGGTAAGCGCAAAACGAATGCCGACGCGCTAAGTCGAATATTTATTACAACAAGGGCCCAAGAGAGAGCCAAGAACGAAGCCTGTGGATCCGAGGAGGATAGCACGAAGGGGCAACTCGGCACAGCGAATGACCGCACAAAGCGAAGAGCCGAAGATACCCTGAGCCAGTGTAGCGACGCGGCGGAGCGAGCGTCTGCCAATGCTTCAGAAGAAGACAAAGAGATTCGCAGTGTGCATGCAGGTCGCTCTACTGATCCCCACAACCCCGCCGCGAAGGGCAGTAGCACGCGACAACCTGGAAGGCGCGAAACGAAGGTCGAAGAATGCGTACGACCACGGCGCAGAGGTGCAGGAGTACCGCATCGGCGAACGCGTACTGCTACGTGACGAGACGGTGCGCAGGGGACGGTCACCCAAGCTAACCCCAAAGTAGACGAGACCTCACGAAATAGTAGCGAAGAGGCCCCCCGTCAATTACGTAGTCCGGAAGGGACGGAAACCGCGAAGTGCCTGAAGCTCTTTATCGAGCACTAATAGCTCAGGAATTGAAGAATTCGAATACTTATAGCTAGTTGAAAATAAATATTAGCTAGAAAATAAATGTGGGAAGAAGACCCTCGGGACGCAGGGTAGGGAGCTCGAATAAAGTAGAAGAGGTCTTAGGAGACCTAATTTTATGAACAGAAAATAGAGTCATTCCGAGATGAAAATACATGATAAATATACATATGGAAAAGATATATTGAACGATGTTTCGTTCAATTGAGGAGAAATTGCACTTCAATTACGCAATCCAGAGGGGACGGAATACTGCGACCATGCTTGAAAACCACCTCGAAAAATGTATAGAATATTAATGCTGACGCAGGATAGTTTTGAGCGTAGAGTGTAAAAAAATATATAGAGTAAATTGAAGAAATGAAGCCTCTAAGAGCATACTTAAATTTGGAAAAAATAAGTCAATGTACACACTCTATTCGGTTGATATACACATATTAATTGGTAATTCGATTTCAGCGAATGACAGTCCGCTTGGATTTTAATTCAGTTTGGTTTGCTTGGTCAATTAATAGTTTCATTTTTCCTATGATTGTCTGTATTTTCTTAATGCAATAAATAACAAGGGGTTCCGATTAGCATTTAGTAGGCATCGTGACGAAAATAACCAAAATGTACGAGAAATCATATGCTGGCATATGAGATCCCCACTTTGCGTCTGTTTTCGATCGGGCGCGAAAGAGAACGCACCATCAATTTAAACGAGTGCGAGAAAGATGGCACGATCACCCCAGTTCGTGATTGGTCGATGAAGTGTAGCCAACTCACCGACGCAGTTGCATGTGTAAGAATGCTGTCGGTAAAGGAACACAAGCAGAGACGACACTAGTGCCCTCTCAACGCTGGGGTGCTTACTAGGCCCGATCACCCCGGAGTAAATCGCTTCAAGTGGGCTATAGGGTATGGAGTTCTACAGGACTGGAGTTCTACAGGACCTATCTGATTCTTCCACTTGAGGACAAAACAAACTCATAAAAAAAAAAAAAAAATTTATAAATCGAAATTTGGGAAAAGCTTGTGAGCTGCAACCTTTATTTCAAATTTATATTGCTTTTTTAAATTAATTTAAAAATAACATAATTTAACACTGGTGCGCAACTAAGTTCCCGCTGTTTTTTTTTTATGAAAATGTAACTTTATTGTGAAAAAATGTTTACAAATGAATCATTAAAAATATTGCCCATCGCTTGTAACATAGTTACACCCACTAGTTTAGAGATTAACGCAATAATAATCGATGCAATGTAACAGAGTTACACTCTCGGGCAGCGATTGTTATTCCGAACGGCTGTAAGAGCCCGAATATTATTTCAGAGTACCGAAACACCTGAGCAGCAGACTCGGTACAAGCGTACCGAGGTTTGCGGGCACTAGGCCATCGCACCCAAGTACGAAAAAGTAGCTACGTCACACCTCTGGAATTCCCTCGCTGACATAAACAGCCGGTCAGCGACCGGCTGGCCTTGCTGGGCGGCGAGGGGAAGGTGGTGAGCGCGACAGCAGCAGATCGCAAAAGCCGAAAAGATGCGTTAGATTTTAAAATTACGATGAAAAATAGGCAGAGGGGAATGAGGCGAGGGGAGGCCTATAAAAGGCCGGTGCGGGGAGAGAGGAGCTCTCTTTGGCGTGATAGCATAACCAGTGGAGGACAGAAAATTGATTACGAAAGATTCTAGTTAAAAAGTAAAAATTCAAGACTAATTTTTCCAATATTACATATCGTAGAGTCTGTGTTCACTCCAGGAAGTAAAACAAGTGTGTGATACCCAGAGGCCAGCGAAGAAGGAAATGGACAGGCGATAAATAACGATATAATTAACAATAACTAGTTGTATAGTTTAGAAATTGGCAAATCATCAAAATTTAACTAGTCTATAAGTTGAATACAGTTGATGCGTAGGATTAATTAATACGATTAAGCGAGTAGCTTTTAAGAGAATAGGATTAAGAGGATAAATTCAAGTATAGGAAAGTAAGTGCATCGAAATAAGCGCGTAGTGTGAAAAGAAATAAAATTTAATCGTGTGGATTTAAAACCGGCAGTACAAACCGAAATTGTCCGATCGTGTGAGTGGAAGAGAGAAAGAGGGAAACCGGAACAAGAGTAAAAGAGAAAGTATTGTAAACAGAGTTAATACACTCTGTCAAGGAGTGAGTTCGATGCGAGTGGCTGTGGGTGTGCGTATGCATGAGCACCGAGCGTACAGCAATATCACTGTATAGAACAATAATAGACTTTAGAGAATACCGAGAATCTGTGCATACGAAATAAAATAAGAATTATAGAAATAATCGCTGAAATTATGGAATTTAAATGTCATCATACTGAGTACCAGTGACCCGAAATTAAAAAGTGACGTTCTTATGGAATTTTCTCATTGAGAATAAAGCCTCACTTTTAACCACCACGAAGTTTACATTAATTAGTCCTGTGATCGAGCCCGAATTCCCACGAAAAATAAAAATATATGATAATGATAAGAATTACCGTTACACGCTAGCGACAACTTTTTCCCATCTTTCTGGCAGAGCTCGAATACCGTCACGGTAGAAGTCTTCGTCTTTTGAGGCTATCCACGAACCAAGCCATTTTGAAATATCTTCATATGAGCTGAACTGCCGTTTAGCCAGACCATGTGCCATCGAACGGAACAAGTAATAATCGGACGGCGCAATATCTGGGGAATATGGCGGGTGGGGTAGGACTTCCCATTTGAGCGTTTCTAAGTAGGTTTTAACGGGTTTGGCAACGTGAGGCCGAGCGTTGTCATGCTGTAGAATCACTTTTTCGCGCCTCTGCTCGTATTGTGACCGCTTTTCGCGCAGTGCTCGGCTCAATTGCATCAATTGAATTCGATACCGTTCCCCAGTGATGGTTTCGTTCGGTTTCAACAGCTCATAATAAATAACACCGCCCTGGTCCCACAAAATACACAGCAAAATCTTCGCAGCGTGAATATTCAGCTGAGCCGACGACGTAGAACCATGACCGGGCAGTCCTCATGATTTTGTTCTCTTTGGGTTGCTGTAATGAATCCACTTTTCATCACCCGTAACGATGCGATGAAGAAAACCCTTCTTTTTTTGCCGCTGGAGCAGTTGTTCACAGGCGAAAAAACGACGCTCAACGTTTCTTGGCTTCAAATTATAAGGAACCCAAGTTCCCTGTTTTTGAATCATTCCCAACGCATGCAATCGCTTGGAAATGGCTTGGCGGGTAACTCCTAATGCTGAAGCAAGCTCTTTTTGCGTTTGGCACGGATCCTCATCGAGCAATGCCTCCAATTCAGCGTCTTCGAAGGTTTTTGGCCTTCCTTCACGCAAACGGTCGTCAACATCAAAATCGCCATCTTTGAAGCGACGGAACCAATCACGGCATGTTGTTTCACTTAGAGCAGCATCTCCGTAAACTTTCGGAGTTCTCCGTGCGCTTCAGCCGCCGTTTTCTTCGAATGAAAGAAGAAAAGCAACACTTCCCACAAATGACGATTATTTGGCACAAAATCAGACATTTTCACACAACCAAAAGTATATGACGCAAAAACAAAATCACTAATGTGTCAAAGCGGTTTGTTTACCATATGTCTAAGCTTGGTTTATGACGTTTTGGTTATGTCCCAATCGACCAGCACTTACTATTGGAGCCAGCTCTTGAAAAACAGCGGGAACTAAGATGCGCACCTAATAAATTGTAGTAACCCTAACAGATCGTATCTATTCCGGTCTGGTAGACCGAGGGTAGATTTAGCATTTTCCTACTCCTTACGTCAGCACAGTAGAGCATTTATAACCGTGCGGTCAAAAGACTTCAGACATGTCCTTATCTAGAGTCACATAAAGCCGTTAATTTTTTGGTGTTGAAATCATATATACATATTTTGCATGAAATAAATAACTATTTCACCTCTCTTAAACAATAGTAAACTATTAATTGAGGTCAAAATTGGATACAAAAAAAACCATGCAAAAAATACATAAAAAAAGATTTAACCATTTTTTCCAGACGTGTCATAAAGCATCGATTGAGTAGGGGATATTTAACACACCTACGCATGATGAAACTACGACAATGAAGTCACACGTAGACGTGATTAATATTGCAGAGCAAAAAACTGTATCCGACTGCCCACAATATGTAACGGTCAAACAAGATGGAATATAAAAAAAATGGTGCCGTGGACATCATACATGCCGAAAAACGCAAAATCAGTGTTTGAGTCATAGAAAACCCATATGCTCCGAACAGATATCGAAATTTCGCTGCGTCTGCTTCCCTGTTCAATAGCAAATCCATGTCTGCATTTTCTTATGTTTTTTACTGTTTGTATCTGTGAAAACATCTTTCTTTATACAATAAATATTGTAATGTAGGATATTTACTGATTATTATTTCACCGTCCCATACTCTCGTATTCCTTATGTGATTTGTCCATTACTCACAAAAATAATTATTTAACAAATTATTGTATCAAGTTAATTTTCTTTTGAATTGTTTTCGAAACGTTCTATCGTTTTGATTTCCGCATTTTGATAATATTGAAGTTCTACAGTAATTTCCGTTACTCTTTGTCGTGTTTTGTTTAAAATCGCTCAACTTTGAAGTTAATGAAAAGTTGAACAACAAAAACTGAAAGTTAATAATTTTTCTAGTAAAAAAAAAAATTCAGATTTTTTTCTATGCGGAACACCTGTAATTTCACCTGTTTCACTTCTCAACAAATGATATGCGTTGGATTATAGCGTTAGTTATTATATATTCTGTGTTAATCAGAGTCTGGAGTTTTGATTTCACTATAACTGAACCTCAAAATAAAAATTTGATTAAAAGTTGTCAAGGAATGAAAGTCGACGACACAACAAATCATGTGTCACGAGCAAAGGCACTAAAAACAGGTATGACGAGCTGGGGTCAAATTGTAAATAGTCTGTTGTTGGAATATGAGCAAAAATAATCAAGCAATGCAAGAGTTTGATATAAAATGCTATGATTAATGTGTCTTTTTAGAAAGGTTTATAAAATCGTTTACTAAGAGTAAAATATACAAAACGATGAAAAGAAACAGGAGATCGATTTTTGTTCTTTGCGTATGAGTCACATTTTGGCCACTCCGTCGTTGGTTCATCTCTCAATCAGTACATACGTCGGAGTAATAAAAGGAATAATTGCTCTGTTTGAACTCTACCTTTTATTTCACTACCTGTATCCCATATTCTAATATCTGTTTATTTATAATTTGTATAAAACAAAAACAAAAACAAAAACGAAACGTCGATTAAGAAAAACATGTTTTGACTATGCGATTTCATTCATTCATTCATTCATTCAAATTATTAAGTTACATTTTTTCATTATTAATATATTCACGGAATTACACGGAATTAATCGATTAAAACATTTTTTCTACTCACCAATTCGAGATTAAGCTTGTGCTTCGGACAATTTTCAATCACCGAAAGCAGACTGTCAGTTTCCTGTGTGAGATTGTTTTTGAGATCACCCTCACGGACGCCACGTTTGTTGAGGCCGTTTATTACAGCCTCGAGATCCTCAGCTGTCCCGTAAAAGTTCCATTTCGGTCCGGTTCTTTTCCAGTGAACCGGACACTCTTTATCGCCAGTGCAGGCCATGAGACTTCGCCTCGCGTCGGTCCAATCTTGTTTCGTATCCTTCCTTGGAAAATTTACTCCATTCTTGTCAGCAAACGTGATTTTCTTTGGCGATTTTGATGCCTTGTTCACGCTGTTTTCCTTGTCGCTCAATTTATCCTCGAACTTATTCCTAAGGTACGTGTAGGCTGCATCGCCGTCTTGCAACTCCGGAAGATAGGGAGTTCCGTCTCGAAGACAAATTCCCGGCCACCATTCGTCGTTCTCGACGAACAAACCTAATCAGATTCCAAGAATAAATCGTCGAATTATTCAAATAATTTAATTAACGACAGACTACAGAAAACATTTTCATAACATTCAAAAACCGACATTATATCTCATATTTTTTTCTTTTCAGGGATGGACTAAATGTAAAAAAATGGTCATGGTCCATATGTAAAAATATATAAGAGATTTATAGCACTTAATTTTGGCTAAGTTTGGAAATTTAAGAAAATTGTGATAATTTGTTGATGTAAAAAACTTTCCAAAAATTTGAACAGCTTTTGGTATTAGTAGAAATGGAGATGATTCCAATGCCTTATATCAATATTCAACTATCGACTTTTTTTTTCAATTTTTTTAAAACCGTAAATGTTTATACGCCCACAATGGACGAGCCCCCCCCCCCCCCCCCCCCCCCCCCCCAACCAGTTGTGGCCGATAGTTGGCTTGTGAGGCGGTAGACCCAGCGACGCGCGCGGTGCGGGGTAGGCAATGACGGAGCCAGAGGTCAGCTGTGCGGAATCCCGAGCGTGCCAAGACAAAAGCTGAAAGATTCGTTTCACTCGTGCTAGATCAAACCCTAGACAGTGAATTGCTTTAAAATTTGTATGTACGTTTCTTGGTAGTATTTCGAGTCCCTTTTTTCATATACAAGTACTTGTATTGCTATTGCCATAAGAGTCAACGCAAAAGACATATATGTGACGTTACATATACGACGTGATTGAGTACGAGAGAGGCAGCATCATGGGCAACGCATGAGTGCGAAAGAAAGCGCGCCAAGTGTCATGTCATACATCGTAGGCTGAGTATTTCACCTCGCCTTGAGAAAAAGCCGACAATTAAGTTGTGTGAATTTAAGAAAAGCTGGGTGCTACTGTATATGAAATGTTTAACGTTGAACTAACCACATCCTGTATGAGGAAATCCGTCAATGTTTGGTTGGACTTTAAAGCCATAGCAAGCGCGCGAGCCGCAGTAACCAGCTGCTTATTAACAATACATAAATAATTAATAAATGATTTAAAGTTTCGTAGGTATTTTAATTTTAGTTTAGTTTGCACACATTTTTCTAATTAGTTATAAAGCCCGTTGACGTATGCTCTTATTGTGCTCTTAAGGGAAGGTGAAACCTCGATACTTACACAGATGTGCTGCTTCTCTCTCATTCCATCCTGAACGCCATACTAGCTTTATCCCTTTCACACTCATGGATGTTTCGCCTCCCTTTAAGATAGTCCTCCGATTTATGCACGTAGAGAATCGTAGGAATTCTTAATTTAATGTTTATTGAGCACCATTTATTGCATCTACAAAGTTGGGATAAACCTCAACGAAAGTTTAACTGCAAAGTTTGAATGTACCTCGATCTTTTGAGCGAAAAATCTTATTAATTTCTATTTTTAGCTGTGTTAAAATGCAATTCTACGTCGGAAAGAGATTCTTTCAAGTTTTCGTAGGCAAAATAGTGTGAAAACGTAATTTTATTTCTGCATGACCCACGCATTCAAGACTTTGCAGCAGTTATGAAAATGTCGTATCATCGATATATATAAAACACAGGATAACATAGCCTATGTCTACGAAATAGATTGGGACCTATACGCAAATACCAAAGGAAAATGAACTTTATCGTGATGAGTATCGATCCGATGTCGTGCATAAACTTTGGAGTCATCGAAGTGACTCAAATTCAAAATTCAAAAGTAAAAATTCCTCATAAACAAATAATATGCACGCTACAATGAGACTCAAAATTTATGATAGAAACGTATATAAATATTTTTGATATTATTTCATGTTCATCCAGTTTTTCTCTAACTTGACAAAAAAAGTAGTGTTTTGCATGAGTTTTTTGCCCCAAGGAGTACCTTAAGAGATTTATCTTACACTACCAATCAATTTCTATAATAACAGTTATGATAATAAATACGAAATCGTATTTAAGTTGATCTCACCAGGAATGGAGAGGAATCGCCAATATCGTCGATGCGCACGATCGGCACCCAAATAAAGCATCATCTGATCGTCTCGCGACGCTTGCTTTAGCTCAGTAAGTTTATTCTCGTACTCCTCGCGTTTCTTCTCCTCCTCGCAATTACCACGTGTTATCTTTTTCGGTATTTGTTCCAAGTCCTGTGTTTGCTCGATTTTGCCATCTTTTTCTCGCTCCTTCATCTTCTCCCTTTCCTCCCGTTCCTTTTTCTGCTCAGCAAGCAGAAAGGACTTGAGTTCACGCCTCGCTTGGTGAACCTTCTCGTGACGTTCTTCAATGACATCCCGTATGGAAGCGAATGTTAGCAACTGATTTATCAGGCATATCGCTACGCTGAGTTTGTCACTTATTTGAAACTCGCAGACGCTTCGATGCCCGAGGGTGCGAAGTATTCGTGCCTCGTTCATACGCAATTGTAACGCTGGATCGTCGTGATTCGTGTAACCTCCTGCGAGATGAAAAACAGAACAATTATTGAGTCTGTGAAAACCAGTGTCTAGCATAACTAATCGAAAAAAAAAAGAGTAAGTAAACTGGCATTCGACAAATATCGCGCGTAAGACTACTCCAGGGAAAATTTCGACAATTCACACACCGACGTAATTGATAGAATTCAGAACCCATTCGAAATAGCAGAAACGATGTCATCACCGAAGAAATCCCCTCAAGACATAAAACGAGAACTAATGATAGTAATCAAAAATAAATTTAGACAATATGGAGGTATGCATACGCGTATTGGCCGACGAAAAAAAAGACGTTTGGAGACACTTGGAAATAATAATCACTGAAGACGAATTTAAAGAACAGAAGAGAACTCGTAGAATAGCACAGCAAACGGAAAGTCGCACGCCTGACCTAAGTCCGAGCAGACCCCTGCGTAATTCCAGCTTCAACAAAGATAACGAGCCCGCTCCAGTGAAAGAGATAATATGCTCAGTGTGAACGTTGAAGGGACGCGCCGATAGAGGAGTCGAGGAATTCATATCGTCAGTAAAGCGAGCGCGACTTCAATGCTATGGACCCTAACGTCTACTGGACCTCATCCTTAACGAAAAGATAAGCGAAAATGCAGAAAAAGCTATCCGATTCCATCCTATACATTCATACGAAGAACTCTACCAAGCACTTCGACAAAACGTTAACGGCACAACATCAAACGAGTTAACACGTGAAAAATTAGCACAAACAAAGCAATTAATACTGAAAGCATGCAGTCATACAGCCTCCGATTCAGAGGAATATTAAGTGAGGTCAAATACGCTATTCAGAATGAAGTGACACAGACTGAGTGACGCGTAGCGATAAAGATGGAAGAACGACACGATATAAGATTCTATATAATGGTCCTTCGCGGCGATATTGACATCCAGGACGTTTGATTACGTGAGAAAGCAAACTGCTGCTGATCGTCAGCATCATCACAAGGATTCGGCTTCGCCAAAAATAATCAACCTAACGAACGACGCTTGAACGAGCGAGCGTTCCCACATTGGAACAAATTAACAGTTGTCCCTAATGCACCAAACCACGATAACCACTTAGCGACCGCTTCAATCAGTAACAGCCTTCTCAGCGAACAAACAGTATTCAAGTACAATGGAACGACGAGATGGGCGACGAGCTAGTCAACCAGCTCCAGACACAGTACCTCACAGAGTTCCTGCAATCTGCGCCCCACTGCAGTCTTGTCAGTGGAAACTGGGAGGAACAGGAAGATAGCTCGTTGATAGTGGATCGTCAATAAATATTATCAAGGAAACACGCGTCCGCCAACCATAACACGGGCAGAAAAGGAAAAAGAATTCATGATGGGAATAATAAACACGTCTCAGCCAAGCGGTCACTCTAAGATTACATAATGTCCTCTCACTAGATGGCATTCACCATCGCCTGTACAACGGCGCATATTTTGTCTCAGAACGTACACACCGCATATTAACCCTTTTAGTGCCGGGCGAAATAGAGGTGCCTATGCGAGAAAAACCGGCCGAATTTCACAGTTTTACAAGGGTTCGGGAAAATGCTTATAAAAACCAAACGAGAAACGATATTTACATGATTCAAAAAGCTGCGTATTATAGATGAAATACAGAACTAAACAATGACACTAGTTTTTTTGTACTCATTTGAGAATTATAGAAAAAACAAAGATATATGTTTATAAATGAAGTAAAAGTTGAGTTCTCTCGTACAAAACGTATTTGCACATACAAACAGCCATCTTTTCACCATAATTTTATATGGGTCAATTATTATGAAGCATATACTTTGTATTTCCAATATATTTACGAGCGATTTACGCCGCAGATCGAATATCGCCTGAGTGGCGACCATCGGTGTTTATGTTTATATGACTTTCGGTACCTCCAAGCGATAGGAAAAGGTCGTCGTCCATAAAGAGTTAAAACGAAAAACTATTTTTTTTTAATTCTCTCATAATGAAATTAGATCATTTATAACGTATTACAAATTTATTTTGAGATAGAGTTCTCCCGCAATGCGAATAGTAAAGCGCTACGAGGCGCGGACCGATATATCGGCTCTGGCACTTCTCGCCAGTGTAGCAGGAACCGATATATCGGCTCCCGGCACTCAAAGGGTTAAACATCCGATGCAACATAGAGGAAGGACAAATAGGATCTTCGACCATCCAAAAATCTGTGACTCTATTTACCTCGGCCAGGATCACACAATGCGCGTGCCCATCAGCAACAGCTCGATGAAAGGTATAACATCTACAGCACCAAAGAATGCACCTTGAACCCTTGAGTTACGAGGCTGACAGCGACTGAAATTAGCCAGCGAGTCATACTCTTAATGGGAAACGTTCGACATAGCCACATTGAAGATGCTAATCGTGAAACACTGGAAAATCATCTCTATCATATCTTCATACTACCAGGAGATCCCTTGCCTTGCTCGGAGGCAACGGAATATATTATCACTCTGAAAGATGACAAACTAATCCACAACGCTTCTCACAAACCACCAGAATGCCATGGCCGTGACATGTCTCGATAAGTTAGTGAGATGTTAAATAAAGCATTATCAAGTACTCGAAGTCTGGAAAGTAATGGAAAATCGTAATAGATTTCAAAAAATTAAATGACAAAATTCTTCTCAGGATTTGACTTTAGTTCTCGGTTTTATCGGATACGGATGGAAGAAAAATTTGCAGAAGTACACCGCCTTTTCGATGCCCGAAAAACATTTGAAACACATGCCGTTCGGACTGAAGAACGCACCAGCCACGTTCCAGAGAATGGTGGATAACGCTCTACGGGGAATAATCGGAAAGACATGTTTCGTATATCTCGACGACATTATAGTATTTGGAACGATCATGAAGGAACACCACAAGGCCTTGGTTTGACCGTCAACATCAAAGATCCCTTCTTGAGGCTACTCTGATGGAGGCTTAAGCTTAAAGAATACGACTATACCATCGAGTATGTCAGGACCAAAGAAAACCAAGCAGCCGACACATTATCTCGAGTATTGCCAACGAGATGAAAACGCTATGATACTCTCAAGGATCTGTACACCTGAAAACAACGACCTGACAGCCTCAGCATTGCCACTAACGAAGAACTACGAGGTAGAGTACACCGGTCATCACGTTGAGAAGATCAAAATTCTCCAAAAACAAAGGATATTGGTTCCGAGTTACAAAGGACATCACTGAGAAGAATTTTGTCATTTAATTTTTTGAAATTGAAATGTTTCCCATTAAGAGTATGACTCGCTGGCTAATTTCAGTCGCTGTCAGCCTCGTAACTCAAGGGTTCAAGGTGCATTTTTTGGTGCTGTAGATGTATACCTTTCATCGAGCTGTTGCTGATGGGCACGCGCATTGTGATCCTGGACGAGGTAAATAGAGTCACAGGTTTCTGGATGGTCGAAGATCCTATTTGTCCTTCCTCTATGCTGCATTGGATGTTTAAAATGCGATGTGTACGTTCTGAGACAAAATATGCGTCGTTGTACAGGCGATGGTGAATGCCATGTAGTGAGAGGACAATATGTAATCTTAGAGTGACCGCTTGGCTGAGACGTGTTTATTATTTCCCATCATGAATTCTTTTTCCTTTTCTGCCCGTGTTATGGTAGGCGGACGCGTGTTTCCTTGATAATATTTATTGACGATCCACTATCAACGAGCTATCTTCCTGTTCCTCCCAGTTTCCACAGACAAGACTGCAGTGGGGCAGAGATTGCAGGAACTCTGTTAGGTACTGTGTCTGGAGCTGGTTGACTAGCTCGTCGCCCATCTCGTCGTTCCAGTGTACTTGAATACTGTTTGTTCGTTGAGGAGGCTGTTACTGATTGAAGCGGTCGCTAAGTGGTTTATCGTGGTTTGGTGCATTACGGACAACTGTTCATTTGTTCCAATGTGGGAACGCTCGCTCGTTCATTCTATCAATCTATTAATGGTAGATCTAGATGATGAGGCTACTCCTACTACTTGTGGTGGTACACCAACCAGCTCAAGGAAGCCTGTGGCTAACACCATTGAATACAATCACCATCTACGCAGAACATCTCGACAAAGCCAGAGGCCTCCCTGAACACTGGAAAATGGTCATCGCCATCGACACCAGCGGACTTGAACCACGATACCAACAGATATGGAGCTTTACTATGAACGCCGAGAAACTCTGTGACTCCAAATGCGGAGAACTCATCAAACTCCAGATGCTCAGAACTTGTGTCAAACGAGCCTACAAACTGATCCAGACCCTGCAACATGACACGTGATGGCACCAACACGAGGAAACGACGCGGACTTATAAACGCCATCGGGACCATATCCAAAACCCTCTTTGGAACACTAGATGGTAACGATCTGAACTATATCAATATTGAGCTCGATGAACTGTATAAAAGTCAAAACACCATGACCAGTAGTCTCACAAATGAAACGGAGATCATTAAATTAATCCTGAATACAGTCCAACATGACTTGTCATTGCTATTCAAACAAGAAAGAACAAACATAATAACAAGTAACAAACTATTTAACGAATTAAACAAGTCTCAGAATACTCATCGAACTCAACGAAGATGTAAATATACTTTTAAACGCAATCGGTGAAGCAAAATATGGAATAATACATCCACAAGTACTAGCTCTTGACATTCTTATAGAAGGAGTTACACATATCGAACAACACTTTAACATCAAGTATTCAATTCCTTTAGAATTCAAAAACTATTTAGTAATACTCGATATAAGTTAAAAATGAATTAAGCTTACGAACAATAAATTAGTTTACATTCTACAAATCGGTCTCGAACCCGACGAATATGAAGTCCAATGACTAATCCCTGTTTCATTCAAACACGGAACATTTTTTATAGCTATTCTACCAGAGTCAGAATTTCTATTGGTAAATAGACAACACACCAATTATATGACAGCTGACCAAAAATACATTCATAACTGCAAACAGACGAGCACGATACACATATGCAAACACACACAACAATCGTTACTTATTGCAGAAACAGACTCTTGTGACAATCAAATTGCACGCAGACACACGAACATGGTGTCTCACCCTAAGTGTCACGTCTTTATTCACTATCGGAGAAATAGCATACCTAGCGTTAAATCATGAAAAAGTCCACATAGCCGTTCCTGAACATAAAATGATATTTAATACCGACTGCTCTGACAAAGAAGAAATAACAATAGATTCGGTAACACTAATAGAATCAGACACAGGTTGCATTCTCAGTACAGCAGGAGCCACAATTCAATTAAGTCACTCGACCAATAACGCACTTGATATCAAATACGGAAAGAACATTTCGATACAAATTCCAGTAGATCTTAATCTGGTGACCGAACAACCTTTGCATCATAATATTAGTCCGGAAGAGTTACGCGGAATTGATCATGATTTGGATGATATACAGATGGTATTGATAGTATTAAAAGTGCACGCTTATTATCTGAACACACTGTCAGTATCCTTACTTATTTATGCAATATATACCAGGTTTGAAAATCCTATGGTCGTTAAATCGGCTTGAATTCTTTAATATTATTGGAAAAAATATGCCCAAGTTGTGTCTCCAAATCTGTTCTAACAAATCAACATCAGTGAAAATATCAGCGAAACCCATAAAATTGACAGCCGAACCGACAACTTGGCGAACACAATACCGGAGCCAATGGGCAGACCGATCAAACGTTTCAACCCTCGTCTTCTAAAACTAAGACCAATCTTACCAGGGGGGTGTAACGCAGCTACGTGACTCCTGTGATAAACACCACCTCGGGCCCCAAGTGCATCGCTCACCTATATACAACGAACCCAGATCGACGAGCCCAGATCGACGAGAATCAGTTATACTTTTGTTCTATAATTTTGCATTTGACCACTCTGTGCGACTACGGTCTACAGAATACATTCTATAATTTTGTCATAAGAATAAATAAATTATCAACGAATTGCTTCGACAGTTTGTGACTTGTTTTTTTAAAAAACTAATTCTTGAGATTTTCCCCGTAACATGCCGCATAACGGATGCATACGGTATATAAACAAGCCTATAAAGTAGAACCTTCAAAATTGCTTCATCATTTTTTGAAATTTTCACAAAGCTCCTTTCATGAGGAAGCCAAAATTGATAAATGTATTTCCTCATAGAGGACGCCTTGTGAAAAATACAACAAAAAAATGAAGGAATTTACAAGGATCAATTTTGTAGGCTTTTTTCACTTTAATACACCATTAAGGTTTTATCAGATCGGCTTACATCCTGTCGGCTACAAACCATATCAAGTTTTTGTAGAAAACTCAATAAATCTACGTAGAAATGCAAAAAAAAATAAATAAAAACGAAAACACTTGATTCTAATGAACTTGAGTAAAATTCGTAAACTTCGTAAGAGAGATTCGCAAATAATATTCACAAGTAAGAATAGACACGAATATACTTAAGTAAAATTGAAACTAATAATCCTATTTGTAAGTAAAATTCGTATTTAAAGATCATAAAATAAATGTCAAAGTACCGCGTTGCGAGTATCGCCACTTGGAAGCAACGTCGCTGATGCGTCCCCCGGAGCTGAGTAGATGTTGCCTCAGAATTTCGCTCAAGGTAACGTGATCGAGGGTGATTTCCGACAATTGACATCCCTGCTGAGTTTGGCACCAGGAAGAGGCCATGGTGGCGAGTTTTACCGCCCCTGCCATGGACGAGACTCCGTGATCAATGTTGATGTCGTCCACGCCGTCGGCCGCATGAATTTCGTCCTCTTCCTCCGCCTGGTACTTGAAAATATTCGACAGCAAGAGCTGAATCAAATCGCTCCACGTACCGGAAGCCTCTTTGATGCGCATAGCTTTTTCCAGTATATCAAGATTGACTCCACTCGGAAAATACGTTGCGACTTCCAATTCCTCATGAAAAAACTGCAAAAACTCGAGTATCATCGCGAAATCGCCAAACCTCTCGTTCGGAACTGCGCATTTTATGGGTGTCGGCTCATGCAACGGACGCAGATCCTCGCACTCAAGGTCCTCGCGCGGTTTGTTCCACTCACGAACGTAAGCCGCCAGAGCCGCGAGCTTCAGTTTCTCCTCCTTCTTGCGCTCGCGTTTCTCCGTCCGCTCCTCTTTGCGTTTCGCCTTTTCTACAAGTGCTGCAGCCTTTAAATCCTCCTTGAACTTTCCGTTCATTCTGCAAATGCAATAAACATCGTTAAGCGGGAACGGACATTTTTTTTATTAAAAGTAAATTAATTTTTTTTCTTTTTTTACCTTGGTTTGCGGAATTTTTTCACGACAATTGCTGAACTTTCGTTCAGCTTACGAAACGGATCTGGCTTGTCGAATCGCCGGTGCTTCGTTAGATCTGACGTGAGAAACTTGTCCAGTGTCTCTTGTTTGTGTTTCACGACCTTCTTCGGCTGTGGCGTGAAGTCTGGCAATGGTCCCACGAATATTGTATCGAATCGCACCTTTGCTATTCCGTATTTCTGCTGAACACTTTCCTGCAGACGAGAAATGCAGTGACGATGCAAACAATTTAGGTTGTTGTTTTCTTACTGTCATTGATTATGATATAGTGATATTTAAATAATTTTATGTGCGCTGAACTTGTAATATGACTGTCAAAATTTAAACTGCAGTTTGAAAGAGTAAATTCATATTATGTGTACAATTGTGCTTCAGCCGTTTTTTCCGAAATTCGAAGCTTTATTGTAAAAAACTGGTTATACCAGGTCTATAAATATGAAACCGGAATTTTTGTATAGAACATACACGTTTATTGTATGAAAATGATCAAAAATATTTTATTCGAAGTATTGCCCATCGCTAGCTATACATTTTTCCCACCTGTCTGACAATTTGTGGATGCCACGCCAAAAAAACTGTTGCTCTTTTAAGGCAAACCAGTCATCCAGCCATTTTCGTAAGAAGTAAAACGCTGCTCAGCAGGTGCATGTCCCATCGATGCAAATAAGTAGTAATCGGACGGAGCCAAGTCTGGTGAGTAAGCCGCATGCGAAAGTATTTCCCAACTAAACGCCTCAATCGTTTCCTTGACCAGTTTTGCTGTGTGTGATGGTGCATTATCATGAAGCAAAATCACTTTGTGTTGCCTTTTTTAATATTCTGGTCGTTTTTCACGTAAAGCTTGATTCAATTCGATCATTTGTTGTCGGTAGCGGTATTCAGTATTAACGGTTTCGCCAGGTTTTAGCAGCTCATAATAGATCACACCCTTCTGATCCCACCAAACACAGAGCATTGTCTTCCGTCCATAGCGATTTGGCCTTGCAGTCGATGTCGATGGTTCGCCTGGAGTTACCCATGATCTTTTACGCTCAGGATTCTCAAAATATATCCATTTTTCATCGCCAGTCACAATTCGATGGAGAAATGACTTTCTTTTGTACCTGGCGAGCAGCATTTCGCAAGTGGTTTTTCGGTTTTCCTGCTGTCTTTTATTCAGTTTATGTGGAACCCATTTTCGGATCTTCTGGATCTTTCCCATGGCTTTCAAACGTATGGAGACGGCTTCTTGTGTCACATTTAATTGATCCGCGAGTTGTTGTTGCGTTTGAGTGTCATCCTCATCCAACAATGCTTGCAATTCGCTGTCTTCAAACTTTTTCGGTGATCTTCCACGTTCTTTGTTTCTCACGTCGAAATTGCCACTTTTGAATTTTTTAAACTACTCAAAGCACTGTGATTTACCAAGAGCATGCTCACCGTAAGCTTCGACAAGCATTCGATGCGATTTTGCAGCAGTTTTCTTCAATTGGTAACAGAAAATCAATGCTGTCCGCAAATCGTAGTTTCCAGGCACAAAATTCAACATGTTCAACGCTATTACAAACTATGCTGTTGTATGAAACTTGTATTGTTGTGAGTTGAAATGGCGCCAATGACACGGTTTGACGGTAACTACATTGACAGCTAGGGCCATCTATGGGCAAATTCCGGTTTCATATTTATAGACCTGGTACATTTATGATTCAAAGTATTGTCCATCACTGGTCACTACTATTCCCCATCTTTCGAGGCAGCGTACAAATCCCGCGTTGAAAAATCTGGTCATCTTTTGAAGCGATCCAAGGTATGGATCCAATTTTTTACTTCTTTAGAAGACTAGAAGTGCTGGTGAGCCAGGTCGTGTACCATTGATCCAAACAAGTGATAGTCAAAGGGAGTAACGTCTGGAGAATACGGCGGGTAGGGTAGGACTTCCCATTTCACTTCCTCTCGTTGTATTGCAGCCGTTTGTGTTTCAATGTTCGGTTCAAATGCATTAATTGCGTTCGATAACGATCGCCTGTGATTGTTTCAGTCGGTTTTAACAGCTCATAATACACTACGTCGAACTGGTCCCACCAAATACAGAGCATGACCTCAGAGCCGTGAATATTCGGTTTGGCCGTCGACGTAGAAGCATGGCCGGGAAATCCCCACAATTTTCTGCGTTTGGGGTTATCGTAATGAACCTATTTTTCGTTCCCAGTCACAATGCGATGCAGAATCCCTTCCGTCTTTGCCTTTCAAGCAAATGTTCACAAGCAAACAAACGCCGTTCAACATCTCTCGGTTTCAACTCATACGGCACACAATTTCCTTGCTTCTGAATCATTCCCATGGCTTTGAGGCGTTTTGAAATTATTTGTTGAGTTACTCTTAATGATCGTGCCAATTCTTCTTGACTTTGACACGAATCGTGGTCAAGTAATGCCTCCAATTCTGCATCTTCGAAAACCTCTCTTTCACCGCTATACCGGTCTTCTACGTTAAAATCACCGTTCCTGAAGCGTTGAAACCACTCACGACGCGTTCTTTCACTCATAGCGGTCTCACCATAAATATTTGAGAGCACTCAATGAGCCTCAGCCGCAGATTTCTTCATATTGAAGCAGAAAATAAAAACCTTCCGAAAATGACTTGAATTTGCCTCGTAAACTGACATTTTCAATCGAGAATAACTTTATGATGCAGACACAAATCGACTAATGTTTCTATGGGGTTATGTTGACAGATGCCTAAGTTTATTGCATGACGCCTATGATCTATTTATTTCAACAACTACTTACCGCTCAAGCCATCTATAGGAAAACGGCGGAAGCTAAGTTGTACACCTAATACAATCGATTGTTTTTCAACTAGACTTGTCTTTCAGAATCTAGTCTCAACTGTTTCTAAACAAAAGATCGATATATTGGATTGCTTGTTAGTTGTGAATACAGAAGAATTACAACTATTATAAAATTAAATTAATAAAGTTTCTAACATTATTTAAATGACACAACATTCTTCCGTTCATTTATATCGACGTAATTACTCAAACGTTTCATTAATTGAAAATATTTAGCTATTCATGGAATTTATTAAATCAAATTTTAATGAAAGTAACTTTTATTGTACCGTCATAGTAAATATATATAATTTTCATCTGTCATTTTAAAAAATGTGAACAAATATTTGTTTTCATTAGTTTTCTAAATATTTCAATTCTTACTAAAGAATGTGATTGTTTTTAACCACTTTTTTATTTTTATTTTTTTTCTTATACATGATCAATTCTAAGTACTCGATTAATACGAAGTGTGTAAAAACTTTTACTATAAAAAGAGTACAAACGAAGAAAAGACGGTAAAGTAGGAAATAAAAGTTTT